>CM051399.1:4211674-4847103 GCA_028052125.1 Melia azedarach
AAATAGCCCAGTCCCGACCAAAGGAATTAAAACAGATATGAAAATTTACATTAGTAGCAATTAGCCCAGTATGAAGATTAAGAATTTTCCACCCTAAAACATTTATGTTATATCAGACATGTTCTTTTGAAATATCTTGAAGCATATTAGAGTTTACAAAGGAAATTTATGAAAAATTAATAAAGAAATAAACAACAGAATGATAGAATTGCCAGAATACTGAGTAATAGAATTACTCACAACATGCTAGCTAGATAGATAGAGATGTGCATCCGAGTTGACGGGCTGTACTTGAATACATAAATTGTCTCTATAACGCGTCTCGAGACTTGAATTTCCATTAGCAAAAGAAGAAATACAGAACGCCAGGCGGCATGTCTGCGCTCCAGTGGAGAAGTTAAACGAGACTTGTGGAATGAAAGAGACGGTTCTGAAACTGATGGTGCAATTTTGTAAGCATAAATCCATGTTGTAGAAAGCAAGAGTGCTGTCCAAACCACAGCAAACGCGTAGAAATGCCAGAAGAATGTACGAGGAACTGTGTATTTCTAAAATTCGACAATAAAGTGAATTAGTAAAATGTAAAAATAAACCGTAGATAGAAAAATGCAAAGAAAATCAAGAATTTTCTCGGTAACCGAATAAACAGATGCTCTACCAAAACGAAAAGAAAAAGAAATGGTGGCACTCACATAAGAGGATGATTTCAGGATCTTCCCTTTCTTAGAAAACCCGGATAAGGCTTCACGAAACGAATTGAGTCGAGTACTTGGTATAGAAGCAAGGATTGCAGACAATATCCCCGGAACCCAAAATGATCTCAACAACCCGCTCGAGCCAAGACACCATTTTGACGCTAACCCAGATCAAAACGAAGCTTAAGAAGTCCTCAGACACTAGAACTGGTTCCACTTTTTATACAATCACGTGTTACCCTTGGCTGAAAAGTACACAAGCTTTGTGAATTTATTCTGCAAACTGTGGTGCAATTAATCCAAAGCTGCCAAGAGACGCGGACAGAATTCATTCTGCAAACTGGCTGAATATATAGTACACAAGCTTTGAGTCCACGTCTTGATCACAATCGATGGCGAATCCAGTTACAGCTGTGCAGAATCACGACGACAAAGAGAAATAAATTATAAAACTATAATACCAATCCATATATCTCTTATTAATTCATATCTCTATTGACTTTTTCATTCTTAACACGTCCTCTAAAGTTGGAGTTTATGTTCATAAGACCAACTTGTTAAGCAAATGAGTAATCAAAATGTGTAAGCTATGAGTTGATCAATTTTGTGTAGTTTTCACTAATATATAATATTTGGATGGTTCTTCAAATGATTCACATGGTCTTTTAATTACCTTTTATTCATGACACGACCTTAAAACAAGCATCTAGGAAATCGTTTCATTTGTCAAACTTCCTTTTTAATTATAATGCTGCTATAAGGAAGCAATATAAGGTAGACAAATGGCATATCATTTACTCATTCTTCTTTAATATTTCACTCCTACAATATCAAATAAAAAAAATAACAATTTTAATTTATTACCATAAGAATTAAGATAAAATTTTATGAATAGTTATAAGTGATTAAAATTATATAATAATATTTTAAATTTACTTTATTTGTATCTTCACATAATGTATGGTATTCAATTTTTATAAAAGAACTTGAATTTAAACTTGAACTTGATGATAGAAATAAATTCACAAAAAAATTAGTTACATAATATTGAATAAAATAAAATAAATTAAAATTTAACAAAATGTATAGTTAATAATTTCACACTTTTACTTTTAGCTCATAACTCATTTTGAACACACATCAAAAGGTGAATTAATCACTTTCGATCTTCTAATTGCTTTGTCATCATTATCATCATCATCATCTACACCTTCTCGTGACAAAAGAAGGAGATTGATAGTTAAGTAGAATTTGTAAACAAGTTCAAGTTCGACCTAACTTTGATAAAACTTGAATTATAAAGTCAAATTAAATCTGACTTTAAATATATTTTGAACTAAGACTCACATAAGTCCCTACAACTTTCTCAAAAATCAATTCAGGCTTTTATTTTGAAAATTTGGTACGAGTTGAGTTAGGCAGGACGTGGATAAAATTAGAGGTAGCAAATGGGCAGTGCCGGCCCGACACGCCTCTTAAAAAATGAGCCCATACAGACTTTCGGACTGAGTTAACACGATATATACAGTAAAATATATAAACTCAGTCCGACCCACGGCACGGTATTGTTCATATCATACCGGTTCAGTCTGTCAAAATGCAGTTCACTGGGCTGTACAGTATCACTGTTCATAATAAATAGTAATATTGTTTATCGTAAATAGTGATTAAATTTTACTATTCATGAGTTAAATAGTACTTATGTATTTTTTTTAACCCATAACTGTACCAATACTGTTTACGACACGACCCACTGATTTTTTTTTTTGGCTTAACCTGTAAATAATGTCAGATCGTGTCGATACTATTCATAAATTGGATTGTGTCGTATTCGGGCCGGCCTGTCCGTTTTGTCACCCCTAGGTAAAATTCAAGTCAACTCTGCTAATAAGTTTTAAAAGCTTGCACTGAATTGGGCTGAGTCTACGCTCGGTTCGGATCTAAACTTTTCAACCATAAATTTCGAGTTTTAAGAACCCGGCTTAAATAAACATAGAACTTAGGCCCAGGCCCTGACCGGTTTTAAATAAAATTTAATTCGAGTCTGAGTTAGTTGGCGTGGTTGATTGAAGATGGCATTGGGAATGGAATGGTAAGGGTTTTATTATTTTCATTTTTTGGTGAGAACAAAAAACATTGTTTATTTAAAAAAAGTGTTTATTCTTAAATAATACTTTTATTTATTTATTTTCTATTCTTTATATTTGGACAATAAAAAACATTATAGCCTTTATTTAGCAACGATATAATGAAAAAACAATAATGGAAGGACGGAATATATTTGACAAGTAATTTTAAAGTGAGAGTCTATCTATTATTATAACCATATTCTGAGAGTCTCTTTGTCATTTTCCTTTATCGAAGGCTCTTGTTAGTGCTTTTCTTTTAGATACTGACTTCAGTTTTAATTTTTGAACTATTAGATTATGCAAAATATAATTTTAGTAGTCAATTTAAAATAAAAATAATCCATAAATTATGTTGAAAAATTTTACTTTATATAAATGTACCATACATATTACTGTACAATAGCATGATTATTTTTAAATATTTATATACAAATGAATGTAGTGACTCATATAAATAAACTTATTAACCAATAAATATAGAGAACTAAATAGATTCATTAACCAAACTCGAAGATATCCATTCATTTCATCATATCACAACGTCTATGTATATATATATATATATATATATATATATTTTTTTTCTCATCAAACTTGAGTATTATTTCTACAGCTTATTAGAAGCCCGCTTCCAAACCACTGGAATATTTTGTATTCTTCAAACATGACGTGCATTGTATATGCTAATACACTTCTCCCTTTTTATTCTGCAGCTTAGAGACCAGCTCAAATTTAAGTGTTTTGAATTTTTGAATAAGATTGACTGATCTTTGAGTTGCAACAAACTTCATTAATAATATCTCCAGGAAATACTTAATAGCTAGTGAGGTTACCAGGTTGGACTATATATCAATCAAGCAACCCGGCCAAAAATGATGCTGATGTCTTTCAAGAATTTGAAAATTTATTGATTAACAAGCTGATGCAAATGTTACATTAATTTAACACAGGCAGTACTAGTAAATAAATGGAAAAATAGCAAATCGGTTACTTGGGTAATTGTCGAATTTGCGAAGATACCACCTGTGAGTTTCTGCTGCCATAAATGTCAGATTTGCAGCCTGCAACCACCATATTCAAGTTGTTGTAGGATATATATATATGATCAAAGTTAATCACAGAAATGTTAGAATCAATGCATTTTCAATATCAGTGAGCTGTCAAACAATATATTTTCAGCATTTGCAGGTTATGAATATTGTCAGAAGGCTATTTTTAAAACTTAAACTGTATCGATTGGGAGATCTTTTCTGAGCATGTTTGGTACCGTTAGAAAGATGAAGAAGTTAATTTTTTAGAAAATTTCTCTATACAAAGTTGTAGTCAAATGTTTGAAGGATGTTCAGATGAAATATCAGTACGAAACTTCTACATAAAGTTGTCAAAATTCTCCTACAATTTTTTATATTTAGAGTCAAAGCTTGTCTCTAGAAAGTGTGTTTAGAATTCTGTAGGGTTGATTTTTTAGGATGGTTAGTTGTTATTTATATTGCAATGTAAGTGAAAAACTTAGAACATAGAAATAAAAACTTTCTGCAGAATATTGAGCTCTGCAGCAGCAACTCAACAAAAACTCTGTTCTTTTTTTTTAATTTTTCTTTGCAACTCATTCAAATAACCAACAAGAAAATCATTTAATTATTTTGCAAAAAGCTTACATTGTGTTTATATTATAAAGAAGAAAATTGAAAACATACCACGACTGCAAAAAGCAACCATATGATGATATCTGCTCCTCCACTAGCAACCAACATACCCACGTATATAACCTTCATCATTTGCACACAACGTAGACCGTGAAATTGAAAGCCCTTAGCATATATATAATTTGTAAGAATGTTTGTGCGTGCGCGTGTGTGAGTGAGAGAGAGAGAGCAAAGAGCTTACAATCTCAGCTAGATAATGCGGGGATGAAACAATTTTAAACCAATCTCCACGAGGAATTTCATATTTGTCGATCTGTTCTGCATGTTCCCTCAGCGAACCCTGACAAAGACATTTTTCAAACAGGAACGGGGTAAATCATACTCATGACATTGTAACCAAAGTGACTAAGGAACATTATCTTATTTACAACCCAAATCTATTTGTAGATCGAAGTGAATCGTAACCAAAGAAACTGGAAGTTGATAAGGAACTGATCGCAAAACTGATGGCACATACAAGAATTGCGTGGCAACGAAGCTGGTGAATCCAACCCCATAGAAATATGGCAGCACCAATCCATTGATACCAGCTAAGCTTCGTAAGAGGATTCACAGATTCCCACCAATCAAATTCGGATGCTGCTGGCATCTGACTCTTTCCTTTAACAATAAACTCCGCCGCCTGAGCTGCTGCAAATTTAAACGCCTCCGGTGCCACAGTACAGCAGAGCGACAGCGGGGCAGCTGTATAGTAACTAAACACAGAAATAAATCACAGTCAATGAAACTTCTAACACAATTCACATATATGGTAAGACCAAACTTAGAAATAGCCCAGTCCCGACCAAAGGAATTAAAACAGATATGAAAATTTACATTAGTAGCAATTAGCCCAGTATGAAGATTAAGAATTTTCCACCCTAAAACATTTATGTTATATCAGACATGTTCTTTTGAAATATCTTGAAGCATATTAGAGTTTACAAAGTAAATTTATGAAAAATTAATAAAGAAATAAACAACAGAATGATAGAATTGCTAGAATACTGTAGTAAGAGAATTACTCACAACATGCTGGCTAGATAGATAGAGATGTGCATCCGAGTTGACGGGCTGTACTTGAATACATAAATTGTCTCTATAACGCGTCTCAAGACTTGAATTTCCATTAGCAAAAGAAGAAATACAGAACGCCAGGCGGCATGTCTGCGCTCCAGTGGAGAAGATAAACGAGACTTGTGGAATGAAAGAGACGGTTCTGAAACTGATGGTGCAATTTTGTAAGCATAAATCCATGTTGTAGAAAGCAAGAGTGCTGTCCAAACCACAGCAAACGCGTAGAAATGCCAGAAGAATGTCCGAGGAACTGTGTATTTCTAAAATCCGACGATAAAGTAAATTAGTAAAATGTAAATATATAAACCATAGATAGAAAAATGCAAAGAAAACAATCGAGAATTTTCTCGGTAACCAAACAATTACAGATGCTCTACAAGTAAAAGAAATGGCAGCACTCACAACAGAGGATGATTTCAGGATCTTCCCTTTCTTAGAAAAGTCCGCTAAGGCTGCACGAAACGAATTGAATCGAGAACTTGGTATTAAAGCAAAGCTTGCAGACATTATCCCTGGAAGCCAATAAGCTATCAACAACCCTTCAATCCAAGACACCATTTTGAAGCTAACCCAGATTAAAGCAAAGCTATCAAATCTCAACAAGTCCTGCGACGTATACTAGAAATTAATTAATTATATAAAAAGTGCATGCAGATGCGTTTAAGTGAATTTATAGAGTCTCGCCTTTGTGAAGCCGTGCGTGTACTTGATAAATAATTGACAAATTAAAAATGTCTGGAACTCATTTAATATTCTCCCAACCGATTAGAGCCAGTTTTGTTTGTTTTTTTTTTTTTTATTATTATTATTATTATTATTTTCATTTTTCTGGTTGTTTCTTCGCTAGCTGTTAAACGTTACATCTGATATTTGTTATGCTTCTCAGATGGTCCCCTTTCTTTGTAAATACACCAAATTTTAATTTCTACATAAAAATTAAAATTTATTTAAGATAAAGTCGTTCTTGTCTTACTTTCTTTAATTTTATATTTCTTCTTCTCTTAATTTATGGATGCATAAAAAATTTGGTAGTGATATTATGTATACAAATTCAACATTTGTGCCCTTATTATGATAATATATTAGTGTCAAATCTATTTCTATAAATAGAATTTTGTATAAATAATACAAACTAAGTTTATGTCAAAAGGAGTTAAAACAATTGGGATAAAGTACAGATATCCCAATTTTCAAAATTCACATCCTACAAAAATATTTCATGTCTATATGTTATTTATATGAATATTTTATTTAATATTTAAATAAATATTTATCAATATTCATAGGTCACAGGATATATTCGTATCTTAATAAAAAATAGTAAAGTTTAATTTTTTTTAATTTTTAATTTAATTTTTAGTGTTAATAAATTAAATTAAAAAAATAAACTTATTATCTAGTTTATGTCCAAAATTATTTTATTATTGTTTTATGATAGAATATTAAAATTAATCGTACAAATATGATAATAACAATTATCATCTCTATAATTATAATAAAATTAACTAAAATAAGAAGAATTATATTAAGATAACTTACCTAAAAGTAGTAACGCACTGATGATTTCAGACAGTGCATCAATTTCTTCTTGAACATATATTTTTTCTCTTATGAAACTACAATTAGATAATAATAATTGGGAAACAACAAAAATCTCTTTTATTCTTATCAATAGCAAGAAACTGATAACCAATTCCTTCATGTATAATTTAAAGATTTCATATAACTTTGATTAATGGATGGGGAATCAAAAAATTAAAGCAATTAGAGTAAAGACTAGATATTTTAATTAAATATAAACAATGTGATGCAATTGAAATATTTTCATTTTTCAACTACGTATATTACAATTCAATTAATTAAGTACTTGAATTAAATCATCTATTTTTTCATCTAAACATAAAATTTTCACAAAAAATAATATTCATCTAATTAGGTTACAAATTTATATACTATTTCAAATAAATAATATGCAAATAACATATTTCACAATTATCAGATCATGAATAATTTTTTAATATATAATCTTCAAACATAAGTTTAGAGAAAATTGATTAAAAAAAGAAGAATATATACTCATTAATTATATATTCAAAAAGAGCATACAATATATATATATCATAAATTATTTAAGTATATTAATAAATTAATTAGAATTTTTGTAGATATTAGAATATATATTAATACTATAAAAGGGTGTAATAATATATTGTTCATTGCATAAGACATATATGTATCCTAATAATATAATAATAAATTAATTAAATTGGTAGTCTATATATATATATATATATATATATATATATATATATATATATATATATATATATATATATAGGAATCATTGCAGCATTAACACTAAGGTATTATATATTCCTAGTAATATAATATAAAATGAATTAAATTAATAAGTATATTACAAAGAAAATCATACTTACAGATTACAAAGAAAATCATATTACAAAGAGAAATATTTAGAGTTGCTTATAATTGACATTTTATATTAGATTCAAAATAACGTCATTTTGATAACTTAATTAAAAAACAGATATAACAAAATCCTATGCGAATATCCGTAGGATATTTCAGAATATCTATATCTTATACAAAATTACATTCTAATATCATATCTTGTCCATATTTTATTTTATAATATTCATATCCTATCTATCAAGATAGGATGCGGATATTTGCAAAAACAATATCCGTTGCCATCTCTACCGCAATTAGCCTTTAACTTTAACAAAAATATGTAAAATTACTCTTATTTATTGTCTTTAAACTATATTAATCAATGTATTGATATAAATATCCATATTAAACAATGAAATGACAATACTTTTGTTCTGTAATTAACAAAAATTTTCTGACAAAATTCAAAGAAAAAAATGATATAATTTTTAATTAACTAAAAAAGAAAAATTAAAATTGAGTACAATCTTTTTTAAATAATTAAAAAAGCTTAAAAAATCATGAAATCACAATAATAAAACAATAATAAAAATTTGTTGTAAATCATTAATTGATATTTAAAATATAAATTATCAATTAATGCTTAAATTAAATTTTGATAGTTGTTTTATTATGTTTGTAATTTAAGTATTTTTTATTTTTTTATTTGTAATTTTTTTAAATAATTAAAAAAATGTACAAGTAACTTTTAGAAGTTGTTAATTAATCAAATTATAAGTACTTTTTTAAGAGCTATTAAAAAAAAGTACTAAAGAGTATAGATGTTAAGATGTTAGCGCTTTCTCTTTAACATTACCAAACCGAACCTTGTGTGATCGTGGAAAACAAGATTGGAAATATTTGTGATGGTCAATTTGATTGTTATAATATAACATAATTACTTGTGGATGGTTTATTTTCAAGTCCTCCAATAACTATTTTAAGTAAATGATCTCACAAGTGGTTGTATAAATCTATATTTTGCATCAACTGAAGAACAAGAAACAATCGTTTGCTTCTATATAATTGTTAGAATATTAACATCCTATTCAAATTGTCTTATTAAGAATATTTCTTCTTTAATTGGTATTTATTTTTTTCTTAATTTATGTTGAATTAGGATTTTTAGTTTATATTAACTTAGAATTTTGTTTATATTGATTTAGGTGTCCTAATTTATATTGAATTATTATTTGAGTCACTCTTTTTCGGTGCTTTCAAGAATCTCGTCTCCGTTCTTTCAAGAGTTCCTTATTTTAGGTTTATTCAACTTATAAACTCGAGTTTACTTTGTTATCTCGAGTCTGAGAGGAGTATTAGAATTCAAATTAGTTTTATTGAGCATATTTCTTCTTTAACTAGTATTTGATTTTTCTTAGTTTATATTGAATAAGGATTTTATTTATGCTAATTTAAATTTTCTATTTTATTTTAAATTATTATTTCAACCTATATGAAAAAATCTCTAATTTATATTCAATATCAAGAAGAAATAAAGAAATATTACATGCCCATTTATTACTCTAAGGTAAAGGAATTGTGCATCAATCTAGTTGTGTTTCTACACACAACAAAATAGAGAGTAATAAAAGGCAAATATCTTAACCTCTTCATGCCAGTCTACTACTTGAATACTTTGAGGTGAAGCTACTCTCACAGTCATATAGTTAATTAATAGAATGCCTACACCCATTATATCAACAATCACCTTATGCATACCAGAGATATATGTTTAAAACTTAAATTTTTTATGCTCATTTCCACACATGCACAAAATTAAATTATCTAATTTCGATGCTAGCTCGTGCTGCTTGATGCATATTTATTGGTTACCTTATAGAGAAAAATTAAGGATATAGAGTTTATGAAATTGGAAATCATAATATTTTTACATTCATGATGTAACCTTATATATATATATGAAGATTTTGATGAAGCATGTCCTACTAGTTTTAGATAAATTAAAAAGGTAGAGAAGGTATCTAATTAAGCTTAATAAATTATATTTGTTGTGTAAATTAACGAACGCAGGTGTACGTATCGTAACCAAGTAATAAAGTGATAAGAGGATGTCGATCCCACTAGGAATGTTAATCCTATAACTACCAAAGATGAAAATAATTTATAAATTTATCTAAAGAAACAAAATATCTTTTGATTGCAAAAGTTAAAATAGATTAAAATTAACTACTAAGTAAATTAATTAAAAGATTTAATAAATGGAAATATCTAAGATTAATGATTTTATTGTATTTGATCGTATCCAATCCTTTAATTGACGTCATTCTAATTTAAAATACGTGTTGCTAGTTAATTATCATAATTTATTCGATTGTTTCCCTCGAAATCAATTGAGTCTACTTCACACCTAAAATTTCACTATATCTCTATGTGAAATTAATTAAATGGAAGTGCATTACAATTAGTGATACTTTTTAATCAAACTACGTAAATCTTATTAGTATATCTCTATCAAATATGCAATTTACGACATTTATCACATTATCTAGATATGATATTCATTTTTTAATTTCTATCAATACACGATTCATTCAAATGTTGGCTAAATATTCAACAGTATTAATTTTGATAAATGTTCAACAATAAATCTCAAATCAATTTAACAATACAATATTAGAAATTTAGTACTTTAAATAGATTAAATTATTACCCTAGAAAATAAGTCTAGCCACACATAGAGTAAAGTTCAAATCTAACAATGAAAAATTCAACAATTAAAACATAATCTCAATAATCACAATATTGTTAAATTCAAGACTTAATTAAAAATGAGAGAAAGAAAAACTAAATGATGAGAACTTGAATCCACAAGGTTAATGAGAATCCCCAATCGCTTGATGAAATCTCCTTCTTCTTGTTGATTTTCTCCTTTCTCTCTCTAGCCTTCTTCCTTTCTCTCTTCTCTCTCTCTCTAAAAACTAAATCCTTTCCAAAAGTTCTCTTTTCTTTTCTTTTCCCAAAACATAAAACCTTCAATTCCAATTACATCTAACCATCAAAACTTGATCTAAAGGTCCAAAATTATACAAAAATCGTCCATATTGAACCTTATATACAAACTATCAATTAAGTCACTTATTTTTGTTTAACGTGAAATTGGTCCTTTATTTTGATAATTAGTTATTTTAGTCCTCTTTTGTTACAATTTAGTCCTCTTTTGTTACAATTTAGTCCACTTGGACAGAATACAGTGCGCGGTCGAGCCATTCATTCTGCCACGACAAGTAGAAAATACGATAAATATTAATTAGACCCTCTTACATTTAATTATCTTGAATATGCCCTTTTATTTTGATATTTCTATATTTTGATCCTTATTTTGTTGCATTTTAGTCCATACATCTTTTGTTTTTTGGTCCTCAAACATCTTTATTTTCGAGCCAAATTCATCTTTTTTGAATCAAATTCATTTTAAATAACCCAACCTATCATTTTCTGTACAAAACAACTAAAATACATCAAATATAAATTAAATTTGAAGATTAAACAAACAATTAAAGTCTAAAAGTAAATAATTAGTGCGTGTTTTACGCATTTATCAATATTATACAACCTAAAACAAGCATTTAAGAAATCATTTGTCAATAATAGGCAATACTACATTCACCCCTTATTAAATTTCACAACATCCAACTTCCCCCTTATTAGATTGAATTACCCAAAAAAAAACTCATGCCGTCAGTTTGTTAACACTTGAGAATAACTTTTTAAGGGCAAAATGGATATTTCAACGTATTCAGGCTGATGTGGAAGATAGTTCTGACTTGGATTTGATAATTCACTGCGTTTAGAAAAGAGATGAAGAGAAAAATCTAATTTTTTTTCCTCGTATTTTTTTTCATTCATAAGCACTAAACTCGTCATTCTCTCTTGCATACTCACTACATTTGTCCTTAGAAACTAACACTCCTTGCCATTGAACTCATCTTTAGTACGTATAAATAGACCACCCTAGATCTCGAAAATGAAATCCTGTGTTTGGCGACGTGATTCGACTGGTGAAGATCGTTGATGCAATAGATGAAAGGACAATGAGAAGTAAGCAATACCTAGTACGCTAAAAGATTGACTTGTTTCAGATTGCAATGTCGGTAAGCATTATAAACATATGAAAAAAAATTGATTAGGCTTATGGGTTATGTGCATGTGATTTTTACATGTAAATAATTGTGGGTTTAATGAAAGCACCATGAACTTAGTGATGCGAATACGATTATACTTTAGTCGTAGTTTGAAAAATTGATTTTAGGATAAAGTGGTAAAAATGAGGGGAATGATTAGAAAATAAGCATTTTTTTTTTCGGGAAAGTGATATGGGTTGTTATGTTAGTGTAAAATGGTTATGGGTTTTTTGCTATGAGTGGGTTTGCATTTTATTTGTGCTTTCCTACGTTTGTAAGTTTTTAAATGTTGCAGATTTTTTATTAGAAATCAATGAGGGCTTGCTAATGAACCTTTGAATAACTGAATAAGAAGTCTTATATTGGTAATTTATTGGCATGTGCAATTATATGAAAGTATTCTTTTGGGTGTACGTGTATGTTGTTAGAAAGATATTCAATGTTTTAGCTTTTAGGTATAAGTGCTTTATTTGTTTATTTGATACCATTTATTTGTTAGCAGTACATACAAATAAATGTGATGTGTATTGTATGGTTATACATTGAAGTGCATGTGTACATAATAGTCATGTAAGTAATGAATTCTTGTGTTTTGGCAGTTGCGGGTAGTTAAGATATTTGTGCACTTTTGTGGTGTTGCCCATATGCTTATAGGGCATGACACGGGTCGGGTGAGTCTTGTTGCGTGCATCAATAATATGATGAGAGATTTCTTTAAAAGACCCAAGTTTGATGATGAAAACTTCAGGTGCAAGGGTTTCATAGCCTGGTCAAGGGAAAAGGTTGACATTGATTTTCTTAGAGATGCACCTAGCCAAAGGAGTGGAAGATGTTAAATTATAGATGCAATTGTTGCCTCTAGATCAGCTTCCATTGCTCAATATAATGCCCCACAAATTGACTCACTTACAATAAGATGAAACTTGTTTGGTACCCCAGGCAAACCATCACAAGCCCAAGAAAGTCCAAGAAGCCAACCAAACCAAACATAACCTCCAAGACCATGTGAAGATTTTCCAATATCCCAACTTAACCAATTGAACACACAATAACCAGAAAACACTAACCCTACAATAACTTTACAGCAGCTTCCTCAACTTAAGCAACCTGAAACAGTATGCCATACACCACCTATTACTACATCTTGGGATTTGCCTTAATTTATTGATGAAAACATACTCCCATCTATATCCAGGTTGTTTGAACAAAATGAGAACAATATAAAGGCAGGACAGGAGCCAAGGGGAGAATATGATGCCTTCCGTGGTGATTATAAAGCAATAGACAATAATGTTAAGATAGATGGTGCACCAAACTGTGCTGAGAAAAGTTTGAATGATGATGTTGACGTACAAGCTGGTGATAGTGCTACTATTTCAGAGAAGGATGAAGTACATGTTGCAGATGTTAGGAATGTTGATACCATTAACTAGACTGATGATGATTTTGGAGATTTAGTGGTTTGACTGTGCAGAAGAAGCTTATCTTGATCTAACAATATCATATGACTCTGCTCATTATGATGAGCTATCAAATTATAGTATTGATGTTGAAGAGTTTATAGCAGTTGATGATGATGAGGACCAATAAGCCAATGCACTTAACAGAATGGGTACTGAAGTGAGGCATAGGTTGTATAAAGGAAACCCTAGAAGGTCAGCAAATTAAGCTTAAGGTTAGGCAGACATTCAGCTCATTCAATGCATTCAAGGATTGTTTAAAGGAGTATGTTATTCTTAAAGGCGTTGTGTTTGACATAATTAAAAATGAAAAACCTAGAGTGACTGTTGTTTGTGATCTCCTAAGTTGTAATTAGAGAATACATGCTTCAATGTTGGTTGATAGGGTTAAATTCATGATAAGAACTATGAGTGAAGAATAACATAAATGTCAACGGGTTATACATAATCCAGAAGTTATAAGTTCTTGGGTTGGTTAGAAGCTATACCCCACAATCAAGGCTAATCCAAGCATTGGTTCATTTGCAATAGCTAAGAAATTGAGAACTAAGTTTGGCACTTCAATAACAAGAAGAAAGTTGTATTATGGCAAGAGAAAAACACTTCTTATGGCTGCTTCTAACTTTATCAAGGCATATGTAAAGCTTAATACATATGCTAATATGATTTTAATTGCAAATAAAGGAGTTACAGTTAAAATTCAGCAAGAGTTACGAGGAACACAAAGTGTTTTTCAAGAGATTTTTCTTCAGCTTCAAAGCATACAAGTGGGAATTATGAAAGGATGTAGGAGGTTCATAGGTCTTGATAGAGCCCATCTAAAATATATCTATGGAGGTGTATTATTGACTGTTATCATCTTAGATGCCAATAATGGTAGTTTCCCATTGGCAATGGCCATTTATAAGGGAGAAAACAAAGATAGTTAGACTTGGTTTCTTCAGTTATTCAAAGAGTATATGGACATCCCCAATGGTTTGGCACTGTCTACCATATGTGACAGACAAAAGGGATTTATAGTAGCAACCGAATCAGTTTTCCCTGGTGCTAAGACATGATTTTGTGCAAAGCATGTCTATGTCAACTTCAAGAAGCATTACTCTTCTGAATTGCTAAGAAAAATGTTCTGAAAGGCTGAAAAAGTGACAAACAAGTGTGATTTCCAACTTGTAATGGATGAAATCATGTAAATAAATGATAAAGCTCACAAATGGCTAGTAGACAATAATTTTACAACTTGGGTAGCTCACTATTTTAATCCTTTCTTTAAGATTAACGATATAACTAATAATATGACTAAAAGCTATAATGGTTACCTGGATGAATTCAGAAGAAGGCCTATGTTGGACTTACTGGAGTTCATAAGGATGAAGATAATGAGGAGAATGATTAGAAGAGGGGTAAGGCAAAACCTTGGGAAACAAAGGTTCCTCCAAGGGTATATAAGCTATTGACAAATCTTGGGAAGGTTACCAGGACCCTACTGGTTGTAAAAGCAAGTAAAGAAGAATTTTAGGTTATAGAAACTGTAATTGACAATCTTAGACACTATGTGGTTCTTCTGGAAAAGAAATATTATGAATGCTTGGGATAGCAACTCAGTGAGATACCATGTAAACATGCATTAACATGTATTCAACATATTCGTGCTAACCCTGCAAAGTTGTTGACTTCAGTCGCACTAAAGAAGCTTATCTTTATACTTACTCTAAGATCATACATCTAATCCCAAATGAAAAGAATTGGCCTGTTATTGATCTTATTGAGATACAACCCTCTATAAAGCATTCACAACCAAAGAGATCTAAGAAGAACAGAAAGAATGAACCAAATTAAACTACAAGAGAAAGAAAGAGATTTACCTCAAGGTGTGGGATTCGTAATGTGCTTAGGCATAATCGAAACACCTGTCCAAATGCTCAAGTTAGTATATTGATATAACTCGAGTAATTATTATTTAAGCAACTTTAATGGTGAACTCTTTGTGCAGAACACAAGGCCAGGTCCTTCCTCCTCTACTAGAATACACAAGGCAAAAGGTAAGTCCACTACATCAAGTTAATTAATAAAACTAAGCTCTTTAAATTTTTTCTGCCCCGCAATCTAAAAGTTACTAATTTATTGAAAATTTGTACACAACATTTTCTAATGAAACAATAGCTTCTCATGAGACAAAGCAACATCAACCTTCGTTGAAAAAAGTTCGAAGAGTACAGGGCATATTGACAAAAGCCTTGACTTAAACCCAATAGCCTACCTCTGCAGGTTCTTGGTTGTAATCATATTTAATGCATCATTTAACCACACAAAGGTATACTATAAGTTTTTAATAATATTGTTTAATGGTAGCTAATAATTACTCAGCATATTCCATGCAAACAAATGTCATTGGTTTTTCTTCTTATTGCAACATTGGTGTAAGGATGCAAGGCTACATACAAGATACAAGTACCAAACAGCAATCAATTTACTCTATTTTTTTTATTTTTTGGGTAATGGCTTCATTGTTGTTAATATGTTGAGTGTGTGTATAGTAGTTGTATTCATTTTACATGCACAGTTTGTCTCGTGGTTTGTATGCCGTAGCAATGAACACAATGCATGCACATACACAATTCCATTATAAAGATATAGAAATGCTTCTGTCAAACATAAGAGCATTCTAAGTCTTTTTTTTCTTTTGTGAAACACTTAGTTTTTGTGAAAAGCTAACAATATTATGTTGCCTTATATCCAATGCTTGGGTGATTAATATAATATAATATTTTTTGTATGGTTTCTAGTCATTTGATAGTATGATAATATCACTTCCTACACATGACTATAATACATATACATATCATTATCAAGCATGCCTTTAACATATTTTAGATAACTCCTAGCATGCTAATAATTGTTCCTATTCTGTCTTCAGGTTTATTATAGTATGAATTTCTTCTTGATATTCATATGTTGCATTACTTCTGTTTAGATGATGCCTTGAAATTCTGTTGCTACTTTCAGCCTCCATCTCATGCCTAGGGTATTCTTCTCTTGAAGGATTCCAAAAATTGAAATAGTCACAGCTTCTTTTTTTATTACAATAGAAATATAACTTGTTTGGGTTTCTCTGTGTTTCTAATATTCTTATACCTGCCCTTTCCCCACAATTACATGTTCTATTCTTGAATTTTTCTACTCCCCCGTTAAGTATTTTATTCCTTGAAACTTGTATTCCTTCTTTTCCCTTGTCACTTATCTCTTCCTTAGTTGGACACCAAAATTCAAAATACCCACAACTTGGCTCATGCATGTAGAAAAATATAATTTGTTAGGATTCCTTTTAGTTTCAAATATACGTATACCTGTCTTTTCTCCATAACTGCACTTCCTATTTCTAAATTTGATAATGCCTCCATTTATTTGCAACATTAAGCTTTCATACAAAGAAGAAAACTTTGGCATTCTATGCCTATGCACTGTTTTTTGTTGATGCTATTTGGTCTATCTTTTGTGTAAAAGAGCATATGTGTATGGTATATATCAAATTACTTTGTTGCAGGGTTTGGGAAGGTTTCTTACTAATGTTGAGTACATTTTCAATTGTGAAAATGCCCTTTTTATATAAGTTTTTTTTTATCGTTGATTGTACCCTTAATCACCCAACGAATATATTCTTCATGCATATGCCAATACTATTTTCTTCTCTTCAATTATAATTTATTTAATTCAATTAAATATTGCTTTCAATCAAGAAAATATTATTGTAATTCAATTAAATATCAATTATTTATGGATATAAAATAATAATGTGATATTTCAATAGTTGGGACTGACGTATCTGCACTGCTCTAGGGTAGTTGGGTAAAATCACACTTTTTTTGTTATTTTAACATAAAATTCTTAATGATAGGGGTTTTTTTGGGTAATTCAATCTAATAGGGGGGAATTTGGATGTTGTGAAATCTAACAGGGGGGTGAATATAATATTCCGTTAATAATATATAGTTCTGCCTATAGAGTATTCATTAATGTACTTCCAATCACGTGTTGGTTAACTTCTCTGTCGTCATCATCGATCGGCAGTACTTGCATGCATGTCGAGTCTATGTTTTGGCTTGATCGATAGAGATGGACATTCCTCAGTCATCATCCATCACCAACTCTCTGTACTCCTTTTTTAATTATTTGAACTTTTTTTCTTTTTATTCTTAAATAACACTCTTTTATTTTTTGTTAATTCTTTATATATATTTGGACAACCAAAAACATTATACCCCGGTATTTACTAACGATATATAATGAAAAAAATAATATAAGAAGAAAATAGCCCAGTTCTAAACCACAGGAACATTTTTTATTTTAATTTCTTCAAAACATGATACATATCGATGTGTATTGTATATGCTAATACACTTTTCCCTTCTTATTTTGCAGCTTAGAGACCAGTAGTTCAAATATAAGTGTTGTGAATTTGAATAAGATTGATTGATCTTTGAGTTGCAACAAACAGCTTCAACAAACTTAATTATTAATAATCACTACTACAAAATAATTAAAAGAGCACACTTAATAGAAGACAGTTTTCATATTTTAAGACGGTTTATATAAAAACTGTTTTTAATTCTAAAAAATAAAAACGGCTTTTGTAAACCGTTTTTTAAAATATATGTTTAAAATCTAAAATATATATTTAGAGAACAGGTTTAATAAACTGACTTTAATTCTAAAATATAGAAAATAATTTTTAAACCATCTTCTTTCTTTACATATTTAGAGGACAAATTTAGTAAAAGAGAACAGTTTTAAACCGTCTTCGATTCTACCAAAAGAGAACTGTTTTAAACGTCTTTAATTCTACAAAAAGAGAACCGTTTTAAACCGTCTTCTTAAATCAGTTTTTAGAGCTCATCCCAATTATGCTACAGTGATTTGCCATAATATTTTGCTACAGTGATTTACTAAATGATTAAAACGACGTCGTTTACTAAATAATTAAACGACATCGTTTGGTATAGTGATATGCTACAGTACAATGATCAAACGACGTCATTTTGTACAGAGTTTACTACAGTATCATATATAAAGACCCTTAAATCGCAAAACCTAAATCGCAAACTGTCGTTCGCATTTCTGTCTTTTGAAATCAATTCGTTGTTTGCACTTCTACCTTCTACCGCCATTGGTCGCACTAATATCAGTCGTCGTTCATATCAGGAATCAGGCATGTGATTGTATCAGTAGTATTTATGAAATTGTTGGTAAAGATTAGAACTGGAGAATTTTAAATTAATACGGGATTGAATTTAGGACATATATGCATTGAACACTGAAGCAAGAAAGTGAAACAAATTATGAATTCTTAGTTCAGATTGTTTCTATCTCATAGGTGGTTTCCTTTTACTTCTTACAATGGTCACTAATTTGGTTTGTATCGAAGGACAAATTGTTATGATTGTATTTATATTACTTTTAGGCTAAGTTTTATGATTATTGGGATTGAAGATCATTGTGAATTAATGTTGATTGAAAGTAACAGATTAGTGTATTTTTATCCTATGATTGTTTAAATTTTTTCGTTTCATTCTAATTTTAGTTACATTACTTGTTCATTGTTGAGTGAAAAATCTTTCTAAGATCCATTTTTCTTTTTTTTTCTTTTAAAATTTAAAACTTTATAGCCTTTAGTTAGCTGTGTTTTGTTTGTTTCCAGAAAAATGAAATGAATATATAATTTTGGGTTTTGGGTTTATCTTCATCAGTTTTTGAATGTCAGAGAATGTTTGTATTCGTAACTACTATAAATCGTATAGTTTTCAGCCATATATTTGCTATTGAGATAAGCTGAATTTATTACATGGTTTAAGGTCACTTGTCATTTTAATTTGTGGAGGAAATATTGGTTTTTAAAAATATTTAGAAATGATAATGAATCCATGCATGTTTGTTTCAATCATTTTAATGAGGTCGATTTATTTTCATATATTTATCTACTTTTATAAGAAAAGAGCATCATCATACCACAATGTAAATGGCATGGTCTTTGTTCATTTGTCAATTTTCAATTTTCAATATTTTACTTTCATTATTTTAATCTAGATAATCTAATAATGTGTTTTATCATTGCAGAATATCAGAGTAACTAATGGAGTGTCAAGATAATACTGCTCAATTATCGTTTTGTTATGTTGTGATTTTGCTATTATTGTTTGCAGTACTATTTTTGAGATTTTGGATATTTAGTATTAACAGTAATTAATATTAGTCTATATTTATATATTTTGATTATTATAAAAATTCTTAATTTATTCTTGTATTAACTAATGTTAGTTATATATTTGCAGTTTCAAGTGAAAAATATGTTCGTAAGAATGAATAAAATTTTCAATTTTATTCTTAACGTTTTAAATTCGCGTAGTATATAAGTAAGTATTTTATAAACTTCAAATCCTAATTCTACTTTTTATTTAATTACTATATGTTTTAATTTCTATTTTGTTTTTAATTTTTACACTTTTTTTTTTTGCAGGATGTTGCTTCAAATTAAATAAAAAGAACTTAATTTGTTATTATGTTATTGCCTTTTGGTATGTTTAGTAATGTAAGGATTACTTTCTCTTTTTCACTACGGAAAGTCATGAACTTGTCTTTGCAGTACTTGTTGTATGTGTTCTTAAGAGTTGCTAGCTAAATATTTCCATATTTATTTGTTTTTCCAAATTTGTAATGATATGGAATCTTTTAATTTATACCCTTTTTTTTGGTAATTAATTAATATTTTTGAACTCATGTATTATTTTTTAAACTATTAATAATATATACATATGTATGAACTATTGAGTGATATTATTTCCATGTTCATATATTATATATATATATAATATATATATATAATAATATGCATGTGTATATATACACGTAAAATATTGTTTTCTTATAAATTTAAGTATTGTTAAAAAATATCTCTTATAAATTCAAGTACTATTTAAAACTGTCTTCTAATAAATTTAAAAATTGGTAAAAACAGTCTTCTTATCATAGAAAAAAGAGAACGGTTTTTAGCATTTTAAGACACATCAAAAGAAGACGGTTTGTAATACGTTTTAAAAGAGTTTTTAAAACGTTTTATAACAGTTTTAGATGTACAACATTCTAGTAGTGAATATCTCCATAAATAATTAATAGTACATTGAAGTTGATTACCAGGTTGGACTAATATATATATATCAAGCAACCCCACCAAAAAAGACGCTGATGTCTTTTAAGAACTTGAAATTTTATTGATAGTCGATGGAGATCGCTGTTATATTAATTTAACATATGCAGTACTAGTAAATAAATGGAAAAATAGCAAACCGGTTACTTGGGTAATTGTCGAATTTACGAAGATACGACCTGTGAGTTTCTGCTGCCCCATATGTTAGATTTGCCGCCTGCAACCACCCGATTCAAGGTGGAAGATGATCAAAGTCAATCATGCACAGAAAGCTTTACGTTGCATGCTTGTTATTGTAAAGAAGGAAATTAGGAACATACCACATATGCAAAAAGCAACCATATAGTGATATCTGCTCCTCCACTAGCAACCAACAGACCAGCATATAAAGCCTTCATCATTTGCACCACAACAACTTAGACCATGAAACGAATAGCTAGCTAGCCCTTAGCATATATAATTGTAAGGATCGATGTTTTTTTGTGTGTGTGTGTGTGCGTGAGAGAGAGAGAGAGAGAGAGAGAGAGAGAGAGGGAGCTTACAATCTCAGCTAGATACTGCGGGCATGAGACAATTTCAAACCAATCTCCACGAGGAATTTCATGCATGCCAATCTGTCCTCCATGTTCCTTCAGCGAACGCTGACAAATAATTAAGATATACAGAAAGAACATTGTCAGCAAATTAAGTGACCATTGTAGAACTGGAATTAATTAATGCGACCAAAGTAAGAAACTGTCATTAATTTGATATATAAGTAACTGATCGATTGCAAAACTGCTGCCACTTACAAGAATGGCGTGGCAACGAAGCTGGCGAATCCAACCCCATAGAAATATGGCAGCACCAATCCACTGATACAAGCTAAGCTTGGTAAGAGGATTCAGTAGTACAGATTCCCACCAATCAAATTCAGATGATCGCATCTGACTCTTTCCTTTATCAATAAACTCAGCCACTTGATCTGCTGCAAATTTAAACGCCTCAGGTGCCACAGTACAGCAGAGCGATAGCGGGGCAGCTGTATAGGAACTGAACACAGACAAACGTACGGATCACAATCAATGGAACTACTTAATTCTTCTACCAGTACAATTCACATACATGAATTGATACATAAACAATTACCAGAACGATAGAATTGCTAGCTAGAATATTAATTAGTGTAGTAAGAGAAAATACTACTACTCACAATAAGCTAAATAGATAGACAGAGATGTGCATCCGAGTTGATGGGCTAGACTTGACTTCAGAAATTGTCTCTATAAGGCGTTTCAGGACATGAATTTCCATTAGCAAAAGAAGAAAGACAGAACGCCAGGCGGCATGTCTGCGCTCCAGTAGTGGAGAAGTTAAACGAGACTTATTGTGAAATGCAAGCTGAGACGGTTCTGAAACTGACGGTGCAATTTTATAAGCATACATCCAAGTTGTAGAAAGCAAGAGTGCTGTCCAAACCACAGCAAACGCGTAGAAATGCCAGAAGAATGTCCAGGGAACTGTCAATTTCTAAAATCCGGCATTATATGTATATATCAATTAAGTATATCTATTAGCGACCATTAATTGATAGAAAAACAAAATAAATAACAAGAATTTTAATTCTCGCGCGATTGGTAACCAAACAAACCGATGCTCTACCAAATTAAAACCAAAAATAAAAAATAAAAAACGGTGGCACACGCACATAATTAGAGGATGATGAATTCGGGATGTTCGTTCTCTTAGAAAAGTTCGATAAGGCTGCACGAAACGAATTGAATCGAGAACTTGGTATTAAAGCGAGGCTTGCAGGCACTATCCCTGGAAGCCAATAAGCTATCAACAACCCTTCAATCCAAGACACCATTCTGAAGCTAACCCAGATCAAAGCAAAGCTATCAAATCTCAACAAGTCCTAAGACGCACACTAGAAATTAATTATATAAAGAGCGCAGATGGGTTTATGTGAATTTATAGAGTCTTGTCTTTGTGAAGCCGTCCGTGTAGTGAGAAGCATAACAAATATCAAATGAGCTCCAGACATTTAATCTCTTATTTTATTGATATATAATGCATATAAAAATTGTCAGCGATGATATTAAGGATACAAATTCAACATATGTATAACTAATAATAATAATAATAGTAATACTGTCACTTCTACTTGTATAAATAGAATTTTGTATAATTAATTTTATTTATAAATTATAAGTCGGTAAATTAAAAATTAAAAAATCAAAATAGACTCTTGAGAAGTACCGTGGAGTTGGCAATACTCGAAAGAAAATTAATTTGCCGTACTTTTACTTATGTGCCCCTCATCTCTAAATATATTCCTAATAGTTTCATGAAATTTATGTTGGTTTTTAAAGAAATATTTTATATAATGAAAAACATGGTGCTTTTTAGTCATTGATTTTTATGTTATTTGACAAGTAACATTATATGATCATGGTTAATTAATTATAATATTTTATATAATGATAAATGCAGAGCTCAACAAGTCCGAAGACACTAGAAATGGTTCCCCTCTTGTGCTTTAAATGAGATTGAGGAGATAAGGCACTGCACTAACAATTCCTGCAATATATAAGAATAATGATAACGATGGCTCAGATGGGTTTAAGTGAATTTATGGAGTCTTGTGAAGACGTGTAGTGAAAAGCATAACATATACCAGGTGTTGGGATTCTGGGACTTGGTTCCGTTACCTCGAAGGTAACCTTTAACAGCGAAAAAAGAAACCAAACAACCAGAAATTTTGAAAAAAAAATATGGCGCCAACCAGTTGGGATACGTGAGAACTCCGACTACTTCCAGAATTCTAATCAATTTTCCTTGCCATTTTTTCAATTGACAAAAAAAAAATTCCCAAAATTTAGGGTAAACCACATTGGAGTCCCTAAAATTTAGTCAATTAACTTTATCAGTCCCATAAATTTCAAAATTATTAAAAAAGTTTCAAGTTACTAATTTGCAACTTTCGTTTGGATAAAAAAAAATAAATAAAATGTTAAAATTACATCATTTAGTAGCAAAGAATGATATATTATAAAGTGACAAAATTCAATTAATTGATTTATGTCTACGTCAATGCTAACATGTGTTATCATGCTATTCACGTTTTTTAAGTCGCTTGTCGACAATCACTATCATTAATTGTCATACATTTAGATCACCATAAATATCACTTAAAGTCTTATTTAACACTATATGCAATGGTACTAAGTCAACAATAGTAGTCAATAACTTTTTAAATTTAAGTATAAAATTTAAAATTTAAATATGCTGATGTGAAAAATGTTGTCCATATCAAAAATCATATAGAGGTATATTAATAGTCAATAAAAGTTTAATAGTAAAATCAAAATTTTCATCCAAACAGATGGTAATACAAACTAACGAATTATGACTTTTTTGAATATTTCTCAAATCATTGAGATTGATGAGATTATTGGCTAAATTAAAGACTCAAATATCATTTACCACAAAATTTATAATAAATCATATCAAATATTATATTAATTTTACTGATTGAGAATATCATCTAAATAACTCATTTAATTTTAGAACATGTGATGAAAAGGAGATACCAATGACGCATTTTAATCATTTTATCCCTATAATCTTAATTTAATGACTTATATTGTTATAATCATTTATTAATAAATTGTGTGATTTTATATCTAAAAATGAAATATGTCTGCTATAAAATAAAATGTGTCTAGCAAATTATCAGTCAAGTAAATTTGTCAAATTTTATCATTATATTATTGACTTTGATTTTAAATAGATGATCCCTTTTCTTTGTAAATACACCAAATTCTCCACGTAAAAATATATATTAAGGTCGTTCTTATCTTACCTTATTTAATTTTATATTTCTTCTTCTCCTCTATTTATCGTTATACTATTGATAATGCATATAAAAATTGTTAATGATATTCAATTCAACCTATGTGTAACATTTAATAATAATATAAAACTGTCATGTCTATTTGTATATATTAAATTTTGTATTCTTCGTTCTGCTCATTAATTATATCTTGTCATTTTTTATTTTTTTAAATTAAAAATTAAAAACTAAAATAGACTCACGAGAACCCTTTCGAGTTAAAAACGCTGTAATTTGTTGTAATTTTACCTATGTGCCCCTCATTTCTAAATAAATTCCTAATTAGTTTTTAATGAAATATTTATTATACTATGTATATAATAAAAGTGACGGTTGTTATTTGACAGGTAACATCGTATAATGGTTAATTAATTATAATACGAAATTGTTTGATTTGGACCCTCTTTTAAAATTACTATTTAAAGATATAAAAATTATTTTAAATTATTAAAAGTCATTTTAGATTTTGTTAACAAAATTTCAAAATCACTTCATCTTACAACAGATTGTGAAAAGTAAGAAAAATTACTTTCTAAAATTTAATTTTAAAAGTAAGTTTTATCTTTGAAATATAATACTACATATACCAATTTAAAATTATAAAAATCTAAAATTAACTCTAAAATAATTATTAAAAATTAATGTTAATTAAAAAATAAAATTTAAAAAAAATTATCATTTTGTGTTTTATATTTTATAAATTAAAATTTTATATTTTTTAATATAAATTATTTTAAGTTAGCATATAACATAAACATAAATATAGAAATTTAACTAAAAAATTTATTTTTCGTTCATGATTATTTATTATATACATTTTGTTATATGTCTTATTACAATATTTTAACAATAAAATTTACCAAACGTATAAAACTTCTTTTCAAATTTACAGTACTTTTGAAAATAAAATTCAATAAACATTAAACTATTTTTGCTAAACTAATTATTTTTACAATATAATAGAAGCATATTATTTTAATATTCATAGCAATCTCATATTGACCCTTGAACAAAAAAAAATTGTGAGATACCTTTTTTTAGCAAGTAAAATAAAATTAAACTACATATAGAATGATGTAGATACTATTATCTAATTAAAGTTAACTACAACATACCAATATTTTAATTAAATATAGAAATATTAATTATATTTAGTATATGATAAATGTGGTCCTACATTTTTAGTCGTCAATATTTGATAACAATTTAATATTATATGATGGTTAATTAATTATAATATTAAAAATATTAGTTAATTCATCAGAATTAAAAAAAATCACTGAATTAAATATTTATTCCAACTATTTATTTTTAGCTACTAAGTTAAGGGTTTATCAGGAGTTTATATAATTACCTTCTAGTACATTCTTAATACCTACTCATAATATTTTTATTTTTGTCTCTAACCTATGCTAACCACTATGTTGACATAAACATCCAAATTGATCAATGAAATGACAATACTTTTATTTTATAAAATTCAAAGGAAAAAATAAAGCGAATAAGTTTTTAATTAATTAAAAAGTTAATAATATAATTTTTTTAATTAATTAAAAAAACTTATAATTAAGTACAATCTTTTTTAATTAATTAAAAAGTAAAAAAGAATCATAAAATGACAATAATAAAACAATAATCAAATTTAATGTAAATCATTAATTGATAGTTTTTTGAATTATCAATTAATAATTTAAATTAAATTTTGATAGTAATTTTATTATGTTTGTAGTATAGATTTTAACTTTAATTTTTAATTAATTTATTTAATTAATAAATTACATTTAATTTTTTCTCTTTTTAATTAATTGAAAAATTATATTACTAACTTTCTTTTTATTCCTTCTAATTTTATTAAAAATATTTTTAATATAAAATAAGAGTATTTATATTTAGGGATGGCAAAAAAATTTGGGCCCGGCCCGACCTTGGTGAGCCCGATTTTTTAGGGTCAGGTTTGACCCGGCTCAAAATATAAATCGGTCTGGGCCCGGGTTCTTTTTATTATAACTCGGACCGGACCAGGTCCGGGCTGGGTTAATTTCGAATTTTCTCCGAGTTTAAATAAATTATTGTCAGATCGGACCGGGCTGGATTTTAAACAAAAATACAAAAAAAAAATTAATTTTCAAATTTTTTATAACCCAATTTTTAACTCGGCCCGGTCCGGATCCGGGTTTTAGCCCAGCCCAATTTTATTAAACCCGGGTTTAAGTAGGGTTTTTAAAAACCCGGCCCGAACCCAGGTTTTTGTCAAGCCTATTTATATCATTACACTAGTCAATGACTTATAAGAGTAGTTATGCCATTGCATTGGTTAATAAAAGTTAGAAAAATACTTATGTCAATATACGATCAAAAAAATTCAAAAAAAATAACGAGAAAAAAAAATAGTTTCTTTGACAATTATTTTATGGTATATTCTTATTATCACATTACTTTAGGGTTCTAATAGTTATTTGCACTTTATTTTGGTACAGTTCTGTTTGTGTTTGTGTTGCAGCGGACCTCTACAAAGCCAAAACGATTCGTTTTGAAAGCGGAAAAACGGTGCGTTTAAGAGTGAGAATAACTTTCGTCCCCACCCACCAATCTATCAACCCATCATCTGTTTTTATTTTTTTTTGTTTCTCTCTCTAGCTGTATCTCTCGCTCTTCTGTTTATCATCTAAATACTTCAACCAGCGCGTTGGGCTTCAAAACGATGTCGTCTTCTAAATAGATTTGCTTGTAAGTATCTTCTTTCTTAGATCTCCATCTTCTTTTGCCACAATTATGCTCTTAGGTTTATAAACATAAAACCCTAGCTTCAGTGAAATTTATACCCTGTACTTACTGGATTCGTACACTACCGTGGAACAGTTCGCATTATTTACATGCATTTGCAGTTTGCGTAGCGTTGGACAAGTTAGTTAATTTACTTGAGTTAATGCTTGTTTGGCCAAGATTGGCTTAAAAAACTAGTTTCTCCGTGTTTATTTGAGAGAATTTTTGTATGCAACAGTGTGCAGCACTGGTGGTTAATTAGAGAATATCCATTTGTTGCAATGAAGGAGGTAATATGGGTTTATTTAATAAAAAGCTTGATTTGTTCTGTGAGTTGTTAAAACTTGTCTACTTTAACAGTATGATTTGATGCCGATCGCCAATGCAAAGATTAGAACTTTGAGGAGATATTCCATGTGCACTGTAGAGTTAATAGGAGACAGTGTAATGGATGAATATCTGTTTATACTAGTTGAATTTCTTATTTGTACAATGGTGATTTTCCATATAAACTTTGATATTTAGTTTTGACCTTGTTGCTGACTTGTAGTGCATGATATCTGTCCAAAGGTGATTTTCCATATAAATTTTCATAGTTAATGTTGATCTTGTTGCTAACGTGTAATGCTTGATATCTGAAATGGGATTGAGATTATCAGAAGCCTAATATAGAAGGATGATGGTTTGTTGTAAATTATAGCAAAATACTTCCATATAAACTTCAGTATTCAGTTTTGACCTCATTGCTGACTTGTAGTGCATGATATCTGTCCAACTGGGATTTTCCATATAAATTTTGATATTTAATGTTGATTCCGTTGCTGATGTGTAATGCATGATATCTGTAATGGGAATTAGATTATCAGAAACCTAAATAGAAGGATGGGAGTTTGTTGTAAATTGTGGCAGAAAATCCTTACTTTTCTGTCGCTTGATGTTGAATGGGATTTGCTGTTTGTTTGTGGCTTTGTTTCTTTTTGGTGCTAGAAAATATTTCTCTTTATCAGTTATCTAGTGCATCTAGCTGGTCTTCTTGGTTAACTAGCATTTAACTGGTGTTCTTGGTTAACTGTCTTTCTGAGCAACTGCAGATAAAGCACCATGAAAATTTGGATACTTGACTGTTTTTGTTTAATTGAATTAAGAGATATTCTGCGCGCCACTGCCAAAATAATTTGTTTCATGGGGTAGGTGGCAGTGGAACGAAATAAGCCTGCCCATAGGAGCTTTTTGCATTATGTTAAGTTGTGACAGCAGATCACAGGCTAGTGGTCGTGATATCATCTCAATGGTTTCCATATATCATGGATTTTTATCATTCTTCGTCATCTTGCCAATGTTGAGATTCCTCTGGCTTGTTCTTTGTTCATATTTGTCAGTTTCAAAGGTATAACGATCTGCAACAAAAATTCGCCTCACTGCATGGCCTGGGATAACTTTGCATAAATTAACCCTCGTAATACTCTCCATAATCATTTTCTAATTACATCCATTATTGAAAAACTCTAAAAAAATTTTACAAACTTTCCTAAATTTCAAAAATATCCTATGTACAATAGAACATTAAAAGAAGCATTTTCTTAGAAGAAGTATTGAATTTTGTATTAATAATGAAAGATCGATGAAATATTCCTTGTTATAGGAATCAAGATATCTCTTACCATTTGCATTGAAGATATTTAGTCAGAAATTAATGGGCTTGCACCCATGCTGTATTGACTAATTTTCGAAGATGCTTAATTGTTAATGATATGCTGAATAAGGGCTAAAACTGTATTTTCTTTCTGCCGCTATCAAATATATTCACAGTACTTTTTGTTATAAGAATGGGAATCTTCTTTTCATATTTATGGCATATTCTTGGGATGTTTTGTAGTGCAATTATAGCTGCAATTTGAAGCATAGTGTTCTGTTGGTGTGTCTGCAATACTGGTTGGTACTTTTTCTTTAACTGTTTTTATTGTTGTATTTTACCTCTCTGAGATCCAAGTCTCTTCTGAATTCTAAATGACTGCAGTTCTTTGGGGAGCTTTTTTATTCTCCTAACATTTTGTGAAATCCTTTATTCAATTGTGCTTTCATGCTTTTTTAGAAACTTAGCTTTTGGTTTTCTTTCATGGAAGTGGAGGATGCATTCTTTATATGGAAAACGTGTGGATTCCCAACATCTGAGCTTTCAACTTTGAGAAGCAGCTTTAGATCATCATCTGCTTTCCTTCTAACTTGTATCTAAGATGGATGAAGGACAGCACGAAAATGGGAGATATAAGCTGGATTACTACAAAGGAGCACATGCACAGGTAAAAAGTCAAACTTTTTTCTACTAATACTCTTTAATTTTTGTTTATATTTGACTTAAGATCAATCTCAATTGATAAAAATGACGTGCAGTGGAATATGATTCCTCAGCATCAAATAAAGGAACCAAATAATGCCTTAGTGATGAATAAGAAAATCATGGCCATCCTTGAAGAGAGAGAAGTTGCTATTAGAGAGCGAAACATAGCACTATCCGAAAAGAGGGAAGCCTTGGCTGCCCGAGATCAGGCACTTGAAGAGCGAGATAAAGCCCTTGCTGAGCGGGATGATGCCCTGATGGCACGAGATAATGCTTTAGCAGCATTGCAATACCGTGAAACTGCTGTGAACTACCCTTCAAGTGGTGGATTTCAACGTGGAGGAAAGCGTATGCACCACCCCACATATCATTCAAGTGATGTAGCAGAGGCTCTTAATTCAGGGGATGTGCATCAAGTAACTGATGCCACACCGATATCAGTCATTTCTTCTGAAACAGCTAAGTCTCATCCAGCAAAGCGAACGAAAGAGAACAAAGCAGTTGTACCAAAGCCATCTGTGTCACCACGGAAGATGAAGAAAGTGAGTGAAGATTTGAACAAGAAAGTTGCTTCTGATGGGAAAAAGATAAAGTCTGAGTGGGATAATCCGGATGGACTGAACCTGGTTAATTTTGACGAGACGACAATGCCAGTGCCGGTTTGCTCATGCACAGGAACTCCCCGACAATGCTACAAATGGGGAAATGGTGGGTGGCAGTCATCTTGTTGCACCACCACCCTCTCATCATACCCATTGCCACAGATGCCAAACAAGCGCCACGCCCGTGTGGGTGGCAGAAAGATGAGTGGTAGTGTATTTACAAAATTACTTAGTCGGGTAGCAGCAGAAGGCCATGATCTCTCAGTGCCACTTGATCTGAAGAACTTCTGGGCCAGACATGGAACAAACCGCTACATTACCATTAAGTAGTATGCAGATGATCCACTGTTAGTATGTTTCCTTGTTTTATGGTCTTAAATTTGGCTGGTAATTTCTTTTGCAAATGTGGCTGAATAGATTGATAGCAAGATGAAACTTATTGATAGAAAGCAATTTCCTTGCTTTAAGTTGTGGACAGACCGTTGTAATTTTACTCGAAACCTTTAATCCCTGTAGAAGGGAAGTTTTGTAAACTACTGTTGTTCGGAGTGTTCGTGCTTCTGCAGCCTAGGTGGTTTGACCACAATGCTACAGGGCAACCATCTGTCCATATGGGCCGTGTATGGGGCAGAATCCAAAACAAAATCAATTGTGCTATCCGCTAGGCCTTGTGGAAACTCAATTGGGCATCAATCATATTCCCCCATTTTTCGTTGTCTTTTCTACCTTTCCCCAGTTTGCATTCACATCAAAATGTGCCCAGAATCTACTTCTCCTACCAAATCATCATCATGGATTACTTATTACCAATCTTTTCCTACTTTCACCTACCCAACCAAAGAATCTTTGCACTGTTCATTATCGGTTGCAGTGCCACCTTCTTAGATGTTGCCATGATCCTTGAATGGACTTTTATATTCTCAACACTACAGAGGATATCATTGGATTATATATTAATATTATGCTCCATCTATAATCTCTCTACCCATTCCACTTTGGATCCTCTTCATCCTCTTCGCTATATTTTCTCACAAAAAGGGTCAAAATCTCCTTCTTGTACCATCATTCGACCCCTCAGAATCAAACCAATCACAGTTGGAGGAACAGGAGGATCCTCTAGCTTTGGTGCCAATGCAATGTGTCATAATCGTATAGCAATATTAAGCTTACAACTAGTTTTGGTTAAGTATGTAGTTACTTCAACTCTTTTAGTGCGTAGTGTACCGAGTTTTACTTTTCTAAAGAATGCATCACCTTTTGATTAAATTATGTGACATTTAAAACTATATATATATATATATATATATATATATATATATATATATATATATATATCAAACTAGAAGTGGGGTAACTTTGATTAAATTATGGTTGCAGACAACAGCATGATTTTGCATATGTTGTTATCAGAGAAAAGCTTGACATGTTCCATCAATATTGGGTTCGAGTGTTTTGCTATAGTTATTAGTTAGGGTTGCATTCCACCATCACATTTTGTTCTTTTTATGCAAATTCCATTGGGATTTTCTTGGGCTTAGCATCTTAATTAATTAATTAATTTTCCATTGCTCACAAATTTTAGTACAAGTAATCATCCCCCTTACATTTGCATAGTTCATTTATAATTATATTTAATCGTATCATCAGCAACCAAGTGGAAAAGCAAATGTCAATTTAATTAGTCACAGAGCAAACAAAAATAACACAAACTAATAGGATTCCTGCAAATGTAAATTCATCAAAAGACTAAACCAGAGCAATCATTAATTTCAAGAATATATCCAAACATTAAAAAAAATTATTAGTTTAAATGGTCTATAAATAATTTTTTTTAATTTACTCTTACAAAATTATTCATATTGAAAAATAGTTTCCTCCAAAGAATCAAATGATGAAGATTTCATTCTACTGCATTCGAAACTGAAACGACAGCGTTATTGGAGGAAATGTATTCCAAATTCGCATACGGTGTCGTTTCTGATATTCCAAGAAAACTGACAAAAAGGGGCAATCGTAATCGCTGTCACGTTTAAATGGGTTTGCTTTGCCTAACTCAAGTGGGCCCATATATAAAATAAAACTTAGTGGGCCCATTATTAAAAATTTAGTGGGCCCTATAAATTGGCCTTTTCTATTGATGATTGACAAATCTTAAATGAGAGTGGATAAGGCTTGCGCCCTTTTCTCTTCAAGAACTAAAAGTTTGCCACGTGTAGCTTAGAAGAAATATTCGGCCTCTCTCAACACGTGCCCACTATATACTAACTTAAGTCGACATGAACGTGATCAACGGCTTATTCAATGCCACGTTTCCAGCTACCGCGAGATTGGCGGAATGGGGATCACCGATGGGTCCACTTTCTATGGTTTTGTCCCTTTAGAATTGAGCTTCATAAATTATTGGGTTCCATAGTTTTCACTAATTTTCTAATTAAGTCCACTAACGAAGTAGATATTACTTAATTTTAACATTATTTTTATTTTTTAATTTGACCCAAAGCATTTCTATTTAATTATGATTCTAAAAATTATAAACTATCCCTAATCTACGATTGCTAATAATGTAAGGTAATAAGGAGAAAATTTTAATTTTAACAATTGTTTTAATCTACTATTAATAATAGTAATGTAATTAGTGTATGATCAACAATAGTATCCTCATTTCTGTATTCAATGATAATATATAGAATGTGAGGTTTAATTCTTTGTAAGTATAAAGTATCAAACTAGATTGAGTGTAGATTTTTTAATAGTGTCAAATTAGTTCTAATGGAGATTCTCGATTTTAGAAAAAATTTCAATGTATTTGATAGAGGTAGATTTCTCCCATATTGAATATAGCTTTTCGGACGGCACCAAACTAATTTCAATAAGAACTTTTGACTCTTAGTTTTTGATAAAAAATTTATGTAATATTAGAATATTTTACATATAATATGTAATATTCTTATATGAACATGTGTTTTAGAGAAATTAAAACCGATTTTCTAAATAAAACACAAGTAAAATTATTAGACAATTTTTCAAAATTTATTATATATCTTTTAAAAATTTATTAAATGTTCTATATTAAAAAGAGAAGTTTTCAGATAATCTTAAATAATGTAAAATATATTTTCAAACCATGAGATAATGAAAATTAGAAAAATGTGTAGTAGTTAAAGAATTCAATTATAGATATAAACATCCATAGGATGAGGAAAAAAACAAAAAATAATAAATAACTATAAATTGGTTGTAGAAATTCATAGACAATATTAATATGAGGACATAATGTTCAATAATTAAAAATAATGATATGACATTTGAAATTTATTTCTCTTGAGTATTTTCCTATGTCAAATTATAAAGACTTTACTTACTCTATATGATATTTTCAAGCTTCTATCATGAATTTTTCTTTTCACAAATTCATATTTTCTTAAAATTTGGACTAAAAACTTAGTATATAAAAGAAAATCTAGAATACTTTCTTTACAATACAATCATTTAACACATTATAATCTCATTCTTGAAGATGGATCACAAATAGCTAAATTTACAATGTCAACAAAAAAAATGAAAGAAGAAGTGGGGAAACTCCCAAAATAGAAGAATATGTTAATTGAAACAAAATCTAAATGTGAGAAAGCAAAGGGACCACAAAGAAGAAACCTAGTTTGGTGCCATGTGTCTTTCTTCACTTAAACAAAATCTAAATCCACATTGGAATTGGAATGGAATATGAAAACATTTTCTTTTTCTTAATTTTATTCATTCATTCATGTGCCAAATGCCAAAATTTCATGCTACATTTTCAAACAACATTATAATTTTTCTTTTAACCACATTTAATGTGTTATGGAAGAATCTTGATGTTAGAAAGTTGTATATAGATATTCATTTTCAAAAGACAAATGGAACTACATATTTGGGTATATTTTTTATTTTTTTATTTTTATAAATAATAAAAAAAAATTAAATGAAACGAACATGTCATATCATTCATTTAATTATGTTTTTTTTTATCAAAGAGTCCTATTAAAATTATCATACTTTAATAAGATTTTTATTACATGAATACATATTTTATAAATTAAAAGATTAAAATTAACTTTTTGTTTTATCATTATATATTAAGATGTATATGATATAACTACTAATAAAAAAAATAAAAAAATATATATATAAAAATACGAATGGTTGTTTGTTTCATTTAAAGAATTCATTGGCACATAGCTAATGCCTTGGTCTCCCTTTTGGCGACACATGTACGTCAAATTTTATGGACAAGCAAACGGCAAGATTTATATATCAAACTTTTAAAATAAAATACAAATTTTCTTATATTTTGTCCCTAAATCTTAATACTAGAGAACATATAAGATATCATGGCGACCCTTTTTTTAACATTATATATATAAATTAAAATTATTACACTAGATATTTACTGGTATTCTTGAAATAATTTCAATCTAATATTAACTGGATATTTTTGCTCAAAATTTAATCCTTATTTTAAAAAAAAAATTCTACATATTTTGTGAGAATTATTCTTATTGGATATTGAAAAGCTGACTTTTCAATAAAAAGTCAACTCTTTTGGTCATTGGAGTACATCCCAAATGATTTATGAGAACTTATTTTTAAATTGATTATTTTAATTTTTCTTTTGTCTATGAAAAAAAAATTAATGACAAATTAATTATCATATATTTGTTACAATATATCTTGTTTATATTTAACAATTAAAATTTATTTTTTTATAATATCTCACGTTATTAAGAATTTATCGAGATCTAATCTTATTACAAAAAAGGTAGGTCAATTCTAACCCACGTAAGAAAATTAAACTCTTAACTATAAATTAAGGGAAGGAAGTGATTACCATTAAACTAAATAATAATTCTAAATTAAAGTTAATGTTATAAATCTATGTATGTATATAAAGGAAGGATCAATAATCTTATATATTTATACTTATTTGTAAATAATTAGATTTACATACTTAATTTGATATATACATATTAATTATAATATATTAAATTTATATTAATTATATATATCATATTTAACAATGTAAAAATAATATAATATATCTACTTTATATTTAAACCCTTTGGTTTTTACAATTTTAACAATTTGATTCTTCTTATTAATAGACTTCTTTTAGTTTTTGGCCTATTTAATTACACACCGACAACATTTTGGCTCTACCGAAATTTTAATTAATGATTGTTGTATAAATAAAGGAATTAAATTAATCTTGGAAGCTTTTTATTTTCATTTTTGCAGTTTTGTTTACTTTTTGATTTGATTTGATTTGATTTGATTTGATTTGATTTCATTTTGTTTTTAACTTTAAGAACGAGAAAGAGTAGGGGGGGGCCCTTTGTTGGTCTCTTCAATCAGTCGCAGGTAAAAAGTAGGAGAAGGTGAAAGTTAGGTTCTAATTTATTTATTTATTTATTTATTTTTATTAAATTATTTTTTGCTGGCTGGTGGGGGCTTTAACATTAATTGCGGATAAAAAGTCAGATTGATTGCAAAAGGAATAAATAAATAATAAAAATTTTGTTATCTTCTTTTGGACTTTATCATCCAAGTCCCTATATTTTGACATTATTTTATATTAGGGCATAATGTTTTATTTTTTTATAGGTCCGTGCCGTTAAAGGCTAGTAAAAGAATACAATAGGGTCGAAAATTGCATGCATATATTGTCTTATTGTTATACTCTTGTAGTGCCTATTAAAAATAAATAAATTAATTAATAATTCTTAATTTTTTTTACGTTTTTTTACCATTATTATGGTTGAAAATTAATTTTATTGTTGATTTGAACTACATTAACACTTAAATTGATTAATTATAAATAAAAAATAAATTGAAATATAACACATATATTTTTTAAATAGTTTTTACCAATATTATTATTTAATAATAATTTTATTGCCGACTTAGGGCCTATGTGTTCTTTTATCTAAAATTTGAATATATTTAAAATATAAATAAATTTAAATATATAAATTTAAATGGTTTTAAGCAATATGCCTATTTTCTATTTATCATGTTTGAATATGAATATATAAAAAATTAATATTTTTATTTATTATATCCTTATAAATAATTAAAATAAATGCTATATACAAAGAAATAAACAAATTTTATAAGACTATTTTAATTCATTATAATCAAAAAATTTATTTAGATTTTAGAGTTAAGTTAAAATTTTAACTTATTTTAACTGGACGTAATTACAAAGTTTTCGGTATTAATTTAAAAAATAAACACCTTAAAAATATATGAATGGTTAAAACTGAACTATATTAAGATTTTAGATAAAAAACAAACAGGTACCTAGGACTTGTTTATTTAAGTCATGTATGAAAATTTATTAAAAATATTTGAATATAATTAAGTTAAAAATTTAACTTAAATTTAAATAACTAAATATCTAAATAAATTAAATATTTTATTTGTCAATACTGCTATTAGTTTATTATTTAATATTTATATATGTCAACAAATTAACATATTAGTTTTAGATTTTTTAAGACATATATGTTAACATATTAATTTTAGATTTTTTATTTCTATAAAAATAAATAACTTAACATTTATATTCTATAAAAATAAATAACTTAACATTTATATTCAAACGTTTAAATTAAAGAAAATAAATATATTAGTCAACTTCATACTCGAACTTGGGATAGTATGAAAGCGATAAGTATATCTTACACTACCCAAATTATACCCAAATGGCTAAATATAATATAGTTATACATTATTTCTTAACTTTTATATTTGTGATTAAATAATGTTTATTAACTACTTCTTTTACATTTTAATTTATTTATTCAAATATAATTAAATTAATATATTTGATTTTTATAAAAACACAATTAATTGTGTCTTTAGATAAAATAACGTAAAATTAAGAACTTATATGATAAAATTTTTTTTTAAATGTGTTAGATTATGTATCATGATAGTGTATTTATAAAGTAAATAAAATTATTTTCAAGTACTAATTTATCATTTTTTCTAGTAATCAAAAATAAAATTTATATTTCTATATACTTGCCCTTTTTTTTAAAGGTTGTAAATGAAATAAGAAACCCAAACACTAAACTCTTATCTTCTAAGTTTACTCAAATTTGAGATAGTGCAAGAGTTTAAAATGTGTCTCAAGCTGTCTTAATTACACCTATAAGCATATTTCTTCGCATATACATATCAATTATAATGCTAAAAAAATTTAAATTATTCAAAATTAATTTCTATTTTTGTTAATTATTGAACAAAAACAGTTTCTAAAACAATACTCCAAAGCAACCCCTAAAACCTAATACAAGTCGTCTACTTGCATTGCAAACGACGTGTTTGATTGTCACAAGCAAAACCATATTTAAAAATATTAAAATATAATATAATATTGACAACACTTTGTTTCATTGTTTAAAGAAAACCCATTTAATTTAATTAAATAGTTCCAAAATTCCTTGCTATACGTGCATGGATTATTGGATAACCATCACAAGAAAAATTAAAACAATATTTGTCAATTGGACGCATTCAAAAGAAAAACCACTTTCATTATGTGTTTTTCAAAATTGATTAAATCTCACGCTATCCCTTTCTTTAATTTCTTGTCAATTAGTTAACTACAATTATTAATTGTATGATTCAAGATTATCTTAACATGGTAGATGATCACCACGAATATTTAAATTAAATAATATAAAGTAAAGTAATTATATAGTAACTAATTATTCAATTTAAACACGATTTCATACCTTTTATTTAACAATAATGACAAAATATAAAATTAATATACAAAAGTTGATGTGAAATAATTATATTGTCATCGCATTAATTAATTTATACGATTGAGTTTATAAGTAATATATTCATATTTTAATATATTTATTTATTTTTTAATTATTTAATAACATTTGTCATAAGAAAAAAAATATTATTAAATACAATATTATCGTTACATTTTTATTTTTAACTACCCATTTAATAAATTAATTAATTATTTTAATGCAACAATTGTCCCATTTTTGATAGATATTTTATTTAACTTATTAATATCATCTCATTTAGAAAATATTACAAGTTTATATTAAGTAAAAATAGAAATAAAAAATGTTAATTATTAAAAAATAGTTGTCCAAACGGGTCATATGCAAAGTGATGTGCACGTACTGTAAAAGCGCGTGAGAGAACGTAATATCTGTCTCGATATTAATTAGCATCTAAACAAGATTAAAAATGAATGAAAATTCAATTAAAATAATAAAGCGGGCAAAATTCATTGCAAGATAAGCTGCGGAGACACGGGAGAGAGAGAGAGAGAGGAGAGAGAACAAAGTCAAATGAGGTCGGAATGAAATTGAAATTCACTCTAAATTCAATTCAAATTCGACAGTGCTTTTTTCTCTCTCTTCTCTTCGCTTCGCTTTGCCTCGCCTCACTTCACTCAAACTCAAATGAAATGAAAATGAAAATTATTTTTATTTCTTTTTCTTAATATTAAATTCACGCGTCCATCTCTCTCTTTCTCTCGTCACGAAATCCGTGTGTCGTAGTCTTCGTCGTCACAGACACACCTTTTACGAAGAGAAATTCAGAGAATAATTATATGCAAAAATAAAAATAAAAAAAAGCAAAAAATTTTAATAATTGAAGTTTTAACAGGGACAGAGAAAGAGAGAGAAAGCGCCTGCTGTTTTTGTTTCTTCGCCATTTCCGTCAAAACCGGAGCTGTATTGATTGAAATGACCGACTGGTTTACAAGGTAATCTGGGTTTCTTATATAGTATTCTTTTAAAGTTTATTTTTCTTGTTTCAGTTGCTTATTTGGTGTATTTTTTCTTATATGCTTACTCATTTGCAGATTCTGGTGGTTTGATTTGTTGTGTCATCTGGGTTTTGGTTGAACTGAACTGGGTTAGCTTGAATCGGGGACTTTATAGGCTTTTGAAGTAATTTGTCTTAGTGTTTTAGAGGTTTTTCATTGGCATTACGTAGTAGGAGAGTAAAGTTTTGAGAGCTGAAAATGGGTGAAACTGAAGAGGGTAATGGTAATACTGATATGATGCAAAGAATTCAGTCTTCATTTGGTACTTCATCTTCTTCAATTCCTAAACAACAGACCTTGTTGTCTACTAACCAACTTGATATACCTCAATTGAACCCCAATCATATTCGTGCACGCCACTTTTCACAGTTTGCTACAAATTTTGGTGGTGATAGCAGCAAAAGAATTGGTATACCACCTTCACATCCTAATCAAATCCCACCCATTTCACCTTATTCTCTGATCCCAGGGTCTAGGCAGGCGAACCAGCAAATGGGCTCTCAGGGCTTCAGCCCAGGACCTACCCATTCCCGATCTTTATCTCAACCATCGTCATTCTTTTCACTTGATTCTTTGCCCCCGTTGAGCCCGTCTCCTTTTAGAGACTCACCAAGCACTTCAATGTCAGACCAAATATCCACTGATGTATCAATGGAAGAGAGGGATGGGAATTCACATTCATTATTACCGCCTTCACCTTTTACCCGGGGTAATGCTTCACGGATTGGTGAGAGTTTGCCTCCACGCAATAAGCATAGAAGGTCTAATAGCGACATCCCATTTGGGTTTTCAACAGTGATGCAATCATCACCACCGCTTATTTCTCCAAAGGTAGCTGGTGGTTTAGACAGGTTGGGTTCGGGGAGGGAGAATTCTGGAATGGCTAAGCCAGCTCAGTTAGTTAAGAAGGAATCAAGCTGGGAGAGAGGTGGTGATAACAATGCTGAAGGGATGGGTGAGAGAAAATCTGAAGGGGAAGTTGTGGATGATTTGTTTTCTGCATACATGAATTTGGATAATATTGATGCATTGAATTCCTCGGGGACAGATGACAAGAATGGTAATGAGAATCGTGAGGATTTGGACAGTAGAGCAAGTGGAACTAAGACCAATGGAGGTGATAGCAGTGACAATGAAGCTGAAAGCAGTGTGAATGAAAGTGGGAACAGCTTGCCAAGAGCAGGAATTAATCCTTCAGCTGAGAAGAGGGAAGGGATTAAAAGGACTGCTGGGGGAGATGTTGCTCCTACAACTAGGCATTATAGAAGTGTTTCAATGGATAGTTTCATGGGGAAGTTGAACTTTGGTGATGAGTCACCTAAACTGCCACCATCACCAGGAACTCGTCCAGGACAACTCTCACCCAGCAATTCAATTGATGCCAATTCACCTGCCTTTAGCTTGGAGTTTGGAAATGGTGAGTTTAGTGGGGCTGAATTGAAGAAGATAATGGCTAATGAAAAACTTGCAGAGATCGCATTAACTGATCCCAAGCGTGCAAAAAGGTATTATTATCCTTCTATTTTATTGCTATAATGAAACCATTCATTATAATCAGAAAACACCCTTGTGTATCCTATCATTTACTTTAGTTATTGGTATATTCCAGGATTTTGGCAAATCGTCAGTCGGCTGCTCGTTCCAAAGAGCGGAAGATGCGTTATATTTCTGAGTTGGAACATAAGGTTCAAACTCTGCAGACAGAAGCTACCACATTGTCTGCTCAGCTTACACTTTTACAGGTGAAGGACTTGTAGTGCTGAGAGATTTTTCCCCACCACTTCTTTTTCTGTTTCTCAAAATTGCTCTGTTTTTTCTTCTTCATGTTTTGATCAGAGAGATTCTGTTGGGCTCACAAACCAGAACAATGAATTGAAATTTCGTCTTCAAGCCATGGAGCAACAAGCACAACTTCGAGATGGTATTATTTTAATTAAAATATTTCTGTTGCATTGAGAGGAAGCTGCACAAACTTATTTATATCTTTTGACTTGTGTGAGGAAAGCAGTGTTTGGCTTGTATGTAAGCCTGCTTCGCTTAGATTGCTTTATTTTTATTCTTTATCTTGAACATCTCTTTGTGCAGTATATTTTTCAAATTCAAACACAAGTTTCGATAAGCCACTCCATTCGCATCAGTTTTCTTAATGCATATTTGAGCACTTGTTTGAGGATAAAAATGGGAAATGCTTCTAAATTCAAGTGTTTTATGCATCTTCCATGTATGCTTTGCTGCGACTGTAGAGAAAGCAAAGTTGTTGTTTTGTGGCTTTAATTTTTTTCTCTCATGGAGTTGTTTGAACAATTTGTGGGACTATTCATATTTTGCAAATAATAACCGTGGCAAGTTGTGACCCTTGGTTCTGCTATATCCCCAGGTTCTTGTCTTAGTATATATATAATTTTCTCAATGTTTGCTCCTCAATTATGAATGCTCAGCTGCCTATCTGATGCTCATTTTCACTCTAATAAAACTGACACACCTTAAATGAAAATTAATAATTTTTGTACACTAAATAGTTGATGTTTGAGTAATTATTCTAACATTTGATCTGTTATTTGTCCTACCAAATGAGACTAAGAGATTGACACACTTTTGGGTTACACACAGGTATAATTATTTGATTCACTGTATAAAGAAATGCATTTACTCTCATGCTCTTACATTTGCATTTTTTGCTTAGGTATTGAGGTAGAAGCATCTGAGACACATTACTCTTACTCCAGGAAAATTTTTCTTTTTATATGTCAACTGCTATTTGCTTGTTCTGGTCAATCTTTCGTAAAGTTTGCTTATACTGAGTCCTGTACATGGTAAATGACTCGGCCTGCTGAACTTGTCTTGGAAGAAGTGCTTATGCTTCATTGGGCTATTCATTTAATTCCCATTCATTCATTCTAGATTATGCTGCATGTCTCTGCATTTCATCTCACTAGTTATCTAGTAATCTTTTGTATCCATTGGATTTTGTGGGTCGTATCTTGGGGCTGTCCTCAATGCTTTTTGGAGGATTCTGATGCTTGTATCTGGTTGAATGTACATTTGAGAGGGATGGAAAATATGTCCTCTGGAGTTTTCTGTAGACAACTTGTCCATTTTCTTGTAAAACTTTTTTGATTTTTCTGTCCTTTTATTTTTAAAATGCAGTCTGTATGTTTATTTTGTTTTAATAGTTCTTAATATGTGCATTTAACCTCGATAGTCTTATGCTTTATGCTGCCTTTACCAGCAATTACATAACTTTTGATGCCACTTTGAAAACGATTTTAAGAATGCATACTTATAATTGTTCGATTGAGACAGCACTGAATGAAGCATTAACTGCGGAGGTACGGCGGCTGAAGCTGGCTACCCAAGAGATTACTAGTGATTCTGATCCCTCAAAGGGCATGGTCACTCAGCAGCAGCTTCCCATAAACTCCCCAATGTTCCAGCTGCACCAGCAACAGTCTTCCCAACTCAACATGCATCAGTTGCAGCAGCAGCATCAGAAATCTCATTCCCAAGTCAACTTTCATCAGTTGCAATCACAGCAGCCACCTCAACAGCCACAGTCACAGCCGCCGCCGCCACAGCAGAATGGGAGCACAAGCACAAAGCCTGAGTCAAATCAGTAGGTCGTGAAGGATTGGAAAGGTCTCCTATCCCTATTTACCTACCTTAAAGAGTCTTTGGGGCATTTATGTTCCGTAGTAGTTTCTTCAGCTCATTCATTCATTAGTTTTGGTTGCATCTCCACCAAAAGTTTGTGGGGGCATGGTGATTACAAGTTCAAGCTGCATCTCTCATCGTATCCACCTTGGATTTGTGGTATTAAGTCTTATACAAAGAATAATATTTATCTATATTATTCATGATTATAGTGTTTATTTATATCTGGTAGATATGTAAACATTGTTTTGGACATATTGTTTTTTTTTGCTGTGACATTAGAAGAGTTGAACTTGAACTCTTCTTTGTTTATTTCAGTAAAGAATGAGTATTTTTGTTCAGATTTGTTCTCATTATAACTGTTTTCCTTGCCGGTTGTCTTGCTGATGTTTATTAGTTGCAACCGATATCATGGTAACCATGTATTTACTAATGCAATTACTCACTAAGAGCTTTATAGGTTGCAGTTGTGTGATGCCTAGTGATTTAGAAAGGCAACTGCCAAGTGAAACTAAATGCATAATTATACTTTGGTCCACCAATGTTGTCCAAGACGACAAGACCGATGCTGAAGCTCCTGATGTCTGTTATATTTCGAACGTAAAGGCTCTTCTCGATCCACACTCTCTGAAAGGTAATTGACGCTACAAATTACTGTGCCTACATGGCTTGTGTTCGGAAAGGATATATTGGTGGAGCTGCCCATTGGCAACCAACCTTTTTGCATAGTAGATTTTTCTGAACTGCTGAGATTAGCCACGAAGCTAACAATGTCGGTCATTGGGCCTGGTAGTCTTTTATGCGTATGGGCCCTATTTAGTACACCAAGTGTAAGTGGGGGAGGGAATTATATAGGCAAGGGCAATGGGGATTGAAGTACTCTAGTTACTAATTAATCCTAATAATTGGAGAATAAAATTACTAAATGTTGCGTCTAAGTAAAAAGGATAATAAAGTAAAAATAGGTGTTTATTAAATATTTTAATTACTGTAATTTCAAAGTTAAATAAAAATATAAATGGTTATAAACATTTTATGTGAGTCGGTTTTGTTTTGTCGTTACGGACCTTCGTATAGTATTTCACGGTGTCCGAAACCAATACTAGAGGTATGAATTAAATGTAGTACCCTACAACCATCAAGTCAGGATGGCCGAGTGGTCTAAGGCGCCAGACTCAAGTTCTGGTCTTCGAAAGAGGGCGTGGGTTCAAATCCCACTTCTGACAAATTTTTCATTTTCATTTTCATTTTCTTTGGCTTGGACTAACGGAGCCCGAAAGACGTCATTTGATTTTCTCGCTTCGGTCCTCTACAACGTCTTAAACGGCACGGTTTCATGTCGTTTTATTTGTGTTCTTTGAAAGCAAAAAAAAATCTATATCTGAAAAAATCCAAATCCAAACCCCCCTATAAATCCTACGTATCTGACAACCCTTATTTCACTCACTCCTAGTCTTAAACTGTCTCGGCAACTGAGTTCTTCAGTTACCCCGGGTTAAACTCGCCTCTATGGCCGAGTCGGCAATCGAGCTCGGTGAGTCCCGTGTTTTTCCGGTAGACTCACCGATACCAAAACCGAACTCAAGTGGAGTTCCGGTTCAGAATCTGACACCAGAGGAGCTCGTGGCAAAAGCCATAGCTCCAGTTAAGAAACAGTTCCTTCGTCTTCCTCTGACGAGGACCACTCAAAACGATACCGTTACGGCTCCGGATTATAATTCCTCTAAGCCCTCCTCAACCTTGGTCAAGGATAAGAAATCGAAACGTCAACTCAAACGTGAACGCCGTCAGGTTCTTTCGTTTCTCTATGTCTAAAACTACAAAGTGTTTTAATATTGATGCTATTCAGAAGTATAACCGTTTTGCCGTAAGCTATCTGATAATCTGTATCGTCCATTGACGTGCGTCGCCGTTGAATGGATAGTTGAGGTTTCATTAGCAGGGATATTCTAGCTAGGAGTTGTTTACTGGGGTGTTCTTGAAAAGTTTTGGAATATTTGGTTGAAATATTAGGAAATGTGCTTTTATGCTCATTTGATGTTCAAAAAGTATAAATTGGTGTTTAATTTTGAAATGAAGGAATTTGTGTATATTGTATTTATTTTTTGCAATTGCAGATGGGACTTGTTGCACAATTGTGAGTCTGAACTGAATGCAGTTTATGTTTCATATTCTAATTCTTTCTAAAAGAAGAATTGATCAGACAATATGTTTATTGATTTTATAGGAACAAAAATCTGCGGCTAATCTATGTCCTGAAATAGCTAAGAGTGGTGATGTTAGTTCATGCCCTTATAAAGATAAGTGCCGTTTCAGCCATGACATTGAAGCCTTCAAGGCTCAGGTATCAAAATAAACAACTGACTCTATTTGGCTTTTGTAATATGTGATGTACTTTGACTAGAATGATGGTCTAAATGCAGAAACCAGCTGATCTAGAAGGTGAATGCCCATTCTTGAGTTCTGAAGGCCCGTGCCCTTATGGTCTGGCCTGCAGATTTTTGGGTACTCACAGAGATGTTGTTGCCAGTGATACTTCTAACAAGCATAGGAAAAGCTCTGAGGTCAATGGATTGAACAAGGATGTCCAGAAGCTTTTGTGGAAGAACAAACTGAAATTCCCAAAAGCTGATGCCAAACTCAAATCTCTTGGGCTTCTGGTATGAAGCTGTATTTCTATTTTGTATTTTTCCTTGATGCTTCTTCTCATGTTTTTTCTTTTTCATCATCAATATCATTCTACTGATTCTGATATGTGTAGTAATCTTTATTGCATTTCTTATCCGAGAGGGAGAGATATAATTCATTCCATCATGCTGTATGCTATAATTCATTCCATCATGCTGTATGCTAATATAGTACCCCTGTTGTGATTTTGGTTAGGTGAAGTCAAAAGTGAAGATGATGAAAGATAAGGAAGAAGGAGATGTTGTTGACTCTAATAATTCTCATGCCACTGAGGGAAATGGTTGCTCAAAAGGAGTTGGTGGCTCATTGGATGAATCTGAGTGCTCACCAAGTATCCCAGAAGAGAACAATGTTGATAAGACATGTGAAGAACTTAGGCCTCTGAAGAAAGCAAAATGTGAAATTGTTGAAAATTGTTGCTCTGGTGAAGTGGACAATGGCTGGTTTTTCTTGTCTTAATCCGAGGTGTAATTGATGTTAGTACTAATCTCTATACATCATCTAACTTGGCTCTAATTTATCTAAGCAGGTGCGACAGTATTGGAAGAAGATTCTGGGAAATCCTGTGCAGAAACTGAAACCGAGGCTAAAATTGATGATATAATCACAGAAACTGATAAAAGCTTAAAAGTACATCCTCGTGAAAAGAAGCTTATTGATTTTAGAGGAAAGCTGTACCTTGCACCTCTGACCACTGTTGGGAATCTTCCTTACCGAAGGGTTTGCAAAGTACTGGGAGCAGATGTAACATGCGGTGAAATGGCAATGTGTACAAATCTTTTACAGGTTTGTATGTTGCTTTAGCCAACTGAGTCACATAAGTTATGTTAGTTAATAGGTCGGGAGATGGTGGTCCTTTTTGTTTACTTCATGATGGTGAATGGCTGTACTGAAATTTGTTCATGCTATTGTGATTTGATTATTTTTATCCCCATATCTGATGCAAACTGTAAACTGACATAAGTTATTGCTCTAGGGATTGTAAAGCTTTGGCTCTGACTTTTTGGTGGCTTTTACCTCTTTATATGAAGCTTCTGCAAACTTTGTTATTCTTCACCTCATAGTAAACAACTTTTCCTTTTTTATGGGAAACAAAGAAGCTTAAATAAAAAGAAGAGCTGTACAAAGATGTGAACAACTTATCTTAATATCTGTTTAAATTAATCCAGGCTTATAATCAGCATGTTGTCTATATATGCCCTGCCATATATATGGCGTGTTTATTCATATATACTTAGTATCCGGAATCCACAATGTCAGTCACAGTTTTCACATATGTAATAGGAATCTTGTGTTTCTTTTTTTTCTCCTTTTTCTTTGTCTTCTTTGCTCTAGGGGAGGTGTTCTCACCAGTTTAAGGTTCTCTATATGGAGTTATAAATCACATATTTTATGTATAATGCTGCATATATGAATTTTCATGTGCCATTTACTGAATTAATTTTTTTGTGGGAGTAGGGTCAAGCTTCGGAATGGGCTTTGCTAAGACGACATTCATCCGAGGATTTGTTTGGCGTACAGATATGTGGAGCATACCCAGACACACTGGCACGTACTGTTGAACTTATTGACCAGCAATGCACAGTTGACTTCATTGATATTAATATGGGTTGCCCAATTGATATTGTTGTCAACAAGGGTGCTGGGTCATCTCTTCTTACAAAGCCAATGCGAATGAAAAGCATTATTGAAGCAACTTCTGGCACAGTGGACAAACCAATAACTATTAAGGTACTTGGTAGAACTCATATTTATTCTTCTGTGCAGATAATGTTGTCCACTGACACTTTGCTGCTTAGCATTTTTCAAACTGAAGATGTGTGAATATGTTGTTTGTTTTGTGGTTTTGAAGTTATTGCATGCCTGTGAAAGTCGATTAACGCTTCTGCTGTTGTGAAATAGGATATCCTATGCTTTTCTTCTTTTTCCAATATCAATTTTTATTAACAATACTTAATATTACAATCCTGTTTTGCACTAGGTGCGAACTGGCTATTTTGAAGGGAAAAATCGTGTTGATTCTTTAATAGCGGATGTAGGCAGTTGGGGAGCCAGTGCCGTGACAATACATGGTCGAACACGTCAGCAACGCTATAGCAAGCTTGCTGATTGGGACTACATTTACCAATGTGCTAAAAAGGCCCCTGCTCTTCAAATTCTTGGAAATGGTGATATTTATTCATATTTGGACTGGAACAAGCATCAATCTGAATGCCCTGAGCTCACTTCAAGCATGATTGCTCGAGGAGCCCTGATTAAGGTTTTGCATCTGATTTACACAACCTCTTTTCCAGTACGAATTATTATTATTTGCATATTTTTGAGTAATGAAATTATCCTTGCATGCTTATATTCACATATTTATTGAAGTTGATTTCCTGTGCATAATTTATTGTGCTCCGCAGCCTTGGATATTTACTGAAATAAAGGAACAGAGGCATTGGGACATCACTTCTGGGGAACGTTTAAATATCTTGAAGGATTTTGTACATTTTGGCCTCGAACATTGGGGATCTGACAAGAAAGGTATGCCATGTTGGATATCTATGTTACTCTGTTTGTATCATCAGCTTTAGTAGATTAATGCAACTGTGTTGTTGATTTTAAGTATAATGCCTAAGTTCTATCACCTTCTGCGTAATATGAGGTGAAATTCTCTAGGTCTTTTATGTGGCTAAAGCACATGGAAGTTTACATTTCACAGCATTTGGGATAAGTTTTCATTTCTAAATATTGAAGTTACTGTGAAGTACACAGTTTTAGCCTCAGGGCGTTTTAGTTTTATGTATGTGGTTTGAACTTTTGTAAATTTTTTAAAATCTGTTCAAAAAAATAGGTAAAGATAGAGAAGTATTCTAATTCTTGAAAGTTTTTTTCCCTATCTTTTTGTGAATTATAGTGACTCAGGAATTATTTATTTTTTGACAGTCAATTGTGGTTTAAAGCTTTATGTAAAATGTGTCCGCTGTCTTGTCTAAAATCTTGATTTTCCAGGAGTGGAGACAACCAGGCATTTCTTATTGGAATGGCTTAGCTACACTTATAGGTATATACCTGTTGGTCTTTTAGATGTCATCCCACAACGGCTGAACTGGCGTCCACCCGCCTACTTTGGCCGTGATGACCTGGAGACATTAATGGCCTCTGATTCTGCAGCTGACTGGGTATGCCCTTGCTTTCTTATGATGACTCATTAGTGCCAGTTTTTTAAGGTTCAAAACAGTTAAATTATTTATCTTCTTTTTTGCAGATTCGTATATCTGAGATGTTGCTTGGCAAGGTTCCTGAAGGCTTTACATTTGCACCGAAGCACAAATCCAATGCTTACGACCGAGCAGAAAATGGCTAATTGTTTGTGCTCGTGGACGAATTTTGGTAGCGGGTTTTGGCAGTAGAGTACAAGAAGTTTCTGTCGAGATTCATTCCGTAACACATTGATCGATTTTGATGACATTTTGTTACCGAGGAAGGCAAATTAGTGCTGGCACATGATCGTTATTGTGGCTTCTTGGCAAATTCTCTCCCGAGTATGAATTATTATTTGGTTCAAATCTTTTAAGAGATAATGCTCTTCTATTGTTTAGGCCCAAATCTAGGCTTTAATCCACGTTGGAAACTAATGATTTTGGAATTGCTCTGATCAAATCATACCTAATACATGTTCTCTTTTTCAATTTTCTAATAATTCTATGTGCAATTTTTGTTATTTAATAGCTATTCGCAATTTTAAAGAGAGAAAAAATTACGAGGCTGAATACGACGGTATTAATCACTTAAAATATATAACAAGAGAAGAGATTCAGCAGGAAGACAAATTTTACCCGGGTTTTATAAACTTAATCGTGTATTCAATTACAAGCAAGCTAAGCTAAGCAAAATTGGTTGTCAGAGGGTTTTCGGCTGGTTCTTTTCTCCTTTTAGAAGTTTCAACTATGCAAAAAAGTATCTACTAGTACATATAACATGATGTATATAAGCACACTAACATACCAAAAAATAATAATGAACCTTCTTCTTCCATAACCACTGCCAAGAATTTCTTTTTGACACATCAAGATCGTCTCTAAGGCGACTCCTTCGAAGATAATAGGTTACAGGTTAGCTGTCAACATCATCTCTCTTCTCCAATTTGCCATCACCTCCATAAGTTTTGGCTAGGCTCTCCTCATTTCTCATCCGATTGATTTGCAGCATCAGAGATGGACTTTGAATCTTGTAAAAGTGACAGTTTCACGGCATTACAGAGAAACTTGCATCTCCGATTAGACTATAAGTATAATGATGCCGCAAACACAATGTCTCTCTTAATCTTCGAGACAGCCTCTTCAAATTTTGATTCGAGCTCTGTTTCTCCTATAGACTTTGCTGCTAGTATAAGTTGCTGAAGAACTTCCTCCAGTCTCCTAATTGCCCTGATCAAGCTACCCTCAAAAACCTGTGTAATTTCCATGATCTCATAGAATTTGGAACCTTTGGCCCAAGCATAAACAGCCTCCATGATATCCGGCCGAAATGAACTCGCAAAACTCTCCACGTCAATTTGGACCTGAGATTTAAAAGAAAACAAAAATCAGACATTGCCAACAATCACTTAAAATGAGTAAGAATCATTTAAACAGCAGGTGGCAGCTGCAATTCACAGTATATGCTCAAATTAGCCTAAATCAACATCAAAATAACTAATCTCTCAAAATTCCCAGTAAAGTCCACAAATATATCATATCCAATCCAAGTCTTGGAAAACTTTTCAAACACCTTTATGCAGTAAGAAGGTTCAATTACCCTTAAATGTTCATACCATAGTATGGAACTTTCAAAACTGAACAAGGAAATCATGATTTGTGGAAACATCATTGCCCAATTAACAAATTATGATAGTTTTTAATTAAAACGATGTTTAATCGCTTGAACCAAGTCCATATTAATGACCTATCATGTAACAGATAAATTTAAATCTAAAATATGGTATTTATGGAACTATGATATACCATATAACAATCTGGCATACTTTATGTCATATAAAAGATTGTCATAGTCCATCCATCTCCAAAGTCCAAATTGCATTAGAAATCCAAGAAGAGAGTACAATAATTTTTCTATAAAGAGAGTGAATAATAATATGTCTAACTTACATAGAAGAAACCATAGGAAAAGAAAAATGAAAAGCGACCAAAAATAAGTTCCATGAATACCTTGCACTCCAACTGAACTTTGGCGACCCTCCGAGCTGTATCTTGTAATTGTGTAAACAACAACTCAAGTTCTTCTCTGGGCTTTGTAGCATCTTGGAGCTTCTCCTGCCATACAAAACATGAGAGAAGAGATACCATTTCTTCCACCTTTATGTCTTTCAGAACTCCGTTGAACATGAGCTCTGTCAGAGTCAGCTCATCAGCACTACTGATTTCAGAAGCAACTTTTCCTTTCAGTTCTACCACATCATCACTTGTGACATATCTGGGACAATATCACAATCATCATTAGGTGATACTTCTAGAAGACATTCTCTCTCTTTTTCTTTTTCTTTTTTTCCACTTTTTTGGAGGGAAGAAATAATACCAAATGAAGATGCTAAGGCAAAGCCACAGATGAAGCTAAGAGAATAGCATGGCACATCAAGGATAGAAATACATCTTAACTTGATCTACTTAATACAATCAACCATTCACCAAAAACCTTCAAGATTCCTTTTGTTCATGTTACACTTCATATCTTCCTATTTAATATTCATACATGAAGCATTTTTCAGTGGAACTATGACAATTTCTAGTAGTTGTATACTCCACTGCCGATGACTTTTATTTCTCCATCACGGAAAGTCATAAATAAGCTATCCACCACAAACAATATAACATGAAATAGAAGTTGACATAATGAAAATATTATGGAGCTCCACGTGAGACTACGACCACAAATTTAAAGAGAAATGAAAACAGATCCAGAACAATGCAAATACATGTTGACAGAACATTTTTTCACTTGATTTCACATTCTGAGTTATGAGACCATACGTCAAACTGAGATTCTTCCTCCCACATACAACTGTCAAGTATAGCACAAACCAGGCAGCTTCCAGAGCAAAAAAAAAAAACACAGAAGAGAATGTATATGAAAAAGTTTTATTACCCTAGCCTTCGGAGAACTCGTTTTCTTGCCTTCAACTCATCTTTAAATGCCAGTTCGGTGGAAGAACGCATCTGTTTTCTAATTGACCTAATCTTAGCCGTCAATTCTTGCTTTTTCTGTAACAATTTGAGCTTTTGCTCAATAAGTGGAGACTTTCCAATTTCATGCTTGTCAAATAGGCTCTCTAAGGCCTCTATCCTACGGACCGCTTTCTGATATGAACTACTCCGAATCTGAAAAATGACAAAATTTGTTTGGTGATGACTTTTAAAGAAGACAATCCAAGAGACTGTCTGCCAAAGTAAGGTCCAGTATATACCCCCATATTTTGTTCAGGATCGAGGGGCAGTCCACTAGAATTTCTAGCAAGAAATTCAGATGTCGACTTCAGCATGTTTTCTCGAGTTTGCAATGGCAAAAGATCCTTTGGCATTGGCAAACGAGCACTACTTAAATTCATAATCTGTACAAGTCAGGGTAGCAAATGAGTTCTTCCTTCTTTGGATCGCAACTTAATGAAACTAAGATGAACAGAACGGAGTTAAAAGCACCACAACACAAGTTTTTCCAAGCACATGCTTTTGCATGGACATTATCACCAACTAAGTTGCTGGAAACAGGCAAGAAAAGATAAATAAGTCAAAGAAAATTTTCTAAACCCAAAAGAGCAAATAGGTATTCACAAGAAAACTAAAATTGGCCATATTTCAAAGGATTACAAAGAATATATTTCCAGTAGCCTCCATAACTAATCTGACAATCAGTTCATTTCACTACAAATTCAAATTTCCTTTTCCTTGTTCATACTAAACCTCAGAACAGCAATGCCAGTAACAAAAAAAAAATGTACCAATGAAACAAGACTATACAAATATCAAAATATAGACATGAGATATAAAATCAAGTCAAAAAGATTCTGATATGGAGGAACTCTTGGAAAGAACAAGTGAGGCAAAAAAGCAAATATAAACAGAAAAGAGTATCAAGGACATTGCCTGAGAGATAGGAACAGATATGACAAGAGGTTCTCCGGACTCTTTCAGTGGAACAATTTTGAATGATTTCTTCCCAGGTCCATCTTTGCTTACCACACATCTTGTGAGGACATTTACCGTGTAATTGGCATCTTCTGGTCTTTTACTTGCATCATCTGGATCATATTCACCATTAAATATTTAACAAGCTTAATAGTCAAGGCACCACTCAATCATAAACAAATACGAGCTCTCACCTTCATAAGCACTTTTCACCTTCTCAAATTCAATAACCACTCCCCATGTGACCTGGTCCTCAGTGGAGGAAGAAGGAGATTTATCATCACTCCTTGTGCATTCAATACATACAAACCTGCCAGGTTGCAGAAAGGGTAAACAGTACTTTGGAGAGAACACAATATCACGAACATCCTTCTTCAAGCTTCTATATTGTTGTAGGAGATTGTAATAATTCTTCAAAGCATCTTCCTCTTCAATGATCATTGAATCCCTTTCCTCTTCAAGGACCTTTGCTTGTTTCTGCAAAGTAACATTTTTATCAGATTAGTAGGTGAACACTTCAATTTTCGTTATGAAAGTATAAATTAAATAACTCAGATGTAAATATTACTTTATAGTAGTTTAAAGTAAAAATGCAGAAAACACAATCATGCAAAGGAAATGAATTTGAGATCACTCCCACAACTGATATTCCTTATTTTTTATCTTGAGCTGGAAAAACATTAGGCAGAGAATTCTATCTATTCTCTTTCTTTTACTTTTTTCCATTTTTAAAGAATGAGGCAAGCTCTTATTCGCCATCATATTCTCCAGCTTACCTTGTACATCAGGTTCGTATGCTTCACATCCTTCTAGAAAAGGTTTCTGCCATCCCATCTTTTTCTATATCCATAAATTTCCAGTTTGATTTTTTTTTTTTATGTTTTATATTAATTTCTTCAACTGTATGTTATAGTTCTTTCCCACTGACAGCTGCAGGGGCAAAAAAATATACTGCTAACCATTCTTATTTAGGTTTTTTTGGCCATTCCAATCCATATCTTGATAAAATGATAGTATTTTCCACCAGACCACCTCAACCCCACATCCTCAAAGCACACTGTTCTTGAGCTGTCTCTTTACATATTTGGGTTTAAGGATTCTCAACAATTTATGATTAACAGTTCTAAAATTTTATTGTTTTGAATTCTGGGACATCAACAGTTGCAAATGAAATCAAGGGAACCACTCCCATATTGGTTTTTTACAGCTATTCTGATTCATATGTATGACAATTGTAATACAAGTATGCATATTGCTTGTATAATCGCCACATAAACTCCAAATATATGGATCCAGCCCCAGAAAGTAACTGCAACTCGGGAATTATGTCAGTCACCCAGCTAGAATGTCAAATATGGATTTCCTAATCAATATTGGTCCCAGAAAAAGAAAACACAATAAACCATGATGGATAACTGAACAAATTTTAATCTTACAAAGATTAAACAAGAACAATTTTGCTACTTCTAGAAATTAAAAATGATCAAAATCACAAACCAGCACAAATGCCACACATTTGACGCCGCTTTTATTATATACTCACCTCAAGATCAGGAATGGCGTGGTCAGCTTGAAACTGATAAAATGAATTACGGAGCAAATTTTCAGGATTGCCTTCTTCACAGCGGATTTGATTCAGAAGCATGTTGTAGCTTAGATGGAAGGCACTGGAAAGCAATTGAAAGTCAGCGGAAGGCACTTCCAATAAACCAAAAGTAGACCATCTAACTACTATTAAACTACAATCATGATAAGGAATCAAGTGCCAGCAATGCAATAAGATTACAAATCTCTTTGCTTCTAATTTTGCTTCGGTGCTGGGATAACACACTATTGGAACAGACTGCCATTTCAACAAAGGTGAATCTTCTAAACCAAGGATTTATTTTAATAAATCCAACAACCTCACCAGACAGCCTAGACAGTATGCATGTACCTGTTCAAACTATCAGCGCTTCCTTTCAGCATCATTTTAGCAGTTGAAGGCTCCATTTTGTCATCAACCATAAGGATGCATATTCCACGTTCATCAATGCCTCGACGACCAGCACGACCACTCATCTGTATGTATTCTCCACTAGATATCCATCTAAACTTGTCCCCATCAAATTTACGCACATTTGTAAACACAACAGTCTTTGCAGGCATGTTCAAACCTATACTGAAGGTCTCTGTGGCAAACAAACACTAAAGAGAAATCTTTCAGTCTTCATGGCACTTCAAATAGTCAGGGGAAAAATGTTAGAGCAAGAGATGAAAGTGCTTAAATAAATCAACCGGAATAGAACCAATTATTCCTACGGCTGAAAATAAATCCCAGTAATCTTCACATGAATGATTATATTATCATAAGTAGTTCAGAAGTGAATGCTCCACGCTGAAAGATAATATAAAATTGTTTACCAAGGAAGATAGATATTTTTACTATGTCGGGCTATGAATTAAATTTCAACTGTATTATTCAACTACAAAAAAGACAGGCTACTTATTGGTGTTTGAAGAACATACAGCATCAATAACAAGATGAAATAATGCAGGGAGAAAGTTCAGAATGACAATTGTAATACAATAGACTTATGCATCGGCTAGGAAACTGATATAAAGTGGTTGACGGCCTGATTCTCTCCCTTGATTGTAGCTAATACATTTACGCTTTCACGAAGTGTCATGCAACTAGGTACTTATATTTAATGGCCCGATAATATCTGATTCTAACCATCTGAGTCAAATAAAGTAACTATAGCTGTCATCATCTGCCAGGGCATGCACAGCCATAGTCATAAGAAGATGCATAATTTGCTACCAACCTTGATCAGTCCTTCTTGAAATAATATCTCAATCACTTCCTTCAATATGGGAAGCAAGCCAGAATGATGCACACCTATTCCACGTTTCAAGAGTGGTAACATATTTGAAACCTGTTTAAAACCAAAATACAGAGGCATAATAATTACAATCTTTGCTAAAAGCAAAGATACACATGTCTATACATTCAATAAAAATGCAAAAGGGGATTCAAAATGAACTTATGTCCATGATCTTAACCAAGGCACAACAACCAAACAAATTGTAGTACGTAAAAACAATGCTAAAACACTAAAAAGCACAACTTGAATCTAGAACATGAATTCTAACTTCTTAAAAGAATAGCAGGATCACATGCTTTATCCAGATCATATTATCAAACTGAAGGCTAAAATTCCTTCTAGCTGAGATGGGAAGTAATGAGGAAACCTACCAGTAGATTTGAAAAGAAGATGGGAGCTTTCAGATGTATCTTTAGAAGTCAAATATTCTAAGCCAAATGAGGAACACATATATGTTCTAGCAGACACACAATATATACATCCGTGAAGCATGCATGCTTTCAGAAGAAGAAAAACTTGCCTGAGGTAGCTTCTTATCATCATCTGAAAGCATGTCCATGGCACTCCAAAAGATTGTTTCTATGTTCACTTTCTCATCGTCAACAGTTAGATCCATTTTCGCCATCTATAACAGAAAACATAAAATTCAAGACAAAGTATTCACAAATTTAAAAATGAAAATTCGTGACATGACATAGGAGTTAATGGAAATACCAAAAGAAAAAGTGTAAAGAAAAACAAATTAGGAATGAGTAGACAGAAAAAGGGGGGAATGGCATGCTTAGCAGCTAATGACTCCCAAGAAGATAAAAGTCTTGATACTAAAGAATGGTAGGATTCTTCTTTATTTTTCATTTTGAAAATTGGGAGCATTTTATAACAGGAGCCTCAGGCCAAATCATGTATACATATTATATTGTAGAGACATTTTGTACCACTAGTTTCTGTAAATATTGAGGTGGACCACGATTTATCTCATTTTTTATCCCCATTTTGATGGAAATAAAATTATGACTATCATTGATGAAAACACACAAAAAAAGGACCAACAGAAATGGATAAATGACTTTCACACTTGATTTTCAAAAAGACTCTGCACCATATATCATAAATCATAATCCTAAATAGGAACCCAAATTGTTAATAGCTCGTTAGTGAGCATGCCCAACCCTCCAGGTAAAAAAAGAGAGAAAATATTAGACCAGAACTGTAACCAACCTGCATTGCAAGAAATTCACATTCTCTTTTGCTAAAGCTGAAAAGTATGACAGGATCATATTGACGCTGAATAATCATTTTCACCATCTTGAAAATATCACTTTCTTCACCGAGTTTGCCGGCAGCCAAACCCTTATGCCGCTTTCCATTCTCTCTTTTCTTTTCACCCTCGCCAGCAGGAACTAATGCATTTAAAGCTTTGTGAAAGCTTTCCTCACGAAATTTACTCTTTTCATCCACCACCAAGTATAATCCATTACCCCCAGCAGGAAAAATGTAGTGCTGAAGGGGTGTTGGCCGATAATCAGTGTAAACAATATGACATGGTTGTTGGTGGACCTGCATTATAAGGAAAAAGAAAGCAGGAATATTTATCCATTAATGGCTCAAATAAAGTGAATTTGATCAACTTGCACTAATGAATGGGAAAGGGAGAATTCAATAATCAGACATAGGTGATTTAGATTAACTAATTCTAACAGTTACACTCATTTCCGGGTTTCCAAGAAAATCTTTCTGATTTCTCGTTCAGATTAATGTTAGACATAGGTGAGGGTTCAATACATATGTAAGTTAGACATACGGTCAAAATTGTTATTGTTTAATACAGGAAATTCACATGTGATACAGTTTCTTCTTCTAAGCATAATGATGATATGAATGCTAATAAACATCATTAATTGCTTTTAGAACAAACTGTCTTATCCATTTCCAATAAAATGTGGCGAAGAAATTCAGGCAGGGCATGAATGAATCACCTTTGCAACCCAATCAGCAAACTCCTTTGCATTAGGCACAGTAGCTGAAAGGAATACAAATCGAGAGTTCTTTGGAGCCATCACAATGCTCTCTTCCCATACAACACCTCTCTCACGATCACGCATGTAATGTACCTCATCAAATATGACCCAAGCCACCTCCCGTGTAATCTCTGAACCTTTGTACTGCATGCTACGCCAGATTTCAGTTGTCATCACCTGAAAGTAAACTGCATATAAGCAATCCATAAATCAAACTACTTTGATGCCTGAAAAAGAAAAGATACCACCAAAATGACCTACCAAACAGGATGCATTAGGGTCAATTGTTACATCCCCAGTCATCAAACCAACATCTGAAAATTCTTCTTTAAACTCCCTATACTTCTGGTTGCTGAGTGCCTTAATTGGTGACGTATATATCACACGTTGCTTATTCTGCAATGACATAGCAATAGCATATAACGCCACCACAGTTTTTCCAGCTGATGTATGGGCTGATACCTGTCAACAAATGGAATGCAAAACAAATATTACAAACTATTGACATTTTCGAGTCAAAAGCACTGTCGTATCTATATAATGTCTGAAACAAATATAAGTGCCCTCAACCAGAGACCTTTTAGCAGGACTTAACAGAAACGTTTCTCAAGTAAGAAAAACAGGTGAAGTATTTTCAGAGACACACTGCATAGGTACTACAAAGAACCAAAAACCAAAAAAAAAAAAGCAGCTTTTGGGTAAATTTATGGTAGCACTCAAATACCCTTCAAGTACTTTTCTCACCAAAAGCGCTTTCTACGACAGCACTCGCAAACTAAATTCAATAAACTAGAGCTCTCAGCACATAAAAACAAAAATAAAATAAACAACAAAATAAAACCAGGAAATCAGCAAAGAAAGAATCAAGCAAAAATACTAGAAGGCAGAAGAACAATTAACAAACCATGACGGACTCGCCATTGTCGAGACACTTGATAGCTTCAGACTGAAAAGGGTCGAGAGTAAAAGGGAACTCCTTAGCAGGCTTGGCGTCAGCTTGAGCAGCGGAAGTAACAGGTGTTGAAGAAGGAACATAACCGGGAGGATACGACACCTCGTGTAGACAAGTTACTTGTTTATCGTCGATAATCATAGTACCGTTGGAATTCTCTCTTTGTTCCTTCCGTGGAGGATTAAATGATTCATCAATTGACTTCCTTTTTAATGAACTCATCCTTTATCCAACCAGAGTGAAAATTGCAAACAAACCCTAAAACCAAAGAGAATTTCTGCAGAACGAAGTTGGCTCTCCACCGACGGTGGTTGTTCGGGCGGCTAGACTGCCAAAGAGACAACAATCATGAAATTGACGGGTTTTATAGTACTCTCGAAACGCGGCGTTTTGTTTGAGGTTGATGAAAGAGACGACAAATACTCACCGTCTTGGATTGGAACTAGACCCACAAACGAAACCAAAGTAAACAGAGGAAGAGGGGTATTAAATATTATTTACCAAATTTAAATTCAAAATACGTACCAATTCTTCTTTTTTTTTTAATTTTTGTTATCTTTAATAATATTAATTAGAACATGTTTAAAATAAATTAGCACAATAATTCTAAGAAATACCATTTAATTTACACTAATTATACTTAAAACGGGATTGTTAACACCGACTATGTTTGATGCAATGAAGGTCGGTGATAAACCGGGTTTTCTTTGATGCAGTAGTTTGACTGTTCTCCTGTACATTGATCTGTTATGCATGCGTACATTCTAACTTTAAATTTTGTTACCATTAACACAAGCACTCTCAATGGAGAGAGTGGACATCAATATCCCAGCACCTTGGCTCATCGATGGCCTCCCGCTACAAAAATTTCAGTTCGTATTGTAGGCTCGGAAGCCATCATTAGGAACTCGTCTGATGCTGTTATGGCATCTGCAATCTTCAGGAACATTTTCCGGGGAGACGTTGAAATTGCTAAGGCCTGAGGAGGATTAATGGATTGTTTTTAGTAGTTTCAGACGCTATGAATCTGTTAAATCTAAGAAATCTTCCGGCCGAGGAGAGAGATTTTTTCACTTCCGAGATCAAGTAAAATGGGACTGCTTACATATTAGCTAATGAATCCTGACAATTGTGAATGGTTGGACTTGGAGGTAATGAAAGGTATTCCTCTCCAAGGAAAAAAGAAAAGTTTGTACCATATACAATCAACCATAAGAATTTCCGAAAAGCTTGAAACAGTGCATTAGATATTTAAAAGAATTCTTAATAGCTGACTCTCAAGACACAGAACATGGTGGTATATAAATAGTAATTTAAGGACCACATACATTAAAGTTGATTCCATAATCTATTTCTAAGGAAGGATAAACCCAACTCTCATGAAATTAAATTTTTGAAGAACTGAAAAGAGCCAAAAAAATTGTGTAACTTCAAGAGTTTGAATCCTAATTCATTCGCAAAAAACTGTATTAAGATTAGTTAAAGATGTGTCCTGCAATGAACCGCATATCCGACTCCCCTAATCCATCCTGTATCCGTTGATCTCTAGATGCATCAATGCTGTGATTTGGCTGTTTTGTAAGCAACAACATCATCTTCATTCTCATTTGGATTTCTTAGTCCCTTAACCCAGCCACCATCAATGGAATCAATGCTTCCATTCAAGCCATCATCCACAAAGTCACCAACCCGTTTCACCTTGAGCTCCCTTGGCTTAACAGGGTAATTTCCAGAGAAGCATGCATAACAGAAGTTTGGAGAATCATTGCCTAGGAGCTTGTTCAAGCTGTTAAATGGCAGAAAAGCAAGTGAATCACAACCAATAAACTCCCTGATTTCCTCAACATTCATCCTGTTAGAAATCAATTCCTCTGAACTCGGTGTGTCCACTCCATAGTAACAAGAACCTATAATTGGCGGGCTGGCAATTCTCATATGAACCTCCTTAGCCCCAGCCTCCTTAAGCAACCTAACAATTTTAGATGAAGTAGTTCCTCTCACAATTGAGTCATCCACAACCACAACTCTCTTCCCCTCCAACACTGCCCGCACTGGAGAGAGCTTGAGCTTTACGCCAAAGTCCCTAATCTTCTGTGATGGCTCAATGAAAGTTCTCCCCACATAGTGTGACCTTATCAGCCCTTGTTGAAATGGCACCCCGGCTTTTGCTGCGTAACCAAGTGCGGCCACCACCCCAGAGTCTGGTACCGCAATCACAACATCACATTCAACAGGGGCCTCGATGGCAAGTATTTCCCCAAAAGCCCGCCTAGACTCATAAACAGACCTTCCAAAAACAACTGAATTAGGCAGTGCGAAATAAATGTGCTCAAAGATGCATTGCTTAGGTTCAGGGTGAGGCATCAAGCAAAGAGATTGTACCCCATCTTTGTCAACAACCAAAACTTCACCAGGGTAGACCTCTCTCTCATAGGTGGCCTCAATTAAATCGAGTGCACAAGTCTCAGAAGCAAAAACCACAGCTCCATTGCTCCTCCTACCCATCACCAATGGTCTAAACCCATAAGGGTCACGAACGGCAACAAGCTTATCCTCAGTCACAAACACCATAGAATAAGCACCCTCAAGCTTCTCACATGCATCCACAATCCTCAGAAAGAAAGGCCTAGCTTTGGATATAGCAATTAAATGAAGAACAACCTCCGTATCAGAACTAGTATTGAATATCGAGCCATTATCTTCAAGCATAACCCTTAAAGTTTTATAATTAACTAAATTCCCATTGTGCGCCACTCCAACAGACCCAAACCTATACCCAGCAACAAAAGGCTGAACGTTTTTCAGCATAGAACTACCAGCAGTTGAATATCTAACATGGCCAATGGCCATATCACCAGCCAATTGATCAAGTTTAGACTCACTAAACACATCAGAGACCAAACCAACACCAGTAACAGATTGAAGAACCTTGTTATTCACAGCCACCATACCTGCACCTTCTTGGCCGCGATGTTGCAGCGCGTGTAGCGCTAAATAGCACAAACGAGAGGCTTCTGTGTCGCCGTAGATGCCTACAACACCGCACTCTTCGCGGGGCTTATCGTCGTCATCAAAACTACTTAAACCGTCATCTGGGTTTTCATTATTTGTTGTAAAGAACTCGGAGATAGGGTTGTTGGCTAAGACAGAGAAGTCGCCTCTCTGTGTTTGCGGCGTTAACGTTTGTTTTTCAGATAAAAAACAGAGCTTTTGCTGGTGATTGAGGAATACAGGAAGATGGGTCTTCTGGGTTGGTTTAGGATTAGCAGAAAGAGAAGGGTTTGAGACAGATGAAGAGAGAGGACGAAGATTAGCGGTGCTTGTGGAAGCCATGAATGAATGAGAATAACTTTCTCCAATGACACAGAGAGGGAGACAGAGAAGGTTCTTTAAGTAGAAGCAACTTGTTCTAGGTTTTAGAAGTTGTGAGGGAATCTAAGTGTGTTACGATTGAATTACCCAGCTGTGACATCCCTATGTCACTGAACAATCTTATTGGACTTTCAGTTGTATTACAATTTCATAATTAGTAATGAATATCGTTGGAATTTCCTAAAATAGTAATGATATGAATAATAGCCAAAAATTTTTAACAACATTGATAAGTACAGCCTATAGATTTCTTTTTTACCAAAATAGGACATGTAAATTAATACATACATGAATTAAGTTATTTAGATTAATAATCAGTTTTTTCCTAATAACAAACGGTTCACAAGTTTTCATACAATAATAGTATTCTTTCCACGAAACTGTTTGATTATTAACAATATATATTATATTAAAATCATCATTAAAATATAACATTATAATGATAATTAAATAATTTTATAAAAATTTAAAAATTCATCTATTACGAAATTATATCTTACCTTATTAAAATAAATTCATGTATATAAAAAAATATAATCTCCTATTTATGTTATCTTTGACAACTAGTTATTATTTTAATTATTTTTTTAATAGTAGTAAGTTTTTCAAAAATAATATAATAGAACTAATTATTAAATTTAAATTTACTCTTATATTTTAACATTGATTAGATTAATTTATAACTCTTATTATGACTAAATTAAGTATTAGATATTGGTTATTGTTGCTTTAGCTTTTCCCTAATTATTCAAATATAACCATAAATACGGTCAGCCGGCCCTAAATTCACGCTGGTCAAAGATTTGTGCCCGTATCAATTGGGTCTTTTTTATTAATTTTTTGTTTTTTACCAAGACTGCCCCTGCGTGTGCGGCGCCCCTTGCCCTTGGAATTTAATATTAAGAAAATGGCCTGTCATATTACTTCCACTTTATAATTCAAGTAGCCGAACTTAATCACAGTTACTACTTGAGATTCTTGTATTTTAATTTAATTTAATTTAATTGTGTAATAATATATTTTTAAAGTATTTAATAAATATGAATTTATATTTTTAAAATTCGGATGTAGCTATGATAGTTTAAGACACGTTTAACTCTTTTAGTTTATTTTAAATTCTAATATCAGTAGAGGATAAAGATATAATATTTTTACAAATAAATTTTCTCAATTCACTCAAAACCTGTAAAAAATAATTTAAAATTTTATTTGATAGAGTATTATTAAAATAAAATTATCGATAATTTTTTATATTATAAAAAATATTCATGTGAAGGTTAAATTTTAAAGAAAAAATCGTGTTTTCGATAATTCACCGAAGTGATTATAGACCCCACTTAATTTATTCGTCATTCAATTTTGAAACACCATTATGAAATAGATAAAAAAAATTAAAATAATCACACTTTTATATGTGTTTTCATAATAGGCGACAAATTTTATTATAATTCTAATGTTGGTATTAAAAATAAATAAATAAATTATGAAATTATCCAAAGAGTTAATTATTTAGAAGCACCTTTTTTGGCAAATGAAAACATATTCAAAGATTGAAATTGGCGCCAATCAACGGTGACCGTTAGTTGAACTGAATGATTTATGATTGCCCATGTTTTGAATATAAATATATCATCAATTTTTTATTATGTAAATTAAAAAAAAGAACTACATTTTCTCTCTCTCTAAGTTAATTTTCTCTAGAAAAATAATTTAAACAAACAATAATTAAAATGTAATGTGTTTCTATATATGCAAGTAAATTACATAAATTAAAAAAAAAAATTAGAGATTGAATGAATTATTTGATCAACACCCGCTAGTTGTTTAAAGTTACATTTTTAAAGAGTTGGGGTTATAACTCTTTTATTTTATTTATAATGTTCAAATAAAATAAATATATTTTTTCATTAAAAACTATTTCGAAATGTTGATTGCAAAATAACTTGAATGAATTTTATAAAAAAATGATTGCTTAACTTTTTTTTCATAAAATATTTTTTTAGTGATTATTTTAAAAGTTACAACATTATTGAATAGGTTTTTTTTTTTTTTGTGTTTTTAAAATAAAGTAACACTAATTTTTAATGAAATTTAGATAAATATTGTAAAATATATCATAAAGTCATAACATTATTAAATGGGATTTTGAAATTAAATACATCATAATCTAATGACTCATATTCTTACTATCTCTTTTTTAGATTGATAAAACATAATAAATATTATATATATATATATATTGTGTTTGGAAAAATAATTTGTGTATAAATTTTTTTGACAAATGTTATAAAACTAATTATAATATTGAATTCTTTTAACCTGACTTTTCAAAATAGAGATAAGTATCTAATGATTGTTGTATTATTCTTTCTTTATGAGATCCACATATGTAGCATAATCAACTATTTTAGATAGAAGAATCTAACAACTCATTTTAATATGTTTCTCATTCTCTCTTACATAAATACTATGTTTGGAATAAAAATAATTTATATATGAAAATATTGATAAATTAATGTTACAAGAACCATCATATTTGTTACTAATATCATTATATATCTTTGAGTTATTTATATAATATGCTCAATAAAATCCTTTAATTTCTCACCCATTTCTAAATAGTAAATCAATATTTTTTGTTTGGTTGGGTTTGAATAAATATAATTTTTATCAAAATTTTACTTGAGATTAAGAAGTTCCTATTGTAAATAAAATCCAATTACAAATATTAATTTTAAAAAAAGAAAATACTATTTTTAGTATGACCATCAAATTAAACTTAAGTAAAGAGTGATTAGAATTCTCTAGCAAATATGTATATATATATATATATAGAATTAAAAATATATAAAATAAAATAAAATAGGATAGGATAGGATAGGATAGGATATTGGAAGAAGAACAAAAATTGTTGAATGTAGGGGTGAGGAAGAAGTCACATTCAAACCAACTCTTTTTTTTTTTATATATTCAATCTGTCTTTTGAAAGTGAGTCTTGGATTCTCATTAGCCAATCACAATGGATGGCTAACAAATGTACGGATCATGCCATAGATTAATTGATTTAATATGCCCACACAAAGCTCTCTCTCTCTCTCTCTATATAATAATAATAATAATAATAATAATAATAATAATAATAATAATAATAATAATAATAATAATAATAATAATAATAATACTAATACTAATACTAATACTAATAATAGAGCTACTCATACTTCCACACACACACACACACACACACACATATATATATATAAAATAATAAATAATTCTTTAACTTTTATAGTATTTTTTATTTATACACTTTAATATAAGGTAGTATTTATTTTTTTTTTATTTTAAATTTGAACACAACTGAATTTTAAATCTAATTGATATATATATTTCATTTTAAATATCTGAATATAATTGTTAAATTAGTTATTTTTATAAAATAAAAAATATGAAAATAATAAATTGACATATATTTCTTAAAAATTTAAAATAAATATATTAAGTTAAAGATTTTAACAAATTTTTAGATATAAATAAAAAATAAATAATTTTTAAATATTTAATTAAAATTATTTGGACGTCAATAAAAAGCAAACAACCCCTAAGTATTAAAAAAATAATGCATTTTTAAAACAAAATTTTAAATTTTGTTTAACAAACAAAAAGAAAAGATTGAAAAGTTTGGGCTGACTCAATGCTACCTAGTACCTTCTTCCGTGAACGAAATGGGGGAGACATTTGATATGTATATAATATTAAATGTTTTCTTGAATGGGCTTCAACAAGCACATGTTATGTTACCAGATGGGCTTTCAATATGATGAGAGATTAGAGGGGCTTTTTATAAAATCACTGGGGGACAAATAATATCAACTCAAATTCAATACATCAATGGGCTCATCAGATCTCTAATGGGCCTTGCCGTTGCAGTCAGTCTGCAGGCAGGTTCTCCTCCTATTTTTCTTAATTTCCCATAAGAAAAAATATATATAAAGTAATTATATCTGGATCCCTAAATTTTGGAGAAATAGTAAATAAAAACACTATTTATGAACTTATTTTATACAACCTCCTGCACTGCACCCGTTAGATTTCACTCAAATTTATTTAATAAAATTGATAATGTTATTGTTATACTCCCAAAAAATATAACAAATATATAAATTTTTAATCTTTTTAAATTCAAGTAACATATAAATTACTTAATGAAAAAAAAAAGTTTTTATAACTTTGTTTAAATTCTTTTTTTCTCATTTTTCATGTAATATTTATATAATATCTTGAGACTAATATTAAATACATTAATTTAATTTAATTTTTAATAGATAAACAAGATTAATAAAATGTGCATATCTTTTGATTCTCTAAATCTTTCAACAATTTATTTTACTCTTTTACTATCATATTTACTGTATAATTATTCAAACAAAAATTAAATGGCAACTATAAGAAGACAATTATAAATTCGAAACAATATAGGTAGATATATATAAATTTAATGGCGATTAATTAAATAATTTATAAATTAGATAAGAAAAAAGAAAATGAAAGGAATAAATTAAAACATTCAAGAAAGAGTGTAATGTCACATATTTAATTTTAACAAATTTTTATTTATTTTATTTTTTAGTTTAAAAAATCATTTATTATAGATTAAAAAATTAAAAAAATTTATGTATGCTTCATATTTGTTTGCGGTAGAACAATCAAATTATCAATGTTACTAATAAAATTTGAATGAAAATACATTAGAATTATAGTAGGAACCTACATGAAAGAGTCTTACAAACGATGTATTTATTTGTTTTTTTAATAAAAAGTAGGATCCCAGATGTTATTAATCCATAAAAATATCCTTAAATATATTCAATCGGATATTCTTACGAAAAATATTTAAAAGCTCAGTCGCTAGCACTGAGAAGAAGGAAGAAACAGAAGGGATTCCATACGGAAATGTCACACGTACTCTCCTTCCATCATCTTCACACCCCCCAATCCTTCCTTTCTACTCCACACCACCAACACCATCTTCTTCCGGTCACAGCCTTCCATTCGATCACGTGGGCCCCGATTCACCTGCGCGGCGGTCATACAAGGAGAACGGTAAAATGTATGGCGAACCCTCGTAGAGTGAAAATGGTAGCGAAGCAGATAATGAGGGAGCTTTCTGACATGTTATTAACCGACAAAGTCTTGCAGTTAGCTGTTTTGCCTGAAGCTGCCTTGGGAGCCGACCGTTATCTATCTTCTCTGACTACAATTAGCGACGTTGAAGTCTCAGCTGATTTGCAAGTACTGTGAAGGAAAATTCTTTTATTTGTATGTTGTTATTTAGTTTATATGGGACTTTTCAGATGGGTTTTCTTTGAGATTCTGATTTTGTGGTTCTGGGGTTAGTGTAGCTGTTATGATAAGTGATGTTAGCTTGCGAATAAAAATGTTTGCTTTGTTGTGTTTGTTGGCGCAATGCATAGATTCTTTTAGGATTTAGTCTCTAACATATGTTTAACGCTAGTACACAGTCAATGGAAAAGAAAGGAGAAGAGAATTTACATATCATAAAAAAAAAAAAAACTATAATTTTAAATTTCTGGCTTTTTAATTTGGGTATGTAAGTTATGATAAGTCAAGATCGTTTGCATTTCCATCCAAATTCTGCCACTGGTGGGAGAAAAGCTAAGTGGGTTCTAAGGGATTAGTTACATCTTCTTTTCTTTTTGTTTTGTTACTGTTGTGCTATACCATCGAGATAGGATATCACGCCTTCCAAGTTCTTCCTTACTTTTCCGTCCAACTGCTCAACTGCGTCCCCAGTGTTAACATGTTGTATGAGAGTGATGTTACAGCAGAGTGTAGTACGTTTGGGACTAATTTATGGCGGGAAAAGCTGGTCTCTTGATTAAATTACAGTTATGCTGTTAGTAAGTCACCCTATGTTTGCCAATTTCTGTAGGTTGTTAAAGTATATGTCTCTGTTTTTGGCGATGATAGAGGGAAGGAGGTTGCTATTGCTGGCTTGAAGTCAAAAGCTAAGTATGTTCGTGGCGAGCTGGGGAGGCGTATGAAATTGCGGCTTACCCCTGAGATACGCTTTATAGAAGATGAATCTTTGGAGAGAGGAAGCAGGGTAAGAACTTATCATGTTGCTTTCCCTTAGCATTTATGGTTCTCTAGAATGCTTGTAAAAAATTGAATTAATGATATGTTGCATAGTTCTCTTTCACATTTATATTCCAGATCTCTGTCATGAACATGAGAGTCATGGTTCTTTTTATGTGGTTGTTTAACATTCAAATGATTCTCATAGTTGATCGAAGTTGACCCAAAGTCCATGTTTGCACATAAAAGCTGAAAATGACTAGTTTACAGATTGAATGTCAGTGCATAGAATTGGCATTCCTAGAATCATGTCTAGCACCAAAATGATTTTTATGATTATAAGTCCATTCTCCAAGGATACTGTGTCTTTCTTAAAAATGTTGGAGATATAGCTTTGAATTATCTTTGAACCATCAGCTCATAGAGTAGAGTTGTTGATGCAGTAAGTTTTGCTGCATGCAAAATTTCTAATGCTTCAGATACATTTTCAGATCTAATAGGGTCCTTGTACTTAATACTTCACCCTCCCAAAGTTGCCTTATTGAGTTCTTATAATACATTCAATTCATATCAAGATTTGGGGCTTTCTCCAGACAATTCTGTGAATACAGATTTTTGTATGCAGTCCTAGTTTAAATACAACAGTATGTCTGCTGTTAATTCTTGCCATCCCTTTTTTTTTTTCTTTATTTTTAAATTTTATGCATCAATTCTAGAATTTGGGGAAACTAGATGGATTATCAGAAATAAATATGAGATTACAGTGTTGAAATGCATTGTGTACACTGCTTAACCAACCTACGGATCTAAGGGACTTTTCTTTTGTCCTGATAGAAGCAATCGACTCTAAAATGATGCGAATAGGCCAGCATTTCTTTTGAATTCTGATAATTTTTCAGTTACTTTTTATAAGAATAACTAGTTACCGTTGGCCATTGGTGCATCTGCTCATACTGATTTGTTTTTTTCAATTGTTTCAGGTAATTGCAATATTAGATAGGATAAAGGCAGAAAAAGAGGCCACAAAAGGTGAAAACAAAGAACAAGTTGAATCACCTGATTTGCCTGAAGATGAGAGAGATTGGGAGGGTGATGATCCCGATGAAGACATCATATATGTGAAGTAGCCACCTTCCTAGTTGCCTGGGTTTCTGTTATTCAACTTACAGCAAACATCCTTGTCTCAGGTATTTATATCCTTAATTATCATTCTAGTGTTGGTAAATGTTATTAGTTAAACTGTGGCCTCTCATTTAAATTTACTGCATGACTTTGTAACTAATTAGCTCCAGTAATTTTGTTGGTCTTAGTTACTTATATACCTGTCTGATTGCAATTCTGCAGTAAACATCAAACTTTAGCTTTATTTTGGTGGATAGCTGGTATGTTCACCCTCTTTTTCTTTCCTTAATATAATTCCACTTGTTTCCTTTAAACAATTGAACCAAAGCTGAGCGAAAGTCAACAATGTTGAGGATGTTATATTGTCAATGTTCAGAACTATTGTGCAAAGATCGTTTGGTTTGTATGCCGAGTTTAAGTTTCTGTTGTGGATCAATTAAATTGCTTAGGAGAGCATTGTATCACCCATGATTGGTGTAGCAGCATATGTGAATTAAGGATATTTGGTTTTGCCATAGACACTCACAGTTTAAATTAAACCATTGCTTAATATATGCAGGGTGGAAATATCTGTCAGATTGCCAAACAAGGACAGAAGCAAGTTTGCAGGGTTTCATTATTTGAACCATTAACCATGTGATTCCATGTTATCTAAAATTTTGTCTTGTCTGTCTACTGGAGTAGTTTTCCTGTACAATATATGAGTTTTAGTTTGTTGACATAGAATACAGTTCAGTTTGAAACATTGCAAAGGTAGGTTCAGAACATTTGAAATTTCATAGTGAAGGAAGCTTTCATGTAAAAGTTTGGAGAAAGGCTTAGACAGGATGGACAAGTCACATCCACATAGACAATAGAATCATTTAATAAGTTATTGATATGCATATATTTATTTTGAAATTAACTAATCATGATGTTCATGATAATTAGAGAAAATTTAAAACTCGTGGCATATATTTTTAATTGAATGATTCTATTGAGACTGTTTTGCTTAAATTTGTCTCATAGATTCTGTCTGCTATGTAAGTTTTGTTTTGTTTCTAACAAACGGAATGTGGCTAGTCCTCAACCTTTCTCATTACTGTTTGCATGTTAACAGCTCCAGTTGGAAACAATAGTTAATTCATCCAACCAGGGAAAATCAGGGACTGCAATTGCTAAGTGAAAATCCTGTTAAAGCAACATGGTACTGAATAGAGGCAAAATAGCAACAATCTATTTGTTTGTTCTGCTTGCCTGGCTAATATTCCGCAAATACACTTTAAAACAAGAATGCTTGTGTCTAATATTGTTCACTGAAAAACCATAGGCCAGGAATCCAAAACATCTAAAATATGTATCCCCCAATTCTTACATTGTAATTCTCAAATATTTTCACTGTCATTCTCAGGCCCCTTCAAATTTTATCTTTTCCAACTCTTGTGTTGCAATTCCCAATTTTCTTTTTCTAATCATAAATCCAAAGGTTCCAATGTACTTTTCAAAATTTACAAGTTGCAAACATAATTAGTTGGGACTTGCAATAAAAGAATTGAAAATTACCATAAAAAAAATAATTTAACAAAAAAAATCCCAAGTCTTTTAGAACGATATTATATATTTTCTTTGATGTAGTATAAATAAATTAGCAAATTGTTAATACAGCTTATAACTATATATATAATTATTGACTCGTTACTTATAAATTGGTTTGGGGTGGGGTGGTGGAACTAATGAAGAATTTATTATTTTGGATCAGACAAAAAACTTACTGAAATGAAAGTTAAACATCCATAACTATGGCCATAGCCAATCATGAGAAACTTCTCAAAGGATTACTCTTAAAAAAAAAAAATTCGGGGGGCAAAACATCCACCAAGGTCTGAAAAAGGCATATGCCAAAGGTGAAACATTGCTAATTTTAATTGACAATTATTCCTATACCCAAATCAACCTCAAATGTGCATCCAACTTTGGAACAGATTCCATCATCTTCAATGGTGACCCTTTGCTTCAGCCTTCTTTTGAGACTTTGCCTTTGACTGAGGGAAAAGAAATAAACATTAGGTAAGCATTTCCAAAGGCAAGTCATCATCGGATTGTTTGTACACATGCAGCAAAGATACGGATACAGATAAACAGAAACACAGCATGAATAGCATGTCCTCAGCAAGAACAACACAAATTAGTTGTCTATAAAGCTTAATAATCATTATGAATTAGAATATTTTGGTCTCTTCATGACTCTATCTCTTGACTTCGCATTTTGTCCATTGAACATTCTGAATTAAATGGTACACTTAAGTCTTTAATCCCATCAAACCTGCTATACAAAATAATCACATGGCATGCTGTAAATTTTAATGCACTTGCACAATCCAAGAACAATTTCTAAGAACTCACGGGAAACAACATAATTACTTTTCATTAATTGCATTTTAGATTAAGTTTTAAGATTTTATCTCAAATGATTTTATAAACTGCAAAACACCTGCATTCTTTAAATAAAGTTGTGTATCTCTAATTTCCTAACAAAGGAATATTTCCAATCTGTAATCAATAGGACCTTAATTTTTCAGTAGGATAAGTTAATACTAGAAATGATAATCTCTTAGTAAGCCAAGCAAAAGCATTAAGAATAATGCCATACATCTCAAATTTTATCCCAAAATTCTATCAGATGTGACATTCAATACGTAGGTAGCAAGATGGGGTTACAACTGGTCTTGAAACTATCAAAAATTTATCATCTACCTGACATATTCCACATTGAATCTGGTGTAACATTTGGGATGTTTAGCATTATTAAAAAATTATTGGCCCCCCAACGAAGCATCCCAAAGTGAGTTTGGGCAGAAACAATAAAGTCACGCAGCACACAAAATTTGAAATAAAGCACTATAAATTCAAATCAAATTACAAAGATTAGTCATATACACAGCAAGAAACCACAATAATTCTTCATCTAAATCCAAATTCTAACCCACAAAAAGAAAAAGAAAAAAAGGGATTTACGGAAAATGCAGTTACAGTTAATCACGAATGAGTCATTGACGCAGCTTATGTAAACCCTAACATTTTCAGTAGTTAGCAACAAACTAAAGCATATATTAAGAAAAGAAAATGGATGTTGGTACCTTGAGGTACTTGAGCTTTATGTTTCCATAAACGAGACCTAGCGAAAAAGCCGAAACCCGAGCAACCTATACTCACATACCCAGATCAGAAAATCAACAATCTTCCATGACAATTGACCAAAACTTCATACATTTTAAATAATAAAAAAAAAGAAAAATGATAATTACCAAGGCGAGGGTGCTGGTGCCGGAGTAGGGACCGGGAGGAGGCGCCATCGGGATGCTTTGTTAGAGGTTCTCGGGAGGCGTTAGCTGAGAAATGAAGACGGGGAAGAATAGTCTTTAACAAAAGTACGACTAGCCCTAGCTCGATATTGGACTCCAAATCAGACGGCAATTTTATTTTTGATTTTTAAATATTAAAAAATTTTAGTGTTGTAAAATTAGGAGGCTAGTATTGGGCGTGTAAAACGGTGTCGTTGAGAAGGCCGTACCTTGTTATTGATCGGGCCTAGGCCCATGACGGCCCAGGTCTTACAGTCTCGCGCTGTGAAACTGATCACGAGCTTCGGTTGGTGAATGGAATTGCAGGTGTGAACGTGATTTCATGGGAGGAGTTTGGTGAAAGGGGAACGTGAATTTGAACAACGATTACGTTACATACACCAAAGCAACATTAACACTAACATCATGGCTTTGCAATTTATGGGCTAATAGCCCTTACAGATGCAGTCTGTTCAGCTTCCGAAATAGGTAACAGCTTCTTGTTTTTTATTTAGTTGTTAATAGAGTAAATGGAATCACAACTTTGCTTCATTGCAGTTGGCTAGAAGTAGTACTAAGTTCTTGATTATGCTCCTGAATAGATACTTATTAATCGAAGCCTTCATGCCACCAAGCTTTTATTTGAATGTATGAATTCAGGGTCGTGTAGTTTTGCCTCTTATTCTTCTAATATTTCCTTTAGTTTGAAGTCAGATAAGAACCTTTTCTGTATGAGTGATCAAGCTTTGTAGAAAATTCACCAAAAAAATAGAAAATAGAAAATCAAGTTAAACAAATCCAAATGCAAACTTGAACATGTATTTAAAAGAAAAAACAACTCAAAAGTTAGAACTGAGTACCCATCTCCAAGATGTTAATTAATTTGTTGCTATAATGTGTCTCTAATTTGTTGTTATTTATTTTTATTTTTATATTGAAAAAATTCAAGTATGGTGAATACTGAATAGACAATTCTTCAAATTTACATTCACCACACTTTTCCCGTGCATGAAATCACTCACATTCACCAAACTTACCCATGAATCACATTTTCTTTCACTTGCATCCAACTTACCTGACCAATTGATTTGGTGAGGGCGTCATGGCTACCTACTTTTTTCCGAAAATTTTATCAGGTTATAAATACTGATGCCAGGCTAGCAAACAGTAGAGCAGTACTACTTCACACACACACACACACACAACTTCAATGGCATATTTTAAGGATTTTTTGAAGGGCATGATAATCATTCTGATGCTCATCTTTGCTGGGACTATTGATGCAAAGGATTCTAAATGTTGTATTGAGCACAAGCCTTGCTGCAAATTGACTTCACCCACCATGAAGCCAAAGCCATAAACTAAAGCTCAACATGAGCTCGAATATTCATCCCTAGCTCCACCAACTTGTCTTATTAATGTTAGTAGGTTTTTCATTTTCTGTATGTTTTATGTTTTGTGTGGTATTCTGTTCTGTTGAATAATGTGGACGCAGCTACTTAGTATGTTTGTTGGACCCATTTCAGGAGCTATGGGATGCATTATGCAAATAAGTTAAGTGTGTTCTGTGTTAATTTTGCACCGCTTCTTCCTTTTCCTCTTCTTCTTTTGTTCTATGGCTTCCAAGATGTATTTAGCAATATTGAAAGCTGTGATGAATTAAACATGAACAAATATTCAGTTTCTGTAGGTCATAGGATAAAAGAGTTTTGCTTGCTCATTGTCTCACGATTTGCAAGCAGAGGCAGAGATGGGAGAAGGGGAAAATAAAGTATCTCTCTGATACTGCAATTTGTGCTGGCCAGGTTGTGCAAACTGAGGCCTAAACTTTTATTGTTCACACTAACATTTAATATGTAATTAATAAGTAAAAATTCCACTAAGGCAAACTGATAGCACCTAAACTGATTGAGCATACCGTCCTTGGAGAAATATGATAATAATGATTGAAAAACAAACCTTCAGACTTGAAGGCCACAGTTGATTAAACAGGAGGGCAGCCGTCAACTGTTACACCAGGAGCTGTAGGGCATTGTGCAAGAGGACAATGATCTCCAACATCTAAACCCCACCAGTCAACTCCATATATGCCTTGCAATCCAAGTGTGAAACTTGTTAACAGAGACATAAATGCAATTCCCATATCCAGACCGTATGCTAATACATAATTATACTTAGCCCACCAATCTTTGTACTTATTGTACACAATCAAATTGTACAGAATCCCCACCGTTATCCAAGACCAGTAACTCACTGCTCCAGATGCCCGCAACATTATGGCGCCTGATGTTATGTTTGGAATGTTAATGCCTTTGATCCACTTCTTTTCTGGAAAACATTTTAGCAAACACCATACGAGTACTGGTGCAACCAAACCAATTAGGAAGAAGTAAAAGAGCTTGGAGTATATGCCGTGAGGGAAAAATATGCGCTGAGGACCCATCACTCCCCATATGACTGAGCCTACATAGTTTGCATTCATGAAAGGACATGTCCATGGACTACCTTTAGGCAACTTTTTCGGGTCGCAGATGTTCTCTACTGTTGAGATTAGCCACCAGGATGTTGAGAAGCTAACGACTGATGATATCATTGTGCCGGTTATTTGTGCAATGAACATTGATTTAGGGGCAATCTTCATGTAATGAGCAAGTTTGAACTCGCTGATGAAGCGAAGAGCATGGTACTCAGTTGAGACACTGTATGCTTTGAAGACCATGTTGGCTATTGGCCTGCCAGGGTACATGTACCCTATCAACATTTCTGAAACAACATTCATCTCTATAGACTGCATGCATAACATTTGGACATATATATAGTAAATTAGCAAGAAATTTTTTATCAAAAGGATAAAATCTCATATGAAACTAAAGGACTTACTTTGCCGGTTGTAGCTTCGAGTACACCAAGTGGGAGGATAAAGATCATCACCAAGAGACATGATAACAGGATTCCCCAGTAAGGAAGTTGTAATTGCTTTCCAAATCCTTCACAAGATAAAATTGCCAGACAGGTTGCTGTTATCAGAATTGCCAAGAACCACCATTGAGGAACTGGTTTATACTTCTTCATCAACCTATTATGGACATCTCCAGTATTCTCGCTGCTATCATATGCTTGCTTAAACTGTTGCCATACCTCCCTAGACAGGGAAATCCATCGTCAGTAGATGCTCATGCAGATATGAAAATGGGAATTTACATCTAACAGGAAGCTATCATCACCTTCCATGGAAAACGATAAAATGACTGAGAGAGGCTGTAATTGAGGCAAGATCGAATCCGAGTGTCAACACATACACAGCGCTTAAGTATAATTTTGAGTAGTTCTGATAACCTTTTTGGTTGAATGTAAGATCATTCTCGTTAAGAGCCCTTGAGACATTATAAACTTGGCCATTTTCGTCAAAAATTTCAAGAGAAGAAAGTGGGAAATGCCTTGCATTGTTTGTATTAGTCCAATAAGTTATTGGGGTAATGACGTAGAGTAACAACACAAATCCAAATGCTATGTTGATGATTGTAGACAATGGAAAAGCTAAAGGATTTGATAGGTAACCTGATATTGCATTCCAATCTAAGGCAAAGGAACCAATGCCAAAACCATTACGACCAGAACCAATAAGCTGAGCTGTGACTGAACTTTTCCAGAACCAACAAACAATTGAAAGAGCACTCAGAGAAGGAAAGAAGTAGCCTGGTATGATAGCATAGGCAAAGCTTGCAACTGATGCAATAACAAAGAACTGAAGTTTGGTTATCCCCCGTTTAGGCCTCAGTTCGACATCGTGCAATGACCTGATAAAAAATATTAGCTTAATAGTACCAGAAGCGCATATATATGCTCACACACACCGGCGAAGATGAGGAAGTACCTGTAGAAAGATACATCGAGTAAGGTGAAAGGATACCACATGTAAGGATTATTCACCAAGAACTTCATAAAGATTCCTGCAAACCCGTAACCAAGCATCTGTAGTATACATAATCAATGCATGAGCTTATAAATTTCTCAGAAAAATCAGTAAATTAATTAAAAGCTTGGAATTAATACCTCTGCGCGCTATAGTATAATTACCTGACTTGTGAGAATCATCAGTAATCCTACCCAAAAATTCACATATTTGTGGTAGAAGATCTTCCTCATTACGATAATTGTTGTGCTGTAAGGACTATCCAACCCCGAGGTCGCCAAGATAGTGAGTAATACATGTTCTTTGATATTGAAAGGTCCAGGATTCATTGAAAAGGTCCAGCTTGTTCCTGGAATTGTGATAAGTTTCGATGGAAGTGTAGCTGCCATCAACTTTCCAAAGAAAACCAGTAGCATTTGAAAGCAACTGCTGGAGAGACTGATAGGATTTTGACGGTAGCCGAAGGATTCTCCCATGAAAGCTAGAATGATACATGTGGTAGGTCCTAAAACCCATGTCCGAAATGTTAAGATAGGCAGTTCAGGATCGTCTGTGGTAGGAACTGTAAGTCTCACTTGTTCTATTGGAGAATCGTCGATTTCATCGTCTGCATGCAAGTAAACAGACATGAATTCATATATATAGTTTCAGAAGTGGAAAATTATCAAAATGATATACAGGACACACCTTCTACATCCCTTTGAATGTTCTTGTTCTTGTTCTCCATCTATCATACGAGGTTCTCTGAATTCAGTAACATGAAATTGGAGTTATGGCAAAATTTTCGGAGTTGAAAATAAGGTAGAATATATTATTTAAAGAAAGTATCAAAATAAAATGAAAATAAAAATAAGAATTGCAAAATGGAAAGGGATTAAATGAAAGATTAGACAATCTCACCATAATTGTTAAGTTGAACACAGATAGACAATTAGAATTAATTCCAATGGAGTCATAATTACTAATTAAAACACAATTTAGCTCTTCCGAAATCTTTGCAAACATGACTTTTTTTTAATTCATTTCATAAGAGTTGAAAAAAATTTATTTGATTACTTTTTTGTATAGGCCCAAGATCAACCTTGAAAATTCAGAGTGAAGCCCATTAGAGATCTGATAACCCACGTATTCGATAGAGAGCCCATCAACTTAATCAAAACCCATAACATGGTGGTGGTTGGTTAGTTCTCGTTCTCATATTTGGGCTGAACCCCGTTCATTCATTCAAATCTGTTGTTTATAAACTTTGTGTTCTGATTAATCTCAATTAAATTAGCTATAATATGAACCTCAACACTCATATTCATTTTATCTTAATTAATTTTTCCTACAATCTTAGACTTTTGAACTTTTTAAGCCACCCGTGAGTAATCTAGTAGTAAAATACTTACATTCGTTTCTTTGAGAGTCTTCAAACTCATGTTGAAATAGATTTTTTCCAAAAGAACAGATTTCTTAGTCTAAATTGTTGCTACCTCAATTCTTGAATCCGAATAAATTTTTAATTTAATATTGGTAGATTATCCTTATAATAGTGTAATATTATAAAGAAAAAGAAAAGCTTATAAACCTTTGTATTTACAGTGTTGAATCAATAATTTCATGTGAGTGATCTATTAACAAATTTTTTAAAATATTAATATCGAATCCTTAATTGTTGTAAGTTTCTGAGTACATTATTCACATACTATTCGATTCAATTAAAATATATAATAATAATTAAACTAGTCCAACAAGCATTTAAAAAAAAATGTTAGCAACTTGATAGGGAAAAATAAATAAACTTCAATGGAAGCAAGATGCTTTTACAATTTAATAAATTAAGGATAAGGCTGAAAATAATCCAGATATACAAATTTAATTTTCCTCTTTTAACTACTACCTGGAGAATTAATTAATGGGTATAATTTTGCATATTAATTATTATTGTTTTAACTACTAGAGTTAATAGATTCCATCTTTAACTCGAAGTGGTAGTTGGAAGCAACGTTGTCTCTCTCTTTGCTTCCTGCGATTAATGACCTGTTTTAATTCTCTGTCGGATGATGAGAAAACAGTGCTCTGAGAGTGAGGGTTCGAGTTTTATTCTACGAAAATGAAAGGAATAATATTTTCTTTTTTAATAAAAGATATGGAAAATGATATTCTACATATGTTTAGCTTGCATTAAATTACGGGGTGAAGTAGTTCAATACGATCATCGGTTTGGTAAATTAATAAATTTAATTAATTGTATCTAACTGAAAATATCGGTAGTTAATTAAAGAGAGTTGGAAGCAGAAGAAGTCACAGCAAATCAGGAAGCCAACAAGCTAGCAAATGCAATATCATGATCTTATTCCTTACTGTATGTATGCATGCATGCATGCGTGCATGTAACAGCTTAATTTCCCAAAAGCACTTTCATGATCTGTCAATAGCATATATATTGTTTGTGTAGTGATGAATGATGATGATTAATTGATACTGGTGGCTGTAAATTAAGTGCTTTGAAGAAAAGCAGCACGGCATAATGTTGGGTTGGTTAGAGTGGAAGCCAGAGCTTCTGTTTAGGCAGTCTTCGATATGTAAAATACAATAATTAATGTTGCCTTGACAACTTCCAACAATCACTTTTCTCCACAGAAGTAAGCACTTATATATATATACACAGAATGCTTGGATCTAAAGTGACCCATGCAGAAACAGGACCCGGCATATATTCCCTAAATCTCATACTATTTAGTATTATAATCATGATTACTGACCTAAAAGATACTGTAAGAGACAAGAGATCCTTTGAACTAGAAGCAAAACTCGATCGAATTGAAGCAATAAATGCATTAATATTATTAATTATGTATACATATACATGTAGGATATATAAATATATATGTATATGGACCTGTCCTTCTCATTTTTATTCTTTTTAAGTTGTTAGTTTCCCAAGTAATATATTGAACAATGATGATCCCACTAGCATTAGTTTTATTTGACCCATTAATTAATTATATATCTCATGGGATATGTTTAAATTAACAAGAAAATATAATTAAACCCAAGTTGTATATGTTATGTATTAACAACTTCTTTAGATGATATTTAAATATAATTGGAGGAAAGTATTAGGTCAAATAGCAAGCTTAATTACGCAGTAAGAAATTAATTTTATACATGATACCACATATTTTACACAAATAATTTTTATATGATGTAATCAAATATACAAATAATGTCGTATATGTGATGGAAAACATAAGAAAGCAAAATGAATAGCCTAGTAAAATATTGATCAATTGTTGTATAATATATGAAGCTAAGGCACATCCACATGCAGTTCCATTTCATGTCTTTGATTAGCAACAAAATGAAATTAATTAATTGTATCAATATGGTCAAGGTGGTTTATTTAGTTTTGAGATATAGTGAGCATATGGGTTTTGAATTTCAAAGACAAACAGAATCTAATCTAATCACGATATCATTAAGGAACAACACAATTATAACACCATAGTAATTTCCTATGATGAATTGTCAAATTGAATCATGGAAATCAATTAGCTGAGATCCAAATTATAATGATATATGTGTCAATATAATAGACAATTTATTAGGTTAAGAATTCAAAAGAATAATTAATATTCAATGTGTTTTGGTTAATCAAAGGGGCTAGGAAGCACGCATGCATATGGTAATTGAGATTTGAGATTCTTTGTCTAAACTTTAATTTGTATTTAGTGGAAGGATAATGGAAGATATTGAGCTAGATTTTGTTGCTGGGTTACAAAATTAAACTATGAATGAAACATGGTAGTTTCCAAGTAAAAATTCCCAACAATTAATCAAAGAAAAAATTTAAAATCCCAAACACACCCTTAAGAATAGTGCCTAAAGGTAATTTTAGGAGTACGTATATGCTTTTGGTGAAAGCACTTTCAATGAATGCATGGTGTTTAAGTGCTTTTCTACAAAACACTTCCAATGCTCTTCTGACGTCGAAACATTTAATTAATTAATAGTCTTCAAATCTTCATAACACTGATAAATCTCTGAATCTCCTGTTCCAGAAGTTTGCGAGTACTGAGATCAAAATTTATTCTGTCGGTTTATCAGTAACATAACACTGATACATGTTCTAGTTTATTATAAGAAAAAGTTATTCTAAAATCCATAAAATAAATCTACAAAAAGATTTGGACGTCGATACGATGAGTTTAACTTGCTTTAAACAAATGGGGTCAGCAATTATTTATATATGTTCACTAATTAGACAGGTTTAAGCAGTTGGTATACAATAATTTATGTCTCAGTATTGTCTGTAAAGCATGCAGTAGTACTACAACTGAAATATCAACACAAGTAGTTGAAATCAGGCTGAGAGTTGCCGAGAATCGCTCCAAAGAAGCTACAATAGCAATAATACAAAGTCGGGGGATATTATCACTATTCTCCCTTGAAGTTTTGGATTATATCACTTAGTTAGAAATTATAAAAAATGTATTACTTACCTCTCCCATAGTTATATTTGACCGTTAGTTGTAAGGATAGATGCGTAAAATATTATTATCTGATATTTATTGTTTTATTTAAAGAAAAAAAATTTTACTTTTCTAATTTCTTACACAATCAATAAAAAAATAGTAGAAAAAATTTTTATTTGTTTATCTTGTTATATATATTTATAGTATTCATGTGAAAAATATTTATTAAAAAAAATTATATTTCAAATTAAATTTTTAATTTTTCTATTTTACAGTTATTTTCTTTATTTTGTATACTTGAATTAATTAATACACGTAACAAGATAAAACTAGGTATTAAAAAGATATTTTTAATAAAAAATAAATCATCAAGGGTATTTAAGTAAATTTAATATTGAGAATTAGTTGACTAAGACTTTATAAGAGGTATGTAATACAATCTACATTATTTCTCTCTAAGTGATATAAAGCCAAACCTCGAAAAATGAATGTGATAATATCCCTACAAAGTGGGGAAACCTTTTCAAGAAAGTAGATTCTAAGTATTAAAAAAACCTTATTTTCGATAAATCTATCGTTATATAAATTGATGTGACAGTATTCTACATCATCATCGTTCAATTTACATAGACGTTAGTTTGTAAATAATAGTTTATACACGCAATAACAATATTATTATTATTATTATATGGTGCATATATATCTTATTCATTTGTAAGTGGATCTGAAGAGAAGTCAAGTGTTAGTTGGAGTATACGGGACATGTAGTAGATTTAAGCCTCTCAATTCTAACCTATTTGAAAAATTATATATAGACTATTGGACCACCAAAAGTCGAAAAAGAAGAAGTAATTAAACAAGAGTGATGGCTCCATATTTTTAGACAAAAAAATGTAAAAGGAAAAGCCAAAAGCCAAAAGCATTGACTATAGGGTTACTTGAAATAATGTTAATTGATGCTTGCCTTCTCATTTTGCACTTTGTGCCCATAATGAAATGATTATAATAAGCGCTTCAAGAGCATTAGAAGCACTTTTTCTTGCAACAGACACCATTCCTATACGTTAATGGCTCCAGAAAAGAGTAAAAAGTTTAAGCATTTGACTTGATTTCTATCTGCACTACTACTGCACTTTTATCTGCACATATTGAATATTAATAGATTTATAATATTAATATCATTCACAAAAGCACTTACGCGAAAGTGCTTATTGTGAACATATATAATCCATCTGTCAAGTATATATAGCTTTTGTACTGTCAGTAGTACTACTGATGATTATTCATGGTGCTTCAACTAATTAAGCAAGAAAGCATAACTTTGGGTTAGGTTAGAGCGAGAAGCAGTAGTCATTGATGTACAAATCGATTTTGCCTTTGCTTCTGCCAACAATCACTTTTATCTCCACAGAAGCACTTGCTGGAAAAGCTCTTTTTCAGTACAGAAAGTATGCTTGGATCCAAGACAACCCATCCAATCAGTCCATAAAACAGGCCCCAGCATATATTCCCTGAATCTTATATTATTTACCAATGTAATCATGATTACTGTGTTAATAAGATACTGGGAGACAGCAGATCGTGGGATTAGAAGCAAAAGAAACCAAAAAATAATTATATTTAACATATTATTGTATTTATATCTGTCTTTTTCATCTTTATTAATCTTTTAGTTTGTTTAGTTGTTTTATTAATTACTATTATTGAAAATTCAATGGATGTTATTGCTCATTGAATGGTCACTAACAGTAACAATTAATTGTTTAAATGAAAAGGTGTCCTTTAGTAATCACCAATCACCATTAATTAATTAATTAATTAAAAGATGAGTCATAAATCAAATTATTTATTATATTTAGGAGAGGCACTGTTAGGGAAATGAATGCACAGTTGCAACATTAATTATAACATTATATTTACATATTATATACAAAAATTATTTTGTATAAATTAAATATAACTTATAAATATTAAATTACTGTTTAGTTATTAATAGTGACAATACAAATATTAATAACTGGATTGAGACTTACAGACTTATTAAAAATTAATGAATTATTATTAAATTATGATAAATATTTTATAATTTTATAATTATAAAATAATATTTTAAATAAAATATTATTATATTATTTTTTAGTGAATTTGATCGAATTTTAATAAATTGATATCAGTTCATAATATAAGTGAATTTTAAATTTTTTTAATCTAATCTAATATTTATTAATCCACCAAATTCATTAAAAAGCATATCAAATCGAGCCGATTGTTGAATTAAACTAGATTTTAAATACTTCTATTTAAAACTTTTATGTGTGGTCTCTAAATTTACACATCCATTTTAGATATTAATTCTCTAACTTTATTATTTGATATTTTAATTTAATTCTAACTTATTAACAATCATCTACCTTTAGATTTAAAACAATGATGCAATATTAGTTTATATAGAGAGAGAAAACTATATTTGTTAGGTATATATTAACTACAACCTTCTCAATTAATAGTTTTAATTAAATATGTCTAGCAACCAAAACAAAAACCCACTAAATGCTGATCAATGTGATAATGGCACATGCACTTCAATTTCATGTTTTGATTGGCAACAAAATTGAAATTAATTATTTTATAATGGGGGATCATGTACTAAAATTAAAACTATTAGAGGTCATGTCAATGTTATTTAACTTAATTAGTATAAGATTTTGGGATTGTGTATATTGGGAGTTTTGCATATTTCAAAGACAAATAGAATCTAATCAAATCATATGATCATTAGGGCATAGAAATTGGACCTATATATATATATATATATATATATATATATATATATAATATGCCAATTTTCAATTGTTGATTGATTCATAGCATTTTGTGATACAAATGGTGTATAGCACATATCTCAATATGGCAACTACTAATTGAACAATTCCAAAGAGAATAAATGGAATAGTTAGTTGTTAATTTATTTATATTATTATATAAGAGAAGGAAACTTAATGATTATACAAAGCCCATAATAGAAATATATTTAGGATTCTTTGTCAAACATACTTAAAAAAGTTTATATATAGTATAAATTAATATAATGAAATATTGAAGTTTCTAGGTTGGATTACTAAAAATAAAAAACGAAATAATACCTCAAATTAAAACTCTTAATTAATGCTTTAATTGAATTAAATAACAATTTTAAATGGAATTATAGTGAGCATACTGTCACTTGATCATATATTATAGACACTATAAAATGATTTCGTGTTATTTTACGATGATATTCTTATTCAATAGATATGTAATTCTTTTTTATTTTCTTAATTATGTATTATTATTATTATTATTATTATTATTATATCTCAATTCCTTAATTTAAAATTTTAATTAATTATAAGTCATAACATGTAGTCATGCACAATTATCGATAAACTGAAAAGCAATTTTAATATTTAACCCCACGTTATTGTCTCACTCTCACCTTTCCTCACATGGCCTTGAACCCAATTCAAACAACAGACACAATCTCGTTAATATCTTCAAAGGTAAGGGCATTTTTGTCTTTTAAAATCCTTTTGATGTTATAAGACCACCACTCTCCCATTCAAACCACTTAACCTTCACGCTTTCACTCTCCGCACTTTCCCTCACTTTCCTTCACTTTCTCTCTCGTTTTCGTGGAAAATGTCTAAGTGCAACAGAATCCGTCACATTGTGAGGATCCGACAGATGTTGAGGCAGTGGCGACGGAAGGCGAGGATTACTGCTTCACGTGCTCCGTCGGATGTTCCCGCCGGACACGTTGCGGTCTGCGTGGGGACCAGTTGCAGAAGGTTTATCGTGCGCGCTACGTACCTGAACCACCCCATCTTCAAGCGTCTCCTCTTGCAAGCCGAGGAGGAGTACGGTTTCAACAACGTTGGACCGTTAACCATCCCCTGCGACGAGACAACCTTCGAGGAGATCCTCCGGGTCGTGTCCCGACCTGACTCCGGAAACCTGGGCCGGTTTTGGAGCGGGGAGGATTTTCAGAGATGCTGCCACGTGGGCATGAGGGACAGTCTTCAGCTTCTTAACGAATCGAGGCCGTTGCTTCGTGAGTTAGCTGACAAATCAGTGTGTTGAGCAGCGGTCGACTGAGTTGACTCGGCCGAGTTACCGAGTTGAGAAGACTAACAACCAAGGCTACCTGTTTAATATTTGTTAGGATATAATTAATTATTATAATTACTTATTTGAGTGGGTTAGTTCTTTTTTTTTATTATTTTTTTAATTTTTCTTAAAATATATATATATAGAGAGAGAAGTTTGGGTTTTGTGAAAGGAGATGGCTAAAAACTATGTCGTTTTAGTTAGTCATCCCGAAGAGGAGCGGGGGATAATGCAGTATTTTAATTATTATTATCTCTTGTAAATTAAGTGACTTTAATTGACTTACTAATTGTAGGAATTTCAAGAATATATCATAATTTGTATCAATAAAATTGCGTATTTTATGAACATTATTATTAATTAATCAAATTAATTCCCGTATTTTTTTCATTTAATTTTTGCTCTTAAAAATCAAATAATATTTAACTCAAATCAAGACTTGATTACATATAATACAGATTTCATATTTGTCTATGAACTATTTAAAATTCAAAATTTCTCTAGATTTAAATAAATAATAGGAAAATTTCAAATTTGTTAACTTTTCTAAAATTTTATTCTTTAGTATGTAAATCAAATCAAGTTAAAATTATTTTTCACGAATAAATTTATAAAAAGAATTTATAATATATGATTTGTAAAAATTTTGTTAAAAAATTAAAGGACATTAATATTTTTGATAAATTTAAAGTAGGGGAATTTTCACATACCTCTCCTGAAGTTTGGTGAAATAACACATAGAGGGAAGGTATGATGTAATTCACACATACCTCCCCTCTCATTTAATGAAAATTTGTTTTTTTTTTCTCTTAACATCTAATTTTTGTTAAAAAGTCAATTTTACCCTCAACCTATGTCATAATTAGAAGATGTAAATATGAATATCATGTCTATAAAAATGTTAAAAAATGGAGCAAAAGAAAATGTTACTGTGCGTGAAAAGGTTTATGCCAATTTGTAATTTATTTTTTTATTTTTTTATCTTTCCTTTGAAGCTGCTGTGTGTGTGTATGATTAAGGTCCATTATAATTTTTTTTTTGTTATTACATTGACATTATGTTATTTTTGCAAGATGAGGAGAATAGACAAAATTATGATGACTGGTATTTTTAGTATTAGTTGATTTGTTATAGGGTAATTATAAAAATTAGGATTAGTGACTGTGTTTTGGGAGCTAAAATAGCATTATTGTGAAAATTTTAGGAGAAATGTTGGTTTTGTACAAAACATTATTTGTATATGTACAAGGTAACTTGTGTGTATATATAGTGCAATGGAAGGAAAAAGTAGTTTTACAATTGCATTTTTTTTTGCTCTATTTTTTAACATTTTTATAGACATGATATTCACATTTATAGCTTATAATTATGACATAGATTGAGGGTAAAGTTGACTTTTTAACAAAAATTAGATGTTAAGAGAAAAAAAAAAGTAAATTTTCATTAAATGAGAGGTGAGGTATGTGTGAATTACGTCATACCTTCCCTTTATGTGTTATTTCATCAAACCTCGAGGGAGGTATGTGAAAATTCCCCATTTAAAGTATACATAGGCAAGTTGATAATTATTTTAATCAAAATTTAAAAGTAGATATAATAATTAATAATAAAATAATTTTTCTAGATGAAATGTTGACCCCACTTTCGCATAAACAAGTTTAAATTAGTCAAGATAATGTTGTACTATTCCGCGGAAAAAGTGTACGCCACAGTAAATAAATAAATAAATAATGTGGAAAAAGTGAGCAAGCATGACCCTTCTTTCATTACCTAGAATGGCCAATTATTATTTACTGTTTTACCCTCTATAATAATTATGATTATTATTATTATTTATTTTCAATCTTTTAACATAATTGATAAGTCTTCGTCTCTAATTGACCGTTGCATTTGATTTTGAACGACTTTAACTGTTGAAATGCGCTACTTTACAACCGTTGCATTATAACTTTACCTGTCATAATACATGTCTTTAACTATTTTGTTCACCGAAATTAAAGAATCTAACCACCCTTAATCGACCATAAAAATCGGTTAAACCATTGGATGGATAAGATAGGGTTGTATGTATATCAATTGGTAAAGGCAGGCAAAATAATTCCCTATGTCCCACTTGCTAGCTAGTCAATTGAAAATTAAGCATTATGTTAGGCCTTTGATTGTGTCAATCAAATAAAATTGATGAAGATGAACCAACCAATCATCATTCAATTTTTCAATATTTAATTGACACGTTAAGTTATAATATGATTACAAAGTCCATGATAATTACTTTACATCATATCTTGTTTTTGTTTTCCTTCCATTTCCTTTTGATATTATCTTCATTTATCATATTCTAAATCTCCATCTAAAATAATAATAAAAAAATAGTCAATTTTCTTTTTTTAAAATTAAAAAATGTATATATAGTAAAAGAATTTTTTAATTTAGTTATATGTATGTAATTAGTATGTATTCATAAATTAATTTAATCAATAATTTAAATAGGGGATGGATCATTAACCCCATAAAGTTGCACATATTTTTATAATATTTAATAATCAATTGAATTTACACATTTTCGATAGTTGAGACTGAATATAATATTTGTATTCATTATAAAAATTAGATTTAATTTCAATCGTTAAAAGTATTTAAATCTAATGGTCAATAAATAGTGTGAGAATATGCATATCTAGTTTTCAATTTCATATACGAAAATTTTAAGAAACATAGGAAACTATCTCTATATAAACTTAAAAGTAAGTTGGGCAAAAATGTTCGAATTCAGTTCGGCCCAGGTAAAATTCAATCCTAAATCAGATTTCGAACTAAACTAGAGTTTTTATTTTAAAACTTGAGTATATGTCAAACTGAATCCGAGTATCCAAAATTTTGGCCTATATATAGACGGATTCGAGTCAAATTTTTTAAAATTCAACCAGGATTTGAAAAATTTTAGTACTTAAATTTTGACTTTATAGCTCATATTTGAAACCTAACATGGCCTAAATATACAACCCAAGCCTCATCCGAGTATAAATAAAATTTTTCAAGGTCCAAGCTAGGCCTTGAAAAAAAACTATCCTAACGAAAAAAATTGCACACTCTACTTAAAAGGTAAATAGGTTGACCATTATTTTTTATTAAAAAAACTCTATTCTCTTGCTAGTTAGCTTGATTATTATTTTGTTGTTTTTATGAAAATTATTACACTAAAAAATCTTAAAACTGACATGAGCATGGGAAAGTTAATGTTAATAATAATATTAATTCTTCAAAGACTTTTTTATGGTTATAAGAAAAATTGGTCATTTTGTATAATATTAATACTTGTATCGTAGAATTTTTTACTAAAATAATAAAGTCTTATTACTAGGTAGAAAAGAAAACATAAAATTACGCCAACTAACAATATTGATGATATTTTGAATGGTAGAATTCTAAATACATTTTATAAATTAAATTTTTAACGTAAGCAGTGACGTACAATATTTTGTATATGATTCTTAGTAATTCAAATATTAATTGTGATAATTAATTGAAGTATGAATGTTTCGTATTTCACAAAATATAAATATGAACAATGAAGTCTTATTATTAATAAATATTTAAAAAATTGGTCACTTTGTATAACTACTTGTATCATAGAATTTTTTACTAAAATAATAAAGTCTTATCATTAGGTAGAGAAAAAAATGTAAAATTACACCAACTAATAATGTTGATGATATTTTGAATGGTAGAAATCTAAATACATTTTATACATTGAATTCTTAACGTAAGCAGTGACGTACAATATTTTGTATATGATTCTTAGTAATTCAAATATCAATTGTGATAATTAATTGAAATATGAATGTTTCGTATTTCACAAACTACAAATATTTTTAAAAATATAAATATGAATAATAAAGTCTTATTATTAATAAAAATTTAAAAAATTGGTCACTTTGTATAACTACTTGTATCATAGAATTTTTTATTAAAATAATAAAGTCTTATCATTAGGTAGAGAAAAAAACGTAAAATTACACCAACTAATAATGTTGATGATATTTTGAATGGTAAAAATCTAAATACATTTTATATATTGAATTTTTTATTAAAATAATAAAGTCTTATCATTAGGTAGAAAAAAAAACGTAAAATTACACCAACTAATAATGCTGATGATATTTTGAATGGTAGAAATCTAAATACATTTTATATATTGAATTCTTAACATAAGTAGTGACGTACAATATTTTTTATATGACTCTTTATAATTCAACAATCAATTGTGATAATTAATTGAAGTATGAATGTTTCGTATTTCACAAATTACAAATATTCTAAAAACTATAAATATTAATAATAAGGTCTTATTATTAATAAAAATTTAAAAAATTGGTCACTTTGTATAACTACTTGATTGTAGAATTTTGTACTAAAATAATAAAATTTTATTATTAGGTAGAAAAGAAAATATAAAATTACGCTAACTAACAATATTGATGATATTTTGAATGATAAAATTTTAAGTACATTTTATACATTAAATTTTTAACGTAAGCAGTGACGTACAATATTTTGTATATGATTCTTAGTAATTCAAATATCAATTGTGATAATTAATTGAAGTATGAATATTTCGTATTTCACAAAATACAAATATAATATTAATAATAAAGTCTTATTATTAATAAAAATTTAAAAAATTGGTCACTTTGTAGAATTACTTGTATTGTAGAATTTTTTACTAAAATAATAAAGTTTTATTATTAGGTAGAAAAGAAAACATAAAATTACGCCAACTAATAATATTGATAATATTTTGAATGGTAAAATTCTGAATACATTTAATACATTGAATTTTTAATGTAAGTAGTGATGTACAATATTTTGTATATGACTCTTTGTAATTTAACAATTAATTGTGATAATTAATTGAAGTATGAATATTTTGTATTTTACAAAATATAAATATTTAAAAAAATATAAATAAATATAATAATAATGTAGAACTAATAATTTAAATTTCTTTGTCAAAGAATTATAGTCAATCACGTTGGATGCCATATTGATGAAGTAGACATCAAGTTAATTGGATTATGCCAAATGTATTTGAGGTTATTTTCACATATCATTTCAAATTGACAGTTATCTTGAGTTAACTGCTCTAATTGAACAATCTTTGGGTGACTTGAAAAGCTTTATCCAAAACCATGAACCATTGAAGAAGGTTCATAGAAGCAAGAAATGTCACTTTAGTCTTATATATATATATTAGCTATGTCAAGTCAAGTCAATTAAAAATAAATAATGCTAATTTGCAATCGATTGTCTCTTCATAATTTGATCACAACAAATTTCGTTTCATTCTTCAACTCTTTAAAGATAACAATCAACAAAGAAATTTAGGAAAATGAAATTTGTGGATAATGTTTTTGATGAATTAAGATATTTTGTTGATTTGATGTTTGTTTTAAGACTAAATTATAAATTATTTATAATTAATAATTATTAAATAGGAGTTTTAACATAAGCATGAGATTTGAAATTTTAGAAGATTTCAGGAAAGGTATACTTACCTGATTACCTCTCTTGAACTGTTAGTTAACCATATATTTTTATTTAAATAATTATAATACTCTTAATTACTTTAAAGTTAAAATTTAAAAAATTTAATTTTAATCTATTTAATGTTTAAAATTATTAAAAGAACTAAAAATTTTATTAACAACACTTTTAATTTATATTTATTTTAAATTAAAAATTTAATTAATGATAATTTAATCTGACAATTTTAGTTTATATTTATTTAATATTTATTGAAATTAAAAATTTTATTAATGATAATTTAAGTTAGTAATTTTAATTTATATTTATTTAATATTTATTCAAATTAAGAATTTAATTAATTTTTATTCTTGTGTCATAGTTATTAAAATCTTAAATCTAATATATAAAACGGTCGCCTTTCATACTCTTTTTCTTTACAAATCCTCTGACATTAACCATATTTTTTTTAATTTTTTTTGCCAAACAACTCCATAACGTTATCAAGTTGACTATTTGTACAAAAACTCTTTAATATAAGATTTATATTGTAGATATTCACATTAAAGTCACGCTTCAACATCAATCTTATAATTTATAAAATAAATTTAAGATTTTGGGTTTACACAAAAATTTGAATAAAACTACTTAACTATAGAAATTTAGAAAAAAAATATCAATATAAATAAATTACTGATTTTAAATATCATTAATTAAAATTCTAATTTGAAATAAATATTATATAAATATAAATATAAATAAATATTTTAAACATTAAATAAATTAAAATTTAATTTTTTAAATTTTACTTTAAAGTATATAAGGGTATTATAATCATTTAAGTAAAAATAAATAATTAACTAACGATTTAGGAGTGTTAAAGTCTCAAACTTCGAAAAAAGTATGTGTTAAAACCTTTTATTAAATAATTATATGAAAATAATTATATCTTAATTTTAATACACGACAGAAAATCTTTAACAATTTTAGATAATAATAACACTTATTTCAATTTGTTAAAAAGAAAACTATAGAGTAACCGAAATAGCTATTAACTTTTTGATGAACTTGACTTTTACGAATCAACCGAAAATTATAGTTTAAGTGGAATCAATTTTTTAATAAAAAAATTAAAAACTCTTTTTTAACCAAATCCGACTAAATTTGATTGAGTAAAATCTAACCGTCCATTTACTCTGGTTGTATATTACAATCATAGTAAAAGTTTACAAACATTATTATTTACAGAAAAGGTGTTGTTTGTTTTGAAATCATGATTTGAGATGTTGAAAATCAATTAAGATTGATTCCTATAATCATCCTGAAAGCACGTGTTGAAATCAAAATCACGAGGAGGAAGCCCAAGCCCAAGACGCCGGCCCATTAAAACTTGTCTCAACAAATTGTTTCCTATACTTTTAAATAAATTCTACATATTGGATTACTCGTACACTTATTTAATAAATTTTAGTTAAATTTATTTTGAAATTATTAATTGAAACACATCATATAAATTTATTAAATGGAAATGTCACCTTTGTCTCACTGAAAATTCTTTATCACATGTTTATTCATTTTATTTATAAAATAATGTTGTTATGTATGTATGTATGTACGTATAGTCACTATATTTTGAGCTGGTGTTGGGTCATAGTGGGTTGGGCCGATTACCAGCTTGGTTTGTTCCTTTGCCCACATGCTAAGAATTGAACCATTCATGAAGAGGCCTTTTTATAGGAGGACCCTTTTGAAGTAACTACTCTTTCCAAAACAACTAGCCTTTTAAGCTCCTTGCCTACTAATTATTATAATGGAGAGGGGTTTAACTCCTTTTTTTTTTTTCCCCGTAATTATATAATAATATATATTTAAAAAATTATGCAGAAAGTAGATTTTTTTTTAAAAAAAAAGGTGTGTTATTGTAGTCCATGGCATTGATATAATCTTACATGCGTTACACGCAGGCAGCAAATATGACATCCACGTCACCACGGAGCCGGCCAGTCCACGTGGTACACATCAGATGCTCCACTTGGTTACTGTAAGTAGGCCCACAAGTGGGGTAATGCTCACGTGCTTCTCATCCCAGCAATAGTAATGCCAAAGACATCCACAATATGCAGTAGATATCTTAATGTGACCGACCACTCACAAGATGACAACGCACGTCATTTTCAGTTTGGGTAATGACTGTGTAGATGGCAGTTTCTAATTTATAAGCGACTGTGGGTGAAGTTATCAAGACCCTGACAAAAAAAAAGAAGGATTTTATTATTTATTTAATATTTCGTAAAGACCAGTACAGATTCGTACTTTATTTATAAGACAATTTTGTCCCTGCTGTTGGCTCAACGGTAGAGGCGTTGAGGCCTCACAAAATGTTGGGGACAATTTCGGAAAAAGGTTAAAAGAATATTCCTTTTTCTGAAGTTGATGTTGCCAAGGCAACTTGTTTTGGGGACCGACGGAACAGAACGCTAGACTGAACGGCGTCGTTTAGTGGCTCTTCCAAGTTGACAAACTTGTAATCTTCTTACTTATTATTTTCTTATTGAATTCAACCCCATTATTTAATTTAAATTAATGGATGTTTTAATAGGTTTTGATAATCCTGTCAAGTAAATTAGATCAACGAATTAAAAAAAAAAACTTCAGGAATCAATTATTCATTACAAAATACATTCGTTTCAATTTTGTACCGTATTGACCTAAATTTCAAATTTTAGTTATAAAATCTCTAAATAAAATCTCTTGGGAGTATATAAAAATTTTGAGGTTCAGACCCAACCGACACCACCAGATTGAGAAGGAATTCAAGTTATTTACTTGTAATATTTATAAAAAAATTAATTAATTATAAAATCGGATCCATTGTTTAACAAATTACCCATTACAGCAAATATTAATATAGGAAAAAGAAAAAAAAAAGAACCTCTAGTAATAGACTTTTGTCATAAATTGCTTTAGAATCTACACGTACATCAGAGAAAATGACATTTACAATTATATATATAATTAATTTATGAGATTTATTTCAGTTTTGTATGTAAATAGGGTTAATAAATTTACTATATATATATGTATATGTTAATATTTGTGGATATAAGAATCTGAAAACGAAATGAAGAAATTAAAGTAAAAGCAGCTGCAAGCAAACCGACAATGTCTACTCATAGTATCTCTTCTTCATAAATAAACAATTAATTATTGAACCCCAACATGTTTTCCCCACCTTCACCGTTAACTACAGGCTCTTCTACTTTCCCTTGACCCCTTTCTAAGACAGACGCCATAACTATTTCATAATACCAGCATCATCGTCATCATCAACTAACAAATTCAACAACATTTGCAACTACGAAAAACAGTACTAAAATATTTGTAAAAAATTCTTAAACGCAGACTTTAGAAGTAATTGGCTGCATGTTCAAGTTCAACCATTGATGGAATTAATTGTTTATTCCAGTTTCATAGTTGGCTATGAGTAGGATCTAATGATTCGATAGTTGACAGCTTCTGCAGAAGAAGATAGAGATTCTAACTGCTTAAACATTATTAATATATAATAATATTCATTGTTTTGTTTATATATACGTAGTTATAGTACTTATTACAGGTTTTAAGGGATTCTGTGTTTCGAATCATCAATTCAAAAGTTCTGTGGAGCAAGCTGAAATATTGCTGCAGGCTTTGTTTTTCTGTATAGCCAAAGTTGTCCATATGCATATATATTATTGCAACAAAGAAAATTAAACTGGCTGTCCCCTTGATCTGATTTCAAAAGCATCAACTTCGCTGACGTTGGTAAATTTCTGATGCTAGCTAGCTAGATGGGAAGACAGTACACTACACAGTTATAATTTAGAAAACCCTAATTCCAGTTTTTCCCATGTGAATTCCAGATTCACCAGGTTTTCGAAGTTTTGCAAATATATATATTTATTATGTAATGGGTACAAATCGATCAACAGGTCATTTCTGTCTTTCCCTTTTACTGTGGATATGTGTACTTTAGAATGATATATACAACATCAACATGTACAACGATGAGGCAAGAAAAAGAAGTTGATTTGATTTGATGCATACATTATTGCTTAAGGGACAATTTAATCATTAACCGTGACCTATATTTTTGATATCTTGATTGCTCAACTCCTACTACTGTACAATGATTATAACATCACACTTAATATATAGTGGTTGAATATATTAAATTTTGTGTTATTTTTTCATATTGTAGAAAGGGTGTGGGCAGTGATAGGATGAAATGGAAGAGACCATATTGAAATGAAGCAGAGATATATAGGCTGCTTCCGGGAATTTTCACAAGGTCAGGTGGGGGTAGGGGCAATAATAATACTGGAGACAAATATTGCAGAAGAAACATGGAAACAGGACAACTGGAAATTTGTAGATTTAAATCTCTTCCAACTCATTTTTCTGATTTTGATGTGAAAGACAGACTTGACCTCTTTCCAATTTCATTCATCTACGACAATTTCACTATTACTTGTCAAATCTTTGTCCCCATCTTCTTCATCATATCTCTCAAATTATGGCTTTCTGTTGGTATATATATGAACTGTAAGAATTTCAACATATTTGTTCACTCATTTCTCAAATATTAATTATATTGAAATGTAAAATTAAGTGGAGGTGAAACTCATCAACAGTATATCCGAATTAATAAACTCATCTCATCAAATATTAATTATATTCAGGGGAAGTAGTACGATCGAACTAATTAATTCGTGGAACTTCTTCAAGTTTTTATGTTATGGTAACTGCATGTATTTATTCTGATAATATATATATATATATATATATATATATATATATATATATATTCCACCTGAATATTATCTGCAAATGAACAAAAACAAAATTATAAAATGGGCTATTTTGAATGTTATGAATATCAACTTGCATGATAATATAATACCAATGTATACATATATGAACAAGGAAGTACATTGTTCTCCTAGATCAATAGTTTATTTAATATTTATTCTGTTTTCAGTCAAGACAAATAATACCCACAAGAGAGTGAGAGAGATGGAAAGAGATGGGAGTTGGAAGAAAGAACAATAGAGGGCAATAATAATTCATAACAGTAATGGGAATGGGGAAGAGATGTTTTTTGTGAGGAGAGAAATTCTGAAATGGGATTTGGTGTAGCAGAAGATATTCTTTCGGGGATAAAGTGATCAGTTAGATAGGAGAAACAGTACTTATATGAATAGGGTAGCTAGGAGTTGTAATTGTCAGAAGAGTTGGGTAGTTGTGTGGCTCTAAGTAAAAGAAGGCAACAGCATTCATTTAAAGAAAAACAAAAGAAAGAGGCCCGAGTACAGATAGCCTAACCAGAGAGAGCCACTCTCGGGTCCTACTTTGATTGAATAAACTAAAAAGCAGTTGCTTGCTTTCAAAGATGCATAAAATATTGGTACTTTCATGCTTTTCATGAATGACAGTAGAATTCGACTTTCAACCTTTGCCACTAAAATATGTCTGTTTTTTCCCTTAATATTATATGTATATAGACCGAGAGTTAAAAAGTTAAAAAGTATATATTAATTTGATGTTGTTTACAAAAATTTACGTCTATTTTAGACGAGATTTATCTCCATTAAAAAAAGAGTTAAAAATTAAGATGTATACTAGTTTGATATTGCTCATAAAAATTTACATTTAAATTAGTCGAGTTTTGTTTCTATTAAAAAAATGTTTATAACTAATAAAAAAATACTGTAATTTTTAATGCATGACATGAATTGATTTTCTTTAGGACTCGTAAGACACAAAAGATGAAGAAAATTTTTATATTTAAGATTATAGTATGTCTAAGTATAAGAATATAAATTTTTATACATATTCAAATTGATGTGACAAAGCATATTTTTGTCACATATCCTATATATAATTAGTTATTATTTTTACTCTCATATAGTATTATAATATTAATTTGGATAAAAATTTACATTCATAAATATTAATAATATTTATGTATAACGTGTTAATACATTGCATGTCATTTGCACTAACAATCTCATTTAATTTTAACGATGGTTTGGACCCATGGACCCTATATAGTTTCACAAATTTAATTACATATATGTAATGCAATTATTAGCAACATACATAATTTTGTAGAAGAAATATATATATTTAACTTAATTAAAATGTTATAAATTTGGGTACAAAGAAATCAAGAGAGAGTGATCATATATAATAAAGTAACCAATAGGCGATGGACCACATGTAACACATAAAGAAGGATAAGATAAGACAGAAACAATTTTGTAGCTATATTACCAAATTAAATTTATGCAAATTAATTTAAATATATATATGTAGCACAATTTATTACTAAATTCATGCATGATATATATGTATTTCTTTCCCTAGCTATTTATGGAAGGATAGAATTGATCGGGTCCATCCATAGGCAGGCTATTAATTAAGATGACCGTTATTAATGATATATACATATATGTATATATCTGTATTTAACACTGATCATGAGCATTCAATAATTAATTACTATGTGTACATGTCTAATGCATATATATGTCACGATTGAATCAGAAATTAATTAACCTTAGAGAAGAATGTACATGTCACGGCTGCAACCATTAATTCATTCTGAAAAACTTAATTCTTCTTTAACTTCGTTAAAAGAGTTCGTCAATCATATTCATTTGACATTTTCTTTTAACATCATCGCGTTGAGAAATCTGCAAACCCACGACTCAAATTCTCTTACTAAGACTTGAATAGAGAGTGATTGAGTTGGTTACTAGAAGATTATATTATGTATATTTAAGGTAATAATTTGAATTATATAAAAATTATTAATTCACGTTCATGTACATATAGGTAATGTTTAAGACTTTGTACACCAATAAAATATCCCTACGTATATATGTACATGTAATGTATATATTATATGAGTTATTATGAGGGGGGGTAGGGTAGAGTACTTTAGAAAACATAAGAGTTATAATAAGCTGAGTATCCGTACATATTAACGTACCCCACATTCTCTGACAAGCTATATGTAAATTATGGTATGGGAAGCACTTTCTTATTTTTTATTATTATTATTGGCCCTCACCCCTTTGATTAGATTTGACTCTGGATCTTGTTATTTTTCAAGGTATATATACAATATATTACATGCAGTCATAGGTCGTACTCAGGTCATGAATTAAGCAGAATGAAATTGAGAAAGAAGTTAAAGAGATATATATGTCTATATGTGAAAGCAATGAATAGAGTAGTGGTAGTAGAGAGAGAGAGAGAGTTAATTAATTAATTAACAGGCAAATCACATCAAACCCTTAATGTTTGATTGCCTCATTCATTCTTAGCATTAACTTCTCTCACAGTGGTTTTGATGCATAATAGATCATACCATGTCTGTGAGGAAAACCTTACAGCAGTACCTTTTTACAAATCTAAACCCAGAGAGAAACATTATAATATATTTTTTTCTTTCTTGGGTTGAGTTAGATAGAATAGTCACTAAACATAATAAAAAACCCAGATGGGTTGAAAATAATTAAAAACATTAAAAAAAATTAAGGAAAAACAAGATCTAGATGATCATGATCACTATGGAGAAAGATGGAAAAAAAGAGAAGCAAAAGTACTAGTATTTATACTGTTAGCTTCATCTTATACTGATCATCTTCTCCGGCAGGCAAACCGCTCACATCACATCATCACCACACAGCTAGCTAGCTAGCTCTTTCTTTCTTTATTCATCTAAGCATGGATGTTAGAGAGCGAAAAACAACTTCTTCACAAGGGATAGTGAGACCCATATCGTGATCAAACCCAAACTCTTCTTCTGCTTGTCGAAGTAAGCATTGGAACTCAGGGTGAGTCAAGAATGAGATTGGAACTATGTATCTGCTTCTGTTTTGACCAACATAAACAGCAAAATGACCTTTTGGGACGTCGAGAGGGAGACCATCTTCATCATACCCATGCTTATTCTTGCCTAAGCTAGAACATCTCTTGAGAATCTGCTTGATGACTGCTTTTTGAGAGAGTTTGCTCGACTTTCTAATGGCCATAATTGCTAGAGATAGCAGAGGAGAATGAAGGAATGCTTAGGCAAGATCAAGTGCTGAGGTTGAGGCTGAGGTTGAAGTGAAGTGATAGCCTTCTAGGGGAGGTTATTTATTTAGGAAGAAGGGGTGAGAATAGAGAGAGAGACAGTCATGTGGGTGCAAAGGACATACCACGGGTGTTTTGGGGTATGTGTATCAGAGAAAGGACATGGTGGGAGCCATAAGCCATCGTATTTACTATTCCTTGTTGGCCCTCCTAATGGCAAAATGGACCCCCACCCCCCCCCCCCCTCTATCTCTCTCATGAATTTTATCTATTTTTCTCACCTTTCTTTTTCTCAATATTGATAATATATATACCATCATAAACTATTGAACTTAGTTTGAGATTATTATATTCCACGAACTTTCAAAATACAATAATTAAAAATTCGATAAATATAAACTTTTATTTAATTATTCATATTCCTTATTTTTTTATCCCCTTAAAAACTTATTATTGTAAACTTTTATTTAAATAAATACATACCTATGTTCGTTTGTTAATAAATAAGAAAATAAATCTTGTCCCTATATAAATAAAATACAAGTTAAAAAAGTTTAAATCGACATTAAATCTTAATTATTCATCTTTTATAATTTATAGTTTTGTTTCATAACAAATGATGATTTGAAAGTTATAACTTATAACATAACAATATCAAACAAAATATTAACTTTTAAATATACTTATTTTTTTAATATTATTAATCAAATTCATTTATTGGACATTAGTATATAAGTTAAATAAATAAGATTCTTTTTAAGTAATATAAGAAATTTATTTAAATTTTTATTTATAATCTAATATTTAAGAAACATGTCACATTTTTATGTGAATTAAAACCATTTCAAACAATATTCTCCCTCATGCTCACGATAATAATTTTAACCATTTTAGTCCAACTCTCTCCATGTTCTTTTGTCAAAGTTGCTATCATGGTCGAATCTTTTTAAAGTAGTGACAAAAAAAATAGTTTCTAAGCAATTAATTGAATTTCTATGTTGCAAGGTAGATCTATATATATACATGTTATTGATCCCTTTCCTTTCTATGTTATTTTGACTCTTATAATTTTTATTTTTTTGGAATGAGACTTTACATCCAATTCAAAATATAAACAGGAATTAATGGCCATTAATGAGTCAAAGTCTACTCTTTAATTATTTATTATCTTCATAGGAAGGAGAATTATTTTCTTGCCTGCCTCTGCTTTATTTTGATTGATTAGACGTCTAATAACATTTCAGTCCCTACTTTTTAGCAAAATCACTAGTAAGGCATGGGTTATTTCATTTTCACACAAGTTCCCTTAGTTCCATTTTTCTATGAATACATTAACAAAATTAACAGTTAATTTGAGCGGAATTTAGTCCGAAACTAACAGCAGAAATTGAATATTTTCTTAATTAAGAAAAGAAGTGAACACTTATCATTTAACTGTTAGTCGAATATAATATTATCGATGTAAAATATTTTTTTATAAAATAAAAAGCTAGATGGTATTATGGTTTAATTAAATTCATGTTAAGTTTAATTACAGTGGTCTTTCTGAACCTAAAATCACGGGCCAATTGTAAGGTTAGTTGTACTGGAGAGTACAACAACGTTGACAGTTTGGTTTTATCTCATTGTCTGGGCTTGTGATTCTGCATTCTCACTGACAGGTAAAACCAACTTGTACTAACTCTTTTGCAGATACCCATGTGTTTTTTTACTGTTTCCTCTGCAGGATTTTGACCTCAATTCTCCCCTTATTATTATATTTGATACCATTATTTTCAATTTACTGCTTCAAAATTTTTTCTAAAAAATGGCCGCAAATTTGAAAAGATGAAATGTGACCAAAGCAGCAAGAAAACCAGTTTTGGTTGAATATATAGAGCAATTTTTCTGTATACTCACGAGATCTTTTCTGCGTCATTTTCACAAAATCGACCCATAAATTCTATGTCTATGTCTGTCTGTCTGTCTGTCTGACATCAAATGCGATCTTACATTGTGAATGGTTATAGTTCCTTCATCTCTCTCTCAATGTGGGCATGGTTAAGACCATCCACCATGTGATGGACATAATTCTATCAGGGATTTCTTTCCGATTCTGTTTTGCTACCTGAAAATTGTGTACCCAATTCAATATATCATGAGGAGATTAAGAATTTGAACTTTGTTTAGGCAAAAATGAATAGAAAAGCTTAGTGCTCATTCGTATATATATATATATATATATATATATCTAGTCTTACTACCACCATTTTTACGAGGTTTTATCAGTTGAATTAATTAGTACCAACTTCCATATATAAATTTTATTATGATCTACTTTTAAGGTCTTTGTTAGGAGAAATAATGTTAATGTCTGAGAAGCGAGAGGGAAGTTCTTCCCTTGTGGTCCTGGAGAAATTAACCATCACCAAGAATAAGAGCAGCAATGAGACATAATTCTGTTGCATGAAATGTGCACCACTAATATCTCCTAACCTAGCTTGTTGGCTCCATATCTTAAAAGTTGAATCTCCATGCTCTAAGGTAGTCTAGTATATGTAGATTTAGGGACGGATAGATACGGCAGTGTCCTCCATTTCTGTCTTCTATTTTTGTTTCTATCACCCACCATAAATGTCCGTGAAAGAATAACTATTATCCCCACAAAACCACTAACCTATATACACACACCCATCAGCAAGTTGAAGTTGGTCTTGACTTAATTGAAGCAAGAAGGGACTGAATTTGCACCCTATTAAAACACATTCAAGACTCTTTAACATTAAAGTTTAACCTAATTTTCATTAAGATCTCTTGGAATAGTACAAGAGGTTTACAGTTTGAATCTGCTCAAGCCAAGGCAGAAGAGGTGGTATTATCCTTGTAATTGGTGGATTAACAAAATTTTATTGGATGAATGTACGGAGTTGTGATTGGTGGATTAACCTCCTTCATGCTAATGTTTTTAGTCATACAATGAGACTGTGAGCAGCAGAAAACTGCCGTGAATGACTTCTTTACTGAACTTTTTGATGATGAGTAAAATTGAAAAAGATTTACCACAGGGTCACAGTCTATGAAATAAGTGCCCCATGTTCTGTGAATGAGATTGTTTTGGGACAAGAAATGATAAAAACAGGAAGGAGAAAGGCCCACCTCTTCACACCAAAATGCATGCGGTGACCCGCTGAGGCTGAAGGCATGCAACAATTTTCTATAATAGTTGAAAACGACCATGCCTTTTGTTTAGCACATGAAGGCCATGTTACTCTTGCCTCCAAACCCTCCTGTAAAGACAACATAACGTAGTAACGCCTTCTGTGAGATCATTCATTCCAACTACTTGAAACGGCTCTCGTACTTAACCCAATTGTCATTTAAAATATTAGTAACTACCCAACTGGAATCTATCTAGTAAATTCATTTCATCAATTTGGTTTTTGTCTTTTCTACCACTTCTTAATCTTGTTGCCTGAAACTTTGTGAAACTGATATCACACTGCTGCAGAAATAACCACAAGAAAATTCAACCCCATGTGGGCTCTAAGGAAAATTTCTGAATGCTAAGTCTTGAAACTTGCATGAAGGAAACTCAAGATGATGCCAAGAAACTGGATTGGCTTTGGGTTTTTAGAGGGAAGCTTTAAATAACTAGTGTAAATTGGTGTCCATTGCCCAAAATTGTTTGAAATTACTGATGTGTAAGAGATTATCAATGATGTTATTCTTTTTCTACAGTGTTTGATTAGACAACTGAAGGCGATGCCATTAACAGGCGAAAACCAGTCAGGCTCACAAGGGTTGTAAGGGACATGGTCAAGAAAAAAGGCCTCAAGAGCAGAGAAGCACCTAAAACTGATGGTAGATAATCAATCAGGGTAAGGCTGGTTGCATAGGGAGTGAAAAATGAAAAGAAAAACAAAACATTAAAAATAGGTATAAAGACAAGTGAGAAAACATTATATTTAGATTAGTTCCTTGAGTAGAAGAATCCCAGATGGAGATAGGCATTATCAAATTGTTGAAATTATTAATGTGGACTCAATAAGACAAAATTAAGAGCATTTCTGAGAGTTTAGGAAAAGGTTTGTACCTGAAATGTGTCTCGCCAAAGATGAGAGTGACAATGGAATTATGTTGAAATGACCTTGACAGCACATGCAGGAACCCATTCAAAAGCAAGACTTGATGAGATGACCCCATTTCAATTTTTCACCTCTATTACTCAAGGCATCAAAGGACTGCTGTAATTACCTGAGATTAGTGCCCTCAGCTTTAAGGACATCTATTCCGCACAAATCCACCAATCGTGCAAATTTGGAAAAGTGAAGTCGCTCAAAAGAAGAAAACTAAAAGCATAAATGGGTTGATCTTGAAAATTATACAATAAAGCTGGCAGATAAAACAATTAGTACCTTGATTATCCATAATCCTGGACCCTAGCCAGGTCAAACCAACACACACAGCCAGCCTAACAAATACACTGAAGACGTTGTATGAACCAGAGCCAGGAATATCTCAACCCCAACACTTTTTCTGTCATAATTATGACCTACCACTTCAATACAACTTAAATTATAAGTCCACAAAATTATAGCTTTCATTCGAACTAGTTAGCTTGTCACTTCATCCTTCCTGGCTTGCAATCCATGAAGTTGGAATCCCCCAGCATGGGAATCACACATTCAGCTTCAGAAACGTATGAGAGGGTACAGCAAGTACTCATGAATTTCGTACACATTTTAATTTCCGAAATTTTTACCTCAGACCGACTGAAAACTAGTGGGTAAAGAACAGTTGCAATGCTGCATCCTATTCAAGTTTTCCCATTTCACTTTATTCATGCGAATGGATATTTAAATTCAAATGAAAATAAATCGAGTAATTTACATTCGACAATCAAGTCAGCATACTATAGAAAGAAGCAGCAACTTCAAAAGATTTAACACGGCAATTATTCAAATGATACTTATTTGTTAGCTCTTAGTTTACTAATACAAAGCTAACTGTACGATAGAGGGACAAACAACGGGAAAAAAGGAAGACAGGCCAAAGCCCTCCATATCCAGGAAAGTACATATCATTGTTACATTGCTATGTCGTCGTGTGGCTCTGCTGCAAAACGAATCTGAAGAAGAAATCTCAAATAGTTGCAAGAGTAATGTACAGTTACTGGTCAGAAGTAGATCTCAACTGTTGCTGCTGCCCATCTACCATGCTAATTTGTCGTTTGAGTTTTGCAATATGAGTTTGCACCTGATACATACAACTGCAAAGTCAAAATATTTAACAGAAAATTTCTGTAAAATATCAAAACAATTTATCGAAATCATTTATCTTAATTAAATATACATCAAACTTGAGTAAAATTCCTCAATGCACTGTTAACACAAAAACAACAATAAGAATGCTTTCATATCTCCACAAACAATAAACTTATCTAATCAGCAATGCTGAAACTTTTTAATCAGACCCTAGTAATTCTGAAAAACTTTTTGGTTCTATAGTTGATTCGGAAAAGTTGGAATGTGCTGAAAAAGGAAAAAATAAAAGAAAATTTGCAGTGAGGATTGCAATGCATAGATTGAAACTGATATGAATAATTTGTTATCCAATTTTCAGAAAGAGATAACACCTCATTGATAATCGTCCTCAGATTTTTATTTTGGTAGATTGCTTGACTTGTAGTCATTTGAGAGATTATGTAAACCAAATGGATGCATTGGATTTTGTTAATTTAAATTGACATATCAAAATAAAAAAAGAGTCCAAAAAGCAATTAAAAATTGATAGCATGTCCCACATTGATAAGGATTTAACCTAATACAGAAATCAATAAAATGTTGATCGACATAACAGTGAGCAATTTGAGATAATGCTCCATAGCAACTTCCCCTCGTAGATTTGAAGTGATTAGATAATTTAGACAGCGAAGAAGAAAAAGAAGAACTAATCATAGTGCCAATCACCAAGTTTGTAGTCTCTGATACAAGCCAAGTCAAGGTATTAAGTCAGACAATCATATGTCACAGGCATCATCAAGAAAACCTTGTAAACACAACTATATCATTCTAAATTTGTCCTACCATTCCAATCTCATGATCCGACACAATTCCAGGAACTTATCTCTATCATAATTCATATAATGTAACTTTCCACCAATTTAATCATCCTCATAGTGCTGAACATCGGGTATCAAGTAGATAGAGTTGTAAATTTTTTTTGCAGCATCTTAGGTAAGGATTGCAAAGCCAGTACATTCAACATCCATAATTGCTCTCACATGTTTACATTAGACAGATGAAAGAATCAGATCTTAAAAAAGTATCATCAACCATGCGATCTCTGAAAGATGAAAAATATTTCATGTTCAATTTAGTATTTACTATGATGTCCACAACTGATGCACATATGGCTTTCTGTAAAATGATAAGTTATTGTATGAATAGCATCACCTAACTTGGTTACGTAGTAGGTGCCCGTGTGACATGTCATTGGAAGTTACGATTAGTATATTGCAGAGAACAAAAAAAATAGGCTTTGAAGGAACAGAACAACCAGTGCTTTAGAAATGACCTCACAGTTTAAGATCTACAACAGATTTCAAGTTCACTGACATTTATGAGCCCCATCGGTGCTAATAAAGTTGTTGTGGGGAGAGTCCCCTTGCAGTGAGAAGAGGTTAAAAATTTGAACATGCAGGGGGGTTGGTAGTTTATCCATCTTAGTTGAGTACTGCACAATATAAGGATAGAAGACAATGACAGAAAGAAGATGGAAAATATGACAACCATCCGTGGGACTAATTTGTGCAAGTTGAAGCTCATATGCATCACAAGGTTATTTATGTGAATACAGCTTCTTTTAAAACTACTGATTTTGCTATATGTAGCATATGGTTCCTGACTAATTCCATAATAAGCCAAAAGATGTCCAATAAGGAAACTAATGCTTTTATGTACTTGAGGATTGCGAGACTCCTAAAGTATTGAACATATATTGAAATTCAATTAAGAGTGTATAAAGAATAAGAATAAATATTTCCTTCCAAGATTAATCTTCTAAAATATGATGAATCTTTCAAATGAGAATAAAATGGAAGCTGCAATTTGTGAAAAGGTATTCGCAGACCACATATGTAGACAAGATTAGAGGAGGGCACAGTTTGGATTGGGCCAATCCAAGCCAAAACAGAAAAATTTGGGTTGCATAAAAATTAACCCAAACCAACCGAAATAATTAGACAACTCAAATTTAATTCAGTTTGGTTTGGTTTGGGTTGTTGGTTTGCAGTTTGACCTAAATGTATCTTCTTTTTAAGTTTACATACAAAAGTTTCAACTCGAAGCTTCAATTTAAAATAAAAGTAGTAAAAGTATAATAATCCAATTTGAAAAAATAGCTTTATTTGCAATCTCAATGTATCAAATGCCAATGTCTGAGAAAATTTAAATTTTCACTTTTAATCTTCTAACTTCTAAGTTTCAAGCATCTAACAAATAAAAAGACAAAATATTTATAGTAACAATTAAAAAATAATATTTTTTCAATATATATAATTATATAGTTTGGGTTTGGTTGTATGGCTTGGGGAAACTCAACCCAATCCAAACAAATTGTAAACCTAAACCAAACCGTGTAGTTTGGTTTGAGTTCAGTTTAGGTTGGTTTTAGGTTTTTTGGCTCACACCTTGACTCAAGATGACTAAAATGGTTGTTGCTTGCAAAGAAGCAAATAATATATGTTGTAATTAGTTTCGCGCTTCACTATCAATATCTAGAATTTTCTACTAACTGAACAAGTGGTGATGAGATGGGAAGCATTTAATTCTTGCTGACCTGCTGACGAGCTGCTGCAAGTTGTAGTAGCTCATCTGCTTCTGAGAAATTCATGAAACACTGGCCCAAGGGATGATCTTTAGTGTCTCCTCTCTTCTTTTTACTTGCATCCTCGGTTGGTACTACAATAATTAAGGCATACTTATTCATCTAAAGCATGGAAAAGAGAAATATCCTTAGACAATAGCACTCTTAAACATACCAGGAGGAGGCAGAGTTAAACCAGCAGGTAGCCTGGGGAAGGTTATTGCTGGATGATTCTGTGCACGAGCTAAAAAACTCTCTGAAGGTTCAGGAAACACAAGCTCGTCGTAGGATTCCACAACAACAGGCTTCTTAGTAGACTTGGGACCAGATTCATCTTCTGGGTACAACTTCAAATGATGATATCTGTGCATCATTTAAAACACATATGATGTTAATCTCGAGGATTCACTTTCATATGATTTCATCATGAGACTTACATTCTTTCTTCTGAAAAAGAATGAAATGCGTTGTTACCGAAGAAATGACTGATTGTGATATCTAAATGGCTAATTTTGATATCACACAAGAAGACCACACTCACAATTATGACAAGGCCATAAACGAGCTTCTCTCTCACAAAGTTCACACTAGCACCACTTACACAATAGGTGGTGTTTGCAATGCACAACACAGATCCTGTGGCTTACATCTGGTGGCTTAAATCTGGTGGTGGTGATTTCCTCTATCTTAATTGTTGAAATAATGTGGTTTGAATTGCAGCTAGCCAAACAAATGGAGCTGAGTGGTGGACAGGATCTTTAGGACAGTAGAATGTAGGCAGTGGCTGAAAGTTATCTAAAGGTGCCACTGACTACCGTGAAAAATCTATAGATAGAGAGATGGTGGAGAGAGGAGAAAGTTCTAGAATGATGGAGAGAGAGCCATTCTAGTCCATCTTGGTACTACTGAATGAATGCCATTATAGTCTGTTAATAACTAATGACCAAAGATGCTCTTTTCTAAGTTCACTTTTTTCAGAAAGGCTATCTTATTGTTACAAGAATAAAGGAGAAGAAGATGCAAAGAAAAGAAAAGAAAACCCTTATAGTGCAGGTGCAGGAGGCAGTTTTTTTTAAAAAAAGGGCGGTTTATTTTGGATTGGTTCTTTCATCCTGTGCCATTTTGACACAAAAAGACAAAGTCTCAACTGTTTGAAGAGTTATTAAAATATCACACGACCAAAAGACCACTGAGCTCAGTCATTTCAATAATTTTAAATGAATCAAATTCTTTTCCAAGTCAGGCAGTTGTTTAAGATGACATGAACAAAAACAATAGCAGTCAAGACACATGGAAGCTAATATAATTATATTTATTCTTGTTACACTACATGCACCAATGATACAAACAAATGGGGATATGGATTCTAACTTTACATAACATGGGCACTGATGTAGCATGAATTGGTCCTCAAGAATACCAGCATGAGTTGGCTCACTGTAGGTTTACTTTATTTTTTGGTCAAATGCAAGAGATTCACTAAAAGAATTGAAGGTCAGATAGAAGTGGACAGGCACTCTACAAAAAGCAACTCAAAGAAATCAGGCAATGACTCATTCTTAATGATTGAGTTGAAAATACTATTGGACCTTTGTTCTGCAGTTCATTCAACAATACATCATGCAACTAATTGCCTGACCATATTCATTGTTTCAAAAGCAATGCTCAAGTGAATCAGAATTAATTGCTGGCAAAGCAACTCACAAATTCAATGGTTTATCACAAACATCAGAGTGGAAATAAAGCGTGATTGCTATTTCAAATTCACCCCATCCTGACTCTGATAACTCAAAAGGTGGTGACTCCACAACCCTTGTGGGATTACTGAAACTGGAATGCAACTGGAAAACAGCACGCTTTATCACCGCACCTAGATCCTCATTTGTTGCCCCTCGAACATACACAGTCCACTTATGAGATTGATACCTAATCAGTCATTAAGAAAATGCAAACAAGCAGTCACTCAAAACATGTAAATGGCAGAAAAAGAGACCATAAAACTAGCAATATTTAACAATAATGATACTTACTCGCTTGCTTTTTTGCCAAGCCAAAATGCAATGTTACCGTAGACTATGGGAACGCTAATTTCAACATCTTTAAGTTTCTTATTCAAATTCTACACAAAAAAATAACATGTTACACAAAAAACCACATTCTATTAGCAGTAATGTAACATCAAACCCAGTTTCATGGTTATTGATTGTTAAAATTAAAAAAAATGAACTTGGGTGTACAACTAACATTGTTTTGGCCATGTAAAATAATAGATAGGAGCAAATTTGAATTTAAAACAAAATTTATCCTCAGATAAGTTGAATACTAGAATATTAGTCGTATGAAATAACTCAAAACAATGCTTTCGGTGTTGAAATTTCACAAACCTGCTGTCAGATCAAATTTTGGTTTCTGAGTTGCAACATTTTGATGGATTAAGAAATAAGCAATCGTCCAAATCAGAATTGTAACCTCATCTTCAAATCATTAGAGTGAAGTATGCATTACTAAAATATATCAGTGCCAAAACAGAGCTTTTGGTTTGAAATACCAAAAAACTGCTTTCAGAAAACAGTATTGAGTTCCCGTGTAGCATTGTTTCAGTTATATATGGAAAGGGTAATTGTTAAAATTTGAACCGACAGCAGAAATGAAGGCTTCAACTTAAACGAACGAAATAAAGCGATCTCAAAACAGAGGTCATAGTGTTAACAGTACATGAAACTGCTTTCAAAAACAGTTTTGGCTTTTGGGTAATAACATTTTCGTGATTAACAGAATTGGGTAATCGCCCAAATTTAGATTGAAAATCAAAACCTTTATTTATTGTCTACCTTCTTCTCAGTGTCTTCAGGTTTGCTCATTTTGGTACGTAGCAATTTTGGTGCGGGCCCACTTACTTCTGGCTGGTCAGGATCGTGCTTTTTCGATGATGAACTGTTTATCATGTCATAAATCAAGCTCCTGAAAAAACAAAGCTCCTTTTTTTTACAAATTAGGGTTTTGTTGTTCTAAATTACAGGGTCTTGATTTCCAAGACATTAGGGTAGTGCGTACGATTGCCTGCGACGAGAAGGACCAATAAAAACGTAGATGTCATAACATTCTGGGCAATTATCTTGTAGCATAAGAGATATTATTAAATGACCGTAAAACCCTTTGATTACTTCTGTGGCACAATTTGGTCACTGTACCATACTAATTTTTTTTTAACTGTTAATTTGAGAGGCTTCTGCAGTTCAAGTTCCACGTTTCGGCAGTAATTATTTTTATCTAATGACAATCATTATTATTTTAGTTTAAGGCAAACGCTTTTTGAGAATTTCTTCTTTAAAAAGCAAATTTTGTAGGTTTTAACAGCTGAGAAGAAAAAATGATCAGTTATTGATTTTCCAGCCAAATGAAAAACCATTATGAATGAAAATAACGGATGCAAAACAGGCTGCAGATTTGTGGTGATGGTAGTTTTCTCCCCATTCGCTGAAAAATCAGGCACATGTTCAGTGAACATTGCTATTTTTGTGTTATCCTTTCCAAGTAGGTTGGAACTTGAAAGATAAAACACTTGATCATAGATGGCATGTTGTCTAGATGTTTTACTACAAATTATACAAATTATAAAAGCATAATCCTCTAACATGGCTAAGCACATGTTTCTTGGACGTGGAAACACTTTCGTCAGTTTTCAAAGATACCTATGTCTGAATGCAGCTGAACATGGTAAATCTACCTGACCAAGACCAAAAAGTTGAATATTTGGACATCTTTTACAAATAATTCTTCTTCACATAAACCTGAAGAATATATGGTATACTCTTTCAAGCATGCTTCTCTGTCAACGGAAATCAATGTTTCCAAGAATGCCTCTTTTTTATTAACTTGTTATCTTAATCTAGCTGTACATGTGACACCATTCTTCGACCTTACTCCCTCCATTAACCCCAAATCTTGTTGCAAAAACTAAGCCAAGATGCAAATCCGATAATATGACATTGATCTTAGCATTTTGAAGAACCAGATCAACTGCCCTGTTTAATAGCCAATTTACCAACTTTAGTACTCCCCAATATTTGCCAGCACTCAGGAAAGCTCCCAGTGAGAACAGCTGGAAATCTGCAGCTTACATGATAAGAGTGGAATTCTTAGATATCAAAGTGCAAGCTGTTCATCTCACTCCCTGCCTTCCACTACCCAACACGACTACTGATTAGCTGCTATCTATGAGCAGCAGTGATTTCATCCATTAGGAATGATAAATGAACAATATAGGTTCCTCCATACGTGGTATTAATATTTTCTCTTGAAAATGGAAACAACAGTCATGCGCGATTTTCCTTCAGAACTAAGTTCCACTACATTCAACTTGTGACTTCAATCCTACTATATCCAACATCTTTCTTTAACCCCCTTTCTTTCGTCAACTCTCTCAACTGGTCAATCTCATGCCACATACTGAATTTAGCATATAAGTTGGATAACATAACATAAATTCCAACATTACAGGGTTCCAACTCGAGGGCCTTTTGAGCAGCCAATTTACCCAGCTTTAACTTTCTGCTATCGTGGCAAGCACTAAGTAAAGAGCCCCACATAGAGACAGCGCCACTACCATGCCCTTTATGTATCATCTCATTTATCAGCGTCCATGCTTTATCCAATTCACCAGCCCTGCAAAGCAAATCAACTAAACAACTATAGTGCTCTTGGCCAGGTTCCAGCTTGTAGTCCCGAACCATGGATTCAAAATACTCAATTCCAAGTTTCACTTGGCCAGTGTGGCCACAAGCTGAGATTACAGTGAGAAAAGCCACCCCATCTGGTTTGATTCCATCCATCAGCATGGCATCATATAACTCAATCACTTGTTTATAGTATCCATTTTTACCATAAACACCAAGCATTGAAGTCCAAAGAACAACATCCTTATTTCTTTCTTCTCCTAGTCTATGCCCTGCCAACTTGAATACTTGTAATGCCTTCCACACTAAACCACACTTACCATACATTTCAAGCAGTGAACTTTGCATAAACACATCATTTTCCACATTGTAATGTTTGCGGATCAAATAGGCATGGACTTGCCTACCAAATTCAGCGGCAGATAGTCCTGCACATGCACATAACATTGCGGATAATGTGAAGTGATCGTAACCCAATCCCAATACAGGCATCAACCTAACCAACTCAAGTCCATCTGCCCACAACTTAGCCTCACAATAACCGGATAAAAGCGCATTTGCACACACACTATTCTTCACTGGAATTTCCTCGAACACCAGCTTTGCATCTCTAATAAATGATAATTTTGCATAGAAATCAATCAAAGCACAGCCCACAAAAACACTTGACAACCAACCTGATTTTGTCACATATGCATGTACTTGTTTAGCAAATATAACGTCTTTTATGGAAGTCGAGGCCATCAAAGAACTACACGAAGCATAACTATCTAAAGCTACGCCATGAACGTGCATGAAAGCAAAGGTTTTTATAGCGTACAAAGCAGACCCATTTCGACAAAAATCCGATATTAAAACATTAAAGGGCAGTGGGTTTTGGGGGTTTGTGCATTTTAAGATGGTGGTTAAATTTTTAAGATTCTCTCGTAAAGGCATGTGGCGAATGATAACGTGATTCTACCCTGAATAATAAGGGATGTAAAGAAGAAGAAAAAGCCTGTTCTAAAGAAATGAGCCGGGGCTTTTTAAAGGGGTATTAGCTATTTAGTTTCGAGAGCAGTTGTTGAAAGCTCAGTGGGATGCGAAAGTGGGGTTAGTTTGAGATGAAGACAGAGGCAATGATAATTAGGTGTTTGAAATAAGGAATTTTAACACCTAGAGTTTAACACGTAGACAAAATGATGCGAGGAAACGACATACTTATCCTAATCCCTAATCCGTTAATTAATTAATTATTTTTATTTAAATAATTATAATATTCTTCATTTTTTTAAAATTAAAATTTAAAAAATTTAATTTTAATTTATTTAATATTTAAAAAATTAAAATAATTAAAAATTTAATTAATAATAATTTTAAGTTATATCAAATTTTATAATTTAATTTATATTTATTTAATATTTATTTAAATTAAGAATTTAATTAATCACAATTTAATTTTTATCTATATACCATATTTATTCAAATTTCAAACATTAATATTAATAACTATTAAATAAATATAAATTAAAATTATTTTTAATTAAAATTTTAATTATTTTAATTTTTTAATATTAAAATTAAATTTATTAAATTTTATTTTAAAACAATCAAATATATTATAGTTATTTAAATAAAAATAGATGGTCTAACTTTAAAAAAAAAAAGAGTACATTTTTTTTAAAACCTTACATTTGATTGTAACTTCGCTCTATTTGATTCTCTCATCTATTAATCATAATTTTGAGACATTTCTACTCGATTTAGATGGCTATTTCTTTTTTGAGATAAAATTATGATCTTAATTAACTATCAATAATAACATAAAAGAATTGATTAGAGTACAAGGATAAATATTGATATGAACTTCAAGCATTTTGGGTGTCATTGCTAAGTTCTCTCACATGGGAAGATTTTAATCCCAAAACTCCTGTCAAAGGAGGAAAAATAAATATTTAATCCCAAAACCCCGTCAAAAGAGGAGAATAAATATATACATTCAAATTGGCAGTTCCTGCCAAAAAAGTTGTGTTGGTGATCAAGAACTATGGCACTCTCTTATGGCCTCATCAAGCGTGAAGTTATATCAATGAAAGTATCTTCTCGACAGGGAATTGTTAAGCCTCCCATAGGATGGTTAAAACCGAATTCCTCTTCTGCTTTACTTAGCAAATCTTGAAACAGTGGCTGATTTAGATAAGATATAGGGACCAGAAAGCGCTTTCTTTGAGTCTCTCCAACATATACTGCTAAGAAGCCTTTTGGTACAGCTACTGATGTTGAAGCTCCTTTCTTCGTGGTTAGAACAGATTGGCGGAGAATTTGTTTGGTAAGGAGGAAACCAGGAAGACGAATACCCATTTCTTTTACTTGATGTGTATGTTGCTTCAAAGCAGAATCAAATGAGAGAATTTAGAGAGGTGTTTGAAGGAAAGGCTATTGATTGGTAATGCTGACACTTGAGTTGGTTTTGTGATCAGTGTGTGAGAGTATATATAGATGAATTTGCAAATGGAAGATGATCTAAAATCTTGAGAGAAATGTCAAGAGCTAGCATTTTCTGTCAATAGCTCTATGCACATGGTTTTGTCCTTCAACTAATCAACAATGATTTGAGGCTAAAACATCATCATGCTAGTTTGTTGACAATCAACAATGGCCTACAATTTCAAAGCTGTATAAAGCTTTGGATATTCGGTCTTGATATGACCACAAAACTAAGTGATTATTTGACTGGAACATGCTGGAGACAGGCTTTAAGTGCAATCTCAAAGAAGAAGGATAAGCAAGCAAGATGTAGGTTGCAGTTGTAACACCTCATAACTCGAGGAAAAGAATAGGAAAGGAGTAAGATTGGATAAATTGAATGTACTAATTTGGAATATAATATTGGAGACAATCAGACAGCAATTGGTGCCAATATAATTGGCAGAGTCTAAGATAAACTGGGAGAAACATTTGTCTTTGGATGTATCTCATTTGAAGTCTACTAGTATTGTCTATTCATCCTCTTGTTTTTATTTGCTTTCAATTGTCCGTTCTCATCTTGAAATACCCATCTGGTGACGAATAAAGTATAATACTAACAAGGTTCTGATTCAAGTGTCAAGCAATCGACACTTTCATTGGCTCTGCAATGAAGATCACTTGCATAAATGATTGTGTTTAATAGGAATAATTCTGGCCTGAATTCATTGGCAAGTAAAGGTGTTAAGCTGAATCCTTTAAGACAATAGGAGACTATGTTTAAAGCAAAATGCCATTCATCCTATATAAACCACGTTCTAGTTTAAATTGCCTGCTTCAAGCATCTGAACCAGTAGTGAAGCTTTTCATTGCTAACCATATCTTGACACATGTTAAGTCTTTTTTTTTAGACCAGCTTTCATCCATGTAGAATAAATGAGCTTTGTCCAAAGACGACGTTTTCTACATCAGCCATTCATGATTATAATGGAGGCTACTTCCATTACTATTTTGATGGAAAGTTTCTTATTATGTAGTTAACAACTTAACATGTGCTTCTTATTTTTCCTTTTACCTAAAACTTAGTTTGCTTTTAAGCCTTTCTTTTCTTCTTTTAGTTATATTTTCCCAGTATCAAAAGATTATGCTAGTGTTTTTAGTATAGGAGATTATAATTTGTGTCAGGACCATTTTTTGTACTGATGATGGAAAGTGCTGTCACATAAATGACAGAAGAAGTACTCGACTTTAAAACAAGAAACTGTTGCCAACAAAGTTGGGCTAAAATATATTCTTCCCAATTGAATAGAAAGAAGAAGTGGAACAGAATATAAGCATTGTCAATTTCAGATAAATGATTTTCTTATATTGAAAATGAGGAACAAAGGGGAAAAAAAAAACTGCACTGACAAAAATGTGAAAATTTCTTATGTGGGCAGGCTTTCAGTGTCCCATTTCTCTTTCTGGATAAAATAAGAAGAAAAAAAATATCTACATGTATGTATTTACAAAATTTTTTCTCAGTGATTAGTTTTACGATCGATTGTATATTATGATGATCCATCCAAGCTAGAAGTGAGATCAATGAAGATGTCTTCTCTCTCTGCAAGGACCTGTGAGACCAGACATTGAATGATTGAACTCGAATTCTTCGTCAGCTTTACTTGATAATTCCTGAACTGAAGGCTGATTCAATAATGGTACTGGAGTCATAAATCGCTTCTTAAACTGCCAAATAGCTTTTTGGAACATCTACAGATGTTGTAGCTGCTTGACTTGCAAATAATTGAGAATGTTGGGAATCTCCTTAGCGTGCATGATGCCAGGTATTCGAATAGCCATAGCTATGTGTGTATGTTCTTACTTCCAAAGTCGATAAACAGCGCAAATGACTTTGTGAAAATAAAAGAAAGTGGTGCGACTTTGGAATGCTGGGACTTGTCTTGGTTGTGGATACAATACATGTATTCATAGATGGCATGCTGTATGAAAAATGGTAGAAATTTGAAGTGATTGATGTAGATGGATTTTCGCAAGAAGCATAAGCATATGTTCTCTTGGTTCAGTCTATTAAGCCATTAGTAAGATTTTCCAACTGACTAACACACATTGAGCCCAACTATTTAATCTATAACAACCTACAAGGGACCCAAATTTAGATAGTTGGTCTCCTGAGTTTCAGGTCATCTATGAGGCATTCCATTTCCGTTAAGATAATTAGGTAGACATTCTTTCCGTCAGGTTCATGGATCTATCTTAATAACTGGGTTGCTGGCCTTCCATTTCCATTAAGATAAGTAGGCATAACTTCTTTCTGTCAGATTCATGAATCTATCTTAATTACTCGGTTGCCGGTTCTGTTACCTTATACTCTGGTTCATAACAACTGTTTGCAAACATATTTGAATTCTTTGTTACAAGGAAAAATAGGATAAGATCCCTTAGCTGAATTGTATAATGGAAAAATTAAGTGAAAAAAATAAAACACAAACTACAGAGCCATAAAGGACCAGTTTCTATATTTCACAGTTAATCGTTTTAGCCGAAGATTTCTTGATTTACTATCTAGCTTTGAGAAAATTTAAATGGCAAATTTATTTGAGTGCACTTTACCTTGTATTCTATGTAGCTTGTCGTAAACTTGAATGGAATCAAGAAACAATAATAATAGTAAAGGACCATAGAGTATAGGAATTGGAGACAAACAATTTGTATAATGTATTCCATTACTAACTTTTCTGAAGTGGAAGCATTTTAATTCCCGAAACCCTTATGAAAATAGGAGAAACAAAAATATTTACATCAAATAATCAGCGGTTGCTAGCTTGCAGACTTTTTTGGCTAACCATACAAAATTGTTTTAAGTGTCTACTCTCATGATCTAATCAGTTGAGAAGTGATATCAATGAAAGCGTCTTCACCACAAGGAATTGTCAAACCGCCCATTGGATGGTTGAAACCAAATTCCTCTTCTGCTCTATTTAGCAAATCTTGAAATAAGGGTTGGTTAAGATAGGATACAGGAACCAGAAAGCGCTTCCTTTGAGTTTCTCCAACATATACTGCTAAGAAGCCTTTTGGTACATCTGATGATGTTGAAGCTCCTTTCTTTGTGGCCAGAACAGACTGGCGAAGAATTTGTTTAGCATGAATAAAACCAGGCAGATGAATACCCATGACTTTTTCTTGATGTGTATGTAGCTTCAAATAAGAATTAAATGAAAGAACTTGGGAGAATTTTTGCTTAAAGGAAAAGGCTACAGATTGCTATTGCTGAAACTTGAGTTGTTTTATGAACAAAATATGTGGGTATATATAGATGAACTTGCTTTGAAAATTCATCAAAAATCTTCACTGAATCATCGAGCGCAATTTTTGGGGTCTGCTTAGGTCATAGCTCAAGATGGTATCACATGGTTCTGTCTTCCAACTGATGAAAAATGATAAGTGGCTGAAATTGATCATGCTAGTTTGTTGACCAGCAGCCATGGCCTACAATCTCAAAGCCAAGCCAATGGAGGATGGAGTAAAGATTGGTAAAGGACAGCTGGATATCAGTGCTGATATGTATGTAAAGTCAAATGATCATTTGATTAGAGACATACTCGTGATAGCTTTTAAGAGCATGTTCATGTATAAAGAATAAGAAGGCAAGATGTAGGACGCAACTTTAATGCCTCAAACTCATGGAATCCATAAGGGAAATGTGAAAATTATTTTTATTGAATATAGCAATCTGTAACAGTTGAGATAGTCTGATGATAAGAATTCTCAGAAACTTATAAAAGAATTTAAGAAATTAATCAAGGTCAAAGAAAGAGATCAACATTCCCCTCTTACAGCTCAGCTTGCAGCTTCCATCTGGATATAGCTAAAATAATAAATAATAAACTAACACTAAGAAATCCAACAATAGATATTGTATTGAGGTGAATATACAATGTCTTTGGATTCAGCATTTGTTTTGGGATCAAGAGATGGAGGAATGAAATCTTTGTGGACAAGTCTGTTTATGCGGCCGTCTTTGTACAGGAAGATGAAAGGTGAGTAATCATAAGCTATGTCTGGATTGGCAAAAGCCACACCTAAGCAGGAGAGCATGAAAAATAATGGGCCATTTGCTTGTAGTAAAGGGGAAGGCAGGGTTGATTTTGCAGTGAATTGTGTACAACATGCTTGTATGTATGTACATATAGAAAGTTGTAATCTAATCTCAACAATTCTACCTGAAACAGGGGAGAAGAGATTGTCTGAATTTGCAAGCATATAGGTATTTGATATTCACATAATTCTAACAAAGTGAATTCGGTAAGACTTTATGTAGAAATCAATAACAACAAAAACTGAGACCTGTCTCCATTTCAGGTGAGGATTAACAACTAGCTCTAATATTTACATATCCTCACAGAACAATACTTTGTAAATTTAGCTGATTTTATTTTTTAATACAGCATTTACAAAAAATATTATTATTTATAATATTCACTCCTTGTTAGAGTTTGTATAAGAAGTGTCCTGACCTAAGTATATATAAATGATTCTCTTTTTCCCATTTCTTGCTCATTTCCAGCAATCCTCATAACGTTTGTAGTATTTCGTCACCCGTTAAAGAACTCTGTTCATACTTTTTGGTCACTTCTTTTCTACTTTGATGGATAAATTATTTTATCTTGCAATTCACATTTTCTTTTAGTTTACTTAGAGATATCTTTAGTTCAGCAGTCCAGTTAATCTCTTAGCAGAATCTCGAAACACAAGTTTATCAAGATTCATGGTATGTTTTGGATTATTTGTTCATATTGATGTTGGAAACTACTGTCACATACTTACGGACATACTTTAATTTTAATGAAAGAAAATTCTGCAAAAATATTTTCATTGCGACATTTATGGCCAATTGAATGGAACAAAACAAAGTGGACAAGTAATATCAGAATATAAAATAAGAGTCAAATTAGATTCAACTAAATAATGTTTTCAAATTGAACATATGGAATAACTGCAAGTAACATTCTGTAACTTTCTAGCATTTATAGACATTTTCTGTCCATCTCTTCTTCTGCGTAAAAGAATAAAAGAAATCTAAACGGATTTAAAACTATCTCTACAGATCTATGCTACTGCTGCGTCTTATGATGAATTCAAGCTAGATGTGAGATCAATGAAGATGTCTTCTCTGCAAGGAATTGTAAGACCACCCATTGGATGATTAAACCCATATTCTTCCTCAGATTTGCTCAACAATACTTGAAATGAAGGCTGATTCAAGAATGATATTGGAATGATGAATCGTTTCTTTTGGCTCTCTCCAACATAAACTGCCAAATAGCCTTTTGGAACATCTACAGAAGTTGAAGCTGCCTGACTTGCACAGAATTTAGATTGGCGAAGAATATGCTTAGCTTGCATGATGCCAGGAATTCGTATAGCCATAGCTATCGTTTTATAACTTTGGAAGGTGATGAAAGTGGAAGAGCGCAGATGATTTGTGAGGCGAAAGGAAAACTTTTGCTGGCTTGTACAGAATGTGTAGGACTTGATTGTTTTGTTGATATATTATATGTATTTATAGGAGGCTGAATGGAAAAGTTTTGAAATTTGAAGTGAGTGGCGTAGAGGCATTTGGGGAGAGACATAAAAAGAGTTCACATGGTCTGTCTACCACGTCCTCACTAAGAATTTGGAATTGATTGAAATTGTATAAAACATTATGCCAAACTGTTTGCAGGATAACAAACTACAAGGCCCCAAATTTATGTAGCTGGTCTCTTGAGTTTTAGGACATGCTTGATACAGATAATCTGATTTATTGACCAGAATGGTCAATGTAAGAATTTCATTAAGACAGTGAATTATTATTATCGAATAAAACTTAAAGAATTTCATTAAGATAGTGAATTATTATTATCGAATAGAACCTTCTGCAATCATCTTTGATTTTTTCTCTTTCTGCACAAGATGAATACCCGTTGATTTGACTGACTAACTTCATGCGGTGCATTTTATTTTTAGAAAATATGATTAAATTATAAACAAGTGCAGCTGATATGTAGAGGAATCATTGAACAAGAGGCAGGAAGAGAGCTGCAACTAATGATATGTCCAGAAACAAAATTACTGAGTCGCAAGAAATTAGCGGAGCATGTGAATTATCCTTACCAAACCTCCACGCAAACAACCCATATGTTGCTAAGTAGAATGATACATGTAGTCAAACAATTGAAAAAATTTATTTTTCAATTTCAGCCTTGTGAATATTAAATGTATCCATAAATGCATCCACCTGTTCTTTTGAATTTTTGGCATTTTAGTTTTCTTCATTGACTGGAGGAAAATCATTTAGCCAACCTTATTGTATCCCTTGCATAGTCTTTAATGTATTGTAAAAGTAGAACTACAAACTGGTTGATCTGCATGAAAGGAAATTTACCAGTAGAGATCTTATGGTTGCCAAGGGAATTTTTCCTCAACCTGTTGACAAGTCTTAGCTGACTAGCAGAATGGAAAAAGCAAGTGAAAGAGTGTGAATATATATACTACAGCACTCATAATCTCTTGATGTAGCATCTAGTTTTGTGGAAACTTGAATGCCAAATATAAATGAAAGTATGAAACTTCACTCTGTATTCTATATAACCTTTCACAAACATGCATGGGTGAAAATATCAAGGATAATCGGAAGGGAAGATGCAGCACTAAAAATTTGACAAGGGAAGTCGAACAATTTGTATTTCATTACTAAGTAATATCTGATGGGATGAATTTAATCCCAAAACTCTTCTGTCAAAAGAAGAAAAAATTATTTACTTTGAATTGGCAATCCTGCCTTGGAAAACAGTGTTGACTAGCAAAGAATTAATGCCCTCTTATGATTTATCTAAGCGAGAAGTGACATCAATGAAAGTGTCTTCTCCACAGGGAATTGTCAAACCACCCATTGGATGGTTAAAACCAAATTCCTCTTCTGCTTTACTTAGCAAATCTTGAAACAATGGGTGGTTCAGATATGATACAGGAACTACGAAACGCTTCTTTTGAGTTTCTCCAACATATACTGCTAAGAAGCCTTTTGGTACATCGAAAGTTGTTGAAGCTCCTTTCTTTATCTTCAAAACTGACTGACAAATGATGTGTCTAGAAAGATTGAAACCAGGCAGATGAATACCCATGTTTTATTTTTGATGTGTATGTGCTGCAACAAAGAGGAATCAAGAGCAGAGACTTGGATAACTGCTGATTGAGGAAAGACTATTGATTCTTAATGCTGTAATGCTGAAAACTGAGTTGGTTGTGGAGGAAGTATTTGGATATATATATATATATATATATATATATATATATAATAATCTAAGATTTTTTAGTGGTCAACAGACATTTCTGGGGTTAGGGCATAGGTCAAGAGGGAATCACATGGTTTTGTCTACCAATTAATCAACCAAGATTAGGGACCTGAAAGATTATCATAATGCTAGTTTGTTACCAATCAACATTGGCCGACAATTTCAAAGCTAGCCAATAGACCACCATCTAAAGATTTGGTAGGGGACAGGCGGATAAGTTTTTGGGGCTGATATATATGGTGGCAAAACAACAAGGTAGATAATTTAGTCTTGGTATTGATGCAAAACTAAGTAATCTTTTCATTAGAGACATGCTTTAGACAGCTTTAAGTGTGGTTGTTCATGGATAAAGATCAGCAGGCATGATATAGGATGCAGTGATAACACCTATTACCTGAGGGAAACGAAAAGAGAAGAGCAAGATGCTTGAATTGACTATAACTATTTATGATATATAGCAAGAGGGCAAATTAAACAGTAATTCGTCTTAAGAATTTATCAACTTATATAAAACGTGTAGAACGAAATAAACATTTCTTTCTCAGATGCATCTCATTTAAACTCAACCTGTAACTTTCGTATGTCTGATTCCAATTATGCTTTTGTATTGAAATGCAGTCCAAAGAAACACTGAGACATCACTATTCCTCAATTAGGAAGCCAACCATCAAGCTCCATTTGTTAGCTTCTTTAATCATGACTCTAAAATGAGAATCAACCAATCAACTGTAGTGTTGGTTAGGTTTCATTTGTTAGCTTCTTTAGTCATGACTCTAAAATGAAAATCAACCAATCAACTGTAGTGTTGGTTAGGTGTTTAATCTCTAGTTGCAAGTTAGGGATGCTAACTTTTCAAGCTCTGTTACCTTATGATAATATAACTAGAACAAAACATGCACCATTATATGCATTGCCTGCTTCAAGCATCTGCACCAGCTCAGAAGTCTCCATTCAAACATTTCTCTCCTACTTGATCATTTCTAACTACACAATCACATGTAAAATCTTCCTCACAGTTTAAGCTTTTCAATGATGTCTACTAATAGAACTCTGCTCCAGACACCATCTCCTACACCAGAGATGGTATTATACTGCTCACTTCCTTTCTCTTGTGATGGATTAATTATCGATTTTACAATTTCACACTCTTTCCTAAGATTTAACATTTTATATTTGAAGTTTTCCCAATAGGAGCCATTCCATTAAAATTTTAGCTGGTTTCAAGAATATTTTACCGAATTCTATGGAAGTGTTTGGATAATTTTCATTCTGAAGTTTGAAACTATCTTCACATGTATAGCAGGAGATGTCCCTAACTTTAGAGAAGGAATATGTGGTGAATATATTTTGAATACAATACATCATGCTCAGTTAATTGGAAAGTAAAAATATAGTCGATTTCATTTAATCAAATGGGGTCCTCAAAATGGATATTGAGAAAAAAGTTGTTTTATCATTAATATATGACTTTCTTACAAGGGTAGAAATATTCTGTCCCATCTCTTTTTTTTCTGCCAAGAAAGAAAAAATAAAATCTACATGGAATTACAAAATTGTCTGTACTAATAAGTCTAGCATTGCATATCATGATCCGTACAAGCTACATGCAACATCAATGAAGATTTCTTCTCTGCAAGGAATTGTTAGACCACCCATGGGATGATCAAACCCGAATTCTTCCTCGGCTCTGCTAAGCAATTCTTGAAATGAAGGCTGATTCAAGAAAGATACTGGAATAACGAATCGTTTCTTTTGGTTCTCTCCTACATAAACCGCAAAATGGCCTTTGGGAACATCTACAGATTTTGAAGTTGCTTGACTTGCAAAAAATTTAGATTGTCGGAGAATCTGCTTAGCGTGCATGATGCCATGTACTCGAATAGCCATAGCTATCTATCTAAACTTCGACTTCTGAAGTTGATAAAGAGCACAAATGACTTTTCAGAAGAAAGGATAGAGTCGCTAACAGAGAATGCGAATGACTTGATTTTGTTGAGGATACAACATATGTATTTATAGATGGGACTATGGGAGGGTATGTGGAAAATCTCAGAAGTCTGAAGTGAGTGGTGTAGAGGAATTTGGGGAGAGACGTAAGCAAGGTTGCACATGGTTATGTCTTCCAAGTCAGTACCAACAATTTGGAACTGATTGAGACTTTATAACACATTATGCCCAACCATTTCCAGGATAACTGCCTACAAGGGACCCCATACTTTTAGTGGCTCTTGAGCTAGAGGACATGCTTGGGACATTTATGTTTTATAAGTTTTCTATGATGACAGATAATGTATTCTACTCAACAGATTATTATGTTTTTTGATTATTTTTGAAAAGTAGGTGCCTCTTTGTTACATCATTTATGTCTTGTTCTGCATACCAAAGGGCTTAACATCTCTAAAATCTGTCTTACAAGATAAATAATTGTTGAGTTGACCGACTTATTAAATTATATACATTACATTTGCACTAATTATGAATAAATGATGTTAATGAGGCAGGAACAGGCTGCAAGTATTAAAATTTCCATAACGAAAATAATGCTATTTTTGAAATTATTCCAGAATTAAATATTTTATGAGTCAAATATACTACTTTTTCTGCAAATGGAACTACCTTTAGAGGACCTAAATTCCGTAGGCAGCGCATGAGGTGTTTTCCCAGAGGATTCTGAAACTGGACTTTCTGCAGGATGTTAAGGATGTCCGAGGGTCAATCTTTTCCTAAGTTGCATACTTTTAATTATGAGGGCTTGTAATTAATCTTTTGATTTATTCTCCTATGTGGAAGATAAGTAATTTGATTCAATTGCTGTTGGCAAAAGGCAGATTATATTATTTTCGTTGCACACTCAGAGTGACCACTGCTCAAAATCACTAGAACAGTGTGATTCTTGATATGCATTAAAATAGAAGTCCATGAGATAATGCGTCCTGAACATTTTTTTATGAAGACAAGTAAATGTTACTTGTTATCAGGAAAACAGTGGCAAATAGAATCATATAAGTTGAACTTGGCTTCAGAAAAGGAAATTGATCGAATTATGTTTGTCATTAAAGGTCATCAAAGGTGTATTCATTTTCCACCCACATTTCTTACTCTACCAACAGAAAAAATATATATGTACACTAGTAAACAAAATTGTTTCCTCTGGTATACTGTGTTGCCGCATATCACAAACTCCTCAAGCGAGAAGTGAGATCAAGGAACATTTGTTCACCACAGGGGATTGTGAGACCTCCCGTTGGATGATTGAACCCAAATTCTTCTTCTGCCTTGTATAGCAATTCTTGAAATGAGGGTTCATTCAAGAATGATATTGGGATTACAAATCTCTTCTTTTCACTCTCTCCAACATAAACTGCAAGGTAGCCTTTGGGAACATCTATGGATGTTGATTGACCTGAAAAGAAATTTGCTCTGCGGAAAACATTCTTAGCATGCAAAATTCCTGGCAAACGAATAGCCATGACTGTCTATACTATTGCTTGACGAGGACTAAGATCTCAATTGAGGGTAGACAAGAAAGATCTGCTATTTGAGAATGTGGAAGTACTTGGTTTGGTTGTGGACACAATATGTTGGTATATATAGATGGAGGGTTGTGCCAAAATTTTTGAGATGTGAAGCTGGTGGTGGAGCGGAATTTGGGATGATTTGCTCAGTGAGAGACATAGCCATATCAAGGATCACATGACTTGTCTTCAAGATAAAAGACTTGGGTAGTAAAGTGTACTGCATTTTTCTTGGAAAGCATTTTTGCCAGTCATTAAAGCTGGACAACCGGCAAGAAACCCCACTCGGAATTAAATAGATTTCACAGGGACCAGTACTCTAATACGATCTGAACAATTCAGGATCATTATATTTTTTAAAGGGAAAAATCTGAAGCACTTAAAATATTAGACTTTGCAGATGTCTACAAATATCATTAAAGCAGAGGCAGGAAAAGGATTGTATTTTGGTACAAGGCCTCAGCCAAAATCAATAGCATGTGTTGCCTTAGCATTAAGTTGAAAGACAACCCCTTGTGAATTGCACATGAAGGGTGTCCTACGACTGGTCCCTATTAGGACCGTACGCTACTTTCTACAAACCATGTTACTATTGAAAGTGACGGAATTGTCTTAGAACAGAAGATAACAAAATTAATGATAGCCATGTAAAATTTGAGAGGTAGGAAATAACACACCTCAATTTATATACTGCGTACTCATTTGTTTCGCAGGGAGCAATAATTCCAAGGATTCCAGTGTTGTAAAACTGCATGACTAAATATATAGAATTTCGTTGAATATGCAGGTAACAGAAATTACCCATCCAAAACTCAAATGCCAATTTGTGTTAAATAGGGAATTTTAGAAGAAGAAAAGATAAGGTAGGGGAAACTTATTTCTTGATGAGATTTGTATATCTTTTTCTCGATTTGAACAGTACGTAATTTCAAATTGGCATTTCCAAATAGATAAATGATAGAAATTTTTTGTTTATTAGGTCATGCAAGAACAATTGTAACGTGTCTTCTCATACACAGACCTTTTATATTTTTGGTTGCTCAGATTGCATAGTAGATGTTCATGGTGATTTTTCTAAATTACATGGCCATAAGAGGAAACACAATCGGAAGGAACAAATAAGGAACTTCTGTTTACTGTTTACTGTTTTGTTACGGAGGGAAATGACCTCCAATTTCCTTTACAGAAAAGACAAGAACTCTACAATGTAATAAAACAACCGAGTCCTTGCACCACTCAAAATTGAAGGGACTGGTATTGGGGTTAACGGTCATTTAGATGACAAGTAGTGAGATCAGTAAAGCCTTATCTACTAGGAATTATTCAACACAACTCCCTGGATCCCTTCAATTGGGAAATTACTTCAACAAAAGTGTCTTCTCTACAGGGTATTGTCAAACCACCCATTGGATGATCAAACCCAAATTCTTCTTCAGCTATGCTTAACAAATCTTGAAATGAAGGCTGGTTCAAATAGGATACAGGAACCAAAATTCTCTTCTTTTGCGACTCTCCCACATAAACAGCCAAGAAGCCTTTTGGTACATCTGAAGCTGCTGAAGCTGCTTTATTTTCTGTAATGACAGACCGGCGCTGCTTTGCAAGAATAACACCGGGCAAACGGAAACCCATAGCCTTTTTGAATCAAGAGAGAGAATTCAATATGTCTTTCAAATAGAGAGGTGAAGACCTTAGCTGGTTGTGATGCTTAACATTTGCATGTATTTATATATGTAAACAGGTATATGCTGAGAATCATCTGAAAAGTTGATTTGCATTGGACAAGTATTATCCTATGGGGCCTATTGCTGCAAATTGATCATTTGAGCATCACATGGCCTTGTCTTGCAACTAATCATCACAGATTTGAATCTACATTCAAATCTGTATTATCTTTTTGGTTCACAGATTTGAATCTACAAATCGTATTGTCTATTTGGTTTTACACATATGGCCTACAAGTTTGGCAACATAAACCAATGGAATTCAAGATAGAGATTGCCTATGAATACTTGAGATTGATCAGCTATAATCATAGCAGAGGTACTATAATCATAGACATTATTTTGGAAATCAGATACTGTAATCGAACCAATAGTTTCTGATGAATGAGCTTTCACTATGCATTCGTATTGAATATTTGGTTTCACACAACATGCCCTACAAGTCTGGCAACATAAGCCAATGGAATTCAAGCTAGTTTGGCAACATAAACCAATGGAATTCAAGCTAGAGATTGCCTATGAATACCTGAGATGATCATTATTTGGGAAATCGGATGCTGTAATCCAACCAATAGTTTCTGATCAACTTTCACTGTGCATTTGATAAAATCCTTGTTCTCTGTATGTTTGCTTAATTTTTTTTTTATATTACAATACTATCTACTATTACAATTATAGTGACATTAAAATAAAAAATCTACTCATATTCACAGGATGTGGGCGTGAGTTCTTACTACCAGGCTCGAGGCTCGAAGGCTTACCTAAAGGTTTTCTAATGTATAGATTCTATATAATTTGGTCTGTATTCAAGATTTTTTGGTCTCAACAATGAAATTATTATTGGTTCAGTTCAATTTGATTTTCTAAAACCGAACCAAAATAAGAGTGCTTTGCCCTGATAATTTATTTGAAAATTAGAAAAACTTTTCATATATATACTCTAAAATTGTTTATTTATTTTTCTGTAACATAGTATTTTAAAAAATTCTTACAAAATTTTAATAAAACAAGCCTGTACATACCATATTTATTCTTATTACACATTAAATAAATCAAAATTAAAATTGGGCATCCACCGGTACTAAATGAATACCCCATCACAATAACCCATTAAGCTTAAATTATAGATAATTTATTTCTAAATTCCACTTTCTACTTACAATTCCTTTAATTATGACTACATATCAATAAATTTATCACATCTCAAAGTCCTTTAAATTGCAACATGATAATCTTTATCCTCAAAACTCTTTACACCTTAAATCATAAAAATTTCGGCATTTAACAAAATCCAAAACCATGCATTATAAGGCCTTAGACTTACAACTCCATAATCATCTTTTCAATTTCTTATTGAACAATCTCAATTCGATGATTTTTAACTCTTAATCTATTTATCGGATTATGCTAAATTTTTACAGAATTGCTGAGGATATATAAAAGTACCTTGTTAAAAAATATCATAACATTTGGATTAAAAAATATTTTAGGATTTTCCTTTCTCAGTAAAGGTACACTGTCATAAAATTTCCAGATTTGAAATTTATTGATTTAAAAATTCATAACAATTTTTGTAAACATCCAAAAATCATGAAACTTTGTAGAACATTAATAGACATATATATAAAGCAATATCCCAGCTTTTAGAATTTTTTTAATATCATTTTGTTAGTTAAATAAAAATAAAATTTCGGATCAACAGTAAAAATTACTTTTTCTAGGTGATATTTGAAAATTCATTAAAAATTAGTTCCTTAACCGATTGCGATAAAATAAAATTCAGAAAATTCATTACTGAATGTAGTTTAATTTTATAAAAATATTGTTAAGAAAACATACATGAAAATCTATATTTTAATAATAAATAAAAAGATTATTCAGACAACTCTGTAAAATACTAATCCTAAAAACCATCAATTAACAATACTTAACAAATAATCCGGTCAATCAAGCATATGACATATAATTAATAACACTTGAAATTATAAAAGAAATATGATCTAATATATAAGAAAACTTACCTAAAAGATATTCGAATAGAGAATAAATTACATCTTTTTTTCTCTTGATTTTCTCTCTATTCCTTTTCCTCTTCTGATTTCTCTCTCTCTCTCTCTAATTTTTTTTCTTACAGCATAAAAGAATAAGAATTCTAGTTATAAATTCACTAACCTAAAATTTCACCATATGTAAAATATCACTCAACTCTCTTGACCTTTTTTTTTATATTTTTGACCCAATAAATTTTTTATTATGCAATAATTTTATTCTTTTTAAAAATAAATATATTTATCCACAATAAATAAACTCCACAAAAAATAAATATATTTATCTTATAAACTCTAATATTTTGTACTCTCACATAATTTAGTATCGGTATATTTATATATATTTTCTCATGAATAACAAAATTCGGGGTATTACATATTTGGAATTGTAAGTAAAGGGTTTAAATTCTGTCAGCTATTCTTGACTAAATTTGTATAAAGTACTTTATTTAAAGTGCTATTTGGGATTAAGATTTTTAATAATATGTTAATTATACATATTTTGAAGTTTGGCATTGCAGTTTGAAAAGTTTGTAATATGTAAGATAGAGATAGATTGAACTTTGAGGATGAAAGTTTCATTTTGAATCTTATCTTTATGGAAAAATTTAGGGTGTAACATGATTATTCCCAAAATATGCATCAACTGATGTTCTTAAATAAAGTCAGTAAAACAACAGTGTTTGTTTATTATAGTTCTATTTGATAAGGTTGAACTCTAAATATTAAAAATCATAAAGAAGAATCACATCATAGCCTTTTTTGGCGATCCCACTAAATCCATCATTTCTTCACATTCAGGACCCAATGTTATTGTCACTGATTTCTCTATTAACAACACGTTGCAACATTATCACGAGTTTATAGTCTATCTGTTTGTTGAACAATAAAATCCACATATTAGTTCTTACCACTGATCAGTCTTTCATGATTAGTTGGTCAGTTGCATACAGCAGGCAATCTATACTCGTCATAAATTCAAGTGAGCCTCTGTCGTCTTTGTGTGAACAATAATAAATAGACTACACAATGAAAATATTCATAGCTTATATTGCATATGGGAGGCAAACCATGTGATCATTGTCAATGAAAATCCTTGATGAACTTTCTCCACAATTTATCTGAAAGTTGTCAATGTAGCACTTTGTCTATATATATGTGCACAACATAGCTATAGTTTTTCACCAATCAAAGTGTTTATTACATTCAGAAGTCTTAAGGATTTCATTCCATTCTACTGCTTGTCCGGGAACAAAACAAGATGGGTATCCTTTTGCCTGGGTTTGTCCGAGCTAAGCAGATTCTCCAGAGAGTGCACATGGTACCTGAGCCAATTGATATACCAAAAAGTCACCTAGCTGTCTATGTGAAACCCAAATGAGGATCTTTGTTGTTCCAATTTCCTATTTGAAGCATCCTTCATTTCAAGAATTGCTATGTCAAAATGAAGAAGAGTTCGGGTTTGAACATCCAATGGGTGGTCTCACAATCCCATGCACAGAAGAAGAATTCGTTAATCTCACAACACGGTTTAAATGGCCCATGAGATAGAAGAGCATGAACATCTAACTCCACTGGTGAAAAAAACCAATTTTTGCAATATTTTATTAACACAATTAGACTAATTAAAGTCCAATTACATAGAATTATATTTCACAATATGTAAGGGGCTATCAATAAGGATATTGCTGATGACTTTTTAAAATTTCAGATTATATGTAAAGATTATCAATAAATATAGAGTAAAATTAAAAATAATCGGGAAAAAAAAAAGGTTTAAATATTTGTTTTCAAAAGGAAGTCCTGACCCAGTAAAGAAAGAATAAAGAGTTTAACATGTAATTAAGTCAAATTATCTGCCTTTTACATTAAAACATGTAATTTCAAAATTCAGAAACAAAAATAAGTAAAAAAAATTCCTACCTTATTAATACTATCTCATAAAAATCATATCAAATATTTCTTAATTAGCAAGGAAAAATTAGGATGTTCTATATGCCTTTCAAGTCAACCCAGACTGCCAAAACAAATACTGCATTGTGGCTCAACCCTTGATTGTATATGATCAGTTGACCTGCAGATACAACTGGTGCATCATTCTCTTTTTGTTTATGGGAGGAAATTCTTGGTTTCTCGGTTAAGCAGTGAAGCACTAGTTTCGATTTTTAGTTTTTCCGATGATGGATATTGAGAGTAGTTAATCAGCAAGTGCGAGAAATACTTGCGAAACTTCGAGTAAGCACTGAATTTCGGTAAAATATGGTGAACAGAAAAAAAAAATCAATCAGAAGCTAGAAAAAAAAAATCGATCAGAAACTACAAGTCCTAAGTCTGTTCTATATGATTATTAGTTGGTGCATTTAGATCAATGCAGTCACTACTAAATAAGGCTACCTGCAAGGCTTATGATACGTTTTGCAATGCCAATGGAGAAGCCTTAATGATGGTACGTTTGCCACTTTGTCTTCAATCAATGTGACAACAGTACAAGTTTAATAAATAAATGAAGAGAATGTAGCAATATCCAACCTTGGGATACAAACAGCTGCCAATTAGTTTTTGTTAATTAAATTTCTCAGATTTGTTTTCTAGCTTTTTCAGCCAAAAGCAGTTTCTCAAAATGGGTTTTAAATTCAAAGTAATTTTGGTTCCTTGGATGCTAAACTAAGAAGCAAACTAAGCATTGCAATGCCAATCAAGAGAAAAAATTGGATAGGAATTTTCTCGTTGAGATGTCCTGCAGAACAAACGGAAATCAATGTTTCTGGGAGAAGATCACCTGAAGCAGCTTGGATGTTTAATTGTCAAGAAGTATTTTGCACTTTTCCCTGTATGTTCTTAAAGTCTTAGATACATATACATTCTAAATCAACAGATTCTCGAGGCAAATATATTGATCTTAAGAATCATATCGTCAAATTATAGAATTAGACCCTTTGCATTATACCATGTAGACAAAAGATATTTTCTTTTGCTTTCTGGAGTAAGTGATATTCAAAACATAGATTTTATTGTTACATCAAAATGCTTTCTAACTACTGAAATGATTGAAGAATTATAGGACTTACACAATCTGGATATTTATTATTCATGTCCATTTCAGATCTTTTAAACCTTGAATATTATTGAGATATACCTGTGAACAGAACCTTTCTCTAATTCTATATGTCTCTGTGATGTTCTGACAAATCTATTGTATGCATTGTATCCTTGATTTTCTTCCAAATTGACCCATTCACAACAATGTGTCTTAAGCATGCCTCTCAATGATCAAAGGTCAGCTAAGCTTGCAATTATGTCATCGATACCCAACTGCCCGTCTTAAATCTTCTGGTTCTCCATTAAGTTATAATTAGAATTGTAGGCATGCTGTCTACCAACAATTAGAGACAGAATAATATCACAGCATTTACTATCAACTGTTCATTTCTAATCTTTACCTGGTCCTTAGGGCCCTTTTTTTAGCAAACTTATTGACCCAATTTGATTTCTGGTCCCCTTATGTGCTGAATGGTTGAAAGACAGCACCATGTGATGCATTTATGAACTTTGTTCTAAGCAGACCCAGGAAAAGATTTTTGGCCATTCGCTACTAAACTTAATAGGATTCCGCACATTCTACATCTTCTATATATACACACACTTTTGGGGTGATAAGAAAACCAAGTCTTCAAACTCTCAGTTCTATCTTTTTCTTGTACAAAGAGCCCTCTCAGTTCTTCTTACTTGTCTTTACATATCAACAGACAATCACGGGAGTTCGTTTGCCCATTGCTGCCAAGCAAATTCTCCGACGGACAGTTTTAAGAGGAAACAAAGCATCTTCAACATCATTAGATGTACCCAAAGGTTTCTTCGCGGTATATGTTGGAGAGGCCCAGAAGAAGAGATTTGTAGTATCAGTGTCCTTTTTGAAGAAACCTTCATTTCAAGCTTTGCTAAGTAAAGCTGAGGAAGAGTTTGGCTATGACCATCCAATGGGTGGTTTGACTATTCCTTGCAGAGAAGACATTCTCATTAATGTCACATCTCATTTGAGTAAATCATAAGAGATGGTAGTAAACGTAGTACCAAAAACACAATTTTGTATAGGAGAGATTACTAATCCAATGAATTACCAAAGACCACATTGCTGTTAATTTTGGAGAAAATTTAGTGTCCGCGGTTGCTTCTTGAAGCTTCCTCTATGCCAAAAATTTCCCAAGCTGGAAAAGAGTTCAGCTTCAACCATACCGAACAGTGGCTTCACCATATCAATCAGAGAAGCCTTTGTCAATCTTGCTTGAAGTTTGAATGGCACATTGGAGTAGTAAATTGTACAATTCTCTAACACCTCCGAGTTAAATTGCTTCTTGTTGTAAATCTCAAACCAAAGTATGAAATTGAATAATACGAAAGAAGTTTTGTGTTTCTTTTCACTAATTATATTGTCTCTGTTTTCCATACAATGTAAGTGCTCTTCATGAATTTGCAAGTAAAATATCAGATGACCAAGTAAAAAAGAGAGTTTATGCAAGATTTCATCACATTGTCTTTTAGGAATGCTTTTGAAAGAAGTCAATAATACATTTACCTATCAAGTTACAAAATGATAAATGTCGAAACAAGATTCACTTTCATTAACAATATGTATATGTCTGCCTGATAATTGTGCAAAAGGACCCTTTACTTCAATAGATATATAGTTTTGTTAACCGAACTTAGCATCAAAGCTATTTCAGGGTATTTTTATTACAAGTATATGAGACATTCACTTATTTTTTTTGACAAAATGAGACATTCAATCTGGATGTGTAGTTAATGAGGCCTAGAACTGTTCCTTTTTCCTACTTTGCACAATAAAATAATAAAAAGATGGAGTACACTTTTCCATCTTTTACATCATACTGCTGCCAATATTAGTTATCATTTGTTTGTGATAATGGGTTTACCTTCCGTAATTTGGTTGTTGAGATGGGGTCTGTTTGTGAATAGGGCTAGTGATCAGCATAATTCACATGCTCTTCTCAAGGCTTTCTCCTGCAAGTTGATGAAACAAAGTAATCAATGTCAATGATTTTAGTCCAGGACATGCTACTAACTACAGTTCTCTTCTTGCTACCAGCTTCAATGGTAAATACATGATCTACGACTTCAATGTATTTTACAGTTAAATGTTCCATTTGTATTTCAAATTTCATGTCCATTGTTGCGAAAAGTTCAAAGATTACTGCTTCCGATATTGTTCTAGTTGGTCCCCTTTCAGCAATAAGTTTCACAATATAGAAGAGAAAATCACAGATGAGGACACTTAATCCTTAAACAAGTAAACATATCAGGTCACTAGGCAGCAAAAACTCAGTAGAACCGAAAAGTTAGGTTTGCCTTATTTATTTATACAACGAGATTTGATATGAACTGTCTATCTCATCAACGGAAGAGGCATTTCATATATCCACACCTGCTTTGTGGTTGAGCATAATGTATTCCACCAAACTTGCAGTCTCAGTGACCTTTAATTTCTTGATGATGAGACGGAAGACAGCACCATGTGAAAGTTCAGGTGGTGCTGTCTCTCAGCAAACCCCACACAATGACTCTTCACCACTCATTCCACATTTGTGAGATTCTCTAGCAAAGCCTTTTATATATATATACACACTTGACATATCCCACAAGCAAACCAAGTCCTCTCCCTCTCTATTAGCAATCTTTGCTTTCTTCTCCTAAGTCATTTTTCATTTTCATCACCTCTCTAAAGCAACGATACAGTAATATCCATGGCAATTCGTTTCCCCAGTATCATTCAAGCTAAGAACATTCTGCGTCAATCAAAGTTGTTTGCAAATCAAGCAGCATTAATGTCTAAAGATGTGCCGAAAGGCTACCTTGCAGTGTATGTTGGAGAGAGCCAAAAGAAGAGATTTATAATTCCCGTATCATTCTTGAATCAGCCTTCGTTTCAAGAATTGCTTGCTAAGGTTGAGGAAGAATTCGGATTCAATCATCCGATGGGCGGTCTAACAATTCCATGCAGAGAAGACATCTTCATTAATCTCACTTCAAACTTGAATGCATGATGATGATGCTGGAAAGAATGAGTTAGGACAATGTTTTGAATTCTTGTACATTCATTTTTCTCTGTTTTAACAGAAGATGAGATCCGATGGGGAATGTTACCCATACGAGAAGTTAGTAGTAAACATTATTAAAATTTTTCTCATTTTATACTGATGAAAAGTTAAGATCATTATTCGCTAGATAAGTTTCTCTTCAGATTCCAAGACAATGAATTTACTTCCCTTTGATTTTTACTACATCAAAACGCATGGCAATATCTGATTTAAAATCTGTTTCTACGTATGTTATGAACTTTTGCTCCATGATGGCCAATAACCAATCAAGAAAACAAGGAAATTCGTAATTTCCAATCAATAAATATACCATCTAAGATCCCAGTACACCATTCTTTTTTTGGTCTTGGAACTACTTGTTCTGCTTAACTATATATTAAGGGTAGAAAATCCTTTTGTTCTCTCTCTCTTTTTTTTTTTCTTTTGCTGTGGCTGGGTTATCATACTAGCTAATCTATTCGGTGATATCTGGATCAGAGAACGTCAAAATTTGATGTGCACTTCCTTCATGAGGCTATGGTTGTGATGCTCTCTTCAATCAAAATGGCAGGAGTATAATAAGTTAAAATGGTGAATAAATGAATGGAGACCGAAAACTTGAAAAAAAAAACAAAAAGATTACCTTGAATTTTTTAACATCTTGGGCTTCTTGACTCTTAATGTCAAAGTTAAATTGGCACTGTGGGCAAAGTTTCGAAAGAAGCTCGATAATCAAAGATTTCTGCTACTGACGTGCATTCACTAAGCAAGAAGCAGCAATGGGGAGCGTTTATCAGAGAAAATTACAGCAATGGGGAATATCCCTTTTACAAGAAGTGATCTTCCCTTTTGTACCTGCAGCAGTTGAAATCTTCCCATCATCGATATTAATTTTTAGTAGATTCAACAAGGAAAAGTTAGAGCACATCTCATTTCTTAAAATTGCATATTGTTCTGCATTCTGAAAAGGCTAGCAAGCCATCAAATTACAGAAATAAAAGCTTTTAGAATAAACCAGATAGACAGACAATTAATTTTTTCTTTTCTTTTCTTCTCTTTTTCAATGCAAATATTTAAAGTTTAAAATGCTCTTTGAAAACATGCATAGTTGATTGGAACCAGCACTCTCGTTGGAGTAATGATTGCAGAATTACTTTTTCTTATCCTTGAGGATACTGATTTTTATAGTACAGATTTATCAAAATTACATTTGGTTACTTAGTCTTCCATGACAACCCATTTACAAAAGTGGTTGAGGTCTTAAGCATGCCACCGAAGGGTAAGTAAAGATTTCAAGAATATCAGCATTGACTACCCAACTGGCCAATTTAATCTTTAGATGTTCCTCGATTGGCTTGTTTCCGAAATTGTAGGGCCTGTGGACACAGTATGATTTCTCAGGATTGAGTACCCCACTATATATTTGTAATCTTTAGCAGCTCATAGATGGCCTTATGTCCAAAGCTGTAGGGCATGTTTGTTTGTCAGCCTCTAGACACAATATGATTTCTGGTCCTGACATATGTTGATTAGTTGATACTTGAAAGACAGGACCATGTAAATTGTGATGCGTTCACGAGCTATGTCCTAAGAAGATCCTAGTAAAATGAGTTTTGGCAAGTCACTCCAAAAATTAGAGAATTTCTTGCATTCCCATTTCTTCTATATATGCACAAACGTTTGAGTTTCCAAGCAAGCAAAGCCTTCCAATTCTCTATTTCTAGCAACAAAGAAAAAAAAAAAATCATTTGAGGTCTTTTTCTTGCTTGTTACCCAAGAATTCATAAATAAAAAATCATGGGAATCCGATTGCCTGGTGTTATTGTTGCCAAGCAAATTCTCCGGCGGACTATTTTAACAGGAAATAAATCATCTTCAACATCTTCAAATGTACCAAAAGGTTTCTTTGCAGTATATGTTGGAGAGGCCCAGAAGAAAAGGTATGTAGTTCCAGTTTCTTTTCTGAAGCAACCTTCATTTCAAGCTTTGCTTAGTAAAGCTGAGGAAGAGTTTGGCTATGATCATCCACTGGGTGGTTTGACCATTCCCTGCAGAGGAGACTTTTTCATTGATGTTACATATCATTTGAGTAGATCATAAGAGAATGTGCATAAACATAGAAGACGAAGACAAGTTTGTACAGCAGAGATTGCTACGCTGTAGTAGCAAATTGTCCATAGAACATTAGCTTCTTTAACACCCCTCAGAAATCGAGTTAATAGAGACAAAATGATCAATTTTGTGTTGTAATTTTCACATTAAATTTTAAAGGAATCAAATTTTGCAGCAAAAGTACCAGATAAAAGTACTTTGTTTCTTCTTACTAATTATATCATCACTGTTTTTGTTATAATTACTCGGGAACAATTTGCCAATCCAATTTCAACTGACAATTGACTATAAAACAAAAATTTGCTTTTGAGTTTATTTCCAATTAATTCAAATACCATTTGAATTGTTGACCAGTATTTGATCCGAATGTAATCAATAGTATAATATCTACTTATCAAAGTCTACCAAATAATAAATTTTAAAACAAGATTTATCTTATTTAATCAGATATAATCAAACTTGCCAAATTTTACTAGTGAAGGGATTTGCACTTCCATTTCTGATTTTAGTTTTCCAGTTGGGTTAACAGAATTTGGTTTACTTGTGTACTTTTAGATGCAAGCAGACGAAACAGTTGGTTTGAACTGGCAGTTAATGCAGCTGGCAGGTTGTTTCTCTTGGCACTCTGTCAACTACATTTATCACCTTAAGACAGCGAGTACAACACCCAACTCTGTTGTCCACCCAAGACATAATGTTGCTGTCAATGTTAGTTCTGTTGCTTTCTTTTATAATGGAAAATATTTCATCAATTTGATAGCTTGAGATGGGATGAATTGTGAATGGGGCTAGCAGTAGGACATACTTCATGTGGTCTTCACAAGGCTTTGTCCTGCTAGTTGACATGCGACTAAATATAATTATCTTCTTCCCTTAAAATGGTAATTGCAGATATCTTCTACAATGTTTTTGACAGTATGAAGATTCATAGACATTTCAAATCATGTCCATTGTTGTAAAAGTGATATCAGTCTATTCTATCAGCAATATGTTTTACAGAAAATCATAAATAAGGATTCTTAGATTTTAAACTGGGTCAACAGATGAGGGCTCACTAGGTAGGATTTATTAAAAAGCACTGACCAATTAGGTTTGCCTAATCTAGAAAAAGATGGGAAGTATCGATCAAAATCCATTTTATATGAACAGGATATCTAATCATTCTTTTTATGCCTAGAAAATGTGTAATATACCAAGCAATAATCATGCATTCTAGGACTTATAGCCGGTTGTTAACCTCGTTTGAGGTAGGGCACAATGTATTCCACCAAAATTGCCATCTCAATCACATAATTTCCGGATTGATCATTGGAAGACAGAACCATGTGATAGTTCAGATGCTCATGTCTCTCAGCAAAACCCCACCCTGTGACTCTTCACCACTCATTCTTCATTTAGGAGATTTTCTGGCACAGCATTTCATATCTATATATACGCATATGACATATCCCACAAGCAAACCAAGTCCTCACCATCTCTTTTAGCAATATTTGCTTTCTTCTCCCAACTCATTTTTATCTTCCCACCTTTGTAAAGCAACGCTACAGAATAGCAATGGCAATTCGTTTCCCTAGCATGGTTCAAGCTAAGAACATTCTGCGCCAATCAAAGTCGTTTGCAAGTCAAACAGCTTCAACGTCTACAGATGTCCCAAAAGGCTACCTTGCAGTGTATGTTGGAGAGAGCCAAAAGAAGCGATTTGTAATTCCGGTATCATTCTTGAATCAGCCTTCATTTCAGGAATTGCTAAGTAAGGCTGAGGAAGAATTCGGATTCAATCATCCGATGGGAGGTCTAACAATTCCCTGCAGAGAAGATATCTTCATTAATCTCACTTCAAAATTGAATGCATGATGATGCTTCACGAAAAGAATGAGTTAGAACAATTACATTATTTTTTCTTTTTTTAAACAGAAGATGAGATCCTATGGGGAATTTCACCCCATACGAGAAATTAGTTGTAAACATTGCTGTAATTTTGGACACATTTTATACTGAATGAAATATTAAGATCATCATTCAATATATACATTTCTCTTAAAATTCCAAGATCATGAGTAACTTTTTATTTTCTTTCACCTGAAAGGAAAGAACTTATATGATTCTATTTTCTGGTAAATTATGGAGGTTTTGCTCCATGATGGCTAATAAGAAAAATTAAACTGAAGCAGAAAGTTTTTTAGGAAGCACTTGGTCATTTTAACTGTGATGTTGAGGCTATTTAAGCAAACTCCATTTTACCTTTTACAAGTATATGTCAACAACTTTGAAGATAGAGGGCTGAAGTTGAAGGGTTTGATTTGGCATAAATCATAAGTAAAACTTATTTAATTTGAATTCAATGAAATATTCCATAATTGAACTTTACAATTGATTAAGAGGGCTTCTACCACCTTTCTATCTTAACCTGAAGTCTAATTATAACAGTCCAACTCATTAAAGATATTATTCGCTTTGAGTATATAACTCATTATAGTTTTGTTTTTAGATTTTTCAACCCAAAACACGTCTTTATAGGTTGGAACATGTTAACCTATATATACCTAGCATCTCTCCCGTACTTTATTGATGTGAGATTTGCTTAGAGTGTCACATACACCCCATTTTTGGGATATCACCCTCACTGAGGTTTGCCCCACTATCGCTCACAAGGCGGAGTAGCTCTGATACCGACTGTAACAGCCCTGCTCACTAGAAATATTTTTGCTTTTGACACACAACTCGTCACAGTTTTATTCTCGAGCTTTTCAACTCAAAACATGTCTATTGGGGGTTGGAGCGTGTTGTCTTATAGACTCAGCATCTCTCCAGTGCTTGCCCCTCCTTGCCTTACCATTGCTCAAAAGACGGAGTAGCTCTGATACCGACTATAATAGCCCAGCTCACCAGAGATATTTTTCACTTTTGACGCACAACTCGTCACAGTTTTATTCTCGAGCTTTTCAACTCAAAACATGTCTATTGGGGGTTGGAGCATGTTGTCTTATAGAAATAAGTTGTCCATCTCAATGGACAGCTGTCAATAGACAGCTTTGCTCACTATATTTGTCAATGGACAGCTTTGCTGTCCATATTGATTTCTATGTATTTCCTTGATTTACTCCTTAGAATAAGGAGATAATTTAGCCTTTTTCCATGTATAGAATTCTTTTGTACAGATTATATAATAGAGAGAAATCACAAGACCAGGCACTCAGCCATTTTATACAACATTTTTGAGTTATTTTGACATGGTATCAGAGCATTTTCGTTTTCAGTTTTTCAGTTTTTGAGGATTTTCGTTTTCAGCATTTTTCAGTTTCTGGGCATTTTCGTTTTCAGTTTCTGGGCATTTTTTTGGAGTGGTGTTCTTCAGCAAACTCTGTTTAAGGTCCTTCTTTCAGTTTCTTTATTTTCTTAGATAATTTTTTTTTTTTGCGTTGTCTCGGGTTCCATTTATTTCCAATGGACTCTGCACCCATTTGTGTTAAGTTTACAGGCAAAAATTACTCTACTTGGGCTTTTCAGTTTGAATTTTTTCTCAAGGGAAAAGACCTTTGGGGCTATATTGATGGCACGGATGTTGCCCCAACATCCGACACTGCCAAATCCAAAGATGTTGCGTCTTCTCCTTCTTGGGCTGTGCTTGATGCTCGAACAATGTCTTGGCTTTTTGATTCGGTGGAGGCACATATTGTCACCAACTTGCGGGCTCACCGCTCCGCTCAATCCATGTGGAATTATTTGCAGAGAGTTTATCATCAAGATAATGATGCTTGTCGCTTTCAGTTGGAACATGTGATTGCCATGTTTCAACATGGCAGTCTTTCCATCCAAGACTACTACTCGGCATTTATGACTCTCTGGCATGAATATACTGATTTGGTTACAACAGATGTTCCTGTTGCTGCTCTTAAGACTATTTAGAATCTTCACAATACTAGCCAGCGTGATTAGTTTCTTATGAAACTACGCTCGGAATATGAATCAGTTCGCTCTTCTCTATTGAACAGATCTCCTGTTCCCCCTCTTGATCTTTTTTTTGGTGAGCTACTTCGCGAAGAACAACGTCTTAGTACTAAGTTATTCTGGAGTAATCTCATGGCAGTTCCGGGACAGCAACTATGGCTTATGCTGCCCAAGGACGTGGACCACCTATGACTTCTAAAAATCTGCAATGTTTCTGTTGCAAAGAATATGGGCATATTGCTACCAATTGTTCTAAAAAATATTGTTCTTATTGCAAGAAAAAGGGTCATATTATCAAAGAATGTCGTATCCGCCCCCAGAATCATCAGGCCCAAGCATTTCAGACTTCTGTTACTGTTCCTCCAACAACAACTTCTGCGGCACATGGCTCTTCCTCTGATCTTGCACCTCCTGTAGCAACTTACTGCACCCCTGAAATGGTGCAACAGATGCTAATTTTAGCATTATCTGCGATGGAGTTTCAAGGTAAAAATTCTACTACACTCTGGTATGTAAACTCGAGGGCTTCTAATCACATGACAAATACTCCCACAACTCTGTCTCATTTTCTGCCCTATGATGGTCAATCTGCCATTCAGACAGCCAATGACAATTCTTTGCCAATCACTGCTGTCGGAAATGCCTCTTCTACATTTACTGATGTGTTTCTTGCTCCTCAGCTTTCCACGAATCTTATTTTTGTTGGTCAATTAGTTGATAACAATTGTGTCGTTAATTTTTCTGGTGATGGTTGTGTTGTGTAGGACCAGGTAACGGGGGAGCTAATCGTGAAGGGACCTAAAGTGGGGCGCTTGTTTCCACTATTTTTACCTGTATCAGCACTTTCTCCAGTTTCTTCTATTACATCTTTTGCTTGTAATAATGTTCCTAATCTGAGTATAGTGTGGCACCGTCGTTTAAGTCATCCCAATACTCAAATCTTATCTCATGTATTGAACTCCGGCTTTCTTGGTAATAAAGAACGTTATTCCTTATCTCTTGAGTGTGATTCTTGTAAACTTGGTAAAAGCAAAACTCTTCCATTTCCTTTGCATGCTAGTAGAGCCTCTTACTGCTTTGATCTTATCCATAGTGATGTTTGGGGACCTTCCCCGGTTAGTTCACATGATAAATTTAAATACTATGTGACTTTCATTGATGATCATAGTAGATTCACTTGGGTTTATTTTCTTCGTTCTAAATCTGAGGTTTTTCGTACTTTCACTGAATTTTTAGCATATGTTGAAAATCAATTTTTTGCGAATATTAAGACATTACGCACAGATTTTGGTGGTGAATATTTGTCTATTGAGTTTCAGACATTCTTAGCTTTTAAAGGTATTATCCATCAATGTTCATGTCCTGCTACTCCCCAACAAAATAGAGTAGCTGAACGCAAAAATCGTCATCTTCTTGATGTGGTACGTACTCTTTTGTTAGAATCTTCTATTCCATCCATGTTTTGGGTTGAGGCTCTAAAGCCTGCTACTCACTTGATTAATCGTTTACCTTCCAAAGTTTTACACATGGAGTCTCCCTATTTCTGCTTATTTGCTAAGCAACCTAGTTATGATAATCTTCGTATCTTTGGTTGTGTATGTTTTGTTCATTTACCTTCTTATGAGCGGCATAAATTATCTGCTCAATCTATTAGATGTGCATTCTTAGGATATAATGTGTGTCAAAAGGGATTTGTTTGCTATGATCCTACATTACATCGTACACGTATTTCTAGGAATGTTATTTCTTTGAAAATCAATATTTCTTTCTTGTGTCATATGTGCCCTCTTCTTCTACTGTGGTCCTCCTCTCCTTTGAGAAGCAGTTCTCAGATCTTCATCAAGTCAGTTCTCATTTTAAACCAGGTATGGTGTACACGAGACGATCCCACCCACGGTCTCTTCCGGTGGCTCACCCGATATCTGATCCTAGCATGCACTGGAATCAATCAGTTACAGTACCTTCAGAGCCTTTGGTACGTCGCTCTTCTCGAGTGTCTGTACCCCCGGATAGGTATAGGTTTTTTTCTGGCAATTCTATTTCAGCTCTTACTGCTGTATTGTCCAATTTTGATAGTCCCACATGCTACTCACATGCTATCAAGCATGACTGTTGGCGACATTGCAGCTCTAGAGGCCAATTACACCTGGGACATTGAGCCTTGTCCTTCCACTATAGTTCCTCTGGGATGCAAATGGTTTTACTTCGTCAAGGTTCGTTCTGATGGAAGTTTAGATCGTTATAAAGCTCGGCTTGTTGTCCTTGGGAACAATTAGGAATATGGTGTCAATTATGAGGAGACCTTTGCTCCGGTGGCTAAGATGACCACTGTTCGTACGATCCTAGCTATTGCTGCTTCCAATGATTGGCCACTACATCAGATGGATGTTAAGAATGCTTTCCTTCATCGGGATCTTAAAGAGTGTATTTATATGAAGCCACCCCCAGGATTGTTTTCCTCTCCGACCTCCAATGTGTGTAAACTTTGTCGCTCTCTTTATGGTCTTAAACAAGCTCCGCGGGCCTGGTTTGATAAATTTCGAACCACTTTATTACAATTTTCCTTCAAGCAGAGCAAGTATGACACTTCATTGTTTCTTCGGAAATCAGACATGGGTATTGTTATCCTTTTGGTTTATGTTGATGATATTGTGATCACTGGTTCTGATTCTGCTTTACTTGTCCAGCTCAAGACCCATCTCTCAAAATCCTTTCATATGAAAGATCTTGGGTCTTTCACGTATTTCCTTGGTCTTGAGGTGCATCATAGTCACTCTGGTATTTCACTCAATCAACATAAATATGCTAGTGATTTGGTGGCTACTGTTGGACTGCAGGAAGCTACCTCTGTTGATACTCCCATAGAATTAAACATCAAGCTTCGCAAAGAGGAGGGTGACATACTTGTTGATCCCATTTTATATCGAAAATTGGTGGGTAGCCTTGTCTATCTCACCATCACTAGACTAGATATTTCTTTTGCTGTACAGCAAGTCAGCCAGTTTCTTCAGACTCCTCGTCATCTTCATTTGGCTGCTGTTCGTAGGATTATACGCTATGTTCAGGGCACTTATGCCCGTGGCTTATTCTTTCCCGCAGACAATTCTCCTCGTCTTGTTGCTTATAACGATGCTGACTGGGCTAGTTGTGCTGATACACGTCGCTCCATCACTCGTTGGTGCGTGTTCTTAAGCGATGCATTGATCTCCTGGAAGAGTAAGAAGCAAGACAGAGTTTCTAAGTCATCTACAGAATCTGAGTACCGAGCGATGTCTCTTGCTTGTTCCGAAATTATTTGGCTTCGAGGTTTGCTTGGTGAGTTAGACTTCTCTGAGAACAATCCTACACCTTTACATGCCGATAATACAAGTGCTATTTAGATCATGGCCAATCCTGTCTATCATGAGCGCACAAAGAATATTGAAGTCGACTGTCATTCTATCCGTGAAGCCTTTGAAGCTCGTGTTATCACTCTTCTATACATTTCCACTGAACTACAAATTGCTGATATCTTCACCAAGGCTCTCACTCGTCATCGACATTGCTTCCTAAGTAGCAAATTGATGCTTGTTGATCTACCCGCATCAATTTGAGGGGGGGCTCTCAATGGACAGCTGTCAATAGACAGCTTTGCTCACCATATTTGTCAATGGACAGCGTTGCTGTCCATATTGATTTCTATGTATTTCCTTGATTTACTCCTCAGAATAAGGAGATAATTTAGCCATAATTTAGCCTTTTTCCATGTATAGAATTCTTTTGTACAGATTATATAATAGAGAGAAATCACAAGACTAGGCACTCAGCCATTTTATACAACATTTTTGAGTTATTTTGACAGTCCATAGTTTAAGATTAATGAATTAATATAGTTGTAATCAAATTACACTTTGTTATGAATAGGGTTATTAGAAGCTTTGAATGCTTAGAGATATTATGAAAGTTTTGCTTTGGTCCAAGTAAGTAGATTTATCCATGACACATTTTCTGTAAATCTTTGAAACTATTGTAAGTATGAGAGGATTTCTTAACAACTTGAGAAATAATTTTAATGATTGAATACTTATTTTGGAAGAAATCTTTTATCAAATTATTGAATGTTTTGTATAAAATGTACAAGGAAGATAAATGTTATCGGTTTTACTTTATATGAAATGTTATATTATATAAACTGTATTTTTGGCTCATTGTCTGTAGTGATTATTTTTGTTATTGATATGGACTGGCTAGCAGGATTACTGTACTGTATTGTATTGTAATAAATGAGACACCGAAGTACTGGTGAAGCTACAAGATATGAGTTAAATGATTTTGTTAAGTATTTTGTTAAATGCTTTTATTAAGTACTGTATTCTTGATTTTATTAAAAGTTGTGATCATGTTTATATTTTGTCAAATATTTTTCTTTTAGTAATGATTTTATATATAAATATTTATTATTAAATAGTTCTTAAAGATAAATTTTTTGTGGATTAAATAATTTTTAAACATTAAAAGTTGTGTATGAATTTACTTACCGAGTAAGTGGCTCATCCTTTGTCAATTGAGTTTTATAGATTAAGATTGTGTTATGACTGTATAGGATGAATTATCAATATCAATCTCTATGGCTTATCTGTTAAACATCTTGGCATAGGATCACTAAAAGAACTCTCTACCATCAAATGAAAGTATTTTCTAGTATCACTTTCTGTAATTCATCATCTGTTAAATTTTATAATTAGCCACTTTGTTCCTGTGAATTCTTCTTGAAAAGACTTCTTTGTTGAGAAAGTTTCAATTGCAAATTTTATTCACAGAACTTGCATACATGTTAGACTTGTAATATCCTGAATTTTGTTATTCATGGAAATATATATAGATAGATAGATAGATAGATAACCAATAATATATTATGTGAGACTATAAAATATTAGAGTTTATAAGATAAACATATTTATTTTTGGTGGAGTTTATTTACTGTGGATGAATATGTTTATTTTTGAAAAGAATATAATTATTGGATAGTAAGAATTTTATTGCTTCAAAAATATAAAAGAAAACGTTAAAGGAGTTGAGTGATATTTTATATATGATAAAATTTTAGGTTAAGTGAATTAAAAGCCAGAGTTCTTATTCTCTTTGTGCCGTGGGAAAAAAAAACAAAGAGAAATAAAAAAGAAGAAAAAGAATAGAGAGGAAATTAAAGAGAAAAACACAAGGGAAGAAAAGATATAATCTATTGTTTATTCGAATATCTTCTAGGTAAGTTTTCTTGGATATTAAATTATATCTTTTTTGTGATTTCAGATGCTGTAATCATATATTACATGTTCAATTGATCGGATTATTGATGAGAATTAATTGATGATTATTAGGATTAGGATTTTATAGAGTTTTTTGAATAGTCTATCTATTGATAATTAAAACATAAATTTTCGTATATGTTTTATTAATAATATTTCTATAACATTAAACTACATTCAGTAACAAATTTTAAAAATTTTATTTTGTTGCAATCGGTTGAGAAACCAATTTTTAATGATTTTTCAAACGTTACCCTACTTTTCTGAAAAATAGAAATTTTTGCTGTAAGTCCGAAACTATATATTTATTTAACCAATCAAGTGATCTTCAAATATTCTAACAGTTGGTATATTAGTTTATATACATGTCTATTGGTATTCTGCAAAATTTTGTGATTTTTGGAATTTTATAAAAATTGTTATGAGTTTTTGAATCAGTAAGCCTCAAATTTGGAAATTTCAGGACAATTTATCTTTGCTCGAAAACAAAAATATTTTTAAAATGATTTTGATGTCCAAATATTATGAAACTTTTAAATAATATATTTGTATGTGTCCTTAGCAATTCTTTAAAAATTTAACATAATCCAATTAGTAGATTGAGAGCTAAAATTATTGGATTGAGATTGTTTAGTAAGAAATTGAAAGATTGATTATGGAGATTTAAGTCTAAGGTTGTATAATGTATGGTTTTAAATTTGGTTAAATGCTAAAACTTTTATTATTTAAGGTGTAAAGAGTTCTGAGAATAAAAATTATGATGTTGCAATTCAAAGGACTTTAGGATGTAGTAAATTTATTGATATGTAGTTATAGTAAAGGAATTATATGTAGAAAGTAGAATATAGAAATAAGCTACCTATAATTTAAGCTTAATGTGTTATTGTGATTGTAATTAAGTTATACTTGGTTATAGATAAGGTGGTGATTGGAAACTCTGAATGCTTAAAGGTAGCGTGAAAGTTTTGCTTTGATCCAGGTAAATAGATTTATGCATGACATGTTTTATGTTAATTTTTAAAACTATTGTAAGCATGAGAGGATTTCATAACAAAAAAGGAAATGATTTTAATTATTAAATAGTTACTTTGAAGAAATCTTTTCTCAAATTATTGAATATTTGATGTGAAATGTTCATAAAAGATAAATGTAATCCATTTTATCTTATATGAAATATCATATTTCGTAACTATACTATTTTGGCTCATTGTCCATAATAATTATTTCTGTTACTGTTATCATTATCAACTAACTAGTTAGATTACTGTTATGTATTTATTGATTGTTAATGACTGAATTTTCAGAGTACTATTATAATGTATTGTGATAAATGAGATACTAAGGTACTGGTGCTGCTACGAGACATGAGCTAAATAATTTTGTTAAGTATTTGGTTAAATACTTTTATTAAGTACTGCATTCTTAATTTTATTAAAAGTTGTGATCGTGCTTACATTTTGTCAAATTCTTTTCGTTGAGTAATGATTTTATATATAAATGTTTATTGTTAAATAATTCTTAAAGATAATTATTTTGTGGAGTAAATTTTTTTTTTAAGTATTAAAAGTTGTGCATAAATTTACTTACCGAGTAAGTGGCTTACCCTTCTCTAGTTGATATTTTACAAATTAAGTCTATGCTTAAGATGATAAGATGTTGGATTCATTTTGAAAGTTAAGGTTGCAGCTTATGTGCTTTTTATAGATAAATAAGTATTGTCCTTACTACTTTATATTTATTTGAAATTGTAGGTAAAATATTGAAATTCTGTTAGCTAGCTTTGACTAAATTTATAAGGAATATTTTTTTTAAAGTGACATTTGGGATTGAGATTTTAATACTATGTTGAATACACCTATTTTGAGTTTTGGCATTGTGTTTTAGGGTTTTATAATTTGTAATATAGAAATTAATTAAATTTTGAGGATGTAAGTTTCATTCCAAATCTTGTCATCTATATGGCAAAATTTGGGGTGTTACAAGACCAAACTCAGTTCAGTCAATAAGTACATGTAATACTTAGACCGAATTTGAATCAAACAGGTTTCTTCTCTTATTTAAGCAGAATCAACAGTATCAACTTCTTAAGCTATGTGTTGATATTCTAAATGATGTTAATTAAGCGGCCTCAACATTAAATTAAAATAACCATCTGCTGATTGGATGACAGTCTAGTTACTGTGTTTCTATTGGTTCATCATGCAGCTGGCAATACCTTCATAACTTTTGTTAAGTACGTTACCAGAAGATCCGGAATCAAGCAAGAAGTAATTGTAATTAATATCTGATTTATAGAGATTGCAAACAATTCAATAGAAGAAACGAAACTTTCTGCCAAGTAATTTATGATCTCATTCTGAACTAATTGATAAATTTTGCAAACAATGCAATGGTATCTACAGAGATATTTCCCCGAACAGCGAGTCAGCCATGATCCAATGCTTCAATTTTTTTATTTGTCTTAATTTTTATTTTGTATTGTTATGAGATGAAAATAACTAATTCAAACTTTCCCAGCTTGAGAATATGTTGATGCTGATAGACCAAATGATATTGCTTGGTTGGTCATTGGGAATCAAAATTAAATGAGCATATCTGGTTAGAACAGAATCCCAACAATAAACTTTTTGTTTTCTGTTGAGTAAAATAGCTAGAGATTTGTATGTTTTATAAAATAGTGAAAAGAAAAAACAAGAGATTAGAAGATTGATGAACCAATAATTTCAATACTATTAATTTTTTCTGATACAGGTAAACAGATTTCCTCTCCTTAAGGAAAGGACATAAGAATAAAACTTTGTACACGGTACTATTAACAGTTTTCTCTACAAAATTAATTCACTCATCATTTTCAGTGTCCTCTCTCATGAACTATTTAAGTGAGAAATGAGATTGATGAAGATGTCTTCTCTGCAAGGAATTGTGAGACCGCCCATTGGATGGTCGAATCCAAATTCTTCTTCAGCTTGATTAAGCAATTCCTGAAATGAAGAGTGGTTCAAGTATGATACTGGGATCACAAATCTCTTTCTTTGTTTTTCTCCAGCGTAAACTGCAAGGTAGCCTTTTGGGACATCTGTGGCCATTGAAGACTGTCTAAGTATTTTCTTAGCTTGAACAATACCAGGCAGACGAAAACCCATGATTTTGCTAGATAAAACCAGAAAGGGATCTTGAAGGAGTTGAAACTCAATGAAAGTTGTAATGCTTGAGATTGTGTAGTTGAGGCTTGTGCTAATTTTGTGAACTGAATATGTGTATATATAGATTGATGTCCACAGGAAATCCTCTGCAGTATGATTTGAGTGGTGAACAGGCATTCCGGAAGTAGCTAGAGACATTTGCTTATGGGGGATCACATGGTTTTGTATTGCAACTCATCATTAAATTGCAATACATGTTACCCTACCTTAGCGGGAAATCAAATTAAAAAGGGACCACATCTAAATCATGAAGATTCTTGGATATCTTAGCACCTTTTGCTTTAGGCAAAGTGCTAGCTAGCTAATTTTGTATTAAGACATGCTTGAGACATTGAATCACTCCTTCACAGTGTTTGACAACATGTCACATGAGCATTTGTTGGTAATACTAACCTTTATTAAAAGACATCAGAGTTTAGCAAATTACAGATTAGCTGAATGAGTTTCAATTTAAAGTAATTAAGGCTAATTTAGAAAAGGTAACAAGCATGTATATGAGCAGTATTCCGATAATGTAAATCTCGAAGAGCACAATAGTTAAATTTAAAGATATCCAAAGCAATACCTTTGACCTGCCAATACGATAATGCATCAATTAGATCTGCAAGTATAAAGTTTACATGGAGGATGCCTACTCTATCAGTCTCTATCTCCATCCACATTAGTACACTATTCGTACAAGATCTCTGAAATTACGTACATAGGAATTAAAGCACAAAGATTTAGAGTCACAAAATATCAGGATCTAGATGCTTTGCTTTTTGATGCTATAATGAGCCAACTTGTTAGACAAGGTGCAGTGAAGTTCACATGAAGCATGCCCTACTATCAGTCCCCATCCACGACACACCAGTACACAATTGTACAAGTTGCTGCTACTGCATTGAGTCCTCTTTTTTCAGTATCCAGTTTGAAGCAGGTGACCCATTTCTGCAGTGCTCAGGATATTCTGAGTTTATGCTCATTAAATGGCCTTTCTATATCCAGTGCTTCGTAAATGGATCGACCTGGTACTTTTTTGGTACTTTAGCTAACAAACTGTCACATGGTTTGTTTCTCTAGTCATCATTCAGAGAGTGCAGGATTTGACCAAAGTGAGTTGGTGTCAAAAAACTTCTTGCCCAACCTTTCCTAGAAAGAATACCCTTTCTTAGAAACAATCTCCAAATCATTACTTGAATTTGAAGAAAGTTGGGAGAAAAATCAAATGTTTTCATTTGCACAGTGCTTTTGGTCCCACGTATTGTAAAATTTCTTACATACTTGAGACTCTCTCTTTGCTGTACTTATAATATTAAATTCGGCAATTTATTTGTTCTATCACAGAACAGAACATAATGTTGGACAGCCACAATCAGTCACTCACAAGCTACAGCTACTAGAAATGACACAAACCAATGTGAAATTCCGAGGCTTTTACAAAAATGAAAAAGGTACCAGTGCAAAGCATCATACAGCTGTAACATGTCCTCGATATGAAATTCCTGCAGAAAAAGCTCCACGTAGTTCACATGAAGCATGTCCTATGTCTCATTCCATTTCTATCAATTCTATCAGAGATAGGTGCATACCATCATATCATACGAGTAGATGTTGCACCAAGAGACAATTATCACCTGCATGTCTAACCGGAGAAACTTCACTAGCAACTTTAGGGGCCCAGTTATGTAAAAATGACGTGAATTGTTCTGGCCAATAATGACAATCTTAACATGGTGCATTATACAAGCTGAATGACCTTGAGAGAGAAATTGGGAATATCCAGGATAACAGATTTGTTATTGTCCCTCTATTCATGAATTGCTTTATTAATGTTATAATGTAGTTTAAGATTTGGTCTCTTGTAGAAAGGAATGACCAAAAATGTTCAAGTTGATATTGGTACCAAAATTCTCTTCTTTTCAGTTTCGCCAACATACACGGCAAAGTGTCCTTTGGGCACATTCGTGGCCTCTGAAGCCAAAGGAATGCATTGTAGAGTCTTCTGCTTGGCAATAATAATTCTTGGCAATCGGATACCCATAGCTATGAATTGTGAAGTCCTTTGAAAGTATGCAGGCGAACTTGGCAATGGCTGGCTATCCTTAGAGTAATATATATACAGGCCATAACTTCTCTGGCTAGTGATCCAAGATATGTCTGAACGGTGAAAAGACAATGAAAATAGAGTCATGCTAAGGACATTTGCAACATAGGATCACATGGTTCTGTTTCCCAACTTATGATACGGTTTCAGCTGCATTTGTACAGAGATCCAATTGATCGCAACTCATTCTAGCCTACCATTGAACACAGAATCAAAGGTTTCATATTAGACATATGACGTTGCTTCATGGCCTGCCGATCATGAAAGATACAAAGCTGACCATTGGATGAAAACTTATACATGAGAGAGACTACTTCAGGATCCAATTACAAGTAACATTTTGGTTGGAATTTTGATCAAAGCTGCTAGTATAGTTAGAAAAGTTAAGTTACAGCTCATGTGCTGTGTTTCCTCAACTTGGCCTGAATTTGAAGGAATGATATATTGAATGGAAGCACCACAGCAACCTATCGTCGCCAATTGACTAATCACTGCAAGTAAAACGAAACAAGGATTCATTTAATTGACCAATTTTACTATTCTAATTGGTTGACCATACGCTGATAATCACACGGCTCAACTACTCAAAGTAAGGAATTTCTACTCAAACATAAGACTATCATAAATAAACTTCATCTTAGCTTATCATCATATGTACATCATAAGTTCCATAAAGTTTGTAGAATTAATGATGTCGGTTATTTAAATTGACAAATTGTGTTCGATTCAATATCATTGCAAGTGCAGGCCAAGAACCCTGTTGATATTAATTATACCACGGTCCCTGTGATTTAAAATAAGTATACTGTGTCCTTATCTGGATAAGCATCTCACGTATAGTTTAATCTCTAAGCTTTAATGATTTCTTTTCCTTTTTTCTTGCAGCAACCTCTCTATTTATTGATAGGTTTTGCGTTCAGCAGGCAAATTAACTCATTTATTTGGTCTAATGTGTATAAAGTCACAAGTACTTGTTGCAATGCAGCTATATTTTGAATGAATACCCGTCAGTTTTTAAAAATAATTGAGAAAACAGGGACAGGTTATTCCTTGTGTATATAATGCATTAACAAGCTAGGTGAAGGCTGTGAAATAAATGTTAAGCATGCCCTACTGCTCAGCCACATTGCAGCTTAAACCTGCTTTATACGAGCAAAGTGCTATAGTAGAAATGCTACTAACGCATGGAAATAACTAGACAATTGCTATGTTAAATTTGCCATCATGTTTTACACTTTTCAATGACCTTACCATAACAATGGTACCGATACTGCAAATTGATTATATTCAGCTGATCTAGTTTTTTCTTCAATAGACTAGGAAAAAGTTGTCTGCTAGTTCTTTTAACCAATCTGATAAGCATAACAAGGTGAATAAATTAATGCTTATATTTTAGTTAATTTGGTGCTCCTAAGAAATGGATGAGGTTGGGACACCTTAGAAAAAGAGAGAATGAACAGTATTGAGTAAGCCCACAGCATTATCGATTCGTTGGATGTTGATTTTAATGACAGAGTGATCATAGTTTGTAATTGAGCAGATGTGGATAATTGAAAATTGTGGACACTGTCATGGAAAATTCTGAGTCCTAGGAGAATAGTAACAAGAAAGGCTGCTTCTGAACCCACTCGTACAAAAGAGTCTGCAAGAAGTCATATAATATGTGGTGAGACAATGAAGAATTGTATGAAAGGCAAATATGGATAAGAAGAATAAAAATGTGATCTTTTCTTGAAGGAACAAAAATTTCATTCAATTGTCCTTTACATGCAGATTTAAGGATATGATATAATTTCAAACAATATCCATTTTTTTTCTTAAAGGAATTACATTTCCTCTCTTCAAGGAAGAAAAAGCAAGCCAAAGCTTTGTACAGGATATTGATATTTGTCTACTCTACAAAATTGTATTCTCTGGACATTGCGAGTGTACTTTCTCATGGCTCAATTAAGCTGAGAAATGAGATCCATGAAGATGTCTTCTCTACAGGGAATTGTGAGACCGCCCATTGGATGTTCAAATCCAAATTCTTCTTCAGCTTGACTCAGCAAGTCCTGGAATGAAGGGTTGTTCAGGTATGATACTGGAATAACGAATCTCTTCATCTGGTTTTCTCCAACATAAACTGCAAGGTAGCCTTTTGGAACCACTGTGGACATTAAAGCTGATTGGCTTGCACTGAAGGAAGACTTTTGAAGAATTTTCTTAGCTTGAACAATACCAGGCAAACGGAAACCCATGATTTTGATTGGATAAAACTAGAAAAGGATTTTGAAGAACTTGAAAATGAAGGAGAATTTTTAGTGCTTGAGATTTCGGAGTTAAGACTTGGACTACTTGTGAATCAGATCATTAGTATATATAGAAGGAGGATCTATAATATGCGATGTGAATGAAGAGGCTTCTTGGATTTGAAAACATTAGCTCATGAGGGATCACGTGGTTTTGTCTTCCAACTCATCATCAAATTTTCATGGAAATTGATTAAATTGCAAACATCAATACCCTACCTCATCTGGCTAGGCAAACTACATATGGGGACCACTTGCAAATCATAATCATAAAGATTGATTGATAGGTCAGCCAGTTGGCTTGAGTTTTGATACTGTAATGGATATACTTGCTAGACAAGCCACCATGAATTTCACCATCCACGTCAATACCCAATTGTACAAATTTTGTCCAAACTACCTACATCTGAAAATGCACAGATTTAGACTCGCAAAATATCGAACGTTACTGTCTCGAGTTTTCATATTATAATGAATATACTTGCTAGACAAGCCATACTGAAGTTTACCTGAACCATTCCCTACTTTTTCAGTCCCTATCACCACCCACCTCATTATACAACACGCACAAGATGATGCTACTTCATTCAGCTCTCTTTCTGCTGCACTATCCAGTTTGATTGGTGAATAACCATTTTTAGGGGACCCTCATGATCTGAAATGCTCCAAATAGACAACGGTTTACAGCTGCTAAATGATCTTCAAGTATCAAATGCTACCCAAATGGACCCGGTACTTGCCTAGTACATTTACTAATGAAATATCACATGGTTTGTTTTCTAGTTTTTCTCTAGAATTCACGACAGATAAATTTATGAAGTGCATCAGCCTAGAAAAATATCATGTGCTACATGATCTTAAAAAATAGCACAGAAAAATCCCTTGAATTTCAAGTAATTTCCAAATTATGTCCTCTTGTTTGAATGATTGCAGTAACCAGAATGAAAAATATTCTCGACAGATTTGAGACTGTTTCTTCCAGTATAATTAAAAATCTTATACAGCCTTTTATCACATTATAAATCTAGTGATTTTTCCAAAATATGCTAAAGATGGCATTATCAGATGGTTTACACTATGATATGTGTCGGATAAAAACTTAGTGCCTTCTGTATATGCTCTTCTTGTAAGGCAAACCCGATAAATTTCACATGAAGCACGTCCTACATCTCATCCCATCTTTATCTAACCTCTTAAAGGCTTTATATTATAAGTTACTATTGCAGCAGGGACAATTATGATCACATATTTGTCTAACTATAGATATTTTTATCATATTCAGGGGTCTCACTTTGGAAAATGGAACGTCTATTGAATGGTTATTTTATCCCAACAGTATTGACTGGGTAAACTGAGTGAATTGTTCAAGCTGCATCAACTTGGGGAAAAAATTTAGAAATAAGTAATTTCCAAATAAACAAATTTGTACTTGGATTTGGGAATAATATAACTATACTTTAATAGGAGGGTGAGACATAGCAGAACAGGAGATTTGATCTCTGGTCTCTGGAAGAAATCTAACGTCGAATTACATTTACATTTTCGTCATTGCAATGATAGTAATTGGCTGAATGTTGTGTAGGTGGATAAAGTTGAGGAACTAATAAATAAATAAATATTTTGATAATCGATGTTAACGCATAAGAAGGAAAAGAAATATGTAGCAAGCCGGAGTAGAATTGACAACAAAGAGGTGAACTGTTATTATTGAGACAACCAATTTCAGATGTGTACAAAAATTGTATTAGTATACATGGATTGCAACAAACAATCACTATGTATACATTTTCTATTTCAACATTTGTGATTGAGTCAAAGTTGCAGAACAGTTAGTGGTATCCGGGGGTTAGCCATTTCCAGAACTTCCAAATCATGTTTCCTGAGGTCTACAAACTGCTAGTGAGATCCATGAATACTTCTTCGCTGCACGGGATTGTGAGACCCCCCATAGGATGATAGAAGCCAAACTCTTCTTCAGCCTGACTTAGCAAGTTCTGAAATGAAGGGTGCTTCAAGTATGAAATTGGAACCACAAATCTCTTCTTTTCAGTTTCTCCAACATACACAGCAAAGTGACCTTTGGGCACAGTTGTGGCCTCTGAAGCCAAAGAAGCGCGTCGTCGTGTGTGCTTAGCAGTAACAATCCTTGGCAAGCGGATACCCATGGCTATGATTGTGAAGCCCTTGGAAAGTATTTGGTTGAAATGTTTGAACCTGTTAATGAGACCTAGGATTTCAGGAGGCACCTTGGCTATGGCCAGCTATCCTTGGAAACCATATATATAGAGCTGAACTTCGGTGGTCAATGATCTGAGATATGTTTGAATGGTGAAAAGGCAACGGCAATGGGGTTCAAACTGAGGACATATTCAACATAGAGTCACATGGTTCTGCTTCCCAACTAATAATAAGGTTCCAGCAGCTTTTGTACACAGATCCAATTCATTGCAGCTCATCGTGGCCTACCATTGAATATTTTTTTATCAAAAACAAAGGTGTCATATTAGACATATGTTATTGCTTCATGGCCTGCCTGTGGATGAAACCCTATAGACATTTTGTTGCAAGTGACATTTTTGTTGGAATTCTGATCAAAGCTGCTAGTATTGTTGGAAAAGTTTAAGTTACAGCTCATGTGGCTGTGTTTCCTCAACTTGGCCTGAATTTGAAGGAGTGGTATGTTGAACGGAAGAATAATAAACCTATGCTCAATTGTCTAGAATCACAGCGAGCCAATGGAAACAAGACTTTATTTAGCTTATTTCAATTTGACCAATTTAGTATTCTAATTGATTGGCCATATGTGGATAATCACACAGCTCAACTACTCAAAGTGGGAATATATAGCCAAAACAAGGCTATCATAAATAAACTCCATCTTAGCTTATTATATACATAATAAAGTTCCCAGAGCTGATCAACTACTCAAAGTACGAACCCTTTTGATATAATATTATAGTCCCTGTGCCTTAAAATAAGTATATGTTTCCTTATCTTGATGGGCATTTCACGTCTACTGCCATATAGTTAATCTCATTCCACTTCTTTCAGCTGCTCTAAGCTTTAATGATTTTATTTTATTGTTGTTGTTGTTGTTGTTATTATTATTATTATTATTATTATTATTTGCGAATGAAACTCTCTATTTGTCAATAAGAATTGGCCCTTTGAATTTCAAAATATTTGTCAAATATTTTTCTTTCTTGGAACAGGCTGTAGTATTGAAATTCTCTTGAGGTTTTACATTGAGAAAGCAAATAAACTCATTTATTTAGTCTTGTGAACATAAAGTCTAAGGATTTGTTGTAATGGAGCTTATACTTTGAATGACTACCCCACATTTGATTCCTTGTTTCAATTTCTCTTTACATCTGTAGAAAAACTTTCTGCCTTCTGCTGTTCTAATGCATCAATAAGCAAGTTGAAGCCTGTGAAATACATGTGAAGCATGCCCTACTGCTCGGCAACATTAGCTTAAACCTGCCGAAATACTACCAACACAAGGAAATAACTACATCATTGCTCTGTCAAATTTGACATTACGTTTTACAGTGTTCAGTGACCATAATAGTGCTATCAGTACTGCAGATTGGTCATATTCACTTTTCATCTGCTTTGTTCTACAATTTAGTCAGAAAAAAGTTGTATTGCACTTCTTTTAACCAATCTGATAAGCATTACAAGGTGAATAAATGACTCAATACTTTAATGCTCCTATTTTAGTTAATTAGGTGCTCCTAAGAGATGGACGACCTTGAGAGACCACCAAAAAGAGAGAAGGATCAAAAGTGAATAAGACCACAGACTGACGGATTTCTTATGCTAATTTGTAATGATGGAGTGAGTCATATTTTCTTGTTGTCAGAGTATGTGGATAATAGAAAATTGGCGACACTATCATGGAAAATGTCGGTCCTAGGAAAATAGTACCAAGAGAAAATTCATATTTTCATCAATGTGCCATGTGGATAGATAGGCACTCTGGATTCTTGTATAGTTGATGGTCATATTTAAACCTTATGCAGGTTATGTTGTAATTTCCATTATGACATAATTGCAAAAAAGCTTGTGGTGTACTGGTTCATTGGCACCAAAAAGCAGAACCAGAAAAAGAAAATAGGCTGCTTGTGTGAAGTCGTCTAATATGAAATGAGACGAAGAATAACTGAATCAGAAGAAACATGGAGAAGAAGAATAATTCAGTTGATTTCCAAGGAACAGAAGATTGATTGAATTGATGCTATACTAATGGGTTTTGAGAATGTGATATAATTTTTTTGCTTGAAGGAAGCACATTTCCGCTCCTCAAAGGAAGAAAAAGTAAACTGAAGCTTTGTACAGGATTGATGTTTGCCTACTCTACAAAATTGCATTCACTGGACATTGCTAGTGTCCTCTCTCATGGCTCAATTAAGCTGAGAAATGAGATCCATAAAGATGTCTTCTCTGCAGGGAATTGTGAGACCCCCATTGGATGATCAAATCCAAATTCTTCTTCAGCTTGACTCAGCAAGTCCTGTAATGAAGAGTTGTTCACATACGATACTGGAATAAAAAATCTAACAAACAGTGAGATAGCCTTTTCGGACTTATGTCAACATTGTAGTTGATTGGCTTGCAAAGGAAGACTTCTGAATTCTCTTAGCATGAACAATACCAGGAAAATGGAGACCCATGTTTTTTATTAGATAAGACTTGAAATGGCATTTGAAGAACTTGAAAATGAAGAGGAATTTTTAGTACTTGAGATTTTGGAGTTGAGACGTGGACTGCTTGTGAACCAGACCATTACTATATAGGGAAGGAGGATCTACAATATGCAATGTGAATGAAGAGGCCTCTTGGATTTGGAAACATTAGCTCATGAGGGATCACATGGTCTTGTCCTCCAACTCATCATGAAATTTTCATGGAAATTGATTAAATTGCAAGCATCAATACCCTGCTTCAACTGGGAAAATTTGCAAATCATGAAAATTTTTTGATAGCTGAGCTGATTGCCTTGAGTTTTGATACTATAATGGATCTACTTTCTAGACGAGCCACCATGAATCTCACATTAAGCATTGCCTACCAATGAATCTACTTATGTTAATAGTTAATTACTTGCATAAGACACATCAGATGCTCTTAACAAGTTACAAACACTGATAAAGGTGAATGAAATTTAATCTAGAATACATCCCCAAATTATGGCCATTGTAACAATCAACAGATCAAGCACATTGAAATCATGACAAGCAAGGCAAGCATAGATTTTGAAGTTCAAATATTGAAATTTAAGCCCTTCACCTTTTGATATAATGCAGCAGTTTGCTAGACAAGCCATCAGCAAGCTTACTGGAGTATGCTATATGATATTAGTCCCATCATCAACCATATCGGTACCCAAATGCACGGAATACATCCAAACTACCTAGATCTGAAAGCATACAGATTTAAAAGTTTTGATACTAAATGAATCTACTTGCTAGACAAGCAACCGTGAAATTAACTGAACCATGCCCTACTTTTAAAGTCCCCATCACCATCCACCTCATAACAAAATATTCACAAGATGAGGCTATTTCATTGAGTTCTCTTTCTGCAGTATCCATTTTCAGCGATAAATAACCATTTTTTTGGGGACCTGTGATCCGAAATGCTCCAATTGTTCCAAGTTTACAGCTGTTAAATGAACTTCAAGAAAACGGATCTGGTTTACTAATGAAATATCACATGGTTTGTTTTTCTAGATTTCCTCTAGAATTCATAGCAGATAGATTTACAAAAATGCATTATATAGCATAGAAAAAATCAGGTGCTACCTGATCTTAAAAAGAAGCACAGAAAAATCACTTGATTTGAAGCAATGCGCACATGACACCCTCTTGTTTGAATTAGTCAGAATGAAAGATACTCTTGAAATATTTGAGACCTTGTCTTCCAGCATTCGTAAAAGTTATATACAGCTATGATATGTGTTGGATATAGGCATATTGCCTTCTGTAAATTCTGCAACTTGTAGGGCAAGCCTCATAAGTTTAAGATGAAGCATGTCCTACATTTCATCCATCCTTACCTAACCTTTCAAAGGCTTTAGATCATGAGTTACTAGTGCTGCAAGGACAATTATTATCACACACTTGTCTAAGCGTGGATATTTGTATCATATTCAGGGGTTTCACTTTGGAAAATGGAACCTCTACTGAATGTTATCTTATCCCAACAGTAGTGACCAGGCTAACCCGGTGAATTATTCAAGCTGCATTAGCTTGGGAGACGAAATATAGAAAGAAGCATTTTCCAACTTAATAAATTTGTAATTGGTCTTTCGAATCATATGCTTTAATGGCAGGGTGTGCCATAACAGAACAGATGATTCGGTCTCTGGTCTCTGGAAAAAGTGGAAGTTTAGATTTTCATTATTACAACAACATGATACATAGGTGAAAAAAAGTGGAGAAGAAAAAGAAATATGCAGCAAGCCAGAACAGAATTGACAACAAAGAAGAGATTAAAGTGTTGCTATTCAGAAAAAGTCTACCTCAGATGTATACAAAAATTGTCTAAGTATACATGGATTGCGACAAACAATCACTATGTATATTTTTTCTATTCAGCATTTGTAATTGAGTCAATAGAGCAGTTAGTGTTGTCTGGGTTAAAATTTCCCGAAAGTCTACAAAGTGCTAGTGAGATCCATGAATACTTCTTCGCTGCATGGGATTGTAAGACCGCCCATAGGATGATCAAACCCAAACTCTTCTGCAGCCTGATTTAGCAAGTTCTGGAATAAAGGGTTCTTCAAGTATGAAATTGGAACCACAAATCTCTTCTTTTCAGTTTCTCCAACATACACAGCAAAGTGTCCTTTGGGCACATTTGTGGCCTCTGAAGCAAAAGGAACGCGTCGTAGACTGTTCTTAGCATTAACAATCCTTGGAAAGCGGATACCCATGGCTAGGAATTGTGAAGTCCTTTGAAGATATTTGGGGGAAATATTTAAATTTGTGAACGAGACTCAGGATTTCAGGAGAACTTTGGCAATGCTGGCCATCCTTGGAACCCATATATATATAGAGCAGAACAACTCTGGCCAGTGATCCTAGATATGTTTAATGGTCAAGACGACAATGGAAATGGAGTCAGGTTAAACATATGCAACGAAGGATCACATGGTTTTGCTTCCCAACTAATGATATGGTTTCAGCAGGGTTTATACAGAGATCTAATTGATTGCAACTCATTTTGGCCTACCATTGAATGCAATACCAATAATGTACATTATTTAAATATCATTGCTTCACGGCTTGCCGGTCATGAGAGCTAGCAAAATGAAAACTTACATATGATAGAGACTAACTTTAGGATCCAAAAGCAAACCATATGTTGCACGTTTTTGTTGGAATTTTGATCAAAGCTGTTAGTATTATGTCTTTGATTGCAGCCGAGGAAGGGAAAAGTCAAGCTATTAGCTGATGTTATCGTGTTTCCGCAACTTGGCCTTGATTTAAAGGAATGATATGTTGAATGGAAGCATCAAAGCAACCCATGAGATGAATTTTTTTTCCTTCTTTCATGAAATTCAAGGGACGCTTAAAACAAATGAAAAACAATATTTTTTCCATTGACCAATCTCAATATCCTAATTAATTGACTTTATGTGTAATACCATATCTTTATATAGTAAAAGGAAATGATAGATTAGTTTACTTTTCAAATTTTGAAATTTAGATTTTGGTTGAAGTGAATAAGATGGATAATAATTTTTGAATTTAAAATTTGGATTAGAATTTATGATTATGATAGATTGGTTTCATTTGAATTTGAAAGTTGGATTTAAGTTTATCAATTTTTGAATTTGAAAGCCAATTCTTGGCTATAAATAGATGGTAATATTTCACTTCATACCATAAGTTCACTTTACAAATACACTAGACATTCTTTAAGAAGTTCCTTTCTAAGATCTTCATATTTTCAAGCTTTGGTAGAAGAAGATTCCTAGAAGTTTAGCTAATCCGGGTATGTTTTCTATGTATTGTTTTATAGGTTGTGTTAGTAGTATTTATTAAAAAGTCAAGACTTTTAATATTTTGTTCTAGGAAAAATATTAATATAGGTTTACTTGTTATTGTGATGATGTTATAGGAAGGGGGTGATTTATTGTTAAGCATAGAGAAATTTTATTGGCTTATCATTGATTTGAGGTAAGTAGATTTATACATGATTTATTGTAATCAAGTGCTTAAAATTATTGATGACAATTGTAAGCATGAATTTGATTATAGGAAATGGAATTGTTTTAAGCATTATTTGTATTAAGTTTGGTTGTCTTTAGAAAAATAAAATTTGAATTTTCTTGGTTTAAAGCAAAAACTTGGTTTATATTAATAAGTGTAAAAACTTTATCTTTTCTCCTTAATTATTGCTTCTTAAGTTTATTTTTTTAAATATATATTATAGCGTACATTGTAGAAAATTTATTTTTACTTAAGTTGTTTATTTATTAAACTATAATGTGCGTTATTTTCCTATCAAAACTTCCTTTCTTAAGTAGCTATAAAATTCTATTTTATTCAAGTACTAGTTTTTAAAAAGAAAAACAAATGATATTTAGTTGTACTGTTTTACATAAAGCATTAAATGTATTGCACAAATTGAATATAAGAAATAAACGTTATTGAACTTACTGTACACGAAAAATCATATTTAATAATTAATATTTAGCTCATTGTTTATAGAAACTATTATTGTTATTGTTACCGACTGGCCAGTTGATTAACTGTATGTGCACTTATTGACTGTTAATGACCGGATTTCCGGGGTACGAATGTACTGTATTGTTATAAATGAGACACCGAGGTACTGGTGAAGCTAATAGACATGAGCTAAATCTATTATTAAATGTGTTATTGCATATTTTGTTAAATGTTATAAATTCTATATTGTTTTGGTTTACTAAATGTGATATTCATGCTTACATGTTAAATGTTTCTGTTAAAACAAGTGTTTGATTTATTATAATATCTTTTATTCTTTAATTAATGTTTATGAACAAATAAATATTTTCTGAGCTAGTTGTTTACAATTTTGTGTATAAATTTACTTACCGAGTAGGCGGCTCACCCCTCGTCATTAATATTTTGCAGATTAAAGTGGGTATAAAGAGTTTGATAGACATTTTGAGCTAGACAGTTTTAAAGATTTAGTATTGGATATTTGTAATAAAGAACATTTTGCATTGAGGTTATATTTTAGCTTAAGTCTAATAAATAATTGTTAAACTTTGATGATTTACAATGTATTTGTAGGTTTTTTTTTATTTTATTTTATTAAAGTTGAGGTAATTTAAGGATGGGTTGTATTCTAATTTTTGTCTTAGCGAGACAAAATTTGGGGTGTTACATTATGTGGATAATCTCATTGCTTAACTACTCAAAGTAGGAATTTTCTAGTCAAAGATACCATCGTAAATAATATTGGTTGCTGATAATTTAAAATAATAAACTGTGTTTGACTCACAGCATTCCAAGTGCATGCCAAGAACTCTTCTTTGGATCAAATTATACTATTATCCCTATAATTTAACTAAGTATATGTCTCCTTATCTGGATAAGTATTAGGACTCTTAGTCCTATAACTATTCTAGTGATATGTTTTATCTCTTATTGTACTTAGGCTTTGATTAGATTATTTGTGTTTGAATTAGATTAAGAGATTTATTATTACATTCCTATATGTTAAATAAATGAATTATTTTTATTGCTTAATTCAAAACGTATACAAAAAGGTCTTTATATAGGCTTTACAATGCAAACAATAAAGGAAATAAATATACACAATAAATGGAGAATATTTAAAAGTAAAAACAGAATAATATTAAGGTAATATTACGTATAATAATGAGGTCCTATCTTTAGAAGGAGCAAGGTACTTCTTAACCATGATTGATAACTATTTAAGAAAACTCTGGGTATATGTGTTGAAGCATAAAGACTAGGTGCTTAATAGCTTCAAGAGATGGGTAACTTTGGTTGAAAAGCAAAGTGAAAGGAATGTAAGAAGGTTGAGAACAGAAAATGGCCTAGAGTTTTGCAACTTAAGGTTTAACAAATTCTGTAAAAAGAAGGGGATAACAAGGCATAGAATCATAAAGATCACTCTTCAGCAAAATGGTGTTGCAGAAATAATGAATAAAACCATCATTGAGAAGGTTAAATGCATGATTGTGTACTCGAAGCTTCCTAAGTTCGTCTGGGTAGAATGTGTTGACACAACAACTTATCTCATAAATAGAAGTTCAACAACAACTTTGGGAGGAAAGACACCACAGGAGGTCTAGTCAGGTAAATCAGCAAGTTACTTAAATATAAGAGTTTTTGGAAGTTTATGTTACGTACATATAAGACAAAGAAAGCTTGATCCAATAGCTTTGAGGTGTGCATTCCTTGGATATCCATTAGGGGTAAAAAGGTATAAACTTTGGTGCCCAAGTCTGAACAAATATATAATCAATAGAGATGTTCCTTTCAATGAATCTATGATCCTAAAGAATGAAGTATTGGAAGGGAAAATAATTTCTATTAAGGCACCAGAAACTGATTTGAGTAGAGGGAGGATTCAGTTTGAGATGGAGCCATTTGGAAGACCTGAACATAAGAAAGGAACATTAGAAGTTGATCTAGAAAGAGGTGAAGAATCAAACTCACCTGAGCAGACAAATCAGAACTCGTATCAACTTACAAGAGATCAAGAAAGAAGGATAATCAGACCACTGAATCGATATGGATATACTGACCTGATCGCATTTGTATTTTGTATTATATAAGAGTGTATTGAACCTGAGCCCAAAACTTACAAAGTGGCAATGAAGAGTAAACAAAAGAAAAACCAGAAGGCTACTATGGATGATGAAATTCATTCATTGATGAAAAACCAAACTTGTGTTATAGTCCCAAAACCTCTAAACAGAAGGGTTGTTGGCAACAAATAGATCTTCAAGCTAAAAGAAGGTATCCTAGGAGTTGAAAAAAAAAAGTTCAAAGCTAAGTTAATGGCAAAGAGATTTACTCAAAATGAAGGTGAAGCTACATTGAGATTTTCTCACCTGTAGTCAAGAACATATTTATAAGAGTTCTATTTGCGTTGGAAGCTACACAAAGCCTTGAGTTGGATCAAATGGATGTAAAAACGACCTTCTTGCATGATGAATTGAAAAAATAATTTTTGATGTCACAACCTGAAGGCTATGAAGTGCCTAGAAAAGAAGATTAGGTATGTTTGCTTAAAAGGTTCTCATATGGCCTTAAACAATCTCCTAAACAGTGGTACAAGAGGTTTGATGACTTTATAATCTTAAAAGGATTCAAAATGAGCAAATATAATTGTTGTCTCTATCACAAAGGGTAAATCAACTCAGTGTAATCTATCTACTTCTCTATGTAAGATCAGCTCAGGGATGAATTCGAGATGAAGGATCTTAGAGTAGCTAAAAAGATTCTTGGTATTTAAATCAATAGGGACAAAAATCTTGGAAAGTTGTCTCGTACGTAGAAAGATTATGTTCAGAAAATACTTAAAAAGTTTAGAGTGGGAAATGCTAAATTCGTGTTAAACTCCTTTGACAAACCATTTCAAATTGTCAACTGATCAGTGTCTTAAAACTGATCAAGATAAAGCTTAGATGATCAGAATACCATATATTAGTGTTGTTAAGAGCATTATGTACATAATGGTATGTACTAGACCTGATTTGGCTTATACAATTAGCATGACTAGCAGGTTTATGGCAAATTTTGAAAAATTACATTAGCAAACTATCAAATGGGTGCTAAGGTATCTTAAGGAGACGTCTGAGTTGGGTTTATTGTATGAAGAACTAGATCAGAAACCAAAGGAAGTCAAAGTTATATAGATGTTGACTTTATGAGAGGCCTAGACAAAAGAAAATCCTTGCCAGGATACTTGTTTACTATTTGAAGGTGCTTAGTTAGTTGAAAATCCTCTCTTCAGCATGTTGTGACACTTTTCACAACAAAGTCAGAGTACATAGCCACTATTGAGGCTGTGAATGAGGCAAATTGCTTCATGGGCTGGTGATTGAGCTAAGATTAAAGCAAGAGTCAGTATGTAAGTTCAGTGATAGCCAAAGTACTATATACTTAAGTAAATAGCCAAAGTGCATTATGAGAGAACTAAACACAATAATGTAAGACTTCACTTTATAAAAGATGAAATAACATCAGGATCAGTGAGAATAGAGAAGATTCACACTGAAGAGAACTCAACGGAAATGCTTACAAAATCTCTACCATCAATCAAATTTAAGCATTGCTTAGATTTGGTTGGTATGGGAATAGACTATATAACATCTAAGAAAATGAAGGTGAAGAGTTATTGGTTGTGATTTAGAAATCAACAATTTTTGAGCTGAATCTAAATTCAAGTTCAAGACTAATCTGAACAAGTACTTTAAGTTATAAGATCAGATAACTTGAAGAACTCTGAGGTTAAGATCTCATAAAGTCACAGCTAGGTAAGGTCAGGACCAGGTAAGGTTAAGACCAGGTCCATATCAGGTCAAGTCGATACTACATCAGTACCAAGTCAGGTTGGTACCAAATCAGGTAATGAGCTTGATCCTGGTCAAGAGTTTTGTTGGTCAAAATAGGTGAGGACTCAAAACAGATGTGGTCTCTCATGTGCAATTTTATAAAAGTTTATTATAAGCAAATAGTAGAATTAGTTATTCTGTTATTAGAATATGTCTATAAATATAAGTCTTGTTCTTCCTTAAAAGAGAAAGAACATTGGTTCTAGTGAGAGAAACTTAAAAAGAGAGCTTAGAATTGGAAAGAGATGATTCAAGAGGGAGTTTGAAGCTTCTTGAACTTGTAATTGAAAGCTTTTAATCTGGTTTCTTTAGTAGTAAATTTCCTTTAAGCTGGTTTGACAGTGAATGTAGGTCATCTTGGCTAAACCACTCAAATCTTCTTTTTTTTCTTCTGTTTTCTAGTTTTTTGATTGGATTCTTATTATTTGTTTTTGATTTTTTATTTGTTTCTTGATTGAGTTAGAGTCTTGATTGGATTTGTTTATTCTGCTGCACAACAAGATGAATAGAAAAAAAATGTAAATCACCATAAACAGGTAGTAAGGGATTTTAATAAAATTGTAGATTCAGACTTGTTCTGGTTGTGAATCCAAATAAGACAATAGAGTCTGCATAAAATCTTCTGAAATGCGATGTCAATGGTGAGAAATGAGATAAATATTTATAAATAAGAAAGATAATAAGCCAATGCAACTTCAAGGAACAAAAATTTCATTGAACTAATCCTTTACTATTGTACGTTGAGAATATGATATAAGTTGAATCAATAACCATTTTTTCTCATATGTGGAGTACAGTTCCTCTATTGAGGAAGAAAAAATACAATGAAATGTTTGTACATGACACTGATTTATGTCTACTCTACAAAATTGCATTATGATCATCTTTAGTTTCCTCTCTCATGGTTCATTTAAGCTGAGAAATGAGATCCATGAAGATGTCTTCTCTGCAGGGAATGGTAAGTCCACCCATTGGATGATTAAACCCAAATTCTTCTTCAGCTCGACTCAGCAAGTCTTGAAATGAAGGCTGGTTCAAATATGACACTGGAATCATGAATCTCCTCTTCTGGTTTTCTCCAACATAAACTGCAAGGTAGCCTTTTGGGACATTTATGGCCATTTTACCCGATTGGCTTGCAGAAAAGAAAGAATGTTGAAGAATTCTCTTAGCTTGAACAACAACAGGCAAACGAAAACCCATTTCCTTTTGCTAGAACTAGAAATAGATTGAAAATTAGTTGAGAGCAGGGGAATTTTTTCTACAGATTGTAGAGTTGAGAGTTCTGCTGCTTGTGAACTCGATCAAATGTGTATATATAGAGAAGAAAGTCTGTACGGGTAAAGTTTGACGTACATGGTGAGTAGGCTTTGTAGATGAAGAAACATCAGTACAAGGGGAATCACGTGCTTTTGTCTTCCAACTCACCAATAAATTATCATGGAAAATTGATCAGATTGCAAACATCATACCCTACCTTATCTTGGAAAATAAATTTGTAGGAACCACTTGAAAGATAATAAAGAATTTTGGAAGTGATATTTAGCATAGAAATAGCTAATTTCTTGTGTTAAAACTAGCTTGAGGTATTTAACTTACCTTCACAGTGTTTAAAAAATTGTCAGATGAGCATTTGTTAGTCATTCTACCCTGCATTTAAAGAAATCAGATATTTGTAACAAATTAAGGCAGTTTCAAGATATAGCCTAATAAATTTCAATCTAAAATAATACATTCCAATTTGTTGGCTTATTAACAAGCTATAATAGTATCAGAACCAGAATTGTCCATATCATGTAAGTCTCAGATTACAATGATTTTAAATTTACAAAATACTGGAACGAAAGCTCTTCACCTTGTGACAATATGCTGCATCAACTTACTAGACAAGCCACAAAGAAAATCACTTGAAGTTTGCCCTACAATATCAGTCCCCATCACCATTCAAATCTGCCCAAATTTTACAAATTAATTCAAACTACGTACATCTAAAAGCACACAGATTTAGAGTTGCATAACATCAGAATATATTACCTTATGATACCATAAGGAACTAACTTGCTAGACAAGCCACAGTGAAGTTCACATGAAGAAGACCCTACTTTCTTAGTCCCCATTACCACTCACCTAATTACACAACATATGCACTAGATGTTGTTACTTCATTAAGTGTTTCTGCAGTATCTAGTTTGAATAATGAATAATGTTGTTAGGTGACTCAGGTTTCCAAATACAGAGAGTATTCCAAGTGTTTACCTGTTAAATGATCTTCAGGTATCAAATGTAACCCAAATGGGTTCGTTTCTTGCCTAGTCCATTAATTAATGCAATATCACGATTTCCTTTTCGAGTCTCTCTTTTGCAACTGATTCATTGAAAAAAGTGCATCCGTGTAAAAAAAATTTCATGTCCAATATCCTTTCTTAGGAAACAGCACATAGAAAAAGCATTTGTATTAGAGGAAATTCAGTAGAAGAAATTCTGTTATTTACATTATCAGGGTACTCAGAATTAAAGCAATTATTGATATATTTGAGACTTCTCTTCGATACAACTAAAATTCGTTAAACTTTTTATCACATTACAGAAAGTGATGTGGATAGATGCACCCAGTCACTCCAAAAGCCTTAACTTTGAGAAAAAAAATCACACTCCTAAGGTTCTTTTATTTTCAGTGGTTTGAGACTGGAAAATGGACAACACGGAAAGCTTCAGACCCTAGAATTGACAAAAATGATATCCACTCCGAATATGCTAAAGGTGCCAGTGCAAAGTGCTTTACAGCTATGATACGTGTTGGATATGAACTCTTTGCCTTCTGTAAATGAATCAACTGTAAGACAAGCCCCATCAATTTCACATGAAGCATGTCCTACATTTCATTCCATCTTTATCTAACCTCTTAAAGGCATTATCATATAATTAACATAAACGCCCCATCAATTTCACTGCTGCAAGGACAATTATTAATCATGCATGCCTAAGTTTGAGAGATTTTTATCATCTTCTGGGGCTTCAATGTGGAAAATGGACCCTCTATAACAGTCCAGTCCACAAGAAATATTATCCGCTTTTGGACACATAACCTGTCACGATTTTATTTTCAGACTTTTTAACTCAAAACGCGTCTATTGGGAATTGAAGCTTACTATCTTATATACTCAGCATCTCTCCCGTGCTTTACCGATGTGAAATTTACCTAAGGTGTCACACCCTCTATTGCTGCTTAATTTATCTAAACAGTATTATCTAGTTTAACTTGGTGAATCATTGAAGCTGCATCAGTTTTTTTTCAGGGTTATACTGTAAGAGCCATAATAGAATGCAAGATATGGTCTGGAAAGAGAAATAATAACAAATTATGTTTAAATCTTCATTATCAGTACAGTAGTATGATTAGGCAGCATAAATGATAGGAGGACGAACTGGAGGAACTAATAATTAATCACTTTGGCAGAGTCGTACTTAATTCCAGAAAAGAAAAAAAGAAATAAGCAGCAAGCCAGAGCGAAATTGACAGCAAATAAGATGCTAAAGTGTTGTTATAAAGAGAAAGTCAATTTCGTATCATATATTACATGGATTGCGGCAAACAATCACTATGTACACTCTTTCTATGTTCTCAAAATTTGTAATTGAGTCAGTGGGGCAGAAGAGTTAGTGTCATCTGGGTTAGCCATTTCCACAACTTCGGAATCATGTTTCTTGGGTCTACAAACTGTTAGTTAGCTCCATGAATACTTCTTCACTGCATGGTATTGTAAGACCACCCATAGGATAATCAAACCCGAACTCTTCTTCAGCTTGACTGAGCAAATTCTGGAATGAAGGGTGCTTCAAGTATGAAATTGGAATAAAAAATCTCTTCTTTTCAATTTTTCCAACATACACAGCTAAGTGACCTTTGGGCACGATCGTGCCCTCTGGTTGCCTTACAGCCTGCTTAGCATGAACAATCCTGGGAAAGCGGATACCCATGCCTACAAATAGTTTAGTCTTTTGAAAGGATTTGGTAACAGTATATGAATATGAGAAATTTAAGAAAGTAGGAGAACCTTGACAATTGGTTGCTGAATTTAAACCAGTATACATATAGAGCAAAATTTTTCAGGCCACTGAGCTGAAACGATTTGAATGTTGAAATGTCCACTATGACGGCGTCTGCTTATGGATCTAAATAAAAAAAACCACATCGTTCTGCCTTCCAACTAATGATAAGGTTCCAACACGCTATTATTCCATGATCTTATTGACTGCAAGTCATCATGGCCTACCATCAAAATAGTTGGTATATATCATTTTATTATGGTTTGCCAATTTGGATAGGTTCTAAGTGGACCGACATACTAGTTGATAAACATTAGGATAAGGATCAAATTCCTAATATCCTTTTTAAGCAAACCAAATTTTGAGTCTTAAGATGCTTTATAGTAGGGAATATTCAAGTTAACAGTTAATGTGATAATGTTTCCAGAACTTGATCCTAAGTATGAAAGATGATAAGTTGAATGGAAGCATAAAATCAATCTAGCATTTGATATTTTTCTTCAATGATGCTGTCTATACCATAGTTGATCAGAATCACAAAATAGCAAGCATTGCTTAGGCTAAGAAAAATCTTCAATTCTTCCGACTAATATCAATTAATTCCATTTGTAAACCACATTTGGATTATCACATCGCTGCAATACTCAAAATTCAGAATTTCTGATCTAAATATGATAGTATCATAACTGCAGCCGCGTACTGGCTTGGTATGCAGCTTAGTTTCAATTGAGACACGGCGTTTGACTCAACTTTATGAAGGTATGCCAATATAACTCTTTTGGTATTACTTAATGAGCCCATAGGAATTAAAATAAGGATTTCTTGGTAGCTTAGTCCACAAATTCACATGCATGTGCCTGCATAGTTCAATCACCATAACAACTGCATTCAGCTAATCTAAACTTCAATGACTTGTTTGTTGCAGCTAATTAATTTCGGCTTCTTTGAATGTCTAATCAAAGTCAAACCTTTAAAATTTGCAAAAAGTTTGAGAAACAAAAGTTATTTTTCTTGCTTGAAACAAGCTGTAATGTCAGAAACTTGTCTCTGATCCTAAGTTCGGTTCCTTGTTCAAAAGGCAAGTAAATTCATTAATTTCAATTTGTTTGGATAAAGTGCTAAGCATTGTGCTACAACTTCCTGTCCTGTGCAAGTGTGGTAGGACATGCAGTGCCAGGTATCAGCTTCATTAATACATTCTCAAATCTCTCTCTCTCTGATAGCTAAAGCTGATTGCCAAAAGCAAGGCCTATGCCGTACTCCAAAAACTGGACCATTCCTTACTCCAAAGTGGTGAGGTATAAAAAAATTGTCACTGGACTATTCCTCAAAATACTTCACATACTAAGATTCATAATGTTGGAATGGTCTGCAATAATTCTTCTGTTGGAGCCAAAAGTTATAAGGAAACTTAAGAAAATGCACCTTTGCAATATTCTTATATAATTGTTCAGATGCAAAAACATTTGCAGCATCAGAGTCACTGGTGCAGTAATGAAGAAGGGCAAAAGCAGAAACTGTATAAAAGAGTAAGAAGAGAAAAAAAGTATACAAAAAGATAGAATTGACTTCTTATCATCTTTGCTGAGATAATTAACTTTACAATACAATGCAACAAATAGCCCTCTATACTATACATTCTCTCAGTCAAATTTGTGTAGTTGGTCAACAATATCCAGGGAATTAAAGTCATCTGAGTTAGCCAGTTTTAGATCATTGACATATTCCATTGGTCTACAAACTGCTTACAAGATCTAGGAATACTTCTTCGCTGCATGGAATTGTTAGACCCCCGGTAGGATGATTAAATCCAAACTCTTCTTCAGCCTGACTTAGCAAATTCTGGAATGAAGGATGCTTCAGGTATGAAATTGGAACCACAAATCTCTTCCTCTCAGTTTCCCCAACATAGACAGCGAAGTGTCCTTTGGGCACAGCTGTAGCCTGTGAGGCCTGAAGAGCACGGCGCACAGAGTTCTTAGCATTTGTAATTTTGGGAAAGCGGATACCCATGATTGTGTAATCTTTTGAATGTATTTAGCAGAAAGCTATGAATATATAAGACTTAGGGAAGCAGGAGAACCTTGTCTGTGGTTGCCAACCTTCAGGTGAGGTTATAAAGAGTAAAATTTCTCAAGGATTTGAATGTCGCAAAGAATCACATGGTTCTGCTTCCCAACTAATGATAAGGTTTCAACAAGTTCTGTATTGCAATCTGATGAATTGCAACTTGTAAATGGCCTACCAGAAAAAGAAACAACAAGTACACCTATATCAGATATATGCTTATATCATGACCTGCTGCTTATGACTGATAACATGCTAATCATTTGGATAAAACTCTAACTAGTAGAGACTAACTTCAGGATCAAAGTGCTAGTAGTTCTTCGAGCAAACCATGTGGTACTATTCCAAATGTTCATAGAGCTTTTGTCAAACGAACAAAATGGTTGCTTGTCTGATGATCTACCAAGCACAAGAAAAAATCAAGTTAGGCGCTCATGTGACAATGTCTCCTCTAACTTGCCCCTAAATTGGTAGCTATGCTATGTTGAATGGAATGGAAGCCTTTCTGACCAACTTAGCAGTTGATATTGTTTCTTTGATGACAGTACTGTCTATAACCTAACTGACCAGAATCACTGCTCCTTAAGTCATGGCTTGAGCAACATATATATATATATATATATATATATATATATATATATATATATATGTATAGAATTATTTTATTGACCAATGTGAATGGTTTGATTGATTGACCATATTTGATAACCATACTCCGCTCAATTAATAAAGAGGAGGGATTTCTAATCTAAAAATGAGACTATCATAAATGTAACCCATTTTTTCTTGCTATACAAAATACGCTCCAAAAGGACTCCAAGATATAATTATATTGATTTCTCATAATTTCAAGTGATAAACTGTTTTGTGACTGCATTCCAAGACCCTTTGGAGATTATTTGACATTGCTATCTCTTCATAGGTACTTACAACCTCTTCCAGTTCTGGTTTTGTTTTACTTATTTTTTGTAGCAAACTCTGTCTCTGGATAAGAAATGGACACTACTTGTCAAATACAAATAGTCAACCTTTCTTAAATTTTCTATGCATTTGAGAAATAAATGGTATTCTTCTATCCTTTCACGTAGCTCTACTGTCAGAATCATGTCTCTCGACTTAAGTTTAGTTTCCTGTTTAGTAGGTAGGTAACTCATTAATTGCAATTTATATGCATGAGTAGTGGCTTCACGGTGCTGCAATGCAACTTATATTTTGGGTTCAGTGTTCAGTGAGGAGACAGAGACATGTGTTTGGTCATCTTTACTATTCAACGTACCTATTGTCTCTGAATTTTGGAGAAAACTTAACCTTTTGCCACTCTCATGCATTGAACTGCCAAGACAAGTTCTATGAAAATCCCCTTGCTGCTATGTCACATTGCAGCCCCATCCACTTCAAAGCATCAAAATGCTTATTGCTACCCACTCAGATTCTATTATTGCAAAGAAATACTTATAGCTTTCACAAATTGAGATGTGCTTAACAATTTTCCGGAAACCTTTTAGCAAAGGACTGTAGATACTGAAAATAGGACACAATTAACAATTGTGTGGAAACTTTGTAGCAAACCTTGCATGGTACTTCCTGTAATCAGTTTGATAAGTTAAGAAAAAGAGAACACAGGAATCAAATATTTAGTGCCTTTGTTGTTATTAATTGCTTCTTAGGGATAGATGAAGCATTAAAACATAGGACAAAGAGAAAATGATCAGCATTGAATAAGCCAAGGGACTCGTGGAGTTCTTGTTAGAGTTATAACGTTAGAATGTGTAATAAGGAAAATAAAATGGCAGAAGATGGTTCATATTTTATAGATATGCAGTGTGGATTCTACATCAATGGTAGATAGTTCTTCTCTTGTCATTTTATTTACAGTTTCTATGACTATGAAGAATTTACTTGTGCTTGAACATAAAAGCAGAATCATAAAATTAATACAAGAAATATATGAATATCAGGAAGAAAAAATTTAACTTATAATTCATTTTACAGAAGCAAAAAATTTGTACAGGGGTTGAAACAACAAACAATCTATGTTCAAAATTGGTAATTGGGTTAATGATGTTAGACTAAATGTCCTCTGGCTTTAGCCATATTTAAATATCTGTCTCATCATACTTCATGAGGTCTACAAACTGCTAGTGAGATTGATGAAGACTTCTTCACTGCAAGGAATGGTTAGACCACCCATTGGTTGATCAAATTTTAACTCTTCTTCAGCTTGACTTAGCAAGTTTTGGAATGAAGGATGATTCAAGTATGAAATTGAAATGAAAAATCTCTTCTTTTGAGTTTCTCCAACATAAACTGCGAAGTGACCTTTAGGCACATCAGTGGTCCAAGTATACAAAAGAATGCGTTGCACAATCTGCTTCATCCTAACAATCCTTGGCAAACGAATCCCATTGCCTTCCTGGACTGGAATGCTTTAACAAGTACTTTGATGTATTAAAAGCTTAGAAAGTGAGAATAATAATTTTTGCAGTGAGGAGGGTTGCCCATTGAAGTTGTATATATACACACGTAAAAACTCTTATGGTCAGCAATATGAGCAGCTAGACCATTATAAGTGGTAAGGTGACAGCTGCAATGGGGTCTATTTGAGGACATAAGCCATGAAAAATCATATGGTTTTGCCTCCAATATATGGTAAAGTTTTCATACATACGCATATTCTTATATTAAAAGTCACAATACTACGTATATCTACTTGAAGTTTTTTATCAGCAAATCTAAAGACACTGGCACTGTGAGTAATGACCCTACCAACCAAAGGAAGAAACAAGGTTTAATCCACTCATGTGAGAATGCTTTTTGAAAAATTTGACGATATGTGAACTTGGACTGAATCTTAATCAATGATATGCTAAACATAAACACAAAAACAACCTGGCATTCGATAAAGATATTTCTATTCTGCAATCATGCAGATCCTCATTGACCAGAATCAATATGCCTTGTATTTGATTAAGTATTGTCAATTTTTTGGTTCAATTGAGTGTGTCTATGTTGAAGATACCAATCAGCTATCATACAGCACGTAGAACGATAACAAACCAATAAGATCGTGAAGGTGATGGATCATGGCTTGATAGATATGTAACAAACGGTCCTAAAAGACATTCAAGACAGAGATACTGGCTCCTAAGAATTGCAAATTGTGGACTGCTTTTCAACTTTTGACTCACAAGAAGTCTAGGCAAACAAGCTATTTCTAAAACTAAAAGAGTACTATTGCTGGACAGAAACCAGCATATGGACCCTTTGATGAATATAGAACAAATACAATGATAACATTTTTCCTACCAGAACTGTATACGATGTCTAAGGTACCAATCCAATAATGGTCCGAGTATTCGAGAACACAATCAGGTTAATTACTTTGACTTGTATGTATGAGTGGTAAGGAATTATTTGCAAGAACATACCATGTGACCAATTCCCAAATATAAAAATGATTCACAATACAGAAGCATGTGATTTTCATCTGACTAGTAACCATTTTGAAATGTCAGGAGCTCAAGGTTGCGGTTACCAAGTTGCTTTCAAGAAGAAGTTTGTTGATTTAAGATGCCTAAGTTGGTGAGTGGGCGGCCTATATTTTTCATTCCCTGCCTACTTAACAGAAACTTGTTTTTCAGCAACCTATCACAAGGACCAGATGCTGTTAATTAGTCAAGTTTAAGAATTGCATGTCGGAATTGAGCCTATCATATCAACGCCTTGTCATTCATTGATGTATGAATGACTTATTCGACAACATAGTGTGATTCCTGATGTTAAGTCTTCTTCTCTGCTCCTTGTATCAGATTTCTCTCTGTATCAGACAAATGGAAACAGAGGAGAGACGAAAACGTGCTCTATAAAGTATTATCTGATAGTATGAAGAACTGTTGAGAGCTTAAGGCTGCAAACACTTCATATATAGAAACATTTAGAAATATAATCTCTGATGTTATTTGGTAGTTATGATGAAATTTCAATTCTACTATTTCATGTGCATAAGTTTCATGCAAGAAGCTCCACACAACATCAATGCAGAATTTTATTTTATTTTTTGTTTAAAGTGAGTATACTCCCTTTAAATCTACTTGGTGAATACGTTTGAGATTAAATTATGGTTACTTGTAAATCATAATCAATGTGAAATAAAATCGCTAACTATTATATTTAAGTTGGGGATAGTTGGTAAAATTGTTGTCAATAACAGTAAACTGATGATATGATTTCAAAGTTACAAACATGACTTAAATTTACTTATTTTCTTATATACATAACAATATAAAGTCATTACTTAAATGATCAAATTCACTAGAGCCCAAAAGCAAGAACACTTTGTGTAACTAATTGAATTAGTGAGATAATCTCAGTACAACTGGATGACCAAAGTACACAGATATTCTGAATTGCAACCACTAATGATAATTCAGGTGAGTTAAGAGAAGAAAAGATTTTGGTTAAAGAAAATTTGAATGACAGTGGTGGATCATCTGATGATGATGTCAAGATTGATAAGCCTGAAGTTTTAAGGGAAGTAGACGTGGAGGATTTGATAGGAAAGTTTATTGAACAAGATTTTGATAAGTTTGGTGGTGCGTCTGAATGTAAAGAGAATATTGCTGTTGGAAGTACTGAAAGTGAAAAGATTGCCAAATTTGAGACTGGATTTTCTAAAGATGAAGTGGCTGTTACAAAACTGAAGAGATGAAGGTTTTAGAGAGTGAATGTGAGAATGAGATTGGGGAAGAAGATGGGAGGTACGCCTGGTGTAATTGAATGTGAAGAGATCTCTGTAGATAAAAGTAATGAGAGTGAAAAGATTGCTAACATTGAGACAGAATTCAGTAAAAATGAGATGAGTGTGGCTAAAAGCGAAGAGATACAGGTTTTAGAGAGTGGATGTGATAATGAGATTGGGAAAGAAGATGGGAGTAAGTGCTGTATTTGAATGTGAAGAGATCTTGGTAGATAAACGTAACGAGACTGAAACGATTGCTAACATTGAGATAGAATTCGGTAAGAACGAAGCGGGTGTGTCCAAAAGTGAGGAGATTGAAAGTTTGCAGCGTGAATGTGATAATCAGACTGGTGGAGGAATCAAAAACGAAGGAGATGGTGCGAAGGAGCTGTTGTTTGACGAGGATGATGATTGGGAGGGAATAGAAAGGACAGAGCTAGACAGGCTTTTTGGTGCCACTGTGGCATATGTTGGGGATAAGAGTAATGCTGATCAGATTTCACAAGATTGCCACTTAAGGTCCTTGCCACGAACCTCAACCCATGGCATTGAAGGTCTCTGCTCGTGCATACTGGGATTTGACCACTCCTTTCAATTTTTAGGGTTATGCTTATAAATTATATTGTTTTTTTCTTCAAGGGTTATGCTCACATATTAAATTGTTTTTTCTTTTAAATATGATCTATTTGTGTTGAGTGCTTTTGCATCCCTTACATTTACAAAAAACAAATTTGGATTTAGGTGATTGTTGTCTTGTGTTGTACTGGTAGTATAGTTGATGAAGCCAAGTTCCTGGGGCAGAAAGCAGTTCCTTTACATGAATTAAATTCATGTCATTTAGAATTTTTTTTGTAAGTTTATTAAAATTATTGACCTGCTCTGGCATGGAGTAGTAGATTAGTGGCACATGTGGTTTTGAATAAGCTTGAGTTCTGAGAAATGTCTGTGCTATTACTTGTAAGATCTAGTTAGCGAATCTCATTTAATAGAATCGATTATGTGTAGTCCAAAATGGAGCCATATGTGGTTGTGGCCACTGGCCAAACTGGAGTTTCAAGAAATAGAAATGAACTCCTATGCAGCAAAATAATGTAGAAAAATGACTTGATGTTGACGAGGACCGAAAGAAGAGAATTTAAAACATGAACAAATGGAGAGTAAGGAACGGTATGTTAGTGTCCTGGAAAGTGAGTGAAAAAGAGAGAAAGAAGAAAGAAACAATAGATATGGTTGTTTAAGATGACTGGAATCTGAATATTAATTCTTTATTCCCCGACTGGTTTAATCTATCAAAACCCATAGATAAGTTTCATCACATAGTTATATCTTTCTTTTAGAAATTGTGCTCTACAATGGAACTCTCAGTTGGTTTAACTTTCCTTTCTCTCGTTTGGATACAAATCCTTTTTCTCTGTTGCGTATTTCATGTTATTCCTTTTCCTTTAGTTTTTTTTTCATCATCTACTTACATTTCAACTGTTATTACTGTCTTAAATGAAGCAGACAAGACTGAAGATTGTGAAAGTGCATGCAATTTAATTTGTTTTAGTGGCTTTACATTCTCAAGGGGAAAAGAAAAATGCTTAGTCACATGTTGAGTGCCTATAACATATGGCAAAATTTCAAAAGCTTCGATTGTTAATAGAATGAACTTAAATGTAATGGAAAATTAAGGCCTTCCCTTCCAGGACTATGCTTAATTGTTAGACATATCAAAGGCTCATGGTTGATTGATGGAGGAAACTGTGTTTCTGTGATAGGAATGCATGGAAACAGTTTGGGAAGATGACTCCAGAGTTTGCTATGGAGCAGTACGTTACTATACTTTCAAGATGATATTGGTGTAAGTATTTGTTTCAAAAGCATGAATTGCTGCTAGTCTCTTCAGCACTTTTATCATATTCTTTTCATGTTTTTGTTCATACAGGGAGATATTAAATGGCTGTCTGCAGATGCTGAAGACTGTAGTAAGCTAGCTTCTGATTTGAAGATATATCAAGCAGATCAACTAGGTGCTGTAGGCAAGAGGTACTTTGATAAAATGTACTTCATCCTGGTTGCCTAATAAAGAGGTTTGAATTTTTTGCATTTTGTTTCTCGTCTTATTTTTAATTTACCACTTTTCTACAGGAATGAAGATGAGCTAATGCCTCATCTTGAAGGTGTTTAGACGTGAATGGGTCTTTGAACGAGGCATGAATGTCATTGTTTGTTTACATTTGTTAATAAATTTGATTTCGCAGTGCCTGGCATACAAAACATCAGATTGAAAAACTAGGAACATTATGTATATATGTATCCTTTATGCAGATTTATTCCTGCCAATACATGCTCTGTGAAAAAATAACATGGTTGTCTCTTAAGCAGAATGATTTGTATTAATGGAGATTGAATTGGTGGACTCATCCATTGTATTTGAGAAGTTAAGATAACTCTTCTCTGATCGAAATTCGTTGATGTTCCCTAGAAATTCTTTATGGATCATCTTTGTAGAGGCAGTTGAGGGGAAAATTAAGACTTGCCCTTAAATTTTCTTATTTCATGAATGTCTCGTTTCTGAATTTACCCGCAGTTTTTGCCCCTTCCAAGTCGTATTTATGGATTGCCAGTTGGTATTAATCATGCTGCATACATCATATATTAAAAGCTCTGACACTTTTTATGTTGCATTCAATAACATGGCTGTGTTTAATTCAGTCAAATGACATTCCAGTTTCTCTTAATCCCAGAATTGGCGTCTTCAGACACCTCACAGCCCTTTGGCAGTCAAGGAAGGATACGGTTTTCACTTCAAACATTGCAAGAATCAGTCTATTTTCTAAGCGAGTAGATGTCATAGTTGTCTGTGCCAATAAAAAAGTTATCGGGTATTTCCTCATTCATATGCTTTCCTTTGCCTACCCGGAGAAAAGGAAATATGAAATACTAAATCTTCAAGGAGAAGCAGCAGCTCAACTAAGTTTTGTACAGCTAGCTGAGTCAATGATTTTATCGATGAATGGGAGTATGGAATTGCTTTTATTTCAGTTTCCGTTGTTGGGTTTATCAAATTGTTGCCTGTCTTTTATTTAATATTATAAATTATATATACAATTTATTAATAGTATATCATAAATTTATTGAGATTCTACTAATTTAAGAAAAAAATTAGTCCTAACAATATTTAGGAGGAATTGAATCTTTAATAAAGAATATGGATACCAACAACTCTTATTAAAATTGATTGACGTGCTTTTATAAATACACTTAGTTTATTAGTTTTTTTTTTTAAACAAGAATCTATTAAAAATAAAAATTTACAATAAACCAACTAAATCTAATGGAAAATTTTTCAGCCAAATAACAGAGTTTTAATCTTTAGAGCAAGCTTAATTAGAGCGTGAATAACATAATTACAAGTTACTACATTGCATTGTTTATCCATAATAAGATCTTTAATTTAAAAAATTAGCTAATAAATTTTCTTTCTATTTTATTCTTTTTCTATAATTAATTTGGCCACATTTTTTCATAATTTATTTTTATGATAAGAGGGGAGAAGCCCTTAGCTTTAGCAAGTTGAATGTCAAATTTAAAAGCTTCTGCTTTCACATAATTTACATCTCCCTTGAAATAAGAATTCGTGATTATTGCTACCATAACGTTTCTTTTTTCATTTCGAATTACTATTTCAAGTCCTATCTTCCTCTTTGAAATATCTATTGAAGTATCAATATTAAGTTTGAACCAGCCAGTCGGAGGTTGTGTCTATGAGTTCTTCGTTCCTTATTTTGAGCTCAAATCGATTATGTAAACATTAATACTCACTAACATGTAGAATTCCAGCATTGCTTCTCCTTAGTTTGTTAGTTGAATGGTTAAAAATTAGAGAGAATATAGTTTTGCTTATATAAATATATATACATGGTTATGCAACTATTCAACTGTATTATACATGAATTTTTATGTAATATTTTATCCAAAAGTTTTTAAATAAAATATATAAATATGGAAACTTCTTCCCTGTTATATCCCAAGTCGAATACCATCGCAATCAACTTTGATCGCACCAGTAGCAATAATTTTTTTTTATTTGTCTATTGATTTAGCTGTTCAAGAAAAGTAAGTGGATGAAATTTGGAAGGACAGCTTACCCTTAAGGCATAAAATGGTGGTCCTACAAATGTTACTCCTCATTTGGTCTGAAACGCACCGTTTCGGGAACCGGTGCGTTTCATTATGGTTTATAGCCTTGGTTGCTTTCCGTTGAGGTCTTACAGTTGCAGAGCTGGGAAAGTACGATTCGGATCTGACGGACTCCACTTGCTCACTCACTGAGTCACTTTCTTCTTCCGCAATTTTTACATTTCCTCCAACCAAAAGCAATTCATGATCTACGCTTTCTCGAGATCTGAAAAAGTTGAAGCGTATTCAACGCCGCCAAAATGGCTGTAACAATCGAGAGCTCCGTTTGGGAGCCAAGTCCATTTCTGTATGTATTCATATTTCTATCTTGCCTTTTCTCCATATACGTCCTTATGCATCCAGCAAATCTTCTTCTTCTTCTTCTTCTTCGCTACTCGATCACTCAACCTCCTCTTCCTTCCTTCGCTTCCAGCGTAACTTCCTCCTCCTCTATTCCCTCGCTTCAGGTAACCTGTAATTCTTTTTTTGGTCTGTCTATTTTGTTCTACTTTAGTATTAGGCTCTGTTTGATTGCAGAGTTAACTGTTTCAAAAATAAACGAGAATTCGAATTTCGCGTTGTTTCTGATTTTTGTTGTGTGTTCTGAGTGATCTGAAAGTTTATGGTTGGTGTTTATGGAGAGTATGAGTTGGTTTATCACGGTGTCGGTAAGGAACAGATGGTTTCATATATACGGTGTCGCAGCTGCTCTCTTTTTGGGAGTTTTTTAGGGTTAAATAACCAATAAACGTCCTAATTTTTTTTTCTATTAAAAAATATCTCCCTCAACAAAAATCATTTAAAAATATCTTAATTTATTTATTTTAGACAAAATTATTCCTACACCTACTGTAAACTAAAATTTTATTTTTTACATGTTATCACTCCAACATAAATTTCGATTAAAATGAAATTTTGACCTTACTTGAAATTTACTATTAAATAAAGTGAAAATTTTCTTTATTCGAATGTAAATTTCAAGTCAGATAAAAATACAATTTGACTTAAAACTTATTTTTGAGTAAAATAAAATTTTATTTTATTTAAAATTTATTTTTGAGTAAAACAAAATTTTCATTTTATTTAAAAGCAGGTTTTGAATAAAATTTAATTTTTACCTTACTCGAAACTTACTTTCGAGCAATAATTAAGTAAAAAAATAAATTTTTAGTTAAAATTAGGTATTAGAGTATTTTTGTTCAAAAAAGTAAAATAAAATATTTTTGAATGATTTTTGTTAATGAGGTATTTTTAAAATTTAGGTTGTAAAGTAAGGTATTTTTTATTATTTTCTTAATTAATATGCTTCCTTTTTTTAAAAAATATCAAAATGCCCCAACATTCTTTTTTAAATAAAATTAATTGAAATATATTAATATGAATGGAAATATTACTTTTATAATATGATTATTAGATTTTAATTAATATGATGGATATGCTAATTTACATTAAATCTATTTTCCACATTAGTTCAGTTAATGTAAGTTGCTAAATTATTTATCCGGTTTTAAATGTTAAATAATATATGGGGAATTTTCACATACCTCCCCTGAGGTTTGGTGAAATAACACATAGAGGGAAGGTATGACGTAATTTACACATACCTCCTCTCTTATTTAATGGAAATTTACTTTTCCTTCTCTTAACATTCAATTTTTGTTAAAAAATCAATTTTACCCTCAATCTATGTCATAATTAGAAGCTATAAATGTAAATATTATGTCTATAAAAATGTTAAAAAATGGAGCAAAAGAAAATACAATTGTAAAGCTATTTTTTCCTTCCATTTCACTATATATACACACAAGTTACTTTATACATATACAAATGATGTTCTGTACAAAACCAACATTTCTCCTAAAATTTTCACAACAATGCCATTTTAGCTCCCAAAACACAGCCATTAATCATAATTTTTATAATTGCCCTACAACAAATCAACTAGTACTAAAAACACCAGTCATCATAATTTTGTCTATTCTCTTTATCCTGCAAAAATAACATAATGTCAATGTGATAACAAAAAAAAAATTATAATTAACCTTAATCATGCACACACACAACAACTTTAAAGGAAAGATAAAAAAATAAAAAAATAAATTACAAATTGGCATAAACCTTCTTCTCACGCACATTAATATTTTTTTTTTGCTCCATTTTTTAACATTTTTATAAACATGATATTCACATTTATATCTTCTAATTATGACATAGGTTGAGAGTAAAATTGACTTTTTAACAAAAATTGGATGTTAAGAGAAGAAAAAGCAAATTTTCATTAAATGAGAGGGGAGATATGTGTGAATTACGTCATACGTTCCCTCTATGTGTTATTTCACCAAATCTCAGGGGAGGTATGTGAAAATTCTCCAATAATATATTGTTGTCAATTCTCGAATTTATCAAGATAGTAAATTGATAACATGAAATTATTGAAGCATATAAAATCATATTTTAAATCTCATTTGACATGAAAATTTGAAATTAATGTAAAACAAAAGTGCTATATATTAAACATTAACAAACAAAATGAAAATTTGAAATCATATTTTATTAAAATTTAATGTTATTAAATACTTTTTTAATTTTACTCAGAATATAATAAAATATACGACTATAAAAAATATATTAACAAATATATAAATAAATAAATAAAATTTCATTTGTACCTTCAAATTTCGTTAAATGTTAATCTTATTTTTTAATTTTTTTTCAAACTAACCTCATAGTATAAAAATAGTATTAATTTCTAAAATGTAGGTGGAAGAAATGTTATTTTTAATAATGTTGAGGCAAATTTGATATATGTAAAAATAGGTGAGATAAAACTGTAAATTATAAGAAAACCGAACATTTTACAGGTTCTGCCATTTTTTAATTTTTAATTTATTTTCCAGTTAAATTAAGGGCAATCAATCAAAAGATTGTTGGGTTCGAAGATGGCTCAGTCTCTGCAACGAATAGTGAGCCACGGCGGTCGCGCCGTACGAGCCACCAGTTGCCCTATCTCTAGACCATTCTCTGCAGACGTGTTGGTCGAGGTGAAGCCCGGGGAGATCGGCATGGTCTCCGGAATTCCCCAAGAACATCTCCGTAGAAGGGTACCGCCGTCTATACTCTTCTGTCTCTATCTAATTTTCTTTTGACTTGTTTTTGTCGGACCACATTTTATTCTTTTCCTAATAGTACGAGAGAAACAGTTCATCTAAGAATTGCTAACGTTTTAGGATGACTTGATTTATCAGGGTTTTTTCATGTTTTGATATTTTTAAATGTTGTTTTGGATCCAGAGCTAGTGGTTTTTATATTGTTGCGGTGAAAAGCTATCTTACGTTTTGTTCAGGTTTTTGATGTCTTACTAGCAAGATTAAATTGGTTTCAATGTTTTAAAAATGCTAACTTGAGAGAACGGTTTAGCGAATCTTAAGCTTAGAAATTTTGGAGCGTCTTCTGTTCTGGTGATTATAAGGGTACTTTTGTGTTTTACTGCGTGACATTCCAATTTTACATCAATGACAAGGAGGAACCATCCTTATAAAGGCTTTTCTCGTTTCTTTTTTTTGGCAACGAGTTGCTGCTCGGTTCCGGCGGTTCCCTTGTTATAGTCTTTTCTGTTTTGTTTGCATATATTTATGGTATTCTATTTAATTATTCTTCTTTCATCTTTTGATATGTATGGCAGGTTGTAATTTATTCACCTGCTAGAACCACTTCTCAGCAAGGATCTGGAAAAGTTGGAAAGTGGAAGATCAATTTTATGTCTACGCAAAAGTAAATTCTTTTTTGTGAAGTTTTTCTTGCATAAGAATTTCCTAAGATTGTCAACTTAGTCTGGGTGCATTTAGTGCCATGGAATATGGCCATAGAGTTGTCACAATCGGAATAGCATTTGAAATTCTTCTCAAGTCCACATAAAAACTCAATTTCATGTCAATAAATGTATTTTCACAAAATGTGAATTGCTTTAAGTTCAAGTACTATCATGTATCAGAGATATTTTCTAAAGACACCTTTAGTTGAATGCAGTCTCATGAACCAGGCTTTTGCTTGAGCAGAATAAAAAGTTGTGTTATTTACAGATACTACCTATATGTTGCTACATTTTTGCAACAGGGCAAAGTTGAGCGTCTTTAAATATAAAAATTATGTTTACTTTTCTTTTATAATTTTGGAACCAAATGTATGCTGCCTTTTCTAATGATTCTAGACTTGTCTTTTGTGTAGTATTTATTTCATGACTAGATGTCTCAATTATATGAAAATTTTGGGTGTTACTGTGTAGTTCTTATAGAAAATGCTTGTTTCTCGATATCCATTGTTATATTGCCAAAGGTTTCTTGATCAAGTTTGAATTACAAGTTATATTAGTGTTTGGATAATTTTTTAGAGTGATTTTGCAATGTGATCACATGATCAAAAGTATCTCATCACTGAGTAATTCTAGACGGGAGAATCCGTTGATGGGTTGGACATCCACTGGGGATCCATATGCCAATGTTGGTGATGCTGGATTAAGTTTTGATAGTGAAGAGGCTGCAAGGTCATTTGCGGAGAGACATGGTTGGGAATATGTGGTATGTGTTTAATTTTTTAATTTAAAGTTGTCATTGGGAGTTTTTTTGTTTAAAGATTCTGTATGTTTTGATTCTGAGATACTTTGGAATTTAAAATTTCTTGTAACTAAGCTGCTGAACACATGTTCAGCACATTTTTAGTTTTATGCCCTTGTTATTTTTGTACTTAACAGTATGCGATTTTGGTAACACCTCTAGCCCTCCTGTCTCAAAAGGTTTTAAGTAGCATTTCTGTTGCATGTTTGATTTCATACATTTCGATTATGAGATGAAATATCCAGTCAGCTCCTTGCGACGAATTTAACATTCTTTAGTTTCTTCATTATAATTTTTGCCTAAACTGCTATTGACAACATTTCTTGAACTCATTTCAGGTGAGGAAGCGCCACATACCATTGCTGAAGGTTTGAGACTCTTCTTTTACCATATTTATTGGCATTTTTAACTGTCTGCATTTCTGTGCTGTAGCAATATTGGCGTGCAGTTTGAGTTCTAATATATAAAAACAGTTGTTTCAGCAAGCAACAAAAGAAAAAAATTAATTACAAGTTTAATATAGTTGAACTGTTTAGGTCTGTCACTGTGCAATTGAGTTTGACGAGGATCCAAATGGAAGAACTGGTTTTGCAGTGCATTTACTTTTTAGCTGTCTTTGATTTTCATTTTGAAGCGCGATTTTCTAGAATGATATGGGGTTTTCCCTCCATTATTTTTTTCTCTGCTTATTCATGCCTGCTTGTTATGCTATGATCAATTTGCTGAGTGGTTGAGAGGGTTTTCTGATGGTCTAGATGCTAGTTGGAATAGTTACTAGCTAGGCATGTTGGTTTTTGATTACTGTTTGAAATCTAGCAATGGAAAAGCTTTTCTTACTAGGGATCTCCTGCATTCCGCCTGGTTAATTCCTTCTCTTTCTTGTTTCTAATGTGTTTTTATTGGGTGGATATATCCCGAGTGACCACAAAACTTTATTGCTTTAATAGATTCCAGAGCCTCTATCTAAAATGATCCTTCTGTACTGTACATTCAACAATGTAACCACAGAGGTATGCAGATTTAGGTGGGTATAAATAAGTTTTTACTAGTCTTGCATTGAATTGCCCTTGCGCGCTGGCATCATCACCCCCCCCCCCCCCCCCCCCCCCCCCCCCACACAAAAACATGTCTGAAGTTTTTATAAGTTGTTCAAGATGCCATTATATATTTTGTTGACATAAATATGAAAATATTCATAGCATTTTCTGTTATGTTTGCAGGTGAAGTCGTATGTGACAGTCTCCCAAATCCGCAACCAGACTCTTTACCGCACTCAAACTGACCGAACTGCGACCATTTCTCGCTCTCTATGCACAGCGACAGAGTCCCGAACCCAGAAGCTCGAGCGCATCGCCGACGAGTTACTTGATCTCACAAAGCTCGAGCGCTATGACTACTCAATCTTGTTCCGGCACAAGATGGGCCTCAACCGCTACGGCCCTGCAGTTTCTGAGCCTAGCTCGGCTGGTCCAGCTGCTGCCGGATCTGGGCCAACGGAAGTGAAGGCAGTGGAAAAGACAGCGTTCGACATAAAGCTTGAGAAGTTTGACTCGAGTGTTAAAATTAAGATTATCAAAGAAGTGAGGGCGTTTACTGATTTGGGGTTGAAAGAGGCGAAAGATTTGGTGGAGAAAGTACCTGCCGTGATTAAGAAAGGGGTTACGAAAGAAGAGGCTGATTCCATTGCTGAGAAGCTCAAAGCATTGGGGGCTACTGTGGTATTGGAATGAGAATCAATGAATTGATATATATTTTTTCTTATCTGATTTGCAGATTGAAAGTTTTGGCTTTGATTGTAGCATGTAAACATTAAACATTTGAATGAAATTGGTAGAATTTTCAAGAATATAGAATTGGTGAGTTAGGGTTTTAGGGAGAGAGTTGTTAATGGCGATGAGTAAGTCGTTATATCTGTCAGTTATAATAGTTCATACTTCATATGTCAAAAAGAAAATCTAAATATGTAATATAATATAATTATTTTATCAAAAATAATTTTATTCGAAAACTCTATTCTTGTAATTTCAGAGCACACTGATATTTATTTATTGGATAAAAACTGTAGTGCATTAAATTGCGGGTGGGCATAAAACATTCAACACTAATTGGTTGGTTATTGATTTAAACGTGAGGTCACTCAACAGTCAATACGACACAGCATTTTATTCTCCATATCGCATACAAACAGTACAAAGAGATTTTTCAAATTATTTTTCTTTTTAGATTATTGTTTTAATAATTGGCAGTTGGGTCCCTATAGTTGTAGTGTCCATGATTTCTATCTGCCACCTTGGTATGACAATTCTTTCTTTTTGTTACAGCTGACAAGTAAAAGATTCAAGATCGTTTTTTTAAGCTAAGCTAAGATGATCATTTCATCACATATTTTTATATGGATAATGTATGATTTTATGTGACTGTCTGTATGCACATATATTATTCGGCAGATCATATTTTTTAAAAAAGAAAACAGAATAGATTTGGGTATCACAAGTCACAATTCTTGCAAGAAATTATCTCCTCCTATTCCCAATCACGTCTATACCTAGTGTAACGCTTTGCTTTTGGATATACCTAATTAAATATTACTATAGGATAGTCAGCAACGCATTTATTTTTGGACAATAATATTCGGGTCCTTAAATGATAAATGATAAATGTTAATGATATCTGAAAATATTACCCAACTCTTAGCTTCAAATTAATTCTTAATTTAATTTTAACATAAGCACGGGTTTGCAGATTATCCAAGGATTTGGCAAGTGGGTCCAAATTAGGGGTCCTAATAAACGTTAGAGTTTTTGAATTACTGAAAAAGAGCGAGATTGTTATTGGAGTTATGGATATGGTGGTCTTCTTTTTTATATGTAAAAGAGAGAAAGAGAGAATAGTAATTGTTATGGGTAAAAATAAGTTGAACACGTAACAGTATGTAAGTCTATGATGCTCTAATTAGTACCTATAGAGCAATTCGTCTATGTTGAAACCCACATTATGAGGGATTCCAATTAACATGGGATCCAAACTCAGGTAATTTAAAGAATGTTCATATGAATGGTGTCACGTGATTTATAATTAATAGTCTATACAAAGAGAATAAATGGGTGAACTCTATTATAAGATAATCCCAAAAGCTAAGGGATTTGGTTTCTAAAAAATACGAAAAAAAGTGTCCTATATATTTAGGTCACCTAAGGAGTCTCCACTTGATGTCGCCTGAAATAGTCACCAATCGGACAGACAGTTCAACTCTTAGGAGGCTGAAAATGGGTCTCACCTGACACTGTCAGTATTTAGAGGACCACAAAACGAAAACAAATGAATACTCACTATGTGTACATAAAGGATAATGTGATCTTCTACTCCAACTAAATATTTTCATGTGGCATGTAATTTTGAATAAGATCATGAAGACTAATCCTAGTTCATCACGTGTCCTTAGTCTTAGTTCTAAGCTAAGATTTTAAATGACAAAAACGTGTGAAGAGAAATTAAGGGGAAATTAAGGCAACATTTTTTAACCAATCACAAACTTACAAAGGTATGATATTTAAATACTTATCTCAAAGTAAAGGGGGTAATCTAGTTTTTATCTCATTTTTATTCTCTCTCACAACAAACACAACTCTTGTAATTTTTTTCCTCTAGAAAACAAGAAGAAGCTTTGTTTTGCCCATTGGTTTTCTCTTGAGACAACCTTAAATACTTATTGAAGTGGTTTCTTAGAGGTTTGTCTACTGTTTTGCCTCCAAAAAAGGCCACAATTTTACTTTTTTCTGATACCTATCATGTGCTACTTGGTTAACTTTCCATTTTTTACATGAATCCGCCCTATATTAACAATTTTGAGCTATAAAAATCGAGTCTTAAATTCACTCCCTCAAGGTACTAACTTAAGTGTCGGAGTGGGCCTGACGGAGTACCTCCAGTGCCTCTTTTTGACCTTGTTCTTTGTTATAGACGGGTTCATCCAGTTCGAGTCCTAGGTCACCAAGGATAGTAAGGTGAGAAAGGTTCGTGACAGCTTGGCTCGTTTGCAAAGGGTAAAGTTCTAGTCCAGGAGCCTCCTCGAGATTAGAACGAGGTCAAGTCGGGTGCGGAATACTGAACTCAAACTGTTGACTGGGCATTCATCTCCAGCTTAGATACTTGGTTACCTAGGCATCCTACCTCACTAGGGTTGATGTTTTATTGCATCAATAGTGGTGTTTGTAGTGACTCAGAATAAAAGGTCCCGTTACAACCTACGTACCCGTTAAAGAAGTTAGATGCTTAACTCCGAGGTCCTAAGAAGGGCTAGGGTAGAGGTCACTCGGGAATCAGGCCAAAATAGTTACTCGCTTCAAGATCAGCCTAAAAACGAGTATGTTACAAGTCAGAATAAAAGAACACCTGACCAAGGTCTTAGGAGAAAGGGAAAAGACAATGCCGCCGCCAGCCAAAATTTGGAGGCCGAGAAAGCTAAAAAAGTGAAAGAATTGGCTGAAACTAGGTCACATTTCTGGTACGTGATGATGCATCTATTGATGCGGTAAAATATCAACCCTAGTGAGGTGGGATACTTAGGTGATCTGGTATCCGCACTGAAGATAAATGCCCTGTCAACAGTCTGAGCTAAATATTTCGCATTTGACTTGACCTCGTCATTCTAACCTCGAGGAGGCTCCCGAACTGAAATTTCACTCTTCACAAAATCATAAGCCAAGCTATCACGAACTTTCTTGACCTCGTTATCCCTACTGATCTTAGACTCAAACTAGATAAACCCGTCTACAACAAAGAACACTTTTTTATCTTCAAGGAACCAACAAACAAAACAAAGGTTTCTCTTTGTTTTCTATAGGGAGAAAATGATAAAACTTGTGCTTGTAACTAGAGAAAATGAAGACATGAACAAAATTAAAGAGAAGCTTGTTTTTACCTTGAGATAAATGCCTATGAATATCATACTTTTATGGGCTTATGATTAGTTGAAAAATGTTATCCTAATTTTTTCTTGTTTTTTCTTCTCACATTTTTATCATTTAAAACCTTAACTTAGAGCCAAAATTAAGGACACGTGATGCGCTGGGATTGATCTTCATAATCTTATTCAAGATTATATGCCACATGGTACGATTTAATTAGGATAAGAGATTACATTATCCTTTATGTATACTTGGCGAATGCTCATGTGTTTTTATTTGTGGCCCCTTAAGTACATATAGCATTAAGTGAGGGACCATTTTTAGCCTTCTAGAAGTTGATCTGTCTCCCTAGTTAGGTGGTTGTTTCAGGCGGTGTCAAGTGGTCCCCTCAAGTAACCTGAAAACATAAGACACTTTTTTTATATTTTTGGAGACCAAATCCTTTAACGTTTGGGATTATTTCAAGTAGGGTCCACTTCTTTGGCTCTTTTATGTGAGTTATTGGTTATAGACCACATGGCATTTTTCATGTTAACACCCTTTAAACTACTTGAGGTCAAATTCCGAGTCAATTGGGATCTCTCATGAGACAAGTTTCAACATGAGCGAATCATCCTATAGGTACCGACTAGAGTGTCGTGGGCTTATGTACTGCCATGTGTCTAACTTATTTTTACCCATAACAGAGGTCCCTAAACTTTCAATGACTGAAGTGATGGCGAAGGCATTGAAAGCTTCTAAGAGTTCCTTACCTATGTCTCATCGTTTTCCCTTCTTTTCGCTAGTCTTACCCTTACCACCTTGGGGCATATGCATATCATGTCACCTTTTCAAGATGATCTGAGATAGTTAAGAATACAAGTTTATGACATAAAATGCTCATGGCGAAAAATCTTTTGAACTTGTCTTGCTCTACCTCACCTTAGCAAGGCTTGGCGAAATTTCCACATGATCTAGGGTAGAGTTAGACGATAATCCCTCGTGAATATATTTTGCTATATTATTACTTGGTTTAAAATTTAATTACTCACAAACACAAAAAATAGTTATAATATTAATCACATAAGTATTATTATTTCCATATCAATTTTTTCTTTTCCCTTAAAAAACTAAAATTTTATTGATTGCAAAATTTAAAAAAAAAAATCATAGGATGCTTATTATAAAATGATAAAACAATTAAGATAATGGTGCCAAAAATCAAACATACAATTTTCAAAAGATAATGGTGTTTGTTGAAAGGTGGAGGGTTTAAATTTTAAAAGAAGATAAATTTGTTAGGATTACTTATGGATAAGGTGGAGAAATTCACAATCTTATTAATTTTTAATTTTTGACTTGACATACAATAGAAGAACTCACATTTATTTATAATATGACACTTCTTTAATCAATAATTAAGATTATGCCAATAAATATATGATCTAATGGTTATAAATTTTTTTCTAGAAATATTTATAATAATATTTAGATATTTACTATAATTATTTAGATTTTTATTACTAAATATTTAAATATTTATTCCATAAATATATAGATATTTTTTTATAAATTTATAAAGATTGAGCCACATTATTTTTAAGCCCAACTTACAAGCCTAATTTATCTTTTAGTGAAATTAAATTTAATTTCTAACCGTGCTTACATTAGAAGCCTACTGAAACCAAAACCAAAACTAATAATTACCAACTAAAAGCAAATTTTCTTTTATAATTAATTGTGAGAAACTGACACAGCATAATCATAGCAATTCTTTCCTTTTCAGCAGTCTTTTAAATATTTATAGACGGTACTCTTCCTAGAGTTGATTATAATAACAATTAATGCATGATATTTCAAAATTATTATCTTCTTTACTAATAATTTCTTCAGTCAAAACTGTTGAACATCCCCCACATTCATTGTCCATTATATATTATTCAATTAATCTAGCCAGAAGCTAGTGATGATGAGATCGATCCATGCATCCTCTTTGTATATATGGACTTGTTAGACCAACCATTGGATTATTTATGTCTATGGCCTTCCGGCAGTATGAGTTTTCGCTTGGTGTTATATGACAAGAACCACTGATAGCAGCTGGATTATTCAGATGATTGCTACAGAATCTAAATGGGTTTTGGTTTAAATGAAGCTAGAAATAATGAAAACTGAATGCAGCAGTATTATGAACTGTACTGTAGTATATATGCCGTCAGCATGAAGAATTTGCTCCTTTAAAGTTCACATGGCTTTGCTCATTTGGCTCGATCAAAATTAATATTCTATCTCATATTTATCCACCAATTTACGGTACAAACGGTCCACCATTTTATTTCTTTCTTTCTTTTTTTCCCTTTGAAGTTATGGTTCAAAACTTACATTGCTCCCTCGATTCAGGGACTCGCCACACATTATACAAAGTGATTGATTATGAATAGTACCAAATTCCCATGTGATATGCTTAGATGAAATTGCAGAATGGTAGATGATAGATCAGCCTTTTGGCCACTAGGACTCAAGAACTGGAAATTCCATGTTCCATCCACCAATGTTATGGACTTCTTTATCTTTGCTGCTTCCTATTTTTCATCTTAATTACAGTCTAAAAAGGACTTGAAGATGAGTCTTATGTGAATATATTTTGATATATGTATTAATGAAACTTATTTTTAACTTAAAAAAGAGAAAATTTTAAATAAGACAATTTTAACGAGATTATTCAATAAATACATATAAAATATGTACTAAATTAATTATTTTTTTTTTCATTGTGGTAATCACATTATAGGATTCATTGATTTCAAATTAAAGTACATCATGCCTTTAATTATTTGGTGGGATATATGAGTACACAACATGGTATACTTATTTTATATAATATTTTCTCTTGAAAAGTATAAAATTTTTATTTTTTTTTAAAAACAAGACAAAAAAAATAGTTTTATATTTTAAAATTTGACACTAAAATAATATTTATTAATATTTTTACTAACTGTATATGTTTTTATTTTTCGGATACATATATATATAGAGAAAGACACACACATGCATGCCCACGTATAAAGTTAAGAACGTTGTTATCATCGTTTTTATACTTTCCAAATTTTGAAAGTATATATTATCATTTTCATACTTTATATAGAAATAAATTTATGACGATGTATAAAGAGAAAAAAGTTTATATTGTCGTTTTTTAAATTTATATTTAATTTAAAAAGTATACAAGTCGTTGAAAAGTTAAACTAAAGATATAAAAGATGTTCTTTGTATTTTCGAAAACGACGTTAAAAGAATATTATCAATTTTTCTAAAGATTTTAGTACAAAGAAGTATCAAACATGCATGTTTTTACAATTTTCAATTCTCAATTCTCAAAATATATTATTTTCTAAATAAATATGAAGCATATTTTTGGATTTATATAAATTTTCTTTTTTGTGATCTTAAGTTTGCCGGCATGACAACAAAGACTATTAGGTGGAAGAGGAAAAGAACATAAAAGATAGAAGTTTCTATTATGATTAAATAAAAAAATATGCTGCTTTATTTTTAGTCTTAATTATTATCTAATTAAACATGGATCCATCCAGAAATTAGTTAAATCCAAACCACCTGCTTTAAAATTAACATTTCATATTTTGAATTTTCAATTTCTGCCTAACACTTTTTAGATATGTTGAGTATATTTAAAAATGTCATGTATAAAAATTTCATCTTATTTTTTATTCAAAAAACTTTCAAAATAATTTATTTTTCAGTCAATAAAAACGTATCCCAGAGTATTTCATATTATGGTTCTTTCACTAAAAAATTTATAACTATTTTTATAGCCGTTCAAAAATTATACAATTTATATAACAACTACTACACACATAGACAAACCATGATAACAAGTTTTATAATTTTAAAAAACCTTTTTTCACTCAAAGAACTTTTATCTTAAAACATATTTGTAGAATTTACAAATTTTTAGAACACTAGTATCAACTTTGAAGAAATGATACAAATTTAGAACTTTTATTCAATTTAAATGAAACAAAATTCGATAAGTACATTGTTGTGTGAGGATTAAGTGTATAAAAAATTTGAAAGAAAAATCTTAATAAAATTTTCATTATAATTATTTCAATCATTATGTGAATTAGTATAATAAGGATTTATACTAAATAAATATTATAGAGTTTGATTACCAATCAATTCACTAGTGTGAGGGGAGATTAACACACTTGAATTCTATATCTAAATACAATATATAGTTACAAGATAGTTTTTCATATTTCAATTTAAATCATTTTCTGTACTCTTAAGAGTTTGTACACAGTTTTACATGTATACGCGTATTAATATCTGAAAAACAACCATTTTTAATTAATGATTATCATAGTTATAAGATAGTTTCCAATATTTTACTCAGCCAAGTAATTAATAGGATAATACATGAATGTCTATAGCTTGGAATCTAAGGGTGAGTTTGGCAGTGCCAATGGAGTGCTAATTAGCACTTGTAAAATACTAAACCATGTGTTTGGCAAATTTTAATAAAAGTATTTATTGAAAAATTTTAATACTTGAAGTGATTATTTGATTAGCAAAAATTTGGTGCTTTCTCAAATTAGCATTTTAAGTGCTTAAAAGAGTAACATTTGTATAGTTAACGAAAGTTTTTATTTTTTTTCAAAATATTCCTATACAAATTTAAAAATTATATTTCTCAAATATTTAATTTTTTGGGTTAAATAAATTTTAATTTAGATGATTATATATATGAATATACGATGAATTATATTAGATATTTGGAAGTATATTATTTGTTACATTTTTTTCTTTCTAGATGAATAAATTATTTAAATTGATTTATTATTTGTGTTAATAATATTTATAATTTTATTTATATTTTAATGTATAGTAGATAATTAATATTATTAAAATTATAGTTATTTTTATAACAAAAAAATATTATTTTTTATTTTTTAATGATTGAAGTGGTAGTTTTTTTTATAATAAATTTTTTATTCAATTTTTTAGAAATGTTATATACACACATAATATTTATTTTTATTAAAAATATTGCTATATGGATATATATTACTTATTTTGACATATATCTATTTTAGTAATTTGTCAATATAAAAGTATTTTTTAGTTACACCTCCAAACACTTAATTAGAATCAATAAGTACTCTTAAATTATTAACCAGTACTTAAATACTTTTTCAAAAACTGCTAAAAGAAAAAATATTAAAGAATATAAGCACTAATTATTTTAGTACCTATTCTTTTGCCCTGCCCAATCTGACCCTAAGTTTCAATATCCACTTATTAACGCCTTCAATATTTTACTTACACGTGCATGTCTCACGACAGATATTAGATATCCTGATATGTGCCTTAAAGATTATTTTTACACACGGTCTTATCTTACTACTCTAGGAAGCTACAAAACAGAAACAAAGAAAAGAGAAAGTAACTAGCATGTCAAGATTAATTGTAGATGATATATAGCTCATTGTTCTTCATCTTTCATTAGGCATTATGCAGCTGAGAAGCGACTTCAATGAAAGTATCTTCCTTGCATGGAATTGTTAGACCGCCCCTCGGCTGATCGAACCCGAATTCTTCCTCCGTTCGTTTCAGCAAGTCACCAAATAAAGGGTGGTTCAAGTATTATATTGGAACCACAAATCCCTTTCTTTCTATCAATCCAACATAGATAGGAATGTGGCCTTTTGGAACATCCTGTTGATTTGTGTTATGAACATGCTGCTTCTTCAGAATTTTCTTGGCATTGAGAATCATAAATGGAATACGCAAACTTATTTCTAAATTTGCTGAGTTGGGGTGGAAAAACATTACAGAAAATGTAAGCAGGGTTCTGAGCTGATAGATAGGGAACTAATTAAGAATGAAATTGTAGTTCTTGATGTTAGAAGAGTTGAGATGTTGAAGTGTTCATAGAGAACGGTGTGTGCTGCATGTTTGGAATAAATTAATCCAAAGAGCTCAGTGCGTGATTTCAGCAGAACTACCACTCCTGAGTATATACTGGGAGAAGCCCAGCGCCGCAAAAGCTCACTTGGCTTTGCTCACTGAGCTATATATATCTCTCTTCCTAGACGAAAACTGAGGACCGTTCCCTGAAAAATGTTGGGCAAATGTGTCAATATATATCTATATGGATTGATCGATTGATGTAACACAAGGGTACTCTTAGGCAGGTTCTGTATCTTAGTTGACAAAGTTATCGTAGCTTAATTGGCAAATGTTGTATACGTTGCTGCTTTCAAGTTTTAGGACGTTTTGTTGTCGTTTATGTATTGTTTCTCTTAATTATTTTTACTTTTTCTGTCAAAATGAATATTTTAATGATTCACTTCGTTGATTTATGCATGAGATTCTACTGATAAGAGTTTTAACAAGTTCTAATACATCAAACGAGTATAGTTAGCTAATTGTTCTAATACAACTAGCTAGTATAAACTATTTAATTAATAGCGTAAAAAGTAATTATGCATGTTATTATTCAGTTCGGCTGGTAATGATCATGTTAAAATTGAATATCTAATTGCTATCATCTTTATTTAATACCGTCAAAGTAAACGCCATCAATATGCCTTTAATGTAATGATGTTTACAAATGTGAACCTACGCTTCTGCTAACTAACTTATTTAGGGAGTGCAAAAAAAGAGGGTGAGAGAGATTCTTAATTTATATAAGTGAAAAATAGTTGGACTTTTTAAATATAAAAAAAATATTTTATTCTCTTAATGTGAAAAAATGGGTAAATTTAATAATATAAGAATAAATTGAGGCCTCTCTCTCATGGTTTGCCCTCATTATTTGTTGCTACTCATAAATTGAGGGCTTCAAAATACGCGGCTGCTGTACCCTAAAAAATTCACATATCACCAAATGAAATGCATGTGATGATAGTTATTTAAATTAAACTTGAACCAGTAGTTATTTAGATGTTTTGTTATTTGATTTCATTTGTAATTAGGTTTTCAATCAGTAATTTATCATTTAATTATTTGCGGTATTTTATTAAATAATATATGTTAATAAGTAAATATATATGAAAATGGATTATTCTTTAACGTACTTAAAAGCATAACTTCTTAGATAAAGAATGGATGTGAATTATTACTTTTGATTTGTTATCATTAAAAATTTTTAAATTAAACCAAGTCAAACCGGTCTCTAAACCAATTTTTTTAGAACGATAAGTAAATAAAAATTATGATCCTCTTGTAAAGGATATATGGATATGAGATTGACAAAAACATATAGCTACCACTATATACTACTTCTGATTTTTTAGTTTTATTCTTAAACTCATTTTTGTATTTAATATTAAATAAAATAAAATTATTTTTTACTTAACAATAACAATAAAAATAATAACTAATTTTAGAAAATAAGAGCATTTTATAATTTTACCAAATTTAACCTTTTGTTTTTCACATTAAAAGAATACAAACACTTTGTTTAATACATTTACTAATTATTTTCCATATTAAAAATGGTAGGTTTCAGAAAATAATTTTTTTTAGGTTTAAAAAATTCATCCATTTTTTTGCATAAAAAGCATATAATATTTTTTATTTTTAACAAATCCGTCAATTAATTTTCACTTGTATAAATTGAAGATATTGATATCTCTCTTACCATTAATTTATTAAGGATATATCCCTTGCCATTAAAAATTAGACAGAAATATATTACTATTCTTAAGAACTATACTCAATATATTTCACATATGTAAATAAAAATTCTTTCACACATATACGAATTTTGTATTTTAAAATTAAGCTTTAAAGGCAAAAAATCATCTTTTTTACAAATATAAATTAAAGATCTCTCTCTATGTTCTTCATGTCAGCAATAATGGAAAAAATCTCTGGATGGCCTGCCTAATTATTTACTATTCATTTACTGTATGGAAAAAAAACCCATTACCCCTTTGAATATCAATTCTGCCTTTAAGAATTTGAAGTTGGAGCAGTTTTTCTGAAAATGCAATATAAACAAAAAAATATTTTATAATCATTAATATTAGAAAATACTTTATTATTGTTATTGTTGTTGTTGTTAATAATAATAATTTAAAAATAGTTCTATAATGTTAAATATAGAAGTGAATATATAATAATAATTATATAAGTAAATTTGAAAATGAAAGGTGGTGTGAAGTAGTAAATTTGCTATAAAAAATATGCTCCAAAAGGACTACAATATGTAATTATATTGATTGCTCATATTTTCAAGTGATAAACTGCGTTTGTGGCTGCATGCCAAGAACCCTTTGGAGATTTTTTGACATTGCATCTCTTTGTATAGTTCATCCATACTTGAACCCTCTTCCAGCTCTGGTTTTGTTTTACTTGTTCTTTTGTAGCAAACTCTGTTTCTGGATAAGAAAAGGACACTACTTGTCAAATACAAATAGTTAATCTTTCTTAAATTTTGTATGTATTTGAGAAATAAATGGTATTTTTCTATCCTTGCAAGTAGCTCTACTGTCAGAATCGTGTCTCTCACCTTAAGTTTAGTTTCCTGTTTAGTAGGTAGGTAACTCATTAATTGCAACTTATATGCGTGAGTAGTGGCTTCACGGTGCTGCAATGCAACTTATATTTTGGGTTCAGTGTTCAGTGAGGAGACAGAGACATGTGTTTGGTCATCTTTACTATTCAACGTACCTATTGTCTCTGAATTTTGGAGAAAACTTAACCTTTTGCCACTCTCATGCATTGAACTGCCAAGACAAGTTCTATGAATAATCCCCTTGCTGCTATGTCACATTGCAGCCCCATCTACTTCAAAGTATCAAAATGCTTATTGCTACCCACTCAGATTCTATTATTGCAAAGAAATACTTAGGAGCTTTGACAAGTTGAGATGTGCTTAACAATTGTCCGGAAACCTTTTAGCAAAGGACTGTAGATACTGAAAATTGAACACATTTAACAGTTGTGTGGAAACCTTGTAGAAAACCTTGCATGGTACTTCCTGTAATCAAATTGATAAGTTAAAAAAAGAGAACACAGGAGTCAAGAATTTAGTGCCTTTGTTGTTATTAGTTGCTACTTAGGGATGGATGAAGCTTGAAGACCTAGGACATGATCAAAGAGAAAACGATCACCATTGAATAAGCCAAGGGACTCTTGGAGGTTCTTGTTGGAGTTATAACGACAGAATGTGTAGTAAGGAAAATAAAATGGTAGAAGATAGTTCATACTTTATAGATATACACTGTGGATTCTACATCAATTTTAGTTCTTTCTTTGTCATTTTATTTACAGTTTCTATGACTATGAAGAATTTACTTGTGCTTGAACATAAAAGCAGAATCATAAAATTAATAGAAGAAATATATGAATATCAGGAAGAAAAAATTTAACTTATAATTCATTTTACAGAAGCAAAAAATTTGTACAGGGGTTGAAACAACAAACAATCTATGTTCAAAATTGGTAATTGGGTTAATGATGTTAGACTAAATGTCCTCTGGCTTTAGCCATATTTAAATATCTGTCTCATCATACTTCATGAGGTCTACAAACTGCTAGTGAGATTGATGAAGGCTTCTTCACTGCAAGGAATGGTTAGACCACCCATTGGTTGATCAAATTTTAACTCTTCTTCAGCTTGACTTAGCAAGTTTTGGAATGAAGGATGATTCAAGTATGAAATTGAAATGAAAAATCTCTTCTTTTGAGTTTCTCCAACATAAACTGCGAAATGACCTTTAGGCGCATCAGTGGTCCAAGTATACAAAAGAATGCGTTGCACAATCTGCTTCATCCTAACAATCCTTGGCAAACGAATCCCATTGCCTTCCTGGACTGGAATGCTTTAACAAGTACTTTGATGTATTAAAAGCTTAGAAAGTGAGAATAATAATTTTTGCAGTGAGGAAGGTTGCCCATTGAAGTTGTATATATACATAAAAACTCTTGTGGTCAGAAATATGACCAACTAGACCATTGTAAGTGGTAAAGTGACAGCTGCAATGGGGTCTATTTGAGGACATACGCCATGAAAAATCACATGGTTTTGCCACCAATATACGGTAAAGTTTTCATACAGACGCATATTCTTTTATTATAATATAAGTGACAGTACTACATATATCTACTAAAGTTTTTGATCAGCAAATCTAAGGACACTGGTACTGTGAGTAATGACCCTACCAACCAAAGGAAGAAACAAGGTCTTATCCACTCATGTGAGAATGCTTTTTGTAAAAAAATGATGATTATATGAACTTGGACTGAATCTGAATTAATGATATGCTAAGCAAAGCACAAAAACAACCTGGCATTCGATAAAGATATTTCTATACCGCAATCATGTAGATCCTCATTGACCGAATCAATATGCCTTGTATTTGATAAAGTATTGTCAATTTTTTGGTTCAATAGAATGTGTCTATATTGAAGACACCAATCAGCTATCATACAGCACGTAGAACGATAATGAACCAATAAGATCATGATGGTGATGGATCATGGCTTGATACATAAGCAACAACCGGTCCTAAAAGACCATCAAGAGAGCGATACTGGCTCCTAAGAATTGCAAATTGTGGACTGCTTTTCAACTTCTGAGTCACAAGAAGTCTAGGCAAACAAGCTATTTCTAAAACTAAAAGAGAACTCTTGCTAGACAAAAACCAGCATATGAACCCTTTGATGAACATAGAACAAATAGAATGATTAACATTTTTTCCTACCAGAACTTTATAGGATGTCTATGGTACTAATACAATAATGGTTCGAGTATTCGAGAGCACAATCAGATTAATTACTTTGACTTGTATGCATGAGTGTTAAGGAATTATTTGCAAGGACATACCATGTGACCAATTCCCAAATATAAAAATGGTCCACAATACAGAAGCATGTGATTTTCATCTAATGGGTAACCGTTTTTGAAATGTTAACACACATAGTCGGGAAATGGTCAGCAGCTCAAGATTGCGGTTACCAAGTTGCTTGCAAGAAGTTTGTTGATTTAAGATGCGTAAGTTGGTGAGTGGGCAGCCCATATTTTTCATTCCCTGCCTACTTCACAGAAAATTGTATTTCAGCAACCTATCTCCGACATGCTGTTAAGTAGTCATGTTTAAGAATTGCATGTCGGAAGTGCGCCTATCGTATCAACGACTTGTCATTCATTTATGTATGAAGTACTTGACAACAAAGTATGATACCTGATGTTTAAGTCTTCTCTGCTCCTTGGATCAGTTTCTTTCTGTATCCGTCAAATGGAAGCTGAGAGGAAGGAGGATAACATGCTCTATAAATTAAGCATTATCAGATAGTATGAAGAACTGTTGAGAGTTTAACGCTGGAAACACTTCATATATACGAACATTTAGAAAAATAATCTCTGATGTTATTTGGTAGATATGATGAAATTTCAATTCTACTGTTTCACTTTTGCATAAGTTTCATGCAAGAAGCCCCACACAACATCAATGCAGAATTTTTTTTATAAAATTGTTAGTAAATTGTTGTGAGGTAACAGTAAAACTGATGATTTGATTTCAAAGTTAACTTAAATTTACTTAATTTTCTTATATACATAACCATATAAAGTCATTACTGAAATGACCAAAATCAATAAAGCCCGAAAGCAAGAACACTTTGTGTAACTAATTTAATTAGTGAGGTAATCTCAATACAACTTGATCACCAAAGTACACAGAGATATTCTTAATTGCAACCACTATATCTTTGTCATAAGCTAACTTTAGAGATTGAATACTAAGAAGCATCAAATTTAGCTGATACAATAAAGCAGGCAATCAGCAACTTGAGACACATCATGTTGGGCAAATAGTATAGGGACCCAGAAAATGGCCGGTTGGCTAGTTGGCAAAAAAGGACCACAGAGTAACAGTATAGTACAAAAGAAAGTCCCCCAAGTTCAATGGTTCTGAGAATAACCAAAAAATGTAATTGAAAATCCTCTTTGATGCCAAGAACATGCCAAAAGCTCGGTTCTAATTTATATTTAGTTAAAACACAGGACAGGTCTATACAAAATCACAAACTGCACCTCCCTCTTTTTTGTTTCTCAAGGTGGTAGGGCATGGTGCTTAACCATAGACCTAGGCAAAACCATGTGAAACATAACCAATTCTTTCACCTGTTATGTCTTCTCAAGATTCTTCAATGACCTCTCATTAGCTTATCCAATTCCCTTAAGCTTTCTTTTTCGCATTTGCCTATAAATACTTCACCAATTCAATCCAAAGTCTTCAGTCATTAACTTTTCTATCACTTCATAAATCTCTTTCCCAGGCTCTTTCTTTTCTTTTCTAAGATGGGTATTCAACTTATGGGGCTAGCTCATGCCAAACAAAAGCTTCAGAGAACTCTATCAGCAAAAATTAGAATGGCTTTAGCAAGCACAAATGTGCCAAAAGGACACATAGCCATTTATGTAGGAGAAGGGTACAGGAAGAGGTTTGTGATTCCAATAACATACTTGAATCACCCTTTATTCCAGGACCTGCTAAATCTGGCTGAGGAAGAATTCGGATTCGATCATCCAATGGGCGGTCTGACAATTCCATGCAGTGAACAATACTTCATCAGCCTAACTTCAACTTTGAATTGTTCATAAAATGGCAGCTTCCACATGAATTCTTGCCACACAATTCTTTTATGCCCAGATGAAGCAACATTATATTTGAGACAATCAACCTGCCAAGTCTCTTCAATTTTGCATGCTGCTTTTTCCATTTCATTAATTAATCACTTGTAAACCCTTCGTAATTTGTAAATAAATCATTCCTAGTAATAAAAGTTTTTTCTTTCTTAGAATGTAATGTCAAACATCAAGTGTTCATCTACAGTAAACACAAAAGTATGAAGAGAACAAATTTTGCTGCCCCAAATTATTTCAGATGCCACGTGGAATAAGACAAGCTAGCAAAGGAAATACAAATATAAAGCTACTGCATGTTGCATGTTTTGTTAAAATATACAAGCATTTGGCTATGTTACATGTAATAAATAAATTAATTCAATTTACAATATGAAACATATATTTATATAAAGTTGAAAATGTTAATACAAAAACCCAATATTAAATAACTAATTGAAGATCTTTTGAGTATGCAATATGGTATATTTAATTGTATGGTTAACTTTTTTAATTTTTTTTGTTGTTATATGATATATATATATATAATTTTTATTTTTATTATCTCAATTTATGAGATATTGTAAAAACTTGAAGAAGAAAATTCTTGTATTCTTATTTAGTTAAGATGCCATTTTATGATTATCCTAAAACTTGTAGAAACTACAGAAGTAACATCCTACAATCATTCCTTGTATTTGGTCCTAGCATATGTGGATTTCCTCTTCTTTTGAATTAAAGAAATTAAATAAATTTCTTCTCATCTTTGTGATTAATAAAAATTAAAGTAATATAATTATTAAAAAATGAAAGTAAATATCTTTTTAGGATAATAAGAAAAAAAGTGAAAATTAATCTTTCCAAGATTTATTATCTGAATTAATGTATAAGAATATGATATAATCAGCCAAAGTTTCTTACATAGATGGAGCCAGAATTTGAAAATATAAAAAGGGTTAAAATGTCAAAATGATAAAATTGAAGGGATCAAAGTCTAAATAAATTTCATAAATTGGGAGTAAAACGTTAAACCTTTAGAAAATAGACCGAAAAATACAAAAATAGTATTACTGAATATGGGCATTGCTAGATATATAACATTTTTAATATCTTGTAATTTTATCCCTACCGGAAACTCATCACTTAAAGCAACACTAGAAGATATCATGATCATGTTATATATAATAATTGCATATAAGTGAATATTAATAATTCTTGATTAATTTCCTCATGAATCCATAATCAATATCATACAGATGAATATAATTTGATTAGAGTAGAATTACACAACAAAGCATCTCAAACGATTAGGCTGATGATTATTGGAGAGATACAGAACATTTGAAAAGTAAAAAAAAAAAAAGCTTCATTTTATCACTGATGTTTGATCTTGATGGGAGAGAAATTGATTTTTCTCATCCCAATTACTGGCATCCAAAGGGGACTATGAACAACAGTTTAGTACATAATATCCAACTCCAAGAAGAGCAAGAAAGGAAACAAAAAGGAAAAGAATACTGTGTCAGAACTGTTGCAGGTCGCTATATATTCTTCATTATCAGAAGGCATTAATTATTCAATTTAGAAGTGACATCGATGAAGGTATCTTCTCTGCATGGAATTGTAAGACCACCCATTGGATGATTGAATTCAAACTCTTCCTCAGCCTGGTTGAGTAAGTCTGCAAAGGAAGGATGATTCAAGTAAGATATAGGAATCACAAATCGCTTCTGCTGGACTTCCCCAACATAAACTGCTAAATGGCCTTTTGGAACAACACCTGACTGAATCTTACCCTGCAATCTGAGAATTTGCTTAGCATTATGAATCATTGATGGCAGACGAATACCCATTATAAAAAGTGAAAAGCAAGGACTGAATCTAAGAGGGTTTTGATTGACACTGAGCTAGGACTAGCAATGAGAAAGTTGTATCAGTACTTGAAATTTGAAAAGCTTATATATATAGCTTCTGCTAGATAGAGCCAAATAGATAGGCGGCTAGCAGGCAGAATTGACTCCTCGAAACTTGCTAAGATAAATTGATAAAGATGATCAATTCTCTCTCATATTTATCCACTAATATTTTATGTTGCAAAAGGCCAACATTTCTTTCTTTCCTTTGAAGTATTCTTGCCACAATTGCTGCCTCAAACTAGGTGCCACATCAGAGAGGAGATCGATGATGATGGAATGTGTAACAAAATCATCGTGTGATGCTTACCTATGATTTGGGGGCGACTATTTCAAGACTTGACCGATTGAAAATTCTATTTTTGACCGACCAATGTCGTATAGTTTTCTTTGTAGTATTCCTCATAACTCTGGTTTCCGGTCAGTGATGGATTATGAAGCAAGCATGCATGTAGAACATTTATATATCTAGCTTGATTTCTCCGTAATTCCTCTGTTTATTTCATTAAATTTTTACTATATACACTTATTTATTCTTTCAATAACAACTGCCTGAGACGTACATCAACAGAAAATTAGTAAAATATGAAAATGCACCATGAGCATTCTAAACTATTTCTCTACAGAAAGAATCTCGGATAATGTATATAGGTAAAGGATCAATACATACTATTTTATGTTGTTGCTTTTGTTAAGGTTATAGTCTTTAAAACAACTTTTAATTAAACATAATGACATACATAATTTTAAGGAAAGATCAAATTTAAAGTAAAACAAGAAATTGTTAAGAATTCGTGAGGAACTAGTAAGGTTTCTCTTATATATATATGCAAAAAGATTCAATGCCTATTATGTTCCTTCCATATTATATATATTATTAATTTAATTCTCTCTATATGTGATTTTTACAATTGTCATTCAACGAGGAATATATACATAGAAAGCAAAATCATTCTATTTAATTAGAAAAGAAAATAAAATAAAATAACTTTCCCCGTTTGCTTCCTACATATATTATAATTCAAGCTCTCAAAACTAGGCATTTTAATTATTTAAGATATATTCTATATATGTGTATATAACACGTTCGTGTTTATCAATCAACTAACAAGTTCAACTTATTAAAGCATAATAAAAGTAAAATACAAAAATTGTTTCTATTGATCTTTCAAAAGTAAGGAGAGATTTTCATCTTAAGTATCTCTCTTCCACCCACAAGCGAGGTTTTTCTACTGATCTAATCTAGTGAGCTAAAGGAAGAAGAAGGAAGAAAAGATACAATATATAGCTAGTCAAAATGAGGAGGTACTGCTGATTGTTCTTCAACTTTCATGAAGCGCAATGTAAGCGTGAAGTGACATCAATGAAAGTCTCTTCTCTGTATCGAATCGTTAGACCGCCCGTCGGATGATTGAAGCCAAACTCCTCCTCGGCCTTGTTTAGCAAGTCTGCAAATAAAGGATGGTTCAAGTAAGATATTGGGACAACAAATCGCTTCATTTCCCTTTCTCCAACATAAACTGCAACGTGGCCTTTCCGAACATTTGATTGATTTCTACCAAGAACATGCTGCCTCTTCAGAATTTGCCTGGCATTGAGAATCACAGATGGAAACGGACACCCATTATGAAGTTTGATGAATAATTTACGTGAAAAAACAGAGAGAAAATTTATTGGGAACTAAGAAGTGATAAAGTTGTTGGTTTCGGAATTTGAAGGCTGGAGTTTTAATTTGTATGTATTTATACTGTTGTAGGCTTGTAGCTAGCTATTTCTGGAGACCGAGTAATGAAGTACTACGGCAATAAATTAAAGCAAAAATTGTGAGTCGTCAGCTGACTGGCCACTGAGTATTAAGAGAGGACCCGCCTCTACGAAAACTCACATGGCTTCGCTCATTGAGCTCGATCGCTCTCTATTCTATATACAAAATTATGTTGCAACGACCCAACTTGAGGCTTTGAAACCATCATATTCACCAAAAGCAGGCGGCCGTACCCCGGAATTTGCGGGGCGAAAATCAACATATTCATTTCATCATATTCTATCATGCATATATATTATTAATCCAAGAAATTAATAATCAGTTGGCTCTCGATCGATCCCTGCATCCAATACCTGCAATTTGGAGTGCGGCGAATTGAACTGGCATACGAAGCTTTTGAATTTGAATGAGCATTTCTCAATACGTAGGCTGATCAGTTCCTTTCACCAGTACTATATATTATGCTACGCCATGTTTCTGTCTTATGTATCGCCCTTTTTGAACCAGCTCTATGACTAAGTTTTGGCAGTTTTCTGTATATGGTATATGCTTGCCCGCCACCTCTTCCACCGCTCGACGTAACCCCTTGTCTTACTAACGTCCTTTTTTATTACTAAAATGAATATATTAAATGCTCTATTCGGTTACCTAATTAAGCTTTTATTTAACCAATTTCAATATTCTTATTTGGAGATTTATGTTTATATATTCTATAATGTGCAAATTTAATTGGCCAGATAAGAACAAATTACAAAATAGCAAATTAACTAAAGTAATCACTAATAAGAGGGATGGATAGCTCTCCTGGCACCTGGACTTGCGGGATTTTTTTTTTTTAAATTGAATTATATGAATATTATTAGGATAAAGAAGGGAAAATACAAGAGCAACGTTTTGGGTTTAGAAAGCAATACAATGACAGCAGAATATAAGCCACAAAAAATAATTCCCAATTGCAAAATAAGTTGTTCTTTCTTATGCTAGGAAAAACAGCAGCAAGAAGCAACTTGACCAGCAGAACCAGCATTCAGTATAAAGGACAACAGCCAGCATCTGCTACAACAGTAGCATCAAAAGCTTTTGTTTTCAGCAGCAATCAGAACAGAGCACAGAGCAGTTGAAACTGCAGCCATGCAGCTAGAGAAGAACTGAAATTGTAGCAGAACAGCAACACAGCAAGCCAGCAGTAGGCAATGACACTTGAGAATGAATTCATCAGCAGGAAACCCAAAAAAAAAACGAAAGTAAACTCCAAGATTAGCAACCCAAGCAAGGGAGCAGCAGAGCAACAGCAGCACAAAAATAGCAAACAGCAACCAACAATCAAAACACAGCATGCAGCAGCAACCAAATACACAGCACTGACTGCAGATATCTAAGAGCAGCAACTCCCAGTAGCAACCAAGAAAACAATCAACAGAGGAGAAGTCGAACAGCAAACCAGCTCCAATAACAGAAAATGGATTTCAGCAACAAAAAGTTCAAAACAGAACCAGCAACAAGGAGTACAGTAGCAGCCCAAAGGCTAAAAGAAACTCTAAAGAAATCTAAAGTTCGGCACACCTAAATCATTTAGATGAAGGTCCCTCAAGATATTTTGAGGTGGTAATGACCACCAAGTAAAAGAAGAGAGAGTTAAACCTGTATTTGTCAGTAGATCTGCAACTTGGTTTCCTTCTCTGAAAATATGACTAATGTAGACTGTCATCTGATTAAGAATAAACAATTCCTCCATCGTGTAAATATTGACCATGGGAGATCCAAGTTTCTCCGCTTTAGGCGATGGACCAAGGCCAAAGAGTCACATTCAATCCAAATTTTTCGCCATCCTTTCGACCAAGCTTCCTCAACAGCAAAGATAAGTGCCATGGCTTCAGCAAAGAAGGACGTTTGTATTCCTAGGCTAGAAGCAAAGCCACCAATGAAGGAGCCTGGACTCAGTAGATGAACATCTTCAAAAGCATATAATTGAACAAATTATATGAAACAATAATCTGTTCAAGAGCATACTACTGGAGGCCAGATAACATACAAGAATAAAAATGTAAAACAAATTATTAAAAGTAGTACTACGGCTGATAGCTCACCAGTCGGCGTCGCTAATTTTGCAGGTGCAGCTATTGCCATATTTCGGGGCAATGAGTTCACAGGCACATGTACATGCACTTATTGGTTGACAAATTAGAATTCTCTCATCTCTGACATTAATTTGTTTAATTATTGTATATTTATTTCCCATCTCACACATGCATACATTGACTCTGACGTCAAGTTTTTACCTATGCTTTCCTTCATTAAAACGATAGATAGGATAAGTACATGAGAATGTTGAAAATGTACTGGAAGAAAACAGACTTCACTAGATTTTCATGCAGCTATTGGTTGATGAATTCTCGGATCTAGAGAAACTAGTAACCCACTCATTGAGTTTTGATTGAGTCACTTCTCAGAAAAACCGTTTGCGGAAGTGAGAAATAGTGGGCAGATTTTCTAAAAATAGTACGTATTTGTTTTTTATTTCCCGGGATACTTTAACTCCAAGTTGGCCTTGTGATGTACACAATTACGCACTTGCAGACTCAAATAATTTCTGATAATGAAAGGACAACGTACATCTTGCTAGCTGGTTCGTATCAATAACCAAAAGTATTATTTACTCCTCTGCATTTCTTCCTCCATATATCAGAGAAAATTCATAAAATTAAGTTGTTAAAGTAAACATAACAGTTTAATTACTTTTCAATTTAATTTGAAAGATTTATCTCAAATGGGGATACAAGCATATTACTCGAAGACAACCACATTGGGATAAATAATTTTATTGAACGTAAAGTGTAGATATTGTCTATTTTGAACACACAGATAATCATGGATTTATTTTTTAACTTTACAACTCAAAACGCATCTATTTAGTTGAGAAGACCCGAGACTTATAATTCAATCTAATCTCATTTTCGCGAGCAATGTGGATGTGACAATATAGCTATTTGATCAATTAATGAAGCTTTGACATGATAATTATGTTTCTTCTTTTCTTCATCTTCACATAGTTTAGGTTACGTATTTTTGTAAACGAGCAGTTTTCCAAAACCATGTTCGTCTCAATTGTTCACCCTCGTGCTAAATTTACATTAATTGTACTATTGTGTGGAGCTTACTTGAGAGAAAACATATATAGCATAGAGCACTGTAAGAGGAAAGTTTTACATGTCTAACATCTATAGTTTCCTATGGAATATATGCTAATGTTGGTAACTAATCTTAGTATTAATGGGCGGCAATTAGGACCAATAAATAATGAGTCTGGAAACTAGAGTACTGAAATTAAGATGGGTAAATAATCTTAAGAGTATTAAGAGGTCGCAGGAGTCAAATTAAGGCAATGAAGGAAGAAAACGAGAGAATGACGACGGCGTTCAGAAAGAATTAATTTTGACATTAACTAGTTTTAATACAGTAATTTATTATGGTTAATTAATAAAATTTTGTCAAAAGTAATTCCAACCCTTGATTTTAAGTAATGACAGATGTCAGGAGATCTTTTAAAGTTCTGGACTGAAGAGAACAGGAGAGAGGATCCTGATCCCAGATTTTTCCTATTTAACCTTTAAAAGAAGAGCACATATAACAATTATTCAAATAAATAGAAAAAAAAAAAGAAAGAAAGCTAATTATCAACAATAGCCCAAATGATTAGCCAAAAAAAACTAAGGTTACAATGGTATTTTCCGGTAAATATATATGGATATATATACTCGTAATTCTTTACCCTCGAAACACTAAGAATTCCAAAAATAAAGCCAACACACACACATATATATACATATATAGAGAGAGAGATATTTTATCCCTCTATTTTAGATTTAATAAAATTTTCATCTAGATTTCAGGTTGGTGTAGAATTTCCTGTTGAGAAACAGATGCCCACGAGACGATGCAACAATGTTATATACATTTGTTGATGTTAATACGTACAAAATTTTGGGTTACTGTTTACGTGATTATTTATGAGTTACTGCTTATTTATTATGTATCTTATATTTTGTTATCAATTTAATATAGTTATACTCCTCCAATGAATATGAGATATATGTAAATCTCTTATGAAAATATATAAAGTATATTTGTAATGAAAAACTTAATTAAGAGTGCTAAAATTTACTCAGAAAAATTCTTGAATTTGGCTGCCAGAAATACTCTGTTTTTCTTCTATTTTACTGTTGATTTTTCAATTTTTTGTATTGTTTTAGTTGCTGCAACTTCTCCTTCTTTGATTTATTTGTTTGGATATTTAGTTTGGGATGTTATCAACCTAAATTTTGTGACATTTGCTGAAAGTTTAGCCAACAACATTGCATGCATGCACTCGTCCACTTGCTTTCATTTCATGGCCGAAATATATATTTCAGTCTGAAATTTTCGGAAATCTGACAGTTTCCATTACTTCGGAATCTGGATCTTCAGTGTTCCCCAGTTTTCGATATTACACTGCTTCCCATATAACAAAATATTGGTTGAGAACTTAGGTCCCTTTGATCAAGATAAATGCTTAAAAAAAATTTCGTTGTAAGCAAATTTAATTTGTTGTAGTAGAGCTTGCTTGCTTTTAATTCATTCAAGGTTTGACAATAAAATGGAAATATATATACATTACTCCTAGATAAACTAAATGTTTTTTAAGTACTTCGATCGATTTCAACTAGATTATTATAGTTGAGATTAGTTATTCTATAATTATTAAGGCAATTATAGCACGGGATAAAATTTGGTATTAAGTACATACCATCAAGTTATTTAACAAAAACAGAGAATTTTCCCTACTGATAATCAATCAAACCTTTCCTCTTATGTATGTATGTATGTATATATATATATATATATATATATATATATATATATATAGATACACATATTGCTATGATGTTTGCTCTCAAGTTAGCTAGTTTCCAGAAACAGGACAAAGTGAAATACAAAGTAGAGCAGTAGAAACAAAACTTGAACTGCCAAGGCAAACATTTTCTTTAATTTATGGTCCCGTCCCTCATTTACCAAGATACCTATATAACCTAACCTAATTGAAGATGATCAACTAAACATAAAGAAGAATTAGTCAAAATATCATCGATGAATATATAGCTATATATATACTCTCAAAGTACTCAGGCTCATGAATGATTCAAACGAGAAGCTAGTTTGATAAATTCATCTTCCGCACAGGGAATGGTGAGGCCGTACATCCTGTAATCGAAACCAAATTCTTCTTCAGCCTGACTCAACAAGGCCTGGAATAATGGATGCTTCAAATAAGATATCGGCACTACAAAACGCTTCTTCTTGTCGTCTTCTTCACCCACATAAACAGCAAAATGCCCATTTGGAACATCTAATGTAGTTGACGTTTGGTATGAAAATTCCTGCTGCTTAGACGAAGATCGTCTCCGAATAATTTGCTTTGCATGAAGAACCATCTCCTGCATTCGAATCCCCATTTGAGATAATATCAAATCAAATTGAGTAGAACTTTGGATTGATATATGAATGTTTCTGATGGATTTCTATAAATACAGGGAAAGAAATGAAAGGCATAAGAATATATATTTTAGCATTGATGTGGGCTAGCTAGCAACTTGTACGTTGTCCTTGCACAGCCGAAATTATTGAAGATTGTGTAATTGGGTACAATAAAGAGCCCACTTGGGGTTAAAGGGTCCCAGGGAAATAAAAACAAATTCTATTTTCAGAAAATCAGCCCACTGTTTCTCTGAACATGTTATTGATGCCAGCCGTGGGTTAGTTGCTCTAGATCCGAGAATTCATCAAGATTCATGGGTTCTAATATATTAATTATTTCTCATCTCTTTCTTATCATGATAGCATGGAACTTTGGAACTCGCTCTTTCTTGTTCTTCGTTGTGCTTTTGCCCATACCTTCAATCAATAGCTGCAGCCTGCATGAAATCTAATGAAGTCTGCTTTCTTCAAGCACCCTTTCAACATTCTCATGTACTAATCCTCTCTATTGCTACAGAAACGAAGGGGTTCCAATCCTGACGCGCAGAGCCGATGCAAGCATGTGTGAGAGAGGAAATAAATAAATTAATGTTAGAGATGAGAGCATTCTAATCTGTAAGTTCAATAAGTGCATGTGCCTGTGAAATTATTGCCCCGAAATATGGCAATAGCCGAACCGCAAATTAAATAGTGCGTGTTACGCCAACTGAGCAATCAGCACTTTCTTAGTTTCATTTTTCTTCGTGCAATATGTTATCTGGCCTCTAGTCACATATAACTAAATAATTGGGATGCCTCGTTTTCTTTTTCTTCTTTTGGGTTATGTTGTGATGAGTTTGGTTTTAATTAATTGGTTAATTGTGTAAGATAATAATTCGGATAAACAAATTGTATTTGAGTTAACACGAATAAAATTTCGTTTATTATTAATAATTCAATTAAAGATGTCTCTTGTATTACTCGTAAAGAGTTTTATGGATTGAACTAATTAATAATTTGTAGAGTTAGAAAATTATTTGGAATGATTTAACCTTAAAAATTAATTTTCAGAGTAACAAAAAATGTATAGTAAAACAATGAAATAATTAATGTTTAATTGAACAAAAAAATTTATTATATTTCCAAATTATGAAAATAATTATTAGTTAAATACTATAAAATGATTAATACTTATTGTTTTAACTATTGCTTTCTAAACCAATTTTTAAAATTACAATATATGTTTTGTATGTTTCTTAAATTTAGTGTTGACTATATATAAATCTATTCCCCTCACATTTTGAAGAGGAAAAAAATAAAAAAACCTATTCTTTTTAGTCTTGGGTAATAGAATTTGGATTGTATTGATTCAAATTCTCACACGAATTTGGATCCATTATCAGCTACCCATTCCTTTCAATTTGGCGTAAAAGGGAATATGATGTACGAAATGTGACAAGATGATTATGAAGTTTATGGATATTTTTAATATCCAAGACAATCTCTTGGTGCCATTAAATCTACCAATAAATTTTGGACAGTATTATCTTAGATTTTAAAAAAGATTTTCATAATCTTCTTAGTTGTCAATATTTGATTCTTGTTCATGTAGTAGCCCAAACTATGTGACTTAGGGTATCGTAAATTGTTGGACATGGACTAAATCCAGTGGAACAACAATGATAATTAAGTTGACTTGACCCACTTTAATTAAGTGAAAAAAAATGCTTATTTTTAAATAAAATATTATCACATATATTTAAGAGCTACTTTGAATAAACGTTTATCTAAATAAGAGATGACGCTTTTATTTTGAAGCTTTTCTTTTTATCTGTGAATTACTATATACTTATATTTACATGTATATTGAACATAAATAGAGACACCGATAGTGTAATTTCTCTTATCCAATAACCAAAGGTATTCAAGATACCAAAACATGTAGAATTATCTATTCATAATATCTAAAACAGTGGCATTATCTGTTCAAGATCCTTTCAATTAGGGTATCCTTCAGTATATCTTTATATTTAACATAATCAACATTAGTTATGGATAAAACATATACAATAATTTATCGCCATGTGAAACTATTGATTTCTGCTGCTGAATTTCATTATTTTCGGGGTATAAAGCCGCTTGTTTCTGGGGCCATGGCCCCCAGTTTTTGACAAGCCTTCTTTGAGTTTTTTTAATACGGCATTGAGAGAAAGAGAGAGACCTCAATTTAATAAGCAAACCCATGTGATTTTTCATGTGACAGCAGATCCTCTCTTAATACTCAGTAGCCACTCCGCTGACGACACACACAACTTATTGTCTTAATTTATTACAAAAATTACAGTTCATCATCATCCTGTCTCTAGAACTAGATTGAACCCTATAAATACATACAGCAGCTCAAGTCTTAGCCTCAAACTCCAAAACCAAACTTCTTTTAACTCGATCCCAGTTCTGTACCAGCTATCTGAATCCCACATAGATTTTCACATTGTCTTCTTCACTTCCAATTCATCAAGCTCTGAAATGGGTATCCGTTTGCCATCCGTGATTCTCAATCCCAAGCAAATTCTCAAGAGGCAGCAGCATGTTGTTAGCAGAAATCAGTCAAATGTACCAAAAGGCCACGTTGCAGTTTACGTTGGGGCGAGCGAAAGAAAGAGATATGTGGTTCCAATATCTTACCTGAACCATCCTTTATTTGCAGACTTGCTAAACCGAGCAGAAGAAGAATTTGGCTTTAATCATCCCATGGGAGGTTTAACGATTCCATGTAAAGAAGAGGCTTTCATTGATGTCACTTCACGCTTACATTATACCTCATGAAAGTTGAATAACAATAAGCAACACTTACAGAACAGGACAGTAGAAAATTATTTGTAAAAGAAAAAAAATCTCCACTAGTGAGTGCAGGGAAAGATAAAAGATCTCTCCATACTTTAAAAGATTAATAGAACCAATTTTTGCATTTTTCCCTTAATTATTATTCATTGAAATGTTCCCACTGTTAAACTTGTATATACAGAGAACAAGAGACAAATAGAAAAATTCATTGACAAGCATAAATTTCGTTGAAAATTTAAACTTTGAAAGCGTAAAAGATATATTTTGTTATTTTCGAACAAGACTTTAAAACAACATTATTAATTTTCCTAAATATTTTAATACATGAAATTATCAAACATGCGTAATTTTACAATTTTTAATTATCAAAAAGTATAATTTTCCTAATAACTATCAAACATATTTTTAAATATAAATTTATTTTTTGTGATTGTTAAGTTTGCTGACAAGACAATAAACTATTAGGCTATATATTATGCAGAACAAGAAAAGAACATAATAGATATATAGTAAATTAAGTCTTAATTGTTCGTGTAACAATGTTTTAAGTATTATTTAACTAAAACATGAGCACCTTTTTAATATATAGATCGCCAAATTCACAGGAGAATACACCCATTAACCTATTGCTTGCATATCTACTTATATCACCTTCTATATATATATATATAGACAGATATGCACTAATTAAAGAATTTTATATATCTTTCTCTCGAACTCACAGGCGGGAAAATATTTTTACAATACGGTCTTATAAGCTTACTATAGGAAGACACAAAACAAAAGCAAAAAGGTTAAAAAAAAAAAACAGAACAAAAGAGAAAGTAGCTAGCATGTCAATACTAATTGTAGATGAAATTAATTAAGCCATTGTTCTTCATCTTTCATGTGGCATTGGCTGAATTGATAAATTACTTGTAGTTTAATTTTTAGTCAAATTTTTTGTATTTGTTGGTCGAAAACAAAACGGTGAGTTCAAGTAGTTTGCTTTAATACTTCGCTAAATTATTACTTGGTTTAAACATTTACCAACACAAAGAATAGTTATATTATTAATCACGTAAGTATTATTATTTCTCATATCAATTTTTTCTTTTCGCTTAAAAAACTAAAATTTTGTTGATTGCAAAATTAAAAATAAAAATCATTGGTTGCTTATTATAAAATGATAAAACAAAATTAAAATGCTTATTCCTCAAAATCAGCAAATTGGTTTGTTCAACGATCGTGCCAAAAACCAAAGATATTGGCGCTTACAGTAGAAAACTACTCGATGCAAAACCAAAGCTAATAATTACCAAATAAAAACAAATTTTCTTTTATAATTAATTGTCAGAAACTGACAGTTTATAGTATAATCATGGCAATTCTTTCCTTTTCAGCACTCTTTTAAATCTCTATAGATGTTACTCTTGATAGAGTTGATTATAATAACAATTAGTGCATGATATTTCAAAATTATTCCTTGATCAATAATTTCTTCGATCAAAACTGTTGAATATCCCCATATTCATTGTTCATTATTATTCAATTAATCTAGCTAGAAATAGTGATGAGGTCGATCCATGCATCTTCTTTGCATGGACTTGTTAGACCAACCATTGGATTATATATGTCTATGGACTTCTGGAAGTATGAGTTTTTGCTTGGTGTTATATTAAAAGAACCATTGATAGTAGCCGGATCATTCAGATTATTGCTACAGAATCTAAAAGGGTTTTTTGTTGAAATGAAGCTAGAAAGAATGAAAACTGAATGCAGCAGTATTATTAATTGTACTGTAGTAGTCTAGTAGATATGTGTGGTTGGCAAGCTGAATTTGCTCCTTTAAAGTTCACATGGCTTTGCTCATTTGGCTCGATCAAAATTAATATTGTCTCATATTTATCCACCTTTTTACGGTGCAAATGGTCCACCGTTTTTTTTTCAAATTCCTTTTTTTTCTTTAAATTTCTTTTTTTTCCTTTGAGGTTATGGTTCAAAATTTACATTGCTCCCTCGATTCAGGGACTTGCCACAGCATACAAAGTGATTGATTATGAATAGTACCAAATTCCCATGTGATATGCTTATATCAAATTGCAGAATGGAAGATGATAGATCAGCAGTTTGGCCACTAGTATTCAAGAACTGGAAATTCCATGTTCCATCCACCAATGTTATGGATTTCTTTCTAGCTTTCTTTATCTTTGCTGTTTCCTATTTTTCATTTTAATTACAATCTAAAAAGGAATTGAAGATGAGTTTTATGAGAAAATATTTTGATATACATGTATTAACAAAACTTATTTTTAACTTAAAAAAGAGAAAATTTTAGATAAGATAATTTTAATGAGATCATTAAATAAATATATATGAAATATGTACTAAATTAACCTTTTTTTTCTCATTGTGGTAATCATATTATGTGATTGATTAAATTATAGTACATATAGGTCATGTGTTTAATTATTTAGTAGTGTAATACTATATCCTTATATAGTAAAAGGAAATGATAGATTAGTTTACTTTTCAAAATTTAAAATTAGGACTTTAGTTGAAGTGAATAAGATAGATAATAATTTTGATTTAGGAATTTAAATTTGGATTAGAATTTACGATTATGATAAATTGGTTTCATTTGATTTTGAAAGTTAAATTTAAGTTTATCAATTTTTGAATTTGAAAGTCGATTCTTAGATATAAATAAGTGGTAATACCTCACTTCATACTATAAGTTTCACTTTGCAAATTCACTAGACACTCTTTAAAAATTTTCTCTCTAAGTTCTCCATCTTTTTAAGTTTTTGTAGAAGAAGGTTTCTAGAAGTTTAACTAATCCGGGTATTTTTTTTTATGTATTAGTTTATAGGTTATGTTACTAGTACTTATTAAAATTAAGACATTTTAAGATTTTGTTTTAGGAAAAATGTTAATATAGGTTTGCTTTTTATAATGATGATGTTATAGGAAGGGGATAGGAAAGGGGTGATTTATTGTTGAGCATAGAGAGATTTTATTGGCTTATTATTGATTTGAGGTACATAGATTTATACATGATTTATTATAATCAAATACTTAAAATTATTGATAATAATTGTAAGCATGAATTTGATTATAAGAAATGAAATTGTTTCAAGCATTATTTTTGTTAAGTTTGATTTTCTTTATAAACTAAAATTTGAATTTTCTTAGTTTATATCATTTTCTTGGTTTAAAGCAAAATAAACTTGATTTATATTAATAAGTTTACTGAAGTAAAAACTTTATATTTTCTCATCTAATTAATATTTCTTTAATGATACTAATATTTATTTTTCTAAATGCATATTATAACGTACATTATAAAAAATTATTTTTGTTTAAGTTGTTTATTTATTAAATCATAATGTGCGTTATTTTCTTATCAAAACATTCTTTCTTAAGTAGCTATAAAAAACTATTTTATTCATGTATTAGTTTTTTAAAAAAAAAACAAATGATATTTAGTTTTACTGTTTCATATAAAGCATTGAATGTATTGCACAAATTGAACATAAGAATTAAACATTATTGAACTTACTGTACACGAAAAATCATATTTAATAATTAATATTTAGCTCATTAACTATAGAAACTGTTATTGTTATTGTTACCGATTGGCTAGCTGGGTTACTGTATGTATACTAATTGATTGTTAATGACCAGATTTTCGAGATACGGTTGTACTATATTGTTATAAATGAGACACCGAAGTACTAGTAAGCTATTAAACATAAGCTAAATATATTATTAAATGTATTATTACATATTTTATTAAATGTTATTATTTTTATAATGTTTTAGTTTATTAACTGTGATATTCATGTTTACATGTTAAATATTTCTATTAAAACAAGTGTTTGATTTGTTATAATATTTTTTTTAATTAATGTTTATATATAAATAAATATTTTCTAGACTATTTGTTTATAATTTTATGTATAAATTTACTTACCGAATACGCGGCTCACCCTTCGTCATTAATTTTTTACAGATTAAGGTGGGTATAAAAAATTGATAGATATTTTGAGCTAGATAGTTTTGAAGATTTAATGTTTGATATTTGTAATAAAAAATATTTTGTATTGAGGTTATATCTTAACTTAAGTTCTAATAAACATTTGTTAAACTTTGAAGTTTTATAATGTATTTGAAGATTTTATTTTATTTGTAATGTTAAAATCGATGTAATTTGAGGATGGGTTGTACTCTAATTTTTGTCCTGCTGAGACAAAATTTGGGGCGTTACAAGTGGGATATATGGGTACATGACATGCTATACTTATTTTATCTAACATTTTCTCTTGAAAAGTATAAAATTTATTTTACTGAATGCGCATGCTTTTATTTTTCAAATATATATATATATATATATATATATATATATATATAGGAGTTTTAATACATATCTCCCCTTAAGTTTAGGATTTTAACACTTAAATAAAAATTATTAAAAATATACACTTATCTCTCCTTTGACTGTCTAACTATATTAGTCAAATTTTAAATGACTATAATATCCATGTGTCATTCTCACTCACGGCTATTGTTCATTCTCACTTGCTGCCATTGTTGCTTCTTTTTTTTTTTTTTTTTAACTTTTCCACCACTTTGTCGCCAGCAAAACTTCTTCCTTCATCATCACAAAAGAGAGCTCCACTTTTTTTACACTTTCTCGCCACCTAAACTTAGACCTTTTCCTTCACCATCACAAAAAAAGATGGACCCATTTTTTTTTCCTTCACCATCACAAAAAATGTTGGACCCATTTTTCCCCAGCTACAAAAAACTTTCCAAAATTCTCAACTACAAAAAATAAAATAAAATAAAATAAAATAAAATAAAAAACGAATTCTCACCTACAAAAAAATAAATAGTATTCAACAACTCCAAAACCATCTTTCATGTATTATTTTTTTAGTTTTCCATAAACAATCCAAATTCAGACAACAAAACAACGTATTAAGAAACGCACAAAATCAATTCAAGAAGAACTTGCTGCTAAAGAGGATGAGGTTTTGAAATTGCAGAAGAAACGCGCATGATTTGGAGTTGTAGATAGTGATGGAATAAGGTTGTTGTAGAGGCCAATGACGAGGCGGTCGAAGGGGAAGACGGATGAGAGGTGGTGGTGTCAAGTGGTGGTAAGGGTGGAGGGAGAGAGACAGAGAAAAAAAGATTTTTAATAATTTTCATTTAAATGTTAAAGTCTCAAATTTCAGGAAAAGTATGGATTAAAACTCTTATATATATATATATATACACACATGCACATATGCTTGGCGACGTATAAGTTAGGAATGTTGTTGTTTTTATATTCTTTAAATTTAGAAAGTTTATATTTGTCGTTTTCATACTTTATATAAAAATAAATGCACGCCGATGTATAACGTGATGAAAGCTTATATTGTTATTTTTGAAACTTATATTTAATTTAAAAGGTATTGAATAGCTAAACTGAAAAGGGTAAAAGATATTCTTTGTATTTTCAAAAACGACATTAAATTAACATTATTAATTTTTCTAAATATTTTTAGTGAAGTTATTTTTAGTTTTAATTATTCATATAATAATTTTAATTATCTAATAAAAACATGAGTCCATTCAAAATTTAGTCAAATCCCCACCACCTGTTTTAAACTTAAAATTAATCATATTTTGAATTTTTGATTTCTACGTAAAACTTTTTAAATTTATTAACCATTCTTAAAAATAATGTAAAATTTTCATCTTATTTTTTATTTAAAAAATTTTCAAAATTATTTATATTCTTGTTAACAAAAACTAATCTAGAGTATTTTGATTTTATAGTGCTTTAATAAAAAATTTATAAATATTATTATGGTCATCCAAAAATTATACAATTTACATAAAAATTACTAGAGACAAAGCCAAACCATCATACCAAGTTTTACAATTTTTAAAAAGCGTTTGGTCATTCAAATAATTTTTATCTTGAAACACATTTGTAAAAATTTATAGATTTTCAGAACACAAATATCAACTTTAAAAATTCATAAATATTTAAATTTTTATCCGATTTGAGTTAAAAAAAAAATTACAAGTACTTTATTGTACAAGAATTAACTTAAGTTTATAAAAAATTTGGAAGACAAATTTTAACAAAATTTCCATTATAATTATTTATATGATCTATACTCAATAAGTATTATAGAGTTTGATTATGAATCAATTCACCAGTGTAAAGGAGATTAACACTTGAATTCTAAATCTAAATGCAATATATATTTACAAGGCAGTTTCCAATTAATATTTTAATTTAAATTATTTTCTGTACTCTTAGAGTCTACAGGGTACATGTATATTTTAATTTAATTTAAGTTTCAACATCCACTTATAACACCTTCAATAGTTTACATGCTAACAGGTGCGATAGATATTAGATATCCTGATATGTGCCAATATGCCTTAAAGAATATGTTTACAGATGAATCTTACTAATCTAGGAAGCCACGAAACAAAAACAAAACAAAAAAGAAAGTAGCTGGCATGCCAATATTAATTGTAGACTATAGCTCATTGTTCTTCATCTTTCATCAGGCATTATGCAACCGAGAAGTGACTTCAATGAAAGTATCTTCCTTGCATGGAATTGTTAGACCGCCCCTCGGCTGATCGAACCCGAATTCTTCTTCCGTTCGTTTCAGCAAGTCACCGAATAAAGGGTGGTTCAAGTATGATATTGGAACCACAAATCTCTTTCTTTCTATCAATCCAACATAGATAGGAATGTGACCTTTTGGAACATCCGGTTCATTTGTGCTATGAACATGCTGCTTCTTCAGAATTTTCTTGGCATTGAGAATCATAAATGGAATGCGCAAACAGGCCATTTCTAAGTTTGATGGATTGGGGTAGAAAAACAGTAGAGAAAATGTAAAGGGTTCTGAGCTGATAGCTAGGGAACTAATTAAGAATGAAACTGTAGTTCTTGATGTTAGAAGAGTTGAGATGTTGAAGTATTTATAGAGAACGATATGTGCTGCATGTTTGGAATAAATTAATCCAAAGAGCTCATGCAGTGCGTGACGTCAGCAGAACGACTCCTGCGTATCCTGGGAGGACCCCACCGCCACAAAAGCTCACATGGCTTTGTTCACTGAGCTATAATTCTCTCTCTTCCTAGACGAAAACTGAGGACTGCAAAACAAGGGGCCACCGTTCCCTGAAAAATGTTGGGCTAATGTGTCAATATATACCTATATGGAGATATATAATGTAGGATTAATATTATTTATATTGACGATCTTTGATCCTTGCATATCTAATATTATTTAGCGTGTTGTGGATTGATCGATTGATGTAACACAAGGGTATTCTTAGGCAGGTTCAGTATCTTTATCATGACTAAGTTAATCGTAGTGTAATTGGCAAATGTTTGTATACGTTGCCGCTGTCAAGTTTTAGGACGTTTTGTTGTCGTTCATGTATTGTTTCTCTTAACTGTTTTTACTTTTTCTGTCAAAATGAATATTTTAATGATTCACTTCGTTGCTTTAAGTTTTCATATACAAAAATTAAGAGAGCAAAAAAAGTTATCATTTCAAGATTTATGTATGAGATTCTACTGATAAGAGTTTTAACAAGTTCTAATACATCAACCGAGTATAGTTAGCTAATTTTCGTAAAAGCTAAAAAGTCGATAAAGACAACTAGTATAAACTATTTAATTGATAGCGTAAAAAGTAAGTTCGGCTAGTAATGATCATGTTAAAATTGAATAGCTAATTGTTATCATCTTTAATACCATAAAAGTAAACGCCATCAATATGCCTTTAATGTAATGATGTTTACAAATGTGAACCTATGCTACTGCTAGCTAACTTTTTTAGGGAGCGCAAAAAAGAGGGTGAGAGAGATTCTTAATTTATATATGAGAAATAGAGTAACTTTTGCCCAAACCTTTTGCTTTTTAAAATAAAGAGTGAATGTTAAACAGTCGGGATCCTTGGTGGTTTTGGTTTGGCTTTTGGTCATCAAACAATCTTATTTTGGGGAGATTATGGCTGTTTAGCCGTTGAACTTGCTTTCAAATAGGGATGGTTGGATCTTTGATCGGAAAGCGATTCGATGCTGGTTATATTTGGCTTCTTCTTAAGAACTCTATTTTGCCTCGTTGGCAGTTGCAAACTCGGTGACTTAATTGCAAAATCTTAACTTCGCAAATGAATTTTCGTTGCACTCATTTATTTCCGGAGATTAATTTAGTGGTTAATGCTATTGCAAATCTCGGTTTGCATTATGATTCTTTACATTGGTGATCCTTTTATCCTGCTCTAGTTAGTAATTACTGTTTATGATGCTAATGATTTCCTATGTTATTGCTTCTCATAAATTTTTAAGAGTTTTTATGGATTTGTTAAATAGTAAGACTCATTATATCCCCTTGATCGTTATTTCTTCCTTTTCTTTTTACTTTTAATGAATTAATAGGTCTTGCTAGTCAAAATTTATTTTTTTTTAAAAAAAAAGGGAATGTTAAACATTGAGGGGATTACTAAAAATAATTTTAATAAGTTTTAAAACTTAAGCTTAACTTAAAGATTCAAATTATATTTAATCTAGAACAATAACCCGAAAAACTTTCTCCTTTTCTTGAGATTGAATTATTGTTTTGAATTTTAAAGTTAGAGATTTTAAATTGAACTAAAATTAAACCGTCAGTTCAAATGGGTTTTCATGAAATTGACAAGTATATAACAATCATGAAAATAACAAATTAACAAAACTTAGATTCAAGGTATGGGTATGAGATCGAGAACATAACTACCACTACACAAGTTTTAATTTTGGATTTTATTTTTATAATCATTGTTATATTTTTACTTTTATTTTTAAGTTATTATTGTTTATAGTAACAATACATAACAACAATAAATAATGTTTAACTTATTAATAATTATAAAATAATTTTTTTTCACTTCTTGAGCAATAGCTCAGGTGATCTAGAGCATATTTAATGTTATTAAATCATTCTAAATTTGAGTAATAGTAAAAAGTAAGAAAAATTTTAGAAGTTAGAAGGCTAATGAGTTATTTTTCAAATAGTAGATGAATAATGGGTAACAAGAGAAAACCTCAGAGAATTTTTTCATTACTGATACATGCATCAAGAAAAGTTTTTATGCTAGCAGAAGTCCTTAAATATATACATGAAAAAGGTGATTTTTGGCTGAAAAGATTAATTTTAAGGTAAAAAAATTTTATGTATGTGAATGAATTTTTGTTTATATATGTGAGAAATATTGGGTACATTTCTTAAAAATAGTAATATGTTTTTGTTTTATTTCTTTATGTCAAGGGAAAAAAATCCTTAATTTATAGATATATTGCTAAAAATAGAAAATGATTTAATTTCCTTAACATGGCTCATGGTAAGAGAGATATCAATATCCGTAATTCATTAAGTGAAAAATTAAACGAATTTGCTAAAACTAGAGAAATGGTTTTCATTTTTAGGTACCTACAATTCTTAATATGGAAATAACTAGTAAATTTCTTGAACATAGAAAAGGTTTGTATTTCTTTAATGTGAAAAACAAGAGGCTAAATTTGGTAAAACTATAAAACGATTTTATTTAAAAGTCGTTTTATTATTGTTATTATTAATTAAAAACAGCTTTATTTTGTTTAATATTTAAATATGAAAACACACACACACACACACACACACACACACATATATATATATATATATATTCATGATTGGAAAATAAAACTGAAAAGTCGGAAGTAGTGTAGTACTTTTTTTTTTTAATCAGAATAGTATATTATTAATAGTAAGATAGAGAGGGAGATTACAAGAGTAATTCTTAGATGAATAAAACAAACAGCTTGGAGATGAAAACATCAATTTTTTGCTGCAAACTAAAGCAGAACAGTAAGCTGCAGATTTCAGCATCTAACTGCAGACTTCAACTAGTCAGCAGCAAACCGGCAGAGAACATCGGCAACAGACACAACAGAAACAGAAACAGAGAATATCTCCCAGCAGAAGAGAACGCAAAAACACAAGCCTCCCAGCAGTAACAAGGAGCTTTAACAATAAAAGCAGAGGACACAGAGAGCATGAAGTGGCAGGAATTCAGAGCAGCAGTGGTAGTTAGAGATGACCTAAAACATTATGCATTTTAGATGGCAACTAAACCAGCATCAGACTTGAAATCAACAAAGATGGCAACAGCAGCAGAGATGAAATCAACAAAGATGTCGCATCAGCAGACTTTGAACCATAAAACCGATAAAATGGAAGGGGAAAATTGCAGCAGAACATAAATACGAGTCCCCGCAGGTTAAACATAAAAAAATCAACAGCAGACAGCATAACATAGCAGCAGTAGCAGCAGGTTTGCTCTAACCTCCCAGCAACAATATTGAACAACACGGCTGCTGTATTAGAAAATAGTGCAGCAACGAACATAACAAAAGTACGTAAGGATAGCAAGCTACAACAGCCAGAGCAAGCAAGGACATCATTATAAAAAGCGAAAACTAGGAACTGCCCAAGCATTGAGTATCAAATCCCTGCGTATTTGCTGGGGAGGTAAGTTCCACCAAATAAAAGAGTCACAATTAAGTCCCAAGTTTGCAACTGTATCAACCACCTTGTTTCCTTCACGATAGATATGTGAAAAATGAAACTCCATTTGCCTAAGTACTAATAAACAATTGATCCAACGAGTGTATAAGAACCATGGAGGGTCATAATTTTGTGGTCGGAAACAATTAACCACTGCCCCTGAGTCACTCTCAATCCATAAACGATGCCAATCCCTTTTCCAAGCTTCCTCAATGGCGAGTATAACAGCCATAAACTCTGCCAAAAAAGAAGAATTATGCCCCAATGCATAGAGAAGCCACCCAAAAAGGAACCATGATGGTCTCTGAAAACTCCCCCACAAGCTGCTAGTCCTGGATTATTTTTTGACAATCCATCTGTATTAACTTTGATCCAGCCAACAATTGAAGACTTCCAAAAAACTGAAAGCACAGAAGGGGCTTTTCCAAATTTTGAATCAATAACCAATCGTGAGAAAATTAATAAGATCATTGAAATGAGCCACATGTCCAGGGCAATGGCGACAAAGAATAATCATAAGATGTTTACAGTAAGCTATTGCACTAGCAACACTAGAGCGAGTATTTTGAAACCTCAGAAGATTCCTGTTTTTCCAAATTATGTAAATCACACAGCAACAAGCAACCAGCCACATGTTTTATAGCTGAGTAGGAAAACGTTTGCTTTCCAAAATTGGAGCCAGTCACTATTCACAAAAGTGTAGTATGGAAAATAATAGCCAACCATTGCCACAAAGATTGAGCATATGAGCAGTTACAAAATAAATGATCGATAGTTTCTATACTATTTAAGTTGGAACATAATAGACAACCTGAAGTTATAGGACTACCACATTTCCGAAGCTTATAATCTATAGGAAGTTTACGGTGGAAGAGCCTCCAAAGAAGAGTTGAAAACTTTGGCAGAATAAATTGTTGCCAAATAAGAGAACCCCAAGAGTTGTTTGGCAATTTTAGGCGACAAAATTCATAACTATCTTTAAGAGAAAGAGAGTCATTACTCGAATGAGCCCAAATCAATCTATCTGGTGCTGAAGTTGATGGAAGCACAGTCGATACAATTTCATTGCAAATTTGTGGATAGCCCTCCAGTAGAGGATTTGGAATGTTCCACCTAAATGTCCGCCGCTTTAGTAACCAAAGATGATGAGATTGAAGGGGGTATAGAGATTTGTAGTTTGTTTATGATTGGTTCAGATAACCAATTATCCAGCCAAAAAGAAACTGAATTCTCATTTCCTATAATCCATTTAGTTCCTTCTTTGAGTCTAGATAAGACTTCTTTAATCCCTATCCAAACCAAAGACAGAGAGTAGCGAGAGGAGTGAGAATTGATGTCAAAGTGAAACCTGTTCTTTAAAAATAAACTCTAGCTGGATGAAGATGAGAGAATTTTCCAAGAAAGACAAAGGAGGGCAGAATCGTTTAGAGTTTTAAAATCTCTTAGATTAGACCTAAACCTCCTTCACCACGTGGAAGACAAACCTTTCGCCAAGGGACCGTGATAAGTTTACGAGTGTGACAATTATCTGACCAGATGAAATTTTGACATCAAGTATTAAGCATCTTGAGTAATGAAGCAGGTCACTTGTAGATAGAAAAGCTATGAAGAAGAGTATATTGAATAACTGTTTGAACAAGCTGAGTACGTCCTGCCAAGGATAAGAGTTTCCCTTGCCAGTCTTCTAACCTGGCTCATACTTTACCAGCCAAAGCTTGGAGATAAATTTGTCTAGGCTTGCCGCAAAAAATTGGAACACCCAAATATATGAAAGGAAGGAAGCCTTATTGAAAATTTAAGATATCCTTTACTACGGAAGACCTGTGAGAAGATGACTTGCCCAAGAAAAATACTTTTTTCTATGCTAATTAGCTGACCTGAAGTAGAACCATACTCCTCCAAAAACACTGACAAATTCCTCAACGATCTAGAATCACTTCTGCAAAAAATCATGACATCATCAGCATAAAGGACGTGAGAGGCAGCCGTGCAACCACATGGAGAAGAAATTGGTTTAATTGAACCAATGGAGACTAATTGTGAAATTCCTCTACTGAGAACATCTTCTGCTATGCAAAATAGAAGTGGAGAGAGTGGATCTCCTTGTTTGACGCCCCTGTCGCAAGACAAAAAGCCATTAGGAGTACCATTAACTAAAATTGAGAGCTTTGCAGACTTTAAGATAGTGTTGATCCATTGGATAAAGGTTTGATGAAATCCAAGTGTTTGTATTTCTTTAATATGAAAAACAAGAGGCTAAATTTGGTAAAACCATAAAAAGATTTTATTTAAAAGTCGTTTTTATTATTGTTATTATTAATTAAAAACAGCTTTATTTTGTTTAATATTTAAATATGAAAACACACACAAAATAAAATTATTTTTAATTAATAATAACAATAAAAATAATAACTAATTTTAGAAAATAAGAGCATTTTATAATTTTACCAAATTTAACCTTTTGTTTTCCACATTAATTTTTAGCAAATCCGTCAATTAATTTTCACCTGTATAAATTAAAGATATTGATATCTCTCTTACCATAGGCCAGGTTAAGGAAATATAAACATTTCCCAAATTTAACAATTCACGTTTATAAATTAAGAATATTTCCCTTGATATTAAAAATTAAACATAAATATACTCAATATATTTCATATATGTAAATAAAAATTCTTTCACAGGTATACGAATTTTTTATTTTTTGAAAATTAAGTTTTAAAGTAAAAAAAATCATATTTTTTACAAGTATAAATTAAAGATCTCTCTCTATGTTCTTCATGCCAGTCAATGATGAAAAAATCTCTGAAAGGTTTGTTGAAAAATAAGAATTTCGTAATGACTCAAAACACACAAATATATTTATTTCTCATACAAATTTACAAGAAATATATAAACACTCTCAAATACTTGAACAAGGACTCAAGCTTTATTTCTAACTTATTTCTAAAACCTTAAGGGGGGAGGGGTATTTATAGTTGAAGCAAATCATTCTAAACTATTGATTTAGTCTTCATGTAGAACACCAATGTTGACTTTGTCTAGCACACCAATATTGACTTTGTCCAACACACCAATATTGACTTTGTCCAGCACACCAATGTTGACTTTGTCTAGTACACTATTGTTTACCAAATCTAGTACACCATTGCTTACTAAATCTAGTACACCAATTTAGACAATTCAATATTCTATATTAAGTTTACAATTCAACACTCCCCCTTAAACTTAATCTAATCACACCAAGTGAATTTCTCAATCTTATAAAATCTTCTTGTTTGAGTGGCTTGGTAAAAATATCAGCAATTTGATCTTGGGACTTCACGTACTCCATATGTACATAATTTCTTGTGATGCATTCCCTTATGTAGTGGTAACGCGTGTCAATATGCTTGCTTCGATCATGAAACACCGGATTCTTTGCCAATGCCATAGCTGACTTGTTATCAACATAAATCTTCGTTGGCTTCTCTTGTGACCACCTCAGCTCCTTTAGTAGGTTTCTAAGCCAAATTGCATGGCAAACACATGACGTGGCAGCTACGTACTCAGCTTCACATGTGGAGAGTGTTACAATTGGTTGCTTCTTTGACATCCAGGTGAAAGCAGTGCCTCCCATAAAGAATACAAAACCAGTTGTACTTTTTCGATCATCAGTATCTCCAGCCCAATCACTATCGCTATATCCAACAAGTTCAAAATTATCTGAACATGAATAGAACAAACCAAAGTTTGTTGTACCTTTTAGATAACGAAGAATCCTCTTTGCAGCCTTGAAATGTGTGGTTGTTGGAGTTTTCATGTAGCGGCTTACAAGTCTTGTTGCATAGAGAATATCGGGCCTAGTACATGTTAAATATCGTAAACATCCAACCAAGCTCTTGAAAAAAGTTGAATCTACTTTTTCTCCTTCTTCATGCTTCGAGAGCTTAACTCCACACTCAATTGGCGTACTAATAGGCTTGCAATTTTTCATTTTGAACTTTTTGAGGATTTCCTTTGTATAGCGTTGTTGTGAAATGAAAATTCCATCTTCCTCTTGTTTTACTTCGATACTGAGGTAATACGCCATAAGCCCAATGTCAGTCATCTCAAACTCCTTAGTCATCGTGTTCTTGAAATCATCGAACAAGCTTGGATTGCTTCCAGTAAAAATCAAATCATCTACGTACAAGCACACGATCAAAATATCTTCATCTTTGATCTTGATGTAAAGTGCGTGTTCATAAGGGCACTTAGTGAAACCATTCTTTTGGAAATACTTGTCGATTCGACTATTCCATGCTCTTGGTGCTTGTTTCAAACCATAGAGAGCTTTTCTCAATTTCAACACCTTGTCCTCTTGCCCTTTGACTTCGAAACCTGTAGGTTGTTGTATGTAGACTACTTCTTCGAGAACTCCATTCAAGAATGCAGATTTTACATCCATTTGATGGATCTTCCACTTGTTTTGAGCTGCCAAGGAAATGATTAGTCTTACAGTTTCTAAGCGTGCTACCGGAGCAAACACCTCATCATAGTCGATGCCGGCTCTTTGACTGTAGCCTTTTGCAACTAGCCTCGCTTTGTATCGTTCAATCTCTCCTTTTGAATTCTGCTTTGCTTTGTACACCCATTTGACTCCAATAGCTTTGTGTCATTTAGGAAGTGACACAAGCTCCCACGTATCATTCTTCACAATAGCTTTAATTTCTTCATCCATTGCATTTCTCCATTTTTCATCTTGTATAGCTTCTCCAAAACTTATTGGTTCACACTCAGCAAAAAGGCAAAAAAGAGTGAGATTATCTAACCTCTCAGTTACCTCATAGAGATCTTGGAAACTCCTTGTGCGTTCTTCATTTCTTTCCTTTAAAAAGGATGGTGGTGAATCTCCTTGATTGTTTGTTGTTGGTGAAGTTGGTGGAGTATGCGGAGTAGTAGGTTCTTCTCTTGCTTCTCCTGCTTGCTCCATTATTGGCTCTTCTTCAAACAAAGGAAAGAAGTTGAAGTCATCGACATCTGGACCAAAATCCCATTCTCCTTCTTTGTCAAATATTATATCTCGACTGATCACAATCTTTTTGCTGTTTGGATTATACAACTTGTAACCCTTTGAACTTGAATCATAGCCAATGAAGATAAAACTCTCGCTTTTATCATCCAGCTTTGTTCTTCTCTCGTCTGGTACATGAACATGAGCTACACTTCCAAAAACTCTAAAATGAGAAATACCAGGCTTTCTTCCACACCATGCTTCTTGTGGTGTTTTTCCCCACACGCTTCTTATTGGAGATCTGTTGGATAGATATACAGCAGTTGATACAGCTTCAGCCCAAAACTCCTTGGGTAGTCTTTTACTTTTCAACATACTCCTTGCTATGTTGAGAATTGTTCGATTATTTCTTTCAGCAACACCATTTTGTTGGGGGGATCTCGGAACGGTTAAGAATCGTCGAATTCCATTTGCTTCACAGAATTCTTGAAATTCCTTGGAAGTGAATTCTCCTCCACGATCAGTTCTCATGGCCTTAATCTGACGACCACTTTCTTTCTCAACGGCAACTTTAAATTTCTTGAAAGCTCCAAATACCTCAGACTTTTGCTTCAAAATGTAGATCCATGTTTTTCTTGAAAAATCATCAATAAAGAGAAGGAAATAATTATTATTACCAAGAGATCTTGGCTTGAATGGACCGCATACATCAGCATGAATGAGCTCCAATGATTTCTTGGCTCTAAAGGTAGACTCTTTTGGAAAGCTTTTTCTGAATTACTTCCCATGTAAACATCCTTCACAAAGTTGGTTCGGATTATTGATGTAAGGAATACCTCTTACCATCTCTTTCTTAGCCAATAGCTCTAACCCTCCAAAGTTGAGATGCCCAAATCGAAGATGCCATAGCCATGATGCATCTTTGTAACAAACTTTCAAACATTTCGCAACATCGTTTTGAATATTCAAAGAAAACATTCTATTCTTTGACATTTTCACTTTAGTAATTAAGTTGCCTTTGTCATCTCTTATAAAAATACTATAATCTTTCATATGAATGTCATAATCTTTTTCTAAGAGTTGACCTAAACTTAAAATATTACTTTTCATATTAGGCACATAGTAGACATTTCCAATAAATTGATGTCTACCATCTTTCAATTGTATAAGAATGTTACATCTTCCTTTCACGGCTATTTTTGAATCATCACCAAAAGAAACATTTCCATTTGTTGATTCGTCTAACTCTACGAACATGCTTCTTTTTTCACACATATGATTGCTTGCACCTGTGTCAAGATACCATGTGTTCTCTTGGCCTCCACTATTGTCTTTGTATGCTAACAAGACAGTTTCATCTCCTTGATTCTTTTCTTCCACATAGTTAGCCTTCTCTTCCACTTCATTGTTGTAGGCTCTACATGCAGAAGCATAACGGCCAAACTTTTGACAATTATAACATCTGACTTTAGACTTGTCGTACCTTGTATTTGGATTGTTCCATCCACGACCTCGTGTTGAGCTTTCTCCTTTCTCATAGTTGTTGAAATTATTGTAATTATAATTCCAACCTCGTCCACGACCACGGCCTCTACTTTGTCCTTGACCTCGACCTCTATCTCGACCTCGTTGGTTTCTCTCATAGCTTTGAATGTCTTCTTTCTCCTTGAATTGCATCTTGAGAAGTTGTTTGGAGATGCCTTGCTTCTTTTTTATTTTTTTCTTCATAGGCTTGCAATGATCCTTGTAGTTGGTCGATCGTCATTTCTTCCAAATCTTTAGTTTCTTCAATTGTTGTGACTATGTGATCAAATTTTGAATCCATAGATCATAGTATCTTTTCCATTATCCTTACTTCACTTAATTTTTCACCATTTCTTTTCAATTGATTAGAAATAGCTTCAATTCTAGAGAAGTAATTAACAATTGACTCGCCTTCCTTCATATATAAAGTTTCAAATTCTCCTCTCGATGTTTGAAGACGTACCTTTTTTACTTGTTCGACGCCTTTGTAGGATGTCTGAAGTTTATCCCATGCTTGCTTTGCGGAAATTGCATTTGATATCTTCTCAACAGCATCATCATCTAATGCTTGATAAATGACATAGAGAGCTTTTTTGTCTCTCTTTCTCGAGTCCTTCAACGTGTCTCTTTGTGCTTGAGTCAAAACAGAAATGGCAACATCATCTCTAGGTTCATTATAACCTTTCTCCACGACCTCCCACACATCTTGTGCTCCAAGGAGTGCCTTCATTTTTATGCTCCAATTATCATAATTGCTTCTATTGAGAATTGGAACTTGGAATGGTGTCATACCTCCATTTGCCATAGTTTTCTAACAGTATTTCGGATAGTAATATGAATGCTTATAAGTGTGAAAATATACACTAAGAAAATTCCCAGGAAAGACTGGAGGGGTCACAACGGTCCCATTTAAAACCCAGACTCCTTAGGCAATCTTGGCCTTTTTGACAGAATTTTCTAAATATGCACGTAATCATACAAATATAACATCCAAGTTACAAAACCGAGCTCTGATACCATTTTGTTGAAAAATAAGAATTTCGTAATGACTCAAAACACACAAATATATTTATTTCTCATACAAATTTACAAGAAATATGTAAACACTCTCAAATACTTGAACAAGGACTCAAGCTTTATTTCTAACTTATTTCTAAAACCTTAAGGGGAGAGGGGTATTTATAGTTGAAGCAAATCATTCTAAACCATTGATTTAGTCTTCATGTAGAACACCAATGTTGACTTTGTCTAGCACACCAATATTGACTTTGTCCAGCACACCAATATTGACTTTGTCCAGCACACCAATGTTGACTTTGTCTAGTACATCATTGTTTACCAAATCTAGTACACCATTGCTTACTAAATCTAGTACACCAATTTAGACAATTCAATATTCTATATTAAGTTTACAATTCAACAAGGTTTGCCCAACAATTTACTATTAATTTATTATATGGAAAAAAAAAAAAACTAGTATCCCTTTGAATATGAATTTTGCCTTTAAGAATTTGAAGTTGAACTAGTTGTTATGAAAATGCAATCTAAACAAAAAATAATATTTTATGATCATTAATATTTAAACATAATATATTATTGTTATTGTTGTTATTATTGATAATAATAATTTTAAAAATAGTTTTATAATGTTAAACATAGAAGTGAATATATAATAATATAGTTATAAAAGTAAATTTGAAAATGAAAGGTAGCGTGAAGTAGTTAGGTATTTTCTCAATCTAAAATCCAAACCTTAATTCTTAACAAGAATGTAATTTTTGTTTGTTTATAATTTTAATTTTAATTTATTTGTTATTTTATGAAAATCGATTTGGACCGGGGGTTTAATTTAATTCAATTTGAAATTTCTAAGTTCATACTTGAAAATAATAATTCAATCTCAGTAAGTGAAGAAGATATATACTTGAGTTTTTCAAATAAACAACCAAACATGTTATTGGACATAAATTTATTTTTTGTGACCCTAGTTTGCTCCCATGACATAGACTATTAGGCAAAATAGAAAAAAGGACATAAAAGATAAAATACTTTGTTATTAAACATACGTAATAAGTTGTTTTCAATTTTAATTATTTATATAACAATTTTTAATTATAATTATCTAATTAAAACATGAGTCCACTTTTTAATTAATGATTATCATCATTACATGATAGTTTATTCGGTTGATTTGTGCTAGGAACAAGTTGCTTGTTCATAATTTCTTATCATTGAGAATTATAGATGGAATAGGCAAAATTAACCATTTCAAAGAGAGAACTAACAATAGAATTAAGCTACAAATAAAATTAAAATGCAAAGAAGCGGCCTTTCATTTGAATTCATTGGTCATATGCATTAAAACTCTCCCATTATTTTTTGTTAGTCATAAATTAAGGCCTCCAAAAATAAGCGGCCGTGTACCTAAAAATGGTAAACGAATATCAACAAATAAAATGCATGTGATGATATATGGTTATTTAAATACTTTGTTGTTTGAATTTCTTTATAATTAAGTTATCATTCAATAATTTTTCATTTCAAAATTATTTACGAGATTCTATCGAATTATATATATTATTACACAAGTAAATATATATGAAATTTTTTTTTTTCCTAAAAGCGTAACTTCTAAATTACGGAATGGAAAATTATTATTTTTAATTTTGTGATTAAAGATTTTAAAATAAAAATGATAAGTACATAGAAATTATTATCTCCTTTAATTTGTGAATGGAAGTATGAATAAGAGATTGACAAGAACTTATAATTACCACTATACTATTGATTTTTCAGTTTTATTCCTACATTCATGAATATATATTCATTTCATATTTATTATTAAACAAAATAAAACTATTTTAATCAGTAGTAACAATAATAATAACCAATTTTAGAAAATAAAAGCATCTATAATTTTATCAAACTTAGCCTTTTGGTTTCCACATTAAAGGAATACAAACGTTTTCTATGTTAAACAAATTTACTAATTATTTTACATATTAAGAATTGTAAGTGCCAGAAAATAATTTTTTTTCTAATTTTAGCAAATTTGCCCATTTTTTCACATTAAGAGCATATAATATATTTTTTTATTATTTTTAGATCCGTCAATTAATTTTCACGTGTATAAATTGAAGATATTGATATCTCTGTTACCTGAGTCATGTTAAGGAAATATAAACATTTTTAAATTTTAACAGTCCACATCAATAAACTAAAGAATTTTTCCTTGACATAAAAATAAAACAGAAATATGTTACTTTCGTTTAATTAAGAAATGTACTCAATACATTTCACATAGGAAAATAATTTTTTTTTCACATGTATAAGAATATTGTATTTTAAAATTAAGCTTAAGGTAAAAAAAAACATCTTTTCCACGTATATAAATCAAACATCTCTCTCATGTCCTTCATGTCAGTCAACAATGTAAAAATATCTTGAAATTTTGTCTAATTACCTATTATCCATTTACTAGTTAAAAAAGAAAAAAACTCATTTACTAGTTATCTGTTTTCTCAATTTCATATCCAAACCTTAATTCTCAACAAGAATGTAATTTTGTTTATCTATTATTTTAGCAATTTTAATTTATTTTTTATTTATGAAAATCGATTTGGACCGTGGTTTAATTTGGTTCAATTTAAAATTTTTAAGTTTAAAATTAAAAATAATAATTCTATCTCAGTAACAGAAGAACGTTCTTGAATTTTTCAAATAAACTATCAAACATATTATTAGATATAAGGGAAATTAACACATACCTCCCTTGAGATTTGAGAAACCTACACTTAGATGAAAGGTTTGAAGAAACTCAAACTTACTTCCCCTAAACCGTTAGTTGACCATTAGTTGACCGTTATGATTAAGGGTATTTTAGATATTTTATTAATTTAATTATTTTGCAACTTACTAAATAATTAGTTCCTACAAAATATTGTATTATTGTTTATTAATTATTCAAGATTTCAAGTTATAAGGATGAAATTTTAAAATAAATTATATGAAAAATCATATAAAATATATATAAACAAAATAATACTATTATATTAATTTATAAGTAGAATTTACATGTTTAATATTATTATTTATCACAATCATAAATTTTTTTTAAGTTAATAATAATTTTAAAATTATACTTATTTCATGTGTATGTGCACTAAGTTAACAAAAAATAATATAAAATATAATTTAATTAAATGAGTACATGGATACACTATATTTATTTTACAAAAATTCTAAATATTAATTCTAAATTTATAATTTTTTTTAAAATTATAAAAAATAAGATAATTCATATTATGTAAAATGATATTATTATATGAACAAAATACAATATTTTATGGGAATTAATTATGTAATAAGTTAAAAATAATAATGTCAAAAAATACCCTTAATTCTAACGGTCTTCTAACGGTCAATTAACGGTCCAGGGGAGGTAAGTGTGAATTTTTTTAAACCTTCCATTTAAGTGTGGATTTCTCAAATTTTAAGGGAGGTATGTGTTAATTCCCCTTAGATATAAATTTATTTGGACCGGTGGTTTTATTTGCTGGCATGACAAGAAACTATTAGGCAAAATAAGAAAAGAACAAAAAAATAACTTGATCTTCGAACTTTCTAGGTATCGCTCTTCCCCTGCAACATCTTAACAGTCAGAGAAATAGTCGGCTTCCCTAACGTAAGATCTTTGATGCTTAAGTCAGTAAATTTAAGAAGAAAAAATATAAATGAAATAAGAATTTGATAGAGTTTTGCCTTAACTTTTAGTTGTGCGTCCCTTATTTTTCGAATCATCAGGATTTATAGGTACGAGAATCAATCGTTCCATTAGCTTTTCCAAGCACTTTATCCACAATGAAAAATGGAATGATGGGTGGTTACCAGATTCTGCATGTGGTTGAAAACCACTAATTGTTTCGTGTGTGGTCAAGTGATTCTTGCCACCCGACCTGAATGATGCCTACTACTTGATCATGGCTCGCTGAACCCCGACCCTGATTGGGTTAGTGATGCTTCCCCGCGAGCACTGACAAACAATGTTCCCGACCTTGTGGCCGGTACTGAGCATACTAAGATTAGGTAAATTTCCCAAACGGCAAGTTATTTTCAGTTTTAATTATTATCTAATTAAAACATGAGCCCATTTTAATTAATGATTATCGTCATTATATGATAATTTATTCAGTTGATTTGTACTACGAAAAATCTGCTGCTTTTTCATAATTTTCTTGGCGTTGAGAATTGTCGATGGAATACGCAAACCCATATGAAGTCTGAAGAACTAGAAAGGAAAAACAGAGCAAATGTAACTCTTCAGAACTAATAATGGAATTAAGCTGCAATAAAATTAAGGTCAAACGAACTAGCCTTTTATTTGAATTTATGAACATATGTATTAAAACTCTCTCATAGTTTGTCCTCGTTATTTATTGCTAATCACAAATTAAGCCCTCTGAAAATAAGCAACTAAAAAATGATAATAATTAAAACTGAAAATAAGCAAATATCAACAAATCAAATGCATGTGACGATATATAATTATTTAAATACTTTGTTGCTTGATTTGCTTTATCATTAAGTTATTATTTAGTAATTTATCATGCCAAAATTATTTACAAGATTTTATTGAATTATATACATTGTTAAGTAAATATATATGAAAAAAAGGTTGTTTTTGACATAAAACATAACTTTAAAGCTAAGGAAAGGATATAAATTATTACTTTTGATTTGAGGTTAGAAATTCTAAAATTGAATCAAATCAAACCGGTTCGAACCCTTTTTTGTGAAAAATAATAAGTAAATTGAAATTATGATCTTCCCGGAAGTATGGAGCCGACATCTAAGATTTTCATTATTATTTTTCTTACAATTTTAACATCGTTGCATTAAACGTTATTTTAAATTTATTATTGATAGCATTTATTTTTATGTTATTAAAATGATAACAAATTAGCTATTCAATTTTAATATCATTACTAAAATAATAACATTATTACATTTTTATGCCATCAATTAAAAAATATGTACTAATTAGTCACAAGTGTTTATCAGCTTTTAATAACAATTAAATACTTAATTAACTAATATTATTATTTTGTCAAGCCTGATTTTATGGGCTTTCTATGATTTTATATTTCTTTCCTTATTCTTTAATGCTATTGCTCTAAGCTTAGGTTTGGAGATTACTTAAGAAAAAAACTAATATTATTGTTGGGTATAAACTAATATTATATTTTTTTTATGTATTAGAACTCATTAAAATTTATATCAGTAGAATTAAAATCTCATAAATTATATTGAAATCACCATTTTTTTTCTATATGAAAACTTAAAGCAACCAAAAGAAGAAGTTAAATTTTCAATGGGAAAAGTCCACATACCTTCCTTAAGGTTTGTGAAAATCTCAATTGAAAATAAAGTTTGTGAAAAGGAGCACAAGTCTTCCCTACAATTAATAAACTTATCAAAATACTCCGAATTTATTTTAAAAATATAAAATAAAATTATTTTGATTAAATTTGAATCTATAACTTTAGTAAAAAAGACCAATACTCTAACCACTATACGAAAATAAATTTTAATAATATATTTTTTAATTCATAATATATAACTTCTTTAAAAATATATATAATAACTTTTATAGTAATTACAATTATTTTGTTATTATAAAAAAATTTATAATTCAAAAATAATTATATAATCATTAAAATTCTATATAATAACTTAAATTTAAAATTATTATTATCATTAAATTATAAATTTTCAAAAAATTATTATTATTTAGATTTTTAAATAAAATAATTTATTTTATTTAACAGTTACTTAAGAAATAATTTTTTAAAATTATTAGTACTAAAAATAATTTTAGAATGATTTAATTTTATAACCATTTAAATTTTTTTCTTTAATAATTATTTAAGAATAATTTTATTATTATTTGATAATAATTTTAAATTCAAGTTATTATATAGATGTTTTTTAATTATAATTTTTATAATAACAAAATAATTTTAATTATTATAAAACTTATTAAATATGCATTCTCAAAAGAGTTATTTATTAAGAATTAAAAAATATATATTTAAAATGTGTTTGGTGTAAGGGTTAAAGTTTTACTCTTTTTTATTAAGATTTAGTAATTTTATTTTATAATTTTAAAAAAATAGATTTAGAGTATTTTGATAAGTTTACTATTTATACGAGAGGTTTGTGTTTATTTTCATAAACTTTCTTTCAAATTAGAATTTTCACAAACGTCAGAGAAGGTATGTGAATTTTTTCTAATTTTTAATTTATCAGAAAAAGTGGTTAAAATAATTAAGAGAAAGGAATACATAAAAAACAACAAACGTCACAAAAATTTAAAGCATTAACGTACATAAACATTTGCAAAACTAAGATACTGAACCTGCTGCCTAAGAAATAATATTATATATGCAAGGATCAAAAGATAGCCAATAGAAATAATACTAATTATTCTATGTTATATATCACCATATAGATATGAACACATCTGCCCACAATTTTTCTGGGCATGGCTGCCCCTTGTTTTACTGTCCGCAGTTTGTGTCTATCAACAAGTAACGAGGAAAACCTGCAGAGTTTGATTCAAATGCGTTATAATCTTGTATGTATAGATAAGAAAGATCTAGAAATGAAAGAGAGATATATACATAGAGCTCGGACTGTGAGAAAAGCCATGTGAGCTTTTGCGGCAGCGGGTCCTCCCAGGATACTCATGAGCCATTCTGCCGAAAACACTTAACTCTTTCGATTAATTTATTGCAAAAATACAGTACATACCTGTCTATAAATAGATTCAGCCCAAGAGCCACAACTTTCATTCTTAACTAGTTCCCTAGCTATCAGCTCAGAACCCGGTTTACATTTTCTCAATCAATGTTTTAATTTTCCACTCTAACTCATCAAACTTAATAATGGGAATCCGTTTGCCATCTATGATTCTCAATGCGAAGAACATTCTCAGAAAGCAGCTTGTTCATAGTACAAATCAACCGGATGTTCCAAAAGGCCACATTCCAGTTTATGTTGGATTGATAGAAAGAAAGAGATTTGTGGTTCCAATATCTTACTTGAACCACCCTTTATTTGCCGACTTGCTGAACCGGACGGAGGAAGAATTCGGGTTCGATCATCCGATGGGCGGTCTAACAATTCCATGCAAGGAAGACACTTTCATATATGTCACATCTCGGTTGCATCATGCCTCATGAAAGATGAGGAGCAATGAATTATCCTAGCCTCCACAATTTCGACTAGCTATTTCCTCCACCTTTTTTTCTTAGCTCTCTAGAATAGAAACCTAAATTGTTCACTGCATATATGCACGTGTGTTCCTATAAACTTGGCGAGCGAAAACATCGGAAACCATACTGTGCTTTTGATCATCGTTAATTAACAATGGGTTCGTGTGCTTAATCACAACAGAACACTTATCCTTTATTTTATTTTATTTTTTGTTCTTGTACTACCGGAAATCATTCTTACACCCTATCGTTTGCTATAATTCCTCAAGACCCCCTTTAGTTTTAGAAATATTCGAAAACCCTCCTGACATTTTCTCCGTGACTGTTTTAATTACCTTAATTTCAGACCTCAAATTAATTAAGTTATCCTCTCTCATCAATTATGGTAACGATATTTTTCTCGGAAATTCATGCCTCAATATTTTTTTCATTGGTCCATAACTGGCCAAATGGAGACAACACATGCGTACCATAATTTCACATCAAAACCTAAGTATTTAACTTCCTAGTTATGTCCCCTGAACGTACGTTGAAGTTAATTAAATCTTGATGTACAGTTGTACACAAATACAGTTGTTTTGTAAATTTCTCAATTAATCTCCAAATGAAGAGAAGATATAAGATACATTAATCTAATAAAAATATTTTTGATTAACAATAATGTATTTCAGGAGACATTTTTTGGTAACTCTTCACTTATAGCAAATATATCATAAACTAAATTAAAGAGCATATATGACAAAAAAGACAGTTAAATTAAAACTTCATTGACGATATAATTAGCTCTATTTTATTCGCACTGTTCGTAATATTCTTAATATGTAAATTAAGGATCTTTATCTAAGTATGTAATTCAACTAAAAAGAAATTTGAACCTCTACTTCGAGCTTGAGTTTTAGGTCACGATTAATAAAATAAGAGAAAATATCAATTTTATCTCTAACATATTTCGATATTATTACTTATATTTCTACCATTTTAAAATTATACCTTCAATCCCTACTGTTAAAATACTAATCTTAAAAGTTTAATTTTTGAGTGAAAATAACTTTATTATCCCTATATTAATAATGATAAAATCACTTAACTTTTAAAAAATAAAGTAAAATAAATATCAATTTTAAAAAACTTAAATAAACATTAAGAATAAAATTATTTAATAAAAATTAATTTCAAATTGAAAAATTATTAAAACTACAAAAATAAATTCATAATGTAATAAATTTATTTATTTTTATTTTTTAAATTTTTACAATAAAATCAAATATAAATATAGATAATGAAATATAAATAAGTTTATTTCTTTTCATTTTTAAAATTTTTACAATAAAAACAAATAAAATAAAAATAATAAAATTTAAATAAAAATCAAAATAATAAAATCTAGAAACCTATTTTTTAGTTTTTACAATAAAATTAAATAAAAATAAAATAATAAAATCTAAATAAGTTTATTTCTTTTGATTTTTTTTAATTTTACAATAAAATTAACTAAAAATAATATAATAAAACCTATATTTCTTATAAAAAATCGTCTATGAATAAAATGTTTTATAAAGTCTAATTATGAATATTTTTTTGTAAATTTTTATAATCCAAAAAAATATTATTCAATAATTATTTATTAAAATAAAAATTGAAAATAAAAGTAATTAGTGTTTTAATAAAAAAAAGTTTATTTTTTATATTTTTTGTATTAGTTTAAACTCAATACAAATTTAATTTAGTTAAGGACAAATATATCAAATGATAAAATATACTAACATTTAATAGCCATGTTATAAGGGTAGGAACTAAAAATATAATTTCAAAATAATAGAGATGTAAGTGATAATATTAAAATAAATTAGGAATGAAATTGATATTTTTCCATAAAATAAAAATAACTCTCATTTTTAGCAAATTCATCCACTGATTTAACCTTATTATTTACTTTAAAAGGTAAGCTTTTAGAGTCCAAAACCACTCTTTTTCACATATGTAATTAAGAATCTCTCTATTAACATATTTTTTATGTCAGTAATTTAATCTCAACCAAAAGGTTATCAGGAGGCTGGTTACTCTAGATAAAAAAATATTTGAATTCTTACTTGAAGTTTCAGAATTTAAATTCGAAAATACAATTAATTATTATTTATAGTAAATTTATTCCTTTGATTCATATCTGTAACAAAGGATCTCACTGATCAGCATGTATTGTTACTTTTATGCACCCTCATAGACAAAATCTAGACGTCATCAATGAACATGTTTGTGAAATAAATTAATATTTGTAGATTTCTACACATGGGAAATTCAGTTTGTCAGCTAATCAGTGTACATGTGCTTCTGAAATTGTTTACCTGAAAACTACCTATTGCAGCAAAATTAGTGACTCTGCTAGCATGCATTTTGAAAAAAATAATTTAAAAGAAAAGGGATTTTCGTTATATCATTTCCAACTTTGTTAACGAGGCCTAATGTAGGGATATTGCTGTCGATGCTTGATTTGCTCCCATTAAGTGTAAGTTCGAGTGTTTAATAAGAACATAAATATTTTTTAGTGTAAACAATATGGATGAGTAACATGAGTTGCATATTTATATATATGCTTCTGAAGATCTTCATCCACGCCACACAGTCTAGGTACCCAGCAGAGGTAGCACATGCGTTTCTTTTGTTGATATTCGCCTACCATTTTTCGGGGAATGGCGGCCGCTGGTTTTTGGAGGACAAACCAATATGGGAGAGAGTTTTTAATACGTACGATGGATGAAATCGAGTGAATCATTGCTTCTTTGTAGATTAATTTCATTTGTGTACACTGCACAGTTAAGAAAGACATCGAAAAGAGTGAGATACCATAATGAGGAAAGCCATGTGGGCTTTCAATGGAGGCGGGTCCTCTCAAAAAGGATCCGATAGTATCTGCACACCTAACTATTTCGATTAATTTATGCAAAATATAGCACGTACTTGATCTCTATAAATACATACATGCAACTCAAGTCTTCTAACTCCAAGAGCAACAACTTCCATCCATAGTTCCAAGAGTTATATTTTCTCTCTGTTTTTCCACTCCAATTCACAGACTCAGAAATGGGAATCCGTTTTCCATCTATGATTCTCAGTGCCAGGAAAATTCTGAAGAAGCAGCATGTTTATTGCACATATCAACCGGATGTTCCGAAAGGTCACATCCCTGTCTATGTTGGATTGATAGAAAGAAAGAGATTTGTGGTTCCAGTATCATACTTAAACCACCCTTTATTTGGTGACTTCCTGAAACGAGCGGAGGAAGAATTCGGGTTCGATCATCCGATGGGCGGTCTAACAATTCCATGCAAGGAAGATGCTTTCATTGAAGTCACTTCTCGGTTGCATAAGGCCTAATGAAAGATGAAGAACAATGAGCCATCATCTACAATTAATATTGACATGCTTGTAGCTTTCTCTTCTGTTTTGTTTTTGGTTTTTACCTTCCTAGAGTACTAAGCTAAGACCGTGCGTGCGTACAAATATTTTCTCGCCTGTGAGTGGGTGAGAAAGATACATAATTCGTTTGAGGCATATCTGTCTTTTATATATTGGAACATTTCAAGATATGTAATATATCTATAGTGGAGACATGCAAATGTGTTAGTAAGTAAAATATAGAAGGTGAAACTTAAATTGCAGATAATGGAAATATTTGAAACTATCATGTGATGAGGATATATATTTATTAATTAAAAATGGGGTCAAGTTCTAATTAGACAAATAGTAATGAAACATTTTCTATCTAAATAATTGTAAAATAGCATTTAGTTATCTTTTAGTTTTTTACCTGTTCTGCGTAATAGTCATTGTCATGTTAGCAAACTTAAGGTCACAAAACATAATATCTAAAATTATGTTTGAAGTCTTTGGAAACTAATACTGTTGGGAATTAAAAAAAAAAGGGACAAAAATTTGATGTTATATATATATTTGGAGCAAAGCCTCAAAAGGCCAGATTTAAAAGAAACACGAACAAGCCAAAACAACCAAAAGGTGGGGAGAAGACACCTGACCCTTTAGCAACACCAAAAGTCCAAAAAATAAAACAATCCCAACTGAAAAAAAAATGGTAGCAGGGGAACCCACACGGATCATGAGAAAGAAGTTTGCGAAGCTGAGGGGGGGAACAAGAGGATTTTTCTTAACACTAAAAAGTCCTTACTTCAAGTTATAAAAGCCCGAAAAAAGGAAAATATTTGAGATATAAAGGCAGTTGTTACTTTTAGCAAATCCATTAATTGTTTTTCCCCATCTGTGAATTTGAGGATTTCTCCCTTAGCTTGTTTTTTATATCAATAGTTCTTTTCTAATAACTTAGATAATTCTTTTAGAACAACGAATTGTGTTTAAGCTCTTACTTAAGCTTAAACTTTTACGACCCAAAAATAAAATATTAGCTGTATTTTCAGAGCAGTCCGCACAGAGTTATATATGACGGCCGCTTGTTTTGGACACCTTAATATTTGAATACATTCAATGAGAGTTTGGATAATTTTATATGTATGCAGATAAGAAAAGAAAGAGAGATAGGTGAATGAGCAAAGCCATGTGAGTTCACACTGTGAACAATGATGAGCACAAATCTTGAGAGAGTTTTGATACGTATGCAACATATATAATTTTGTGTATATACAAAAGAGAGAGAGAGACAGAGAGAGAGATTCTTAATTTACACATGAAAAAAAGAGTGGTTTTTTACACCTAAAAGATGAATTTTTAATATAAAAAATGATATGAAAAAGTGTGAATTACTAAAAATAACAATTCTTTTTTTTTTCTTCTTACCATTTAAAACTTAAAAGTAAAAATTTTAATATTTTCTCATCTAGAGCGATAACCCAGGAACCTTGTACTTTAACCTTGATTGAATTATATATTGCTTTTAATTTTGAACTTAGAAATTTCAAATTGAATCAAATTAGACCACAGGTCCAAATGGGTTCATAGAAATGACAAATAAATAAAAATTCGAAGTTGAAACGATTTTCTGAAACTGTAAAATAATAACCCAAGAACCTTCTCTTTTGGCGTTAATTGAATTATATATTATTTTTAATTTTGAACTTAAAAATTTCATATTGAATCAAATTAGACCACAGGTCCAAATGGGTTTTCATAGAAATGGCAAATAAATAAAAATTCGAAATTGAACCGATTTTCTAAAAATGTAAGTTCTAAAATTGTAGGAAATAGAAATAATTGTTTCCTATATAGAAACTTAAAGCAACCAACTGAATCACGTAAATTTTCATTTTCATTTTGTCGTAAACTTTTGTCTTGCAATAAATTTATCTCGTAGATAATATTGAAATCACCTTTTTTCTTTTGCTTTTGTTCTCTATATGAAGACTTAACGCAGCCAATTAAGTGAATCATTCAAATTTTCAATTTTCCAGAAAGCAGTAACTTATACTAACATTTGCAAGACTAAGATAACTTAATTAGACAGAAAGATACTGAACCTGCCTACGAAGAAAGCTCAACTCCAAACAATTAATATATATACCCTTACATTCTGTCGATCGGTCGATCGATCCACACAACACACAAATAATATTAGCTATGAAAGGATCAAATGACGGCCAACAGAGATAATATTAATTCTACATTTATATATAGGCATGGACACATCTGCCCACGATTTTCAGGTGCGGCAGCCGCTAGTTAGTCTCAGTTTGTAACAAGCAACAACGAGGAAAACCGTTGAGAGAGTTTATATTATAATGAAAGATCAAGAACAATGATGAGCTATCATCTACAATTAATATTGCATGCTAGATACTTTCTCCTTTGTTTTGTTTTTGTTTTCTAGCTTCCTAGACTAGTAAGATCGTGTGTAAACATATTTTCCCGCCTGTGAGTGGGAGAGAAACATATATAAAATCCTTTAAGGCATATCTGTCTTTATATATATATATATATATATATATATATATCCAATATCGACAGTGGATACATGCACATGGGGAAAATACCTGATGCCCCTCAGCTTTAAGCTAATTACTTAAGACATTTAAATCTTTCTTTATTATTTATTTTTTCTAATTTATTTCTCTTATATTTGCATGCCTTTCATTTTCTTGGTAGCCAAACACTCCTCTGCCGCCATCTTACAAAAAGTATCATCAAATATTCAGAATTCTTCGACGATCACTGTTACTCTCAGAATAAAAAATACAAGATTTTGAATTTGGATCTGAAGTTTCGTAAGCCCTCTACGAAATCGCAAAACAGAAACCGAGCTTCTTCTTTTTCCTTCTCTCCTCGGCCGACCTCCAATTCCATTCTTTTTCTTTCATTCCTTTCTCTTGTCCTCCACAGAGGAGTTTCCTTAATCAAAGAGGCATGGAATTCAAGGCTTCTTAAATTCTTTTTTCTTCCAAAAAAATAAATGTAGAATTTTGTCAGCATGAAGAATTGGGTGACACTGGTGTTGGAAATTGACTTTGCATACAACTTTTTTTTTAAATCTCAGAAATTAATAATGAAGTGTTTCCTGTTGGTCTGCAGATTGATTAGTGATGGGAGTTGTGAAGAGTTTGATAGAAATTTATTTTTCATATTAATTGATGTTTGGAATTTGTATTGTACTTTTTATCTATTCATAAATTAGTGGTTAGCATTAACACATATATTTAATTAAATTTCTTGATTTTATCAATTGAAAGAAGATTTATTTTATCAAATATGTGAATTTATATTAGATTAAAGTTAGGAGAGAACAACATTTTGAGAAAGATTGGAAAAAGTGGTTTGGAATTGCCGGCTGCTCTAAGCTGTTTGAATTGGATTTATTAAATTGTGTTCCAAATATTTTTGTTATGATTTTAATTTATGTTTATCTACTATGAGTTTATCTATTTTTTTAATATGAAATTTATCTAATATATCTAAACAAAATTTAAATGTGGTATAGCTAGGAGCACTAATGGTTTAATTTAGAGATAATATGTTTTGCCCCTCCCCTCATTTTTGGAGAAAAAGAAAAATATACTTTGAGTTTTTTATCAATTTTAAATACCCCTCACTTTTCAAAAAATATTGACATACCCTAGAAATACTATTTTAAATACTATTTAAATTTAAATTGACTATTTTATCTCTCAATTATTGAAAAACACATAAAATAATTTAATATTTTAACTCTTAATTATTTTTAATTTTTTATTATTTTTTTAATAATATTAATTACACATTTTTTTAAAATTGATCATTTATTACAATGGTCTATTTTAAAAATTTATATATAATTAATATTATTAAAATTCATTTTCAATTTTTTAAAGTATTAGTAGTATAAAATGTTTTGGCCGTAAAACATAAAAATAATTGTTAATTTTAGTTTTTGTTAACATTCATTCCTTACCTTAAAAATTAAGCGTCTTACGTCAAAAAGTCACTCTTTTTTTTAGTAAATTTATTAACATTCACTCTTTTTCATAAATGTAAATTAAGGATCTCTCCTAAAAAATGGTTTTGATTCGGTTCAACTTAAATTTTTAATGGCTAAATTTAAAATAATAATTCAATCTCAATCATAAAAGAGGGTTAGTGAGTTAGTTGCTCTAGATCAAAAAATATTTGGAACCTTATTTCAACTTTAGTATTTTAGTTAGTAAAAAATAAAAATTATTATTATTTTTAGGAAATCTGCTCACTAATTCACACCAATTTCTAACCCAAAATGTTATGTTTCTAGGTTAAAATTAACTATTTTTCACATATGTAAATTAAGGATCTCTCTCCCCAACATGTTCTTAATGTCCACAATTCAATCTCAAAGGAGAGGGTTACTGGGTTAATTGTTCTAGCTCAGAGAATTTTGTAGGTGTATAGTTGGAAAATAAAAAGAACTCTTATTTTTAGCAAACTAGTCCATTTATTTACATTATTTTTTACCTTAAAAATTTACTTTACCTAAAACGAAATATATTCTCTCTAAATTTACCTAATGATTCACGATCATAAACTAAGGATCTCTCTCAGCATGTATTGTTCGTTTTGCCCATATACCTTCAACCAGTTATAAGAGCTACCTTCAGCGCCATTTCAAAATGCCCTTTAGAGACTCACATTTATCCATTAAGACAGAAGATAGACCTCAACGCACATGTTTGTGAAGTAAATTAATATTTGTAGATTTCTATATATGGAAAATTTAGTATGTCAGTTAATCTGAATATGTGCTTCGAAATTGTTGCCCGGAAAACAGGCAATAGCCGCAACTGCTTCTGCTCCAAAATTAGCAACAAGTGACCGTCATGTTATGTTTACCATGGAGAGCTTTTGCAGCTTAATTTTATTAGTATACACTGCACAGTTAAGAAAGACATGGAGAAAAGTGAGATAGTATAATGAGGAAAGCCATGTGAACTATCGATAGAGGCGGTCCTTTCGAAGGATCCTGTAGCCAGTCTGCTGACAGCACCTAACTATTTTGGTTAAGTTATTGCAAAATACAGCACGTACTTGGTCACTATAAATACATACATACAACAACTCAAGTCTTCTAATTCAAGAGAAACAACTTCCATCCATAGTTCCAAGCTACAGTTATATTTTCCATTCCAATTCCTCAGACTTAGAAATGGGTTTGCGTATTCAATCAGTGATTCTGAATGCCAAGAAAATTCTGAAGAAGCAGCATGTTCATTGCACAAATCAACCGGATGTTCCTAAAGGTCACATTCCGGTCTACGTTGGATTGATAGAAAGAAAGAAATTTGTGGTTCCAATATCATACTTGAACCACCACTTATTTGGTGACTTGCTGAAACGAGCGGAGGAAGAATTCGGGTTCGATCAGCCGACGGGCGGTCTAACAATTCCATGCAAGGAAGGTACTTTCATTGAAGTCACTTCGCGGTTGCATAATACCAAATGAAAGATGAAGAACAATGAGCTATCATCTACAATTAATATTGACATGCTAGCTACGCACTTTCTCTTTAGTTTTCTTTTTTCTGTTTAACATTTTTGCTTTGATTTTTAGATTCCTAGTGTAGTAAGGTAAGACCCTGCATGTGTAAAAATATTTTCCCGCCTGTGAGTGAGAGAGGAAGATGTATAAAATTCTTTTAAGGCATATATATATATATATATATATATATATATATGTATGTATGTATGTATTTTGCCACATTTCAGGAAATCTCATAACTGTCGTGGAGACATCACGTGTTAGTAAGTGCATTAAAGAAGGTGAAACTTAAATTGCAGACTATATAAAAATTTGAAACTATCGTGTGATGATGATACTAATTAGATAATAATAAACATTTTTATCTGAATAACTGTAAAATAGCATGTAAACATTTTTATCTGAATAATTAAACATGTATACATATAATATTACTTTGTAAAAATCACTCATATATCATTCAAAATGATTTATCTAGCGCAATATACATGCCAATGAAGCTTACGACACTATTTTCCACCTCTAGATACTAAGTTTACCACGGTTACTCAATAGGGATAAGACAACTATGACATATCAAGCATATCTACTAGTATCGTATACTTCTAATGAAGTTAAATAATTTATGGAAACTAATTATTGTAATTATGTAATTTTAAATTATTTTGTTTTTAGTCTCCATTTTTCATCTATAAAACATAGACTTGTAAAAACTATTTCATATGAGTGAAAATAGATTCTTTCTCAAATTATATTTTCTTCAGCAATTAAAGCCCCAAAAAAGGAAAAATTAATAATATGATGGTTTGTGTTATCTAACGCGAACTTATCTACTCGATTTTTAGACTTTATTAAATTTATTAGCGTGTTGCTGATGTCAATATTTTATTTTCTATGAATGAATTATTTTTCCTAATACTAAAATATTCGAGTCCTTGCTTCAAGTTGAAGCATTTTGGTCCTAGGAGATATAAAGACAATTTTTAATTTTAGTAAATTCATCAATCATTTGTCCGCATCTGTGATTAGAGGATTTCTCTTTTAGCATATTTTTTATATGAATAGTTCATTCTTAATGAGTGAGTTAATTCTTTTAGATCAATGAATTATGTCTGAACCCTTACTTCAAGCTTAAATTTCTACGACCCGAAAATAAAAATACTTATTGTTATTTTTAAGATAATCCGCACACAGTTACATATGGCAGGCACTTGTTTGGACTTAACATGTGAATACATTTTTGAGAGAGTTCAACATATATAATTTTGTATATAAGCATACAACAAAAGAAAGAGAGATACAATGTAAGTTCACTCTGCGGCACGCGGGTCCTTTCAGAAATATCGGTAGCCACTCTGCCGACAACACATATATATGACTGCTTGCCTCTATTTATTGTAAAAAGAATATAGCTCATCAGTCGGTCTACAACCTTATAAATAGCTATACAACAACCCCAGTGATCTCCTAACTCAAAGAGCTAGCTACAACTTTCATCGTAGTTCTTTTATTATTAGTACGCCAATTAATCAAACTTGGAAATGGGTATCCGTTTGCCATCGATGATTCTCAGTGCCAAGAAAATCTTGAAGAGGCAGCAAGTTCATAATAGAAATCATCCGAATGTTCCGAAAGGGCACATTCCAGTTTATGTTGGAGAGAGCGAAAGGAAAGAGATTTGTGGTTCCAATATTATTATACTTGAACCATCCTTTATTTGTCAACTTTAACATACTAGGCACATCTAACGGATGATATTGCATCTGACCATATATTTAATACATCCATAATTAATGCACTGTCAGATGCAATCTCAACCATTGGATGTTCCTAAATCCAATGATTTATATTTTGATATAAGATTTTGTGTCAAAAAAAAGAATTATTGATACAAGTGAGAGAGAATTATATTTAACAAAATATAGGGCAGATTTCAGCATATATAAGTGGATATGAAGCTTAATTAAACTGAAGACTACATGCATATCGTTGTATATAAACCAGCTGAGTTGATTCTAAAACTTCATTGATTAACTCAATTATTTGTAGCTGGTTAAGATATTGGAAACTATTGTGCATTTAAAACTCATTAACTAGCAATGGGCTTGTGTGCTAATCAGGCATCTCAAAATTATAATATGAATAAAACTGAAAGTAATAAATATGTTCAATCATATCCAAGCATTTTAGTTTGTTCAAAATAAAATCTGGATAAAACACATATAACTCACCATACACCCATATGTTCCACCAAATAATTAAACGGATGGCCCACATGCATTTTAGTTTGAAACTAACTTTGTATATATAAGTGACTAATACAATGAAAAAAAAGAAAAATCTGATACATACGTTTTGTATTTATTGAATGGTTTCATTTAAATTATCCTTTGTAAATTGAAAATAAGATTTCTCAATACATGTATCAAAATATTCTCACATAAAAGCCATCTTCAATTCCTTGTCAGACTGTAAAATCAAAATTAGGAACCTTAAAGATAAAGAAAGCTAGAAAGAAATACATGACATCGGTCGATGGAACATGAAATTTCCAATCCTTGAGTACTAGTGGCCAAAAGGCTGATCTATCATCTTCCATTCTGCAATTTGATCTAAGCATCACATGGGTCATTTGTTACTATTCATTATCAATTTCGCTTTGTGACGTGTGGCAAGTTCTTGACTTGAGGCAGCAGTGTAAATTTTGAACCATAACTTCGATGGATAACAAAAGAATTAAAAAAAACAAAATGTATCATATCAAATAAATGTCAAGTAAATTTGACAAATATATTAGGTGTCGCTATTCTTCTATCCAGATAGCCCATTTTTCTGATTGTGGGTGACCGTTTGCACTGTAAATTGGTGGATAAGTATGAGATAGAATATTAATTTTGGTCGAGCCAAATGAGCAAAGCCATGTGAACTTTAAAGGAGCAAATTCTGCTTGCTGACCACACATATCTACTACAGTACAATTCATAATTCTACTGCTGCGTTCAGTTTTCATTATTTCTAGCTTCATTTTAACAAAAAACCATTTAGATTTTGTAGCAATCATCTGAATAATCCGGCTGCTATCAGTGGTTCTTGTAATATAACACCAAGTAAAAACTCATACTTCCGGAAGGCCATAGAGATATATAATCCAATTACTGGTTGGTGTAACAAGTCCATGAAAAGAAGATGCATGGATCGATCTCATCATCACTTCTAGCTAAACTGAATAATAATGAACAATGAATATGGGGGATCTTCAACAGTTTTGACCGAAGAAATTATTAGTAAAGAAGATAATTTTGAAATATCATGCATTAATTGCTATTATAATCAACTCTATCAAGAGTACCATCTATAGAGATTTAAAAGACTGCTGAAAAGGAAAGAATTGCTATGATTATGCTGTGAACTGTCAGTTTCTTACAATTAATTATAAAAGAAAAAAAAATTATTTGGTAATTATTAGTTTTGGTTGTGCATTGAGTAGATATTTGAAAATGGTTGTGCATTGATTATGCCTTTTGCACGGTAATTCAACAAGCCAATTTGCTGCTTTTGAGGAATAAGTATCTTAATTTCATTTATCATTTTATAATCGGGATAACGAATGAGATAAAAATTTCTTGTTGAATATTAAATCAGGTTTAGTTTTTTGTAAAATTGTCCTATATCACATTCTATAATTATTTTTTTTAATTTTGCAATCAGCAAAATTTTAAGGAAAATAAAAAATTAATATGAGAAATAATAATACTTATGTTATTAATATTAGAACTATTCTTTATGTTTAGTCAGTTTTTAAAATAAGTGATAATTTAATATAGTATTAAAACAAACTTGATTAATTTTACCATTTTGTGTCCAACCAACAAATACTAAAAGTTAAACAATAATTAATTGAATTTACATAAGAAATACATAGTAAACTTAAATCTCACAGTCTTTTACTCAAAGAACAAAATCTCACAGTTTTGTATTCAAATGTCATACATGTGGCTAGGTGGCAAAAGAATTCTTCCCGTAGAACATATCCCTCCAAAAAAAGCAATTCAATGAGGGTAGATTATGGGATAAGTCATAGAGTGTCGATGTAAATTCGTAATAAATAACTAACTTTAACATTATAAATTATATAGCCATCAGAAAGCACTCTTTTAGAGAAAGTACATTTAATTCCTACTAATGTAACTAGTAAGAATTCTCATATATTATAAACTTTTTCAAGAATATTTGGATAGTCTTTTAAATATTAGATGTACTATAATTATAAGATATTTTTTCAATAGAATTTTAATAAATATCTTATTGTAAATACTAATAAATATCTAATAAATTTATAATATATAATATTTGAAAAAATCATAAATTAATTTAACCTGCATAGTAATGCAGTGCATTTATTGAAATTGTTTTGGTTGACCCATTGAGAATTCTTTCAAGAATCAGTACAAATTATCAAGCCCAAATGAGAGATATGGTATCGGGCCATTGCCGATTAATTCTTTCAAGAAACAGCACAAGTTATCAAGCCCAAATGAGAGAGGTGAAACATGGTACCTCCATGAACACAGCAATTCATAGAGAATAGTTCCTCTCAACAGTATTTTGAAAGGGAAAATTTCTTCTTTTTTTTTAATATTACTTGTTCCTGCATCATATAAATTATTGGACTGTTTGTAAATTTTTGTACTGTATGACAATTAATTATTCACAAAGCCAACTTGGAAATAATAATAAAAAATTGCTATTTCTAGAAAATCCGTCCGGTGTTTTTGATTTGTAAAGTCCACTGTTTTTCACATATGTTAATTAGCAAGTTATTTGAGTTAGATCTGAGAATTCATTCAGATTCAATGAGTTTCACATTCTCTCTTTCTTATCACGATAACATGTTAATTCATTGTGCTTCATAATTTGCCCATGCGTACCACTTTTAACCAATATATAGCTGCATGAAATATCTAGATATCTAGCTTGTAAATTAATTAAGTCTGCTTTCAACATGCATGCCCATGCACTTCATCAACTTATCGTATGGTTTTAATGAATAGATAACATAACATCCTGAGGAAAGAGTTAATTAGTTAATGCATGTGAAATTATATATTGACCGACAAAACCTAGTCATGGAGAGATGTTGGCAAATTTAAAGCATAAAACAGACAGAGACATAGCATAATATCTTCGAAAAATACTGAACTTATTCCATTACATATGCTGAAAATCTCAACCAAGAAAAAGATGAACATTCATATATAGGCCTATAATTAATCCAAGGCATTAGTCATGTTAGAGAATAAATCTTCTATAGTAAGATATGCAAATTGTATGTATATTTTCATTCCTTTTGTATTCCTAACTTGTAGCTAGACATCCCTGATTTGTAGCTTCCCATTGTACCCTGATTGTAGGAGTAAATATGGATTTTTCTGTACATATACAAGGTTTGATATCAATGAAAGTATTCCAGCCAATTCAATCTTTCTTTCATCTTTTCATGGTATCAGAGCAGGACTAAGGATCCTGATTCCATCTTAGCCGCACTCTACCTTATCGTGCAGCCTTCTCTCATCTTTCAATCACCATGGTTGACGAAAGCATTCCCATCTCTTCTAGGACATCAAACCCAGACGCATCAAAGATAGGGAGGAAAATTGATCCCTTTGTTTCTTCATCAGACATATCAAAGTCTGATCTTTCAAATCCATACCTCACTCATCACTCAGAACATCCAAGTTTGGTTTTGATTTCCAAACCCTTGAATGGAGACAACTATTTTGCTTGGAAAAGGGCTATGACTCTAGCCTTAAATTTTAAGAACAAACTAGGTTTCGTCAATGGCTCAATTAAGGCTCCTTTAGAAGAGGTTGATCCTGAAGGTTATGCAACTTGGTTACGGTGTAATGACATAGTTCACTCTTGGATTGTTAACACTCTAAACCCAAAAATCTCAGATAGTGTGATTTATTACTCTACTGCTCATGAAGTTTGGGAAGATCTTCGTGAGCGCTTCTCTCAAAGCAATGCTCCTCGTATCTTTGAAATTCAGCGAGAAATTACTTATCATCGACAGGAACAACTTTCTATCTCTGCCTATTACACGAAATTGAAGGGTTTATAGGATGAACTAGCTTCCTACAACGATGTTTCACATGGTGCACAGCAAGATCAACAAAAATTGATGCAATTTCTAATGGGATTGAATGAATCTTACAGTGCTATTCGGGGGCAAATTCTTTTGATGAATCCTCTCCCCACAGTCTGCCAAGCCTATTCCTCTGTTTCTCAAGAAGAGAAACAATGTTTCCTCAATTCGACGCATGCAACAACTGATTCTAGTGGAGGTGCTGCCATGGCAGTACGCAGCAGCAGCAACAGTAAGCCGGCACCATCAGCAAGCACAAGAAGGCCCGATCGCTCATATGGATCGCATAGCTTTCATTCTAATCGATCATATTCGCCGCAGCAAGAAGAACGCCGTTCTGATCAACGTCGTACGGGTTCAGGAAGAGGCCGACCAATATGTTCATATTGTGGTGATATGGGTCATTGGGTCCAGAAATGTTATCAGTTGCATGGGTATCCAGCAGGCCATCCAAAAGCAAAGAACAATTCAGCTCCAAGTCGATTTAGCAAACCTATGGCCAATCATGTTTCAAAAGATTCACCTAAAGATGATCTACGATCAGTTTCTGGAATTTCGGAGGCTCAATTGCAGCAACTTTTATTGCTTCTTAGTGATAAAAATAAAGAATCTAGCTCTCAATCAAATGCAGTAACCAAACCAGGTTTGTCTAAAGTTGCTTCCCACAATTGGATCATTGATAGCGGGGCGACGGATCATATTACTTTATCATCAAAATTATTTTTCCGCAACGACAAAAATTGCTTGCTGCCTCCTGTACTACTGCCTAGTGGAGAAAAAGCTAATATTGTTGCAAAGGGATCATTGCATCTAAATTCCGTCTATTATTTGCATGACGTATTATGTGTACCTACATTTAATGTTGATTTGATGTCAGTTAGTCGTCTGACGAGAGATTTGAATTGTTCAGTGACATTTGTCCCTTATTGGTGTATTTTGCAGGATCTGGCTACGAAGAGGACGATTGGTTTGGGGAAACAGTGTGACGGCCTATACTATTTGGTGGCATTAGCGACGAAGAAATTTGTAACCAGCCCTTTCTCACCTACAAACCAGCTAGCCTGCAATCTCACCATCTCTTCTACTGATCTCTGGCACAATCGCTTAGGCCATGTATCACCATCTCGTTTACGTTTCCTTGCCAAGAATTTTTTGCATTTTTCTGTTCAATCCAACAATGCTTGCCCAATATGTCCTTTGGCAAAGCAAAGTCGTTTACCTTTCAATATTAGTACTATTTCCTCTACAAAACCTTTTGAGATTATTCATTGTAATATTTTGGGTCGTTATTGACACCCTTCTCTTTCTGGTGCTCATTATTTTCTTACTATTGTTGATGACTATACACGTTTCACATGGATATTTTTTATGCGACATAAAGACAAAGCACAATCTCTTTTAAAACATTTTTTTAGTTATGTTTTCACTCAATTTGAATCTTGCATTAAAAATTTTCAGAATGACAATGGTGGAGAATTTATCTCACTTCGTTCTTTCTTTCAAGATAATGGTGTTATTTTTCAACATTCTTGCGCTTACACGTCTCAACAAAATGGGGTTGTGGAACGCAAGCATCGTTACATCTTACAAGTAGCCTGAGCATTGAAATTTCAAGCAAAACTTTCAAATCAATTTTGGGGAGAGTGTGCTCTCACTGCTGTGCATATTATTAATCGGTTGCCTTCACCGGTTATTTCTTTCAAAACTCCTTTTGAACTTCTTTATTTAAAACTGCCTTCTTTTTCTCATCTTCATGTGTTTGGGTGTTTAGCTTATGCCACCAATGTTCACACTTCTCACAAATTTGACTATCATGCTATGCCATCCATTTTCATCGGTTATCCCATCGGTCAAAAGGGCTACAAATTATTTGATTTATCGACAAAAAAAGTTTTTACTAACCGAGACGTTAAATTTCACGAAACTATTTTTCCTTACTCATCTATCCAACCCAACTCTTCTATTCCTCTATTGGCCCACAGTCATGGGCCATTACCACTACCAGCCCATGACTCATCTCTCTTTGACTCCACATTTAATCACCCTATCTCTTCTTCATCTTCTCACAACCACCCAATCTCTAACGATCCAACTTCACGCCCAAACCCTATACCACCTTTACCTCCTGCCAATATCGACTTTTCTTCCTTATCTCCTAAGCCTGTCCAGTCATCTTCGGCGTTGCCATCCGCGCCTCATTCCAATTTTTGAACCTATGCTCGACGCCTAAAACCCTCATCCCTTCCTCTTGATCCCACTCAATCTCCAATCCTTTCTCTACCCTCGCCTTCTGTACCTTCGGAATCGCCTTCTCTAGCAACGACATCTACGCCAATCCTTTCTGCCGACTCACCTCTACCTTCTCTAACCCCACCTGCCCTACCCTCTGAACCACTTCGTCGCTCTAGCCGCTCCATTGGTCCTCCAGTGAAACTTCAGGATTATATTTGCTCTCAGGTCACGCATCCTCCCTCCAGCCAATCGTCCGCTTTGTTTTCAGGTCTGAATAAAGGTACCCGCTACCCACTGACAAATTTTGTATCTTATCATCGATACACACCTCAGCATCAATCCTTCATTGCTCAAGTCAGCAAAGCATCTGAACCACATTCTTATTCTGAAGCTGTCATTCATCCTGAATGGCAAGCGGCTATGCAATCAGAATTACAAGCTCTTCAAGCCAATGGTACTTGGACTCTCACACCTCTTCCGGCTGGCAAGAACCCAATTGGCTGTCATTGGGTCTATAAAATCAAGCACAAATCTGATGGTTCTATTGAAAGGTATAAAGCACGATTAGTGGCTAAGGGATTCACACAATTGGAGGGTGTTGATTATCAAGACACTTTCTCTCCTACAGCCAAAATAATCTCTGTTCGTTGTTTGCTTGCTCTTGCTACTGCTCGGGGTTGGTCACTTCATCAATTAGATGTCAATAACGCCTTCCTCCATGGTGATCTTCATGAAGAAATTTATATGTCTTCGCCACCAGGGCTTCTGAAACAGGGGGAGGAACACTTGGTTTGTCGGTTACATAAATCTTTGTATGGTTTGAAACAGGCATCACGACAGTGGTTCTCTAAATTCTCTGAAGCTATCCGTTCAGCTGATTACGTTCAATCCCCAGCTGATTACTCTCTGTTCACTAAAAGACAAGGCAAGTCCTTCACTGTACTCTTGATATATGTTGATGACATTTTGATTACTGGGAATGATCCTGTTAGTATTGTTGTCATTAAGAAGTTTTTACACAGCAATTTCCGTCTTAAAGACCTTGATACATTGAAATATTTTCTAGGAATTGAAATTTCTTCTTCTAGAAAAGAGATTTTTATCTCCCAACGCAAGTATGCATTAGAAATTATCAAAGATGCAGGGTTATTGGGGGCAGCCCCTATTGACACTCCTATGGAGAGAGGATTGAAGTTGTCAGATAAGAGTGATTTACTCAAGCATCCAGACCGCTATAGAAGATTAGTTGGCCGATTAATATACTTAACTGTTTCAAGGCCAGATATCACATATCCTGTACATGTCTTGAGTAGGTTTATGCATCAACCTCGGAAACTTCATATGGAGGCAGCTCTACGAGTTGTTCGATATTTAAAAGGTGCACCTGGTCAAGACTTATTCTTTTCCTCAAATAGTGATTTCAGATTACGTGCCTATTGTGATTCAGACTGGGCAGGTTGCCCACTCACCCGAAGGTCTACTACGAGTTACTGTGTTTTCCTTGGACCTTCATTGATATCTTGGAGATCAAAACGGCAGAAAATAGTTTCCCTTTCTTCAGCTGAAGCAGAATATCGCGCAATGACAGGAACTTGCTGTGAATTAACATGGCTTCGGTACTTATTGAGAGACTTAGGACTTGCCCATAATGAACCTGCCTTGTTGTATTGTGATAACAAGACTGCTTTACACATTGTAGCTAATCCAGTCTTTCATGAGCGTACTAGACACATCAACCTGGATTGCCATTACATTAGGGACAAGGTTCAAGATGGTTCTGTAGCTACAAAGTTTGTGAGTTCTGCACATCAATTGGCTGACGTCTTGACCAAACCTTTAGGGAAAGAGATTTTTATTCCTATGGTTCGCAAGTTGGGAGTGCAGGATATCCACTCTCCAACTTGAGGGGGAGTGTTAGAGAATAAATCTTCTATATTAAGATATGCAGATTGTATGTATATTTTCATTCCTTTTGTATTCCTAACTTGTAGCTAGACATCTCTGATTTGTTGCTTCCCATTGTACCCCGATTGTAGGAGTAAATATGGATTTTTCTGTATATATACAAGGTTTGATATCAATAAAAGTATTCCAGCCAATTCAATCTTTCTTTCATCTTTTCAAGTCATACATTGATATCGATGTACCAGTCCGCACTCCAACAACATATGTCTTTGCTATAACGTGCATTACAATGAGTATTAATTCTTTTTTTTTAAATCATAATAATATATTATTAATAGAAAAGAAAGAAAGAGAGATAACAAGACCAATCCTTAAGATTTTGAATACAAAAATTGCAGTTGAAAAAGAGCATTAAACTGCAGAAATTTTTGTTGCAAAGTCCAAACAGTAGCAATTAACCCATGAAGCGGCAGCAAAAGAAGTCCTCCCAGCAGTAGCTATGGCATTACCAGAAGCAGGAGAAGGTTGAATAAACAGTAAACCGAAGCAGTAAGCAGAGTAAGCTACAGATAAGCCGCTGTCTTTCTTGAAGAATAACTTATAAGAAACAAATGCAAATAACAGGTAAGCAGCAGCCAAGAACAGGGCAGTGGCAAGAAATAAAGAATCATCCGGAGTAGAAGCAGTAGAAAGTTAACAGAAACAGTAAGCAGGGTAAGCTGCAGATAAGTTGCTCTATTCCTTAAAGAATAAGCAGCAGCCAAAAACAGGGCATCATCCAGACCTGAAGCTCATTTCCACATCAATAAACAAAGGTACAGTAGTCAACAGTATTGCTTTATGATCCTCAATAAACAAAGCTTCATTTTGACAGTTTGAATCTTATTTTTCAGAATTGAGTAGTTAACAGGGTGGTTTCGTCCATTTTGATTAAGTATTACTTTTTTAATTTATTCTGTTAATAAACTTTCTCAAAATATATGAAATTTTTGCAAAAAAGAGTACGAGCCAACAGGGGAAGTAATTAATGAGGCTAGAATAACAGGGAATCCTTCACAAATCATAAATAGGAATTATTTGCACTAATAATATGAGATATTCCCTGTAATAAATTCCCAATTTCTTGGCATATATGTTTCAGATATATGATCGAAGACAGTGTTATTGACAAGATGAAGGGCATATTTCAGCCTTATGAAGGCCGCGACTTCAACATGCATGCTAAAATTTAAGAGGTGATAAAGTGAACATGAAACCTTTAAATACATTAATTAATTACATGCAAGCAAAACGTGGTGAAAATTCTACACACATTAATACACTTATTAGGTGGTCTTCGAAACCTGGTTAGTCTTTTCGAAAATTAAAGCTTGCTAATCGAGAAGGTGAAAAAATTGTAATGGAAACAATCATGTGTAGATGATACTTATAATAAATTCTACGTACGTACAGATCTATACAACTTTCTAGTAAATAGAAGAAACAAATCCCAAGCTAGATGTAAAAATGATGTGTACCACAATCCGTAGTTAAAATATTATATATGGTCATGCTTTGTACTACCTCATCGTATACTGTCTACGCAAAGCCACAGGTCATCTTCATTCCTTTTAGAACTGTACTGACATGTTATCAAGGAATTACAAGAGAATGAAGAAACTCTGAAAGATGTATGACAATTGTCGATCAAACATGCAATTTCTAATCTGTCTAGCATTCAAAATAGTGGCCCAAACGCTGATGCATCATCTTCAATGTTTCATTTTGTTGCCCCAGATAAGCTTCAGAGGGGACTTGTTACTCGTTATTTTCTAATCTGTCTAGCATTCAAAATAGTGGCCCAAAGGCTGATGCATCATCTTCAATGTTTATTTTGTTGGCCCAGATGAGCTTCACATGGGACTTGTTACTCGTTATTTTCAATCATTTTATAATGTGTGGCATCAGTTTTGAGGCAGCAATGTAGGCAAGTAGGGTCTCTGATTTTGTGAACTTTTAAGATGGAGGAAAAGGTGGGCCTTATGCACCATAAATTAGTGATAGAAATGAGTGAAAATTGAGCAAACCCATGTGAACTTTTAAGGTGCCAATTCTACATGCTGACCACAAATCCATTTGGCTTTACTGGAAAAATATGGCACCCACCATTTCATAACATTATAAACATTATAAATATAACACAAGGTAAACCGTTCAAACTCCAAGGTCTTCACTCCTCTTCACCCACTCAATTTTCATTCCGAGCTTCAATATATATTACAGCCAAAACGATTTATCCATCGTTTTCATGGGTATCCGTCTGCCAGCGATGATTATTAATGTCAAGCAAATTCTCAGACTACAGGCTAAGAATCAATCAGGTGTTCCAAAGGGCCATGCAGCAGTTTAAGAGCTCCAAAATAAGCGATTTATGGTGCCGATATGTTACTTGAACCATCCTTCATTTGTTGATTTACTTAACCGAGCAGAGGAAAAGTTCGGATTCAATCATCCAATGGGTGGTCTTACAATTCCAGGCAGAGAAGACACATTCTTAAATCTCACTTCTAAATTAAATAGCCAATTCTTAAATCAATTCTTCAACTTATCCTAGTCAATGCCTGCATGTGATTGCAGTGGAATTAATAGCCAATTAATAGCGAACTAAATAGATAAATAAATAAATGTGAGATGAGATTATATATATATATATATATATATATATATATATATTAGTAGATTCATGCATGTGCCTGTAAAATAATTGCCATGAGAATTCTTAATTTATAGCCGCAACTGATCAGCCGCGTATCAGAATTCTTAATTTATTGTTTTTACTCTTCTTTTTGCATGTTATCCGGCATCCAATATCTAATAAACAAAGATCACGAAATCTTTCTTAATGTTTACGATGATGCTTTTTTCAAAATTTGCTAACTGTTTGATAAAGTATTAAAATTAGTATCAATCAAAATGATATATAGATTATCTTACCAAGTCAAATAATTTATATAAAATATATTTTTCATTTATATAATTTTGAATTCACACAATTTTTAAAACGAAAACCAACCAAATGAACATTTGCAATAGTAACAAAACCTAGTAAAAAAGACAGGTTCATTGATTAAAGGACAGAACATGCAGATTGAAATATATTGCATGGTACTCTGAAAGGTACTCAATTATCTAGCAAAAGCATTCCATATGCATATGTAATCCAAAACATAAGTCATGCATTGATATCGATATAGCAGTCTACTGCATACCAATAAGTAGGGTTTTGGAAGCAGGGAGAGTTAACAAGTCTTTGCTTAAACATGCAATAACAGTGACAACCACATGAATATGTTGGTTTTTAATTCCCTCTTCAAGTTTCAATGTATATATACCTTATTACCTTATGCATGGTTTTTATGGCCTCAATTTGTGACAAGTCTTGGGAAAGTTTCTAACGGATGATGACTTCACAAAAACAAGTTGGTCGATATCGTCTTTTCTGGATAGATAAAATTAAAGAGATAGCAGCCTAATGAGCGAAGCCATGTGAGCTTTGATTGTGGCGGGTCCTTTGATACTACCTATTAGCTAGCCAGACTGCTAACCACATGAAACTATTTGCATTTATGTATTGCAAAATTATAGCTCATCACTCTCTCTGCAGAATCTTATAAACAGATTCAACAACTCAAAAACTCCAAGGTTTCCCTTGATCCCCGTTACAATTTACAAGAAGCTCAGAATCCCATTTTTGTTTTCTCACTGATTTTTCACTCAAAATCTGAAATGGGTATCGGTTTGCCATCCATGATTCTCAGTGCCAAGCAAATGCTGAAAAGGCAGCAAGTTCTTAGTAGAAATCAACCTGATGTTCCAAAAGGCAACATTGCAGTTGATGTTGGAGAGATCGAAAGAAAAAGATTTGTGGTCCCAATATCATACTTGAATCATCCTTTATTTGCTGATTTGCTAAACCGAGCAGAGGAAGAATTTGGCTTCAATCATCCAGTGGGCGGTCTGACAATTCCATGCAAGGAAGATGCTTTCATTGATCTCACTTCTCGGTTACATTAAGCCTCATAGGAGTTGAATGACAACGAGAAATCCTCCACAATTTTGACTGGCTAGCTATATATTTATAGCTTACTAGATTAGAGATACTGTAGAAAAACCATGTGTACAAAAATTTCCCACATGTGAGTGACAGAAACATAAACTTCTCTCCCTTTAAGAGATAAATTGAAATGAAGTTCTTCCATTATCGTATTCTTTAATTGAGATGGTTCCTGATTTTTGAGCTTGTTGATCGAGTTTCTAATTTGTATATCTCATTAGATCGGAAAACTACAGCCCATATTTAGTATTGGCGACATGCGTGTTAAAAATTAAGGGGGAATCAGCGAACATGAAACTATATTATATATATATATACTTGCATGAAGAACCTGATAAATTGATTCTGCAAGTTCATGACTAATGATCACTAAGATCTGGTCTTCCAAAGTGGTAAGATTTCTCAAAATTTATAAGGATAGTCAATATCCATTATACCAAGAATTATATAGAACTCAATGTTAAAATATATGAAATTAATGAGCGGTATCATTTTATAGAATTTAAATCCCTTAATTATAAGGTCTTGTAATATAATGCATATATTTTCTCCATTTATTTATTTTTTCAGAAGATTGGTTAATATATATTTTGTGAAAACTTTACCGAGAATGTAAAAAAAAATTGCTCTCGAAAATATCTTGGTTAATATATATGTGGTGATAGCTAATTTTACACATCTCAAAATGTAATTTAAACAAACTAACTGAAAATAATTATAGTCTAAAAATAGTGGAAACACATCTTATGCTTATATTTGGAAGAACTTTTGGAAAAACTTCTGAACAGACTATTTGATATTCTAGTATTGAAGACGCATCTTGATTATAAATTGTTTTTATTAAACTAGACTTAAAATACTGAATATAGATTTTGAAAAAATAACAAACGCATTTCTAACTTCACATACAACTATGTTTATATATATGTATGCATACAACTTTCTAATAAAGAGAGGAAACACATTGGAAGCAGTGTATATCACAATCCAACACTTTAATTGTAGGGAATTAATCAAAAACGACCACGTTTTTTTTTTTAAAATAAAAAACAACCACCATCATAAATTGTAATCAAATATAACCACAATTATAATTGTTGGACCAAATTATCCTTCAATTATAAAACCATTTGTCATCTCCCTGTTTCGATTAATATTCTTACGGTCTTCGTTTTTTCTTCTAGCAATATTCTCAAGTTATTCGTTTTCCGATCATTATTGACTATCGTCGTAAAAAAGTAAGTTTAAGAAAGATTTAAATTACATGTAACGATAGATAGAATGAAGTCGAAAAAAGATCGAAATTTGCGTGTGAGTACGGGAAATTTGTAGTGTCTGGGGCGGGGAGAGTGCACTCACGAGCTGGGGGAATTATTGGGGCGGGGGAGTGGACTCACGAGTTGGGGAAATTCTCCCCCAGCTCCCCCAGCTCGTGAGTGAATATTCCCACCTCCCCAGCTCCCCCAGCTCGTGAGTGAATATTCCCACCTCCCCAGCTCGTGAGTGAATATTCCCATCTCCCCAGCTCGTGAGTCAACTTTCAGCGTACTCACGAGTAGAGAGTCCTCGTGACTGTACTCACGAGCAAGGCAGTAGTTCGAAAGAAAATCGATATTTTCATTTAAAAATTTAATGTTCATTGAGGCGGCCGCCGACCCCCCGTACTGACCGGACGAACGGACGAAATCCGACCCTTTTTTTTTAGTCGATCCACAGTTTTCACCCCAATGCTGTTATTAATTCATGAATTCAATGCAAAATTAAAAATATACCTGTAGACCGTCGATTGGAGAAAGAATTGGAAGAGCTCACGAGTGAATTGGAACTTACGAGTGAATTGAAATTGAAATTGAAATTGTACTCGTGAGATTTTATTTTGAATAGTACAGGGTAATTTGGTCCAACAATTATAATTGTGGTTATATTTTATTACAATTTATGATGGTGGTTGTTTTTTATTTTGAAGAAAAAAACGTGGTCGTTTTTGTTTAATTCCCTTAATTGTATTGCCCACCGTACTCCGTATATACCATATATCTACACACTGCAGCAACAGGTCAGCTACTTAATTCCTTGTAGGACTGTTCTGTACTGACATATCATCTGGCTAATTAAAAACCAGATAATAAATGAATGAATGAAGAAAACTACAAAGATTTATGACAATGGTCTGTCAAATACACATGAACTTTCCAGTCTGTCAAGCATTGATCCATAATAGAATATACATATAGCGGCCCAAAGTATGTTTTATATTATCTTCCATATTGCGCGTTTGTTGCCCGTCACATGGATTTGTTACTCTTCATTCTCAATCAATTTATCATCTGGCGTGGCATTACATGGGGCAAGTAGGGTCTTTGATTTTAGGAACCATGACTTCAAAAGCAAGAAGAAAAAGTGTCTTTCGAGCCATAAATTAGTGGATAAATATGAGAGAGAAGGGAGCAAACCCATGTGAACTTTTAAGGTGCCAATTCTGCACGCTGACCACATATCCTTATTTGGCTTTACTGGAAAAATATGCGCCTCACTCTTCATAACACTATAAATATGTAGCATTAGATAAGCACTTCAAGCGCCAAGGTCTTCACTCTTCTTCACCTACTCAGTTCTCATTCCAAGCTTCAGTCTTTCAACCGAAACCAACTTGGATTTTATCCATTGTTTTCCACTTCCGATCAGCAGTAATCATGGGTATCCGTCTGCCATCAATGATTCAAAATGCCAAGCAAATTCTGAAACTGCAGGCTAAAAATCAGTCAGGCGGTGTTCCTAAAGGCCATGTAGCAGTGTATGTTGGAGAACTCCAGAAGAAACGATTTGTGGTTCCGATATCTTACTTGAACCATCCTTCATTTGCTGATTTACTTAACAGGGCAGAGGAAGAGTTCGGATTCAATCATCCAATGGGTGGTCTCACAATTCCATGCAGAGAAGATGCATTCATCAGTATCACTTCTAAATTGAATAATGCTTTGTGAAGGAATTCTCTACAGTTTTGACTGGCTTCTTTTATTTCTTAATACTTTTTTGCTCCTAATTAATGGAGTTTGGGAAACTTGTACTAACCATGTTTATAATTAAATGGGCTGAGAAAAATTAGTTGCTCTCCCATAAATTACATCTAATGAAGTTTTTATTTTTTGTTTTGTCACTTCTAAAATCTTCTGTATGTGTCCACCATCAGCTTTATTGTATGGTTCTTTTAGAAATTCTACTGTAAACTGAGTTTCTTGTATACTCTGCAAAAATGTAACTAGTTGGTGATTATTTTATTGTCCCAAATTAAGTTCATCCGTAAGAAATTGATTGTTCATTCAGGAGGAAGTGAAGCATACGCAAGTTCATGTGGAAGAAAATGCTGTTCCTTTATCAAGTCAAATAATACATTAACAGACTGAAAACATGGAATACAGTCAAATACTTGAGTATTCCACTAGCTCTGTTCTGCTGATATCTGTAAAAGTAAAAGAAAGGTTCAAGCAAACTCATGTCTTCAGAATTTTAACATTTGACAACAGGCATGGCAACAATCAATTGAGTCACACAGAATTTCAATGGCAAACCAGGAGCTGATTTTTAATTTATTGTTATTTTTAATATTTCTAAAAGTGGAAAGGTCCATCTTCATATCAGTATGCAGTTTCCAAGAAACCATTCTGCTTGTTCGGTAGAGCAAGTTGATATTACCATTACACAAATTCTGGAAATCTTGGGGTTGAGAAAGCACGAATTCTGGTTTCCCTAATATTTTACCATAAAGAAAAAGAAAAAGAAGCAGACGCTACCAGATAGATGTACATTAAAATTAGATTATCAATAACTATAATATAATGACTTGTCCTCTAAATTAGGAAACAGAGTCAGATGAAGATTTGTACAAAAAGTTAAATGGTTTAGAATATAGGTACAACTTTATATGACTTTCATACGCAATTTTCTGTACAGCACTAACAATATCACATGCATTAGCTTTTGTTTGCCATCCAGTTCCAGTCCACATCTTTAGCAGCTTCGCTTTCTGATTGGATAATGATTAATGACTTCAAATTGAAATAGAACATGTAGGGTTGATGCACCTTAGGCTCAAGTGAGGAGATGCTGGTCTATTTCATTGGCAAAGGCATGTGAGTTCTTCATGCAACTGGGGTTCCTTCAACGACAACCCAGTTGCCAATTTTCTGTACAGCTTCACTCACCATTAACAAATCTCAAGCATGCTTAGAATTATATATATGTGATGTTGAAGCACAGTGCAGATAACAAATTAAAATGCAAAGAAAACAAATAGCAAAGACTTTTATCGCTTACGTAGTAGTTCTTGAAATCTGCTAAACTTTCATTCAACTACAAAAGTGGTTTACAAAAATTACATCACCATAGTTGCAGAAAGTTCAAGACCTCTATAGCAACTGTAGTGTTAGCTCCATAACACGAGCAACCTATAATTATACAAGCTGTTACATCTTTTTACATTTTATATTGTATAAAATGCAGGAAACACATTACTTAAATTACATAAACAATGAAAAGTTTTGCACCGGAAGTAATTTCCAGAAAGAACATAGACACATTTGGTATTTCAATGACGATCATTACCTCATGATTTATTGTTCTTCTCCAAATGTACAACAGGTGCCTCTTCTCACTTCTTGGAGAAGCATCAAACATTCAGATCTTCTCTCATATTGTTCATCCTCCACGTTTATTACTCATAAATCACCAAGTTGGTAGAAATTATGAAGAAAATTTCTGCATCCATTCACAATTTCAAAGGATACCGAGTATGTAGCTGGAAGTTGAGTTGGGTTAGAGAATGGGGCCGTGTATGTAAAAGTCCATAAAAGAGAACATTCCAAGTTGTTTCCCTGCTGGCAGGCATAAACATTTGCCTCTTTACTCCAAAGAGAAATTGCCAGTTCGAATATTCCTTTGCTGATGGGTGATTCCTTTTCCCAATTGCAGGGATCTCAGCTCTCCTGGTTTACCACTGAACGGAGATGCAAGCTTGGGTTGAAACCATCTTTTCAAGGCAAGCCCATTAATTCTGATTTTCCCATAAGATTCGTTCCCTTGATAACCTAGTCTTAGCCTTCTCAATAATGCTGCAACTGCTTGGCTGGTCCTGTTAACCAAACAATTAAAATTCAGAATCACTTAAACACATTCATTCTGTTTGAGACAAATGGTGGCATAATAAGAGCAGAGACTTCACGCATTTTATAGCAGTATAAATTAGAATGCAAATCAGCAGAGTTGCAATCAAAATACTGAAGTATGAAATTTGTGTTGACTAAATATGATAGGAAGTCCTATGAGATCTATTAGCAACAGACAAATTCTCACACTTCCACAGTCTTTTTTGGGGTAAAACCATCAAGAATGTCAAAATCAGTACCTCAATAATTAACATACATTTTTCTACATCATGGTCATGAATTTGATTATCTGAATGTTAAAATATTTTTAAGTTTATAGGCCAATAGTACCTTATGGCAATTATTTGGTCACTGGAATCCAAGCAAGACATCATGAGCTTTAACATTTCCTTGGTTCAACTACCCAGTGTTTTTAACTAACATGGTTACTTGCTCATACCTAATGAAATATAGAGCCAGACAATCCGTTTTCCAACATTCAAACTTTTTGGGGCCAGGGGGTGAAAAAGAAGAAAAAATGGATATCATGACATATTAAACTCACTAAGTGCTGTTCCCACCTTCCTGCAAGATTGATAGTTTTCTCTCCTCCCATAGACATGATTTGTGTCTTGTCCACAGGCAGTAAAATGGTTACATTGGGTAATTTCGTCCCTGTCAAAATTTAGAGTGGTAAGAATTATTAACAGGGAATATAAACCATTCTAATATAGAGCACAACTTGTCACTTGCTATCCTTTTTTTTTCTGCCCAATCTTTTATCTATTATTTGATCATTTAATAATTAATTATACAGTATACAAACAGCATCTGAAGGGAAAAACAATAAGAGAAAGTATATAGAAAGTGATGTGAGACTAAAGAATGGATTCTCAGAGACTTCCCTGTTAATAGACCCCATGTGATTACAGAAAACTTGTTAAAATTGTTGATCCTCTGAAACAACAATATGAAGCACATGATTTTTACTTTTTACTTTTCAATGATTTCCACAAATTCAAATCCATCCAATAACTATCCCCTAGAAACTAACTTGGAAGTGAATACACATCTGCGAGCAAAAAATAACTGTGGATAACATTACCAGCAGCAAGCCGATGCTTGAGGCCTTTCAGTACCGTTAAGAAGTACACCTGGCACGTTTTAATAACAAAAAATTAAAATCATATACATTTGAATTAATGAAATCGTGAACCATACTTGTAACTATCTTCTCTACCACAGCACAAACAATAAGATTCTTATTATTTTAGTTTTCTTTTTGTTTTCAAATATATTCAAGCTAACAAGTGTATTATGTAATCAATCAAGGTAAGGGATGTAATGTACATGATTACAGAAAATGAAGATGAGGAATTATGAGTAGGAAAAACAGAAAAAGAAACAGAGAAATGAAGTAAATTATGAAGCAGAAAATATCCTGCACTTGATGAAGGTTAAGCATTAAGATATAAGAACTCTTGAAAGTTTTTGAAAAGGTCATAGAAGAATTATAAATAGAAAATAGTTGGAGAAATATTACTATACCCTGTTATTAAATTTAGAAGGCAAAATGTTTCTGATGAAGATGACAGAAAATTTAAACTAAGATAATAATATAACATTAAATATCACTGTAGGATCAGTAAATTGCAAGATGCTGCAGAGCCAAACTCACCTTAGCAATATGAACCTCCAGCTTTCTTGCATCAACAACAACAGGACTTTCTTTGAAGGATACACAAGGAACAATTCCAAGAGAAGCAGCTTCCTATCAATTCATGACAATCTAGGATAATTTTTAACCAATTTTACGTAATAAAGACAAACTCATAGAAAGTGAATATTGTACTTCAGCTCCCCACAGACCTGTAGTAATGAAAAAGCACGAGGGTCATACTCCCCAAATCCATCAATCAGCGAACAGAGATTAGAGCGCCTTGCCGAGTCAGTACTAACTCCCAAATTCTCTACAAGTCTGTCTCTAGTGTCAGCAACATAAGGAAGCTGCAAGCATCCCAAAACTTGTGAAACAACTTCCATCATAAGTGTTGTACCAGCTACAATTGCTTCACGATAGACCATTAAAGCCAGTGATGTCCTGAAAGTGGAAATAAGAGTTTGTTCAGAATTCACTTCACAATATTATAGCAATATAATATAATCTTTTAACACTTTCAGGCAAAAACACAAGATATGAAAATAAACCGATGAATTATTAGTCAACGCCAATTTTCTGGAGTTATCTAACTTTTGAAAGCTGCTCAATCAAGAAAATGTAAGTTTTTCTCAGACTGCCATACCCACTAAAGCCATCTAAATATATATATATAGAGACACAAGATCAAGAGATCGTCCCCTTATCAGTACCCTTTTTCATTTTACTAGAATTTAACATGTACACAAATATATTAGTTTGTAACTGTATAATGCAGTCACTTTTTGGGTAATTACACATGAGATCAAGAAGGCCTTTCAATTTGGACATATGCAGCCCAGAATCACACACAATAAGTCAACCACTTTCATTGCTTTCAACTGTTTGCAATATAAAGCATGTGTAACCGAATATTTTGTGGAGTCTAAGAATAAATTACCACTTATTTTCAATTTGTGGTCTTCCTAAGTTGAAGGACAAAATGTCCTCACCAAGGGTACGAGCCTTCTCAAATCTCCGCGAGCACATGCCTTCAAAGATATCACATTAAAAAGGATTATCCAAGATCATCAAACAGCCATTTAAAGCTAGATAAATTTACATCATTAAAAGGTTTAAGCACATAATATCTATACCATTTGACTTGGAGAAAGAATGTACTTGATGAAAGCCAGATTAGAGAAACTACAAAAACATAACATCTGGGACAGCATTGAAACTATTAATTAGCAACGCTTAAAACTTACCAATTACGCATTTAAACATAGTGAGGCTAGGGGTAACACCATCTTCTTTGGCTTGAGAAAGAAGGATGAGGCCAACTTCAATATCATCCTTTCTACAAAACATGTAATTAATGCTCAAAAGCTCAACGCTCATTGGTAAAAAATACAAATCTTAAATCAATGATCATAATTGTCATAAGTGAATACTCACTTTTCACTTGCTACTAAGAGTATCGAGTACGTGATGGTGTTCGTGCGCAGTTCTAATCTTTTCATATCTGATAGAACTTCCATCGCCTTTGGCAATTGATCCCCATCACCTGTAGAGCAAGTTCATTTGTTATAAAAAGTTTGGTGTCATATATTAAAGTCAGAAAAAGCATAGTAACACCACATTTCCATATTATGTCTCATATAGCTAACAACTTAAGTTTTTAGGTCAAGTGGTAACTTAATTTATACATTAAGCTTTGCCATAAAACTTTAAAAATCATGAGAGCTACTTAGTCTCATCAGATCGTTTCTCAGTACTTTATCACACTCTTTCCACAATTCATACTTCATCAGAACTTATATCCAGTTGCATAAAAAAAATCACCATAATTCACAAACCTGGAACAGATGGAAATCTCTATTGTGGAAACTTCTAATATTTCCTCCATCGACATAAATCTTCAGGTTATATTTGAAAGACTCACAGCAATTCTTTTCTATAATAACAAACTGTCTCCTAATTAAACTTTGTATCTGGAAGAAAGATGAGCTAAGATACAGACTTACACAATGCAGTTATCAATGCATTCATAGTAGAAACTGTTGGTTTCAATTTAATGGACTTCATGTTGTCATATAGCTCCAATGCCTTCTGCCAGTTTTTGGCCTGAAATAATGAGTACAACATCTTATCACCGTCTAGCATAGCTAATTAACAGCAAAAAAAGATCTTTAGCATTATAATTTTACAAATGTAAATCAATCTCAATAAAGAGTCAGCGGATGTGACAAAACTTTTCTAAGCAGACTAAGACATATTACCACATTTGAAAGTCTGAAGCAAGAGAATTTCAAACCATCCAGATTCCACCCAAAAGAATGATGGAATCATATATCATAATTAGGTACTTATCACCATAAGGATTCCTTTAATTTTTAATATTAGGAGAAGATGATACTCAAACTTTGGTGATGATTTGAACAAAGGTTTAGGTGCAAACCTACACTCCATTTTTCTTCATCCAATGGCAATGTAACTCATATCACTTCTATTCATAATGGAGATACTAATATTGCTTCAGTTAGCTCTTTCTCTTGGATAGACACAAAAATAAACTTAAAAATGTCTTTCTACTGTGTCTCTTTTCTGAAGCAAAGATCAAATATGGAACCCTTTTTTCCAAATTGGCACAGACCCATAATGTAAAAATTAGATTGACCTGAGATGAGTCAGACCATGGCTAAGTCCATATATTATCTTCTGTATGGGTAACTATGCACCAGCTACTTTACATATATTTATATCTGCATCTGTACATATTGTGAATTTGAGACAATACAGAGCTTCATGGTTAAAAAGCTTTAAGCGGTAAGAGAGTCAGATTTCATCTATAAAACCACAGTCCAGACAATTCATGATATTCTGTTAACAATACATAACCATATAACAAAAGTGATATTGATATAACATAAGCCTTCAATCTTCTGCATTCTAAGATGAAGCTCCCATAATCATAACCCTTGATTTCAAAATGAAACGGTATGCAATGTTTACAAGACTTCTATCTCTGGTCATTGTAGGAAAAGAACTAAAAATAAAAGTGTGAATCCCTATCCCACTTGCGTAAATTTGGGATGTTATGATGCAATGAACCATCCATGCATGTTAACAAATTAAAACCAGCATTTACCACAAACTGCCATGATGAGACATACATTGCTACAAGCTCCCATCAATGAGCTGTATGATATGATTCCAACATGTATGCCTTGAGTTTTGGCTTCCTGTAAGATCTCAAAGGCAGCCTCCACCTTTCCAGCATGCCCCGCAAAATCTATCAATGCACTGAGAAACACCTGCATAGAAAGAAATCTTCATGTAATATTTGGGAAGAAACTGTACAAACAGCAATCAAATGCAAAAAAACATGCATTTTTTTATAAGCAACAAAAGATAACAAATGAAAATGATGTATGTTAGTTAAAAAGATTGCTTTCCTATCTTGTCAAAACAAATAGAACTATACTATATGAAACAGAGAAGCCAAACTAACGCCAAGGGGTTGGGTTGAGCGGTGAAAAACCCTTGGATTCAACCAAGAGGTCAAAGGTCCAAAACCCCTTGGGCCACCTTCCCAGAATATTCATATCAAACAACTTTTATGGCCACAAAGATGGTACAATCTAGCAGTAGTCCCCAGTTTAGAACTTAGTGAACATAGGAGGGTCGAGGGATTTTTTGGTATTGAAACCTGAATTATAATCTCTTTCCTTCACGCACTTACCCAAAAATATAACAAAAAATGAACCACCCAATTAACTGATCAATGGATTTAAATCTCAAGAATAGCAATTTTCAACTTGAACTGTAAAGTGAAAATTTAAGGTTAAAAAAGATGAGAATAAACTTGGCCAAACAAAGTTAAGATTAAAAGGATACCTCATCAGGGACCACCCCTTTCTTTGTCATGTCATCATACACACTGCACGCAAATTCCCAATCACCAGTCTGGCTACAACAATTGATGGCAATGGTATACACCTCCGGAGTTCCCTTGATGTTGTACTTATGGATCATCTTGTATACTTCACGTGCTCGATCAACCTATGCCAAATTTATTAATTTTTATATGTTTATAAAGTGATGTCAAGGAAATATAAGAGATAATATGTGCACCTGGCCGGCATTTGCGCATGCCTTTATCAGTGCCCCAATAGTAATATGATCAGGGTCGATAGGCTGTATCTCCGCATTCATTTCTGCCAACACATCAAAGGCACGATCCACTGCTCCAGATTGGCCACATGCAGTGATAAGTGCATTAAACACAACTCGGTCTGGCTTCACATTCTACTGCATATAACATTTTATCAGTGCGACAAATTTATTAAAAATAGCAATGATGAATAATCAAGAGCAAAATACCCTTGTTCAGAAATATATTCAGTGGTAAGAATAAGGATTCCATAGAATTAAATAAATTCTATTCCAAAGGCATACCTTAGACCTCATAATCCCATAAGCACCAAAAGCCTTAGCAACTTGCCCTGCTTTTGCACAGCCATCAATAAGTGCCCCATATGTGTGAACATTTGGCTCTACACCAGCATTAACCATCTCATGAAACACCTAGGGAAACAATTTACTTCAGCATGTATTTAAGGCCCAAGTATCATATTTAACATCAATGAGCATTGAAACTTCATGATAGAATAATGGCTCAAGTTATCAAGATTTTAAGAACACCTTTGTGCCAATTTTCTAAAATTCATCAATAAAAGAGTTTTGTGAATTTTTTTGTGATTTTTATTTCAAATGTCTAAACTAAAGGTGTATATATATATATGAACCATGTGAATCAAAAGGATTAGAATTAAACAAGAATGATATTTGTGTCGCTGGTTTAACTCCAGATTTCTCAAATAATGAAAAATAATAATAAAGTGTACAGCATACCAGGATCACAGAAACCAATGCTAATACCATAAACATTGTAATGAATATTCATACCAACATCTTTACCAATGAACACGTAAATCATAAAAGGGGAGAATAAGATATGAAACAGGAAAGTTATCATACCTCAAACATTGCATCAACTTTCCCACTTTTAGCGCAAGTTGTTATTAGAGTTGTGTAAAGTTTGCAATCAGCTTTGAATCCAGCCTCTTGGACAAGTCGCAGAACTTGAAAAGCTCCTAAATATACATTTAGACATCAACAGTTCAAACAATTTCCCTACCAAGTAATCAAGATTTTGAGCAACACAGAAGTGCTCCACATAAAAGAGAACGATTGAACTTACCCTCTGAATCTTGAGAACTAGCACACACAGACATCAGCATGTTAAAAGTACTCATGGTTGGGTTTGGGATCAGCTTGAAGAACCGAAATGCTTCTTTGATTTCTTTTTTACTTTTGCAGATATTAAAGAACCTAGAATGATACACCTGAAATGAAAAAACTCGATAAATTAACAGAAATCAATTTTAAGTATATGCACGTAGTCCAAAATGTAAAGTGATAAAACCATACCTTATTCATATCCAACAAATTCTTTCTTTCCAAGTCTTCAAGCAAATCCATGCAATCAGTTAACCTAATAAATTAACCAATAGTAAGCTTGAGACCTTTTAGAAGTACATAAACAGGTAATAAGTTACAGTACCATCAGAATTAAAATTTGATTTCTCATTCCTTCGGTTCAGATCAGAATATCAATTCACAGAAATCTCTATCAAGCCATATTGTCAAAGAGACAAGTAAATAATAGTACATCATTAATGTAAATGATGAGAGTTACCTTCCATCTCTTAGTAAACAATTGTAGGCATGGATTTTTTCTGAAATGTAATGCATGTGATCATTGGTATCCATGCCATTTGGACAGGGCAATTGGGGCAAATTTTTGCTACTGTCCTGCATCAGATGCCTTCTTTCATTGTTTCTGGGAAAGCCCCTGCCTCTTATGCTGTCTTTACTTTTGCAGAAAGGGCTTTCTTTGTGACATGCAAGAGGTATTTTTCCTTCAACATGCTCTGAATGGAAAAATATCCTTTACATAATGTCAGTACAATTGACAACCTGCTGTAATATATGGGAAAGTGAAGCAGACAAAGATATTAATGCTAAACTATAACACTCATCATAATTATATCATACACCTAAAAGATCTTATAAACATAACCTGCAGAGTTAAGAGCTTTCTGCATTGATAATTCTGGCCTTTTTTGTTCAGTATCACTCTCCAGTGAAAAGAGGCTGTAGCCATTCAGGGGGGAAGCATGAGAAGAGATAGCTTTTACAATCTCCAAGTTTGCAGGGAACTTCAGCACTGATTGATTTGCTCCATGATATGAATATTGCTCTTCTCTGACAGGTTCCTTAAGAACGCCATTAGCAATAGTAGGCTCACTCTCTTCAATAAGTTTATGATGTAGATTTCTTTGACCATTCATTTCAGTGCGTGTCTCAATTTCAGGAATCAAGGAAGCACTAGGGTCAATGTTTATTGTTGGCTCGGGCAACACAGTCTCTTCAATAAATTCATGATGTAAACATTTTTGAACAGTCACTTCAATGTGCACCTCACTTTCAGGAATCAACGAAGCACTAGGCTCAATATTTACTGTTGGCTCAGGCAACACAGTCTCTTCAATAAGTTTATGATGTAAATCTCTTTGATCATTCACTTCAGTCTGCACCTCATTTTCAGGAATGAATGAAGCAGTAGACTCAATGTTTACTGTTTGCTCAGGCAGCACAGTCTCGTCAAGAAGTTTATGATGTAAATCTCTTCGATCATTCACTCCCATGTGCACCCCATTTTCAGGAATCAATGAAGCAGCAGGCGCAATGTTTACTGTTGTCTCAGGCAACACAGTCTCATCAATAAGTTTATGATGTATTTGATCGTTCACTTCAGTATGCGCCTCATTTTCAGGAATCAATGGGGCAATAGGCTTTGGCTCAGCCAACACAATGTCCAATTTAGCTTTTGTTTGATTTTTTCTGAACTGCAATCCAGACATTTCTGCCCCAAAAGTATCTGGTTGCACAACATCTGATTCAGGGAGCACATAAGGTGGATCAGGTAGAGTAGTAGTTTCAGGCTCTTTTGGGGAAAGACTACCATTACCGCCAGAGATAAGAGAATCACTACGAAGTGAATCTAAGGTTTCAGTTAAGAGAGAATTATTATGCTTCAAAGTAGTTTCCTGCATATTCTTTTCCTCGGAAACTTGCTTACTTTCCACCTCCATCAAATCCCCACGATCCAGAGTCTGATTTTCAATGATGTCGTCCACACAACTACTGCCTTGTTGAGAGGATGCATGACTTTCAGAACCTGAAACCTATACAGCTGGCATGACCTTAGAAAGAAGCTTCTGGTATAACGCACATTCAAACTAAACCAACACAAACTACTATGCACTTCTGAAACTAAATTCACCGGGAAGAAAAAAAATACATATTTTCACATAACATAAACAAGTTTAGTAAGTAATATAGAATGAATGCATTTATCCAAAATGAAATTTAAAGGTTTTCCAATTGTATATTAGTACTAACCCACAACAGTTACTCTGTTCAAATTTTAAAGTTAAGCTATTTATACTGTTAATTAAGCAACAAAAAATTCTTAGAAAATTCCATAAATTCTGGAAAATTAAATAAAACGGGTTACTTTCAAATTACCTCTTTAGAACTCTTGCTATAATTCTTAACCATCTGATTAAAGTAAGCTACAGTAACAGCCGTAACGGTCACTAGAGCAGCGACAAAAAGAAGAACGGAATTGGAATCCGAATTCAGAGAAGCTTTGACGGGAAATTGAGAAGGACGAGTCTGAAGAAGGCCTAGTTTGTTGCATTTTGGTCGAGTACGAGGAGGCCTGAGAAATTCTCTACGGATGAAGCGGAGGTGCGACGGATTGAGACAAGGAAGTGCTGACGTGCGGGTGGTTAGGATTAGAGTTTGGGATTTGGGAGAGAAGAAGTTGACGTCCATCCAGAGAAAGAGAGAGTAAGAAGTGAGTGTTGTTAATGCTGAGGATTAAGGATAGGACCGTGGAAGAAGATGAGAGGAGAAGAGGACGTTATGTAATGACGAGACCAATGTATGTTTGTTTGTTGGTTTCATTCGACGGATATCCAAAGTTGCTGACGTGGTTGGCAAACGGTGTCGTTCCATTCGTTTGTAATGATAACCGAATTACGTCATCGTTTGAATGCCTCGAATTGTGAAGTGGGGCGGATGCGGATTGGGTCTGGGTCTGGGTCTGGGTCTGGGTCTGGGTCTGGGTCAACCCATATTGAAATGAAAGAAATTGTCAAACTATGTCCTTTTTTGGGAAAACGGGGATTAACTAAATTACAAGAACACCCTTGCTATTTCACTTTGCATTTGTGTTCAAGTACGTGCCCATATGAATCTCTATAGGTAACCGTATTAAACGACGTGATCATCATATGATTAGCGGCGTTTCGTGCAACCATAAGCTACACATGAAATAAAAAACGGTTTCTCACAGTTCTCACCATAGATACGATAATGGGATCCTTTCTTTCAAGAGCTCTTCTGTATGTATATCTAAACTAGAGACTCCATTTTTCTTATTAGTTTTTATTCATCAGAAAATAGAAAGATTGTATTAATGATGTTGATGGTTTAATTTTGGACAGAATGGGTCTAGGGTATGCATACCCGGCATATGAGTGCTTCAAAGCAGTAGAGAAGACGAAGAAGACCAAGCCAGAGATTGAACAACTCCAGTTCTGGTGCCAATACTGGTATGTATAGATATGCCTTTTTACACCATTTCTGTGCTGCAATTTTTACTGTAATACACGCCTGAATATATAGGATTTTTAACGTAACTAATTAGTTAATTCCTATATGGAACTTGTAGGATTTTGGTTGCTTTGTTTACAGTTGGTGAGAGAGTGGGGGATGCTTTCATCTCATGGTATTAATTAGTCTTTCCTGTTAGCCATTGCAATTTCTTTTCACTTTTTGTATCGTGTTCCACTGTTGGTTATCTAAATGGAAAACTGATTATTTAATTTGGTGATAAAATTGAAGGTTACCAATGTACAGTGAAGCTAAGTTGGCATTCTTCATATATCTTTGGCATCCTAAAACAATGGTATATATAAATATGCAGCATTCATCATATTGCTTTCCTAATTTTTGCTGCCTTATTTGATGTGTTCGTTAGGTGTATCCCAAGCCCCATGTCCTATATGACTTCTAAAATGCAGTATGCTGCTTTGTTTTTAATTATATATATATTTTCAGGGAACAGATTATGTTTATAATGTTATATTTCGGCCTTATGTGGCAAAGCATGAGACAGAAATTGATGGTAACTTGTTAAAGCTGAAGATTAAAGCCATGGAAATCGGTCTTCTCTGTTGGGAAGAGGCGGCCATTTATGTTCAGACAAGGTCTTTCGAGATTTTGCACTACTTCTCTTCTCATCACCCTAATGAGGTAATTAATTCATTAATTCTCCACAGATGAATACTTCTGCTATATATTTCCAGCAATTTTTCCCGTGTGGATTCTGCAACATGTTAAAGATATTTGTGCAGAGCAGTATGCTTGTGCCAATAGTAGCTCCCAAAAGAAGCAATTCCAGGAGCAGCAGGTAGAGCCAGCAGCTGGGCATTTGCGAGCATCTTCAATATCCTCAGAACCCACTGCCCCCACCAATAATTATAAAAAGATGCTTATTTCTGATGACTCTGCTAATACAAAAATGGAGACAATTCCAGTCGATGATCAACCAGGTGCATCTGTATCAGTATCATCATCCTATGAAAATGGAAATCTAAATTCCTCCAAGCAAAAAGCAGTAGCTTCACCACAGGCACTTTCACTACGCAAATGGCGGAGGTTTTTCCGGACTACTACTGCAGCACACCGATAAAACCTAATCGATCGGATACCATCACCAATTGATGAAGCCTGACTAATTAAAACCACATATGTTTATTAGGCAGATTCTACACCAATCACAATACTCCTGCTGATCATAAGTAGTATGATACATCGTGTTATATAATTTCTTCATAATATTTTAGTGTCTTTTTCTCTATACTGTACGGTATTTTTTTTAATATTTTATAAACATCATATGTTAATGTTTCTAATTAACTTTTATAACAACAAAATCTAAAATTATTTTGTTTATTAGATCTCATTAATTAATTAAATTTCTTCAATCCTAATCATGGGAAAGAACCGAAGTCAGCTCAGCTGGTTAGCTCAACTACTAATCATTTGGACGGGCCGTCACACATTAAACAATAATTATGTATTATTAATTTAATTAGAAGAAAATTATGTGATTGTCAATTAAAAGTCAAAGACAAATGCTTACATAAATAATTTATTATTCTACATTGCAAACAAAATTATATTATTATTATTATTATTATTATAGGCTAATGTTAGTTGCATGTCCATCTCTTCAATGCTATCTATTAATGTTCGACAGATATTTGTTATTGTTAATTCATTTTTAAAATTTAAATTAAAGCTAGAAAAATTACTTACTGTTAAAACAGAAAATTATAAATTAATCACTAAATCTTGCCCTCCAATGAATGCTCTCCACTAGATTAGTGTATGCTATGTAACTTGTAATCGACCGCAGACGATACAACAAAAGATGTGAAGTCGACAAAACACAAACTGCAGCCTACCTTATCAATCGCAGAAGTCATTAGCTGAGATTAGGCCCCACTTTCAGCAGATGCTTGCCACGTAACAAAACATCAACGGTGATAATGATGTGGGATGACTGATAAAGTCCACGCGGCAAGCAGATACGGGCCGACCAAAGTAAAGAAGCATAGACCAAACTAAACTCTGCTAGGAGTCTCATCTCATCATATCTAACCTTTTTTTTTGGAGGCTCTCAAACCGCCCCACGTGTCCTAACCACATATCGTTTGTGCGGTCATCATCTTCCCTCGTTTTAAGGCCGTGTTCGGACTCATTTTTTCCAAAAATCATTTTTCTCAACACAAAAATTGTAATATTTAGTGTAAAAATAAAAAAATATGTTTAATCGCTCGACATCAAAATGTGTTTAAATAAATTCATTTCAACATAAATAGTTTGCACTCATTGTAACTATTATATACTTCGCTTGAATATAAATTAAATATTACATATTTAAATTATTTTTATATTTTCATTTATCATCATTATAGTTAAAATTAGTTCATTTAAAAAATATGCATATAAGTGGCATGATTTTATTGGAGAAGGTCCTAAAAAAATTAATTTTACCAAAAATAAATATTTTATTTTTTACAAAACATATTTAGTTAGTAAAATAATTGGTTTTTCAAGAAAACGCACGTTGAAAAATTGAATTAAATTAAAGGAAACCAAACAGGCCCCACAGATTTACACTTTTAGCTGCTTAAAAAAAATAAGTTATCTACTAACACGGCTGGTGGTTTGTGATGATATAAAAGAGGAAGAGAGTTCAATTCAATGGAAGGAGAAGAAGAAGGCGAAGGGAGAGTGATCGAGTGAATCACGAGACTCTCAACAAAACAAAAGCCAAACAAACCTATCGCAAGACTCACAAGAAAACACCATTTTTGATCTCCAAAAGAGGAAAGAGAATTAATGGAGACAGGTGGTGAAAGTACAAGCATGAATTATGAGAAGAAGAAAAGTGAGAATCAGCAGGTTTTGGACGGTTCGAATATAATGAAGTTGGTTGGGAATGAGGAGGTGTTTAGCAGCTTTGTGGATCATAAGTTCAAGGAGCTTGATAGAGACAGAGATGGTCAGCTTTCTGTGAAGGAGCTTCAGCCTGCTGTTGCTGATATTGGTGCTGCCCTTGGCTTGCCTGCTCAGGGTTCTTCTCCTGATTCTGATCATATCTACTCCGAGGTTTGTACCTTTTTCCCCATTAATCACCTCTTGATTCTCATCCTTTATTTTTATTTTATTAATCTTTTTTCTTGCGAAGTTGTTCTTTTATGAGCTCTAAGCCCTTGAGAGAAAGAGAGAGCAATCCTTGATCATGGAAGTTAAAAGAATGGTACTTGCTTTCATTACCTTGTTTTGATTCACAGGATAATAATAATGATAATACATATCAGGTCAGAGAATTCTCATTTTGTTAAAATTGGAATCAATAATTCTTGGCATAAAATGTTAAAAGATTAGGGGAAAAAATGCAGCTCTATGTTTATGGTGTTTATTATTATTTTTTTTTTATACAGAGAGTTGTTTGGTTGGGATTTAAACAAAAAATGAACGTATGCAAGAGACAAAAGAGAAAAACTCAACTCAACGAGATAAACTTCAAAATAGAGCAAGTATGAGAAAGAAGAAGTTAAAAGAAGGAGAAATTAAACTCTTGTTACATAAGACTTGACTTTTAAGCTCTTGCATACGTTTCAAATTTTCTCTAAATTCAGTCAATTGTACTTATCTTTAATAAACTAGAGTCGCGATGTTGTGTCATCCTTCACTTCTGTCATTCATCTATTTTCTTTGTTAAGACACCTATGAGATGATAGGAAGTTGCTGCAATTGTTTCACTAGCGTGGAGATTGCACCGCCTAGTCTTATAATATGTTTGTAAGTAATGTATTTCTGCTTAGTTTTATAGACACAATAAGATGAAATCTTTGTTAATATTTAATAATCATCAACTTTTAGTTATATATTACAATTAGTGATTCTATCCATATATTACAATTAGTGATTCTATCCCATAACTGCTCTTTGATTAAAAGCTGTGTTAAGAAGTTGTATTATACGATTTGGGATTATTTTAGATTCAACAGAAAAGGATGATATCTAGGCAATTATGGCAGCATACATATTGTCAAAGGTTACCATTTCTAGCTAACTAAATCGAGAAACATCCACCCTATTATTCAATTGTGGTCGGTTTCGTGGGACTTTATTGCTTTTTGACTTTTTCTTTGTTCTTTCTTTATAGATTTCTTCATAGTTAAGGAGGAATCAAGTGATGAATGCTGTGGAAATTATTGCATGTCTTTTTGGCACTTTGTTGTGGACATGAGATAATGTTTACTAGGGACCAAAGTCGATTTGCTTTTGTGTAATTTTCTATGTAGGTCTTAGTGGAACCATATGCATTTTTTTAATGGACTTTGCTTTGTGAAAAAGTGATAATCCTGTACCTAATCTGCTTAAGATAGACCTAACTCAACTTAAACTATAATTTATACGTTGTAGATCTGAAAGTATATGTAATTTTAGAATAGTTTTTTCTGTTAGGTGCATGATACATGTGGAAGCTAAAGCAATAAAGCATCATTCTTATAGCCAAAAAGCAGGGTGGTCCTGCGTTTCCTGCATCATGTGTGTTCTTGTTCTCCATCTATCTAGACCCAAAGCAAATGATGTCAATTTAAACCAACCCACATACTAAAGCTCATTATTGTGCTCTGACCTCGAGAACATAAATACTCTTGTAATCATCTACAGTTCAATGTTTCCAGAGGATTAGTATGATAAGTTTATCCCATACAATCATGGCATATACTTCATTTTTTTTTTATTATCTGTTATAACCATCACCATTATTATTAATTTTTAAAATTAATCTACAAGTGATAAGATTTGGTATTACAGTGTTGCAACTTATTTAAATTTTGTATTTATCAAAAAATTTGTTAACTATACTTTCAAAACACAAAAAAAGTAAAGCAATCCTAAACGAACCCTTTAACAGCTTATATAAATAGGACTCTTGTGTCATAATTGCATTGAAGTGTGCCCTTTAATGACCATTTTGATGTCATTTAATATAGGTTTTGAATGAATTCACTCATGGAAAACAAGAGAAAGTGAGCAAGACTCAGTTTAAAGAGGTTCTCTCGGACATTTTACTAGGCATGGCTGCTGGCTTGAAACGAGACCCTATAGTTATCCTCCGCATGGATGGGGAGGACCTGAGCGAATTCATCAATGGCCCCAGTTATGAACCGGAGATAATTTCCATATTCTCGCAAATAGAGTCACCTGATGGATCAATGCGTGATTATATCATTAAGGCTTTGGATAAACTCACTGTTGATCAAGGAATGCCTCCCTCTTTAGATTCTTGGGTAATTCCTCCTTTGCATTTTAAGTTCAATATGTATATGGTACTGGTAAACATCTTTATATATTCTTTATTACTTGTGGGCTTATGATTTCATAGGTTATGAGCAACATTGTGGAACCAGCCATTCAATCCTGTGGCATAGATGAACAAGGCAAACCTGTCTCTCAGGAGACATTTTTAGTCGAATTTAAGAAACTAGCAGAATGTGTGGCTCAACATCTAAAAGAGCAGCCTGTAATTGTTGCCCATAGTGAAAATACTTTTGATGGAACTGGCATTAAGAGACTGTTATCCAATAAGTTTGAACTAGACAAGGTTTGTTGTGTCTCAATACATGCTTGTGTCAAAATTTGGAGTACCTTATTATGCAAATACTTACTAAAATTCATTTCTTAATACAGACAATGAATTCAGCTCTAGAGACTGTGCCAAAAGACCGCAATGGGAAATTGTCAAAAGACTATTTACGTGTCTCATTGGATGCATTGGCTCCATCAGCTGGTTTACCTCCAATTGGTGCACTCGAGCAGGTATACTTTCAACTAAGAGAAAACCTACTAGCTGGGGCAGTTTGTTTAATCTATCTATGCTTTCCCTGATTGAATATTCATCTTGAAATTATGCAGATGGACAAGGTTATTGATGAAGTGTTCAAGATGTTTAACGCGGATGATGGGAAGGTTGTAAAAGAAGATGAGTTCAAGAAGTTACTAAGTGAGATTCTGGGGAGTATCATGTTGCAATTAGAGGGCAATCCCATTTCAATTTCTACAAACTCAGTAGTGCATGAGCCCCTCTCTGCACCTTCCTCTACACTTTTGCAGCCGTCTTCCTAATCACATGTCTGTCATATAGTTTTCATAAGGTATATAAATATATGAACAGAAACAGATTAAAATAAAAATGGAGAATAATTTTTTTTTTGTTTTGTTTTTATTATCAGTAAGGAAGCAGTACTGAGTTTGTGTAATGTGTTGCTGTGATGATGGAATTTTATGCTTTAGACATGAACCACTATGGAGCTAGAAGGAGCCTAGAGTTTGTTTAGTTTATGATAATGGTCCTCACCTCTGCTTGTCTTGGTCTCTTGTCTTCTAATTTCTATTGTACTAGAGGCCTTTGCTAACCCTTTGATGCATGGGAACCTTGTAAAGGATATTGACGTAAAATTTGTGGTGCACGTTAAAGCATATTCTGTCTTGATCTCCATTATCCAACCAAAGTTAATTAATGCCTCTTAACTATATGCTTTGGATTTAAACTAAGAGAACGATCAAAAGATATAAACATAAATATATCAATATTTCATAAACAAACAAGAATTAACTATTAAATAAATTGATTTGTTTCGATAATAGTTAGAAAGAATCAATTCTTTGATCTCTTGTTTCACAACAAGAGGATAAGTTAATCAGACTAATTAGGCTACGTGGTTGAGACAACTTTGACCCTAGCTAATTTAATTATAGTAAAAGCAATGACCAAATTGAATTTGAATGTGTATTCCTCTAGAGGCTGTTTGTATTTTTACTTTTTCTCAGAAGAAGTACCCCTCCCATGGCGGAAAACCTTGACCAAATTTATGATGTCATATTCTTCTGTATCCTCCCACACAAAACTTTCTTCAGGCAAAGTTTTTGAAAACCCATAATAGACAACACAAGCAACAAACGGCCCAAGCCAGAATACCCAATGCCCTTCCCACAATGGGCCCCCATGTAGCAATGCTGGGCCTAAGCATCTAGCTGGGTTCAGGCCTACACCAGCATATCCGACCCGTTGAGTTACTGTTATGGATACAAAGACTGATAGTCCCATAGCCCCTGCAACTATAGCACAAACCATTGCTAAGCCAAGTTCTTTGCACCTTCTTTTGTCGAATGCAATTGTTACACCAACTAAAAGTACCACAAATGTGCATGTAAACTCCAATATTAATGCGGTTTCTGGACTAATCCCAGTTGCTATGCAGCCACCGAAGGAGTATTTCTTTGCTGCGTTTTGGCTCATCACACTGTTGATTATGAGGAAACATATGATTGACCCTAGACATTGAGCCAAGACATATGTGGCAGCTCGTGTTAGGGTTATAATGCCCTTCAAGGCGGCTATGAAGGTGAAGACAGGGCTCATATGGCCGCCGGAGAGAGGAACTGTTACGATGAGGAAGAGGAAGGCAATGATGAATACTGCAATTGGAACAAGAAGCTTCGGTTCAGCCTCGTGTGAGTCCAAACATGCGATGATTGTAGTGGTTAGTGTAAATATAAGGCAGGCTGTTGCTACTAGCTCTGTAAATGCTGCCCTCCACATCTGAAAGAAAGAAAAAATTAGCACATGAGATATACATTAATCTTCTCTTTTCTCGTTGTTTACTGAGCACACTTGATAATTACCTGTGGTGAGAAAAATTCATGGTAGCCGACGCAAGCAAGAAACAGTTGCCTTCTTGTTAATGTATTTATCTTTTGACAGCTCTGAAATGATAATCCTGGGGAAACATGAGTATGATCAGCTTCTTCACTGGAGGGGATCAAATCCATGCTTTAAGAAGAAAATTAATTAACCTTCTATTTGAAGAACCATGGTTGCATACGGTAGAGAAAAGGCAGGCAGATGCAGGTTATGATCAGCTCCATCCACCATATATATTTCAAGTAATATTGATGAAAAACTACAAATAAATTTAAATGTCAAGATCATAGCTATATATCTGGCCATCAAACCAGCCGAAAGAGTTTTGGTTTTAGGGTTAGAGACAAAAAAGAAAGACCACAGAAATTTGACAGCTCCATTGGCTTTGTAACACATTTCATATGTATTTTGCGAATGATTTTTAGTTAGTTTCTTGTTATTTAAGGCGGCCTGGATAACAAAATAGAGGGTACCGATAAGAAAGACTTAAGCTAAACATCTTGTCACCAAGAATATTCATAGAGCATAAACAAAAAATACCTGACTACAGTCAACTGAGGTGATTGCATTGTATTACTTCCAACTTATCCGAAGAAAAATATTCTGTAAGCTAGCTGTTAATTTTAACTCAAAATTTCCAATTAGTTGGCAAATGAATAGTTAACAAGTACAAATCCTGATCTTGAATTTATAGATAATGGTAGGTATATCCTGTGGCAACAATAAATAATACACAAGGAAAACAAGTGTAGAAACTTTTCAGGGGAGTCCGTGATGAAACAACACTTCCCAAAAGATTGAAACACAAGAAATACTACAGTAAGGCATTGATTCCTACTTTTCAAAGTTATCCCAAAACAAAATTGCTTTCGTTTACTAATACGCCCGTGGAAATGTTGACTTGGGATGATCTTTGTGTACAAATTAAGCAAGCGCCACGCATGGACTATACCATTATGTATGAACTCCTAACAATGTTGACTATACAATGCTTTCATTTTATCCCAAGAGATCATGCTTAAAAATTGTATTCCTAACGTAGGAGACTAGGAGTGGTCCATCTCACAAACTCCCTCCATTTTTCCAGGCATATTTCCTTCAGCTTTAGTTGGCTTAGAGCCAGCCCAGGAGCGGAGCTTGCGTGATTTTATTCTAGCCGTCGATCGCCATTTTCTTAACATTAAAATACGAACAAATATAAATTTAATATTGATTATTGGATAATCGAAAAATAAATATTGTATCTAAGATTGTTGCAACAGAGATACGATGATTAGGGATTTTAACAACTATATATATATATATATATATATATGCATCGTTAATTAAGAAACTAATTAATTGTATAAGCTCCTAGTTAATTTTTAAGATATACATAAGCTTATATTGTTGGGAAATTGAGAACCCAATAATCTCCCAAAATACAACAGTTTGTAAAATATAATCATTAAAAAAATTAAATGATGGCAGAGTAGTAGATATGCAAAAGTACGAAATAAAGATACTAGAATTTAACAAGATTCGGTAAAAATGTTACTTCCGTACTCGGATACTTGGATCAATTTACTACTATTAAAATAAGAGAATTATAGAATTTGGATATAAAATATAAATACTCACTTAATTGTAAACTTTATAGAAATTAAATATAAAACTATAAATCTTACAGAATAAGAGACTCAATTGAAATTTTTTATGATTGCAAAATGAAGAAGACGGCTCTATTTTCTATGAATTCTTCTTTTTTGTTTTGGGTTCTCCTCTAAATGTCATAACCTCTTAAGTTAGCTCTCTATTTATAGGTAATTAAGAACTAAAATTATCAACAAAATTGAAGTAAGCAATAACGTATTTTCTTCTTTACTTACTATCACTACTCTAGTTAAATTTATCCACCTCATGCGTTTTCTTTGATAAGAAAATGAGCCATCATTTCTACAATCTCTACCTTGTCGAATTTTCAACTTTTCTTTAATCTCTCAATTTAATAGTGTCTTCAAATGCACCAATATTAGTGCCATATACCTGAAAGTGTTCAAATTTGCAATATGTTAATTAAGTTCAAACAATGTTTAAACTTGATTGTTGTCACTATTTTGGTCATCATATCAATGAGATTATCAATAGTTCTGATCTTCTGAAGTAATATTCACCTTCTTTAATAATCTCTAGCACAAAGTAAAATCAAACGTCAATGTGCTTTGTTCGATTGTGATAAACTTAGTTTTTGGCCAAATGGATAGCATTTTGGCTATCAGAATACTAATGTATTTTTGCATATCTCCCAATTCTTCAAGTAATCCTCGAAGTCAAATAATTTCTTTAATACCCTCTGTAACTGTCATGTACTCTATCTCTATGTCAGACAAAGCAATTGTAGACTGTAAGGTAGACTTCTAACTTTTTGGTGCACGAGTAAGTGTAAAAATATAAACAATAGTTGATCCTCACTTGTCTATATCACTGATGTAATTGGAATCGACATATCCAACCACGCATTGATCAAAAGTCATATCGTATTCAAATATCAAATCAACCCCCACAATATTTATAATATACCGTAAAATCTATTTCACAACTTGCCAATGTCCTTTTATAAAATTGTGTACATATTTGCTCACAACTCCAACTGCTTGTGAAATATTTGGTCTCGTACATACCATAAAATATATCAAGCTACCTACTGTATTTGAATATAGAACTTTTGGCATAAACTCTCGTTCCATATCGATATTTAAAGATAAGGATACACTAAGTTTAAAATAAGGAGCAAGTGGGGGTACTCACAAGTTTTGACTTTTCATCCATGCCAAAATATTGTAATACAATTTTCAGATATTCTCTCTAAGATAGAGAAAGTATTCCCTTCTTCTGATCCATGCATATTTCCATTCCAAGTATTCTTTCTGCTTCACCTAAATCTTTTATTTCAAACTCTCTGTTTAACTGTGCTTTCAACATGTTAATTGCTTCCTAATTTTTTGAAGCTATTAGTATATCATCTAAGTTTTATTATGAAAGGATTGTATTTCCTTATTCATGGCAAATTTTTACTTCTCTACTTTTGAACTGCTAGCCACTTCATGATAAGTAGAAGGGATATTGACATCTATCACAGGAAACGCATACGCCATTTTATTTCTAAAGTGAATAGGCTTCTTGATCTCTCGTTTTTCTTTATGAAGTGTAATTAGTAAGTTAAGATCTGAAAGTTCTTGGGCTAAAACCTATCCTTCTTGTTCTACTGGTTTGTTTTCTTCTTCAGCATACTCATCTATCTCTAGACTGCTTATAACTGCCTAAACAAATTTTGTTAGGTTTATTGTATTTACCTTAAGCTCCACCTATATGCTCCGCCTATTGCGAAACATTGTTCGTTCTTTTCTCATCTTGAGTTACCTTCCTTAATATGGCATATTCATCAAAAGTAACATTCCTGCTGAAAACAATCTTCCTTGAGGTTGGACATCATAGACGATATCCTTTCACCTCACAAGTAATTCCTATAAATAAAGATTTTTTTGCTCTTGGATCCAACTTAGATTCTTTTATATGGTAATAAGTAATGGAACCAAATACATGTAAAGATTTATAATCATTTGCCGATTTTCCAAACAATATCTCCAAAGGTGTTTATCCCTAATCACAGCTAATGGCAAATAGTTAATGAGATAACATGCATACGTAATAGCCTCAGCCCAAAATTGTTTGCCAACCCAGTATTGAACAACATACAATGAACCTTCTTTAGCAAGGTCTAATTTATGTGTTCGGCTACCCTATTCTGTTGTGGTATATCTCTGACTGTGACATGATGAATAATGCTTTCATTTTTGCAAACCTACAAAAAATAGTCGTTTCGATACTCCATACCATTGTCTTATTAGAGTTTCTTAGTAGGTCCCCATATATCTGAGTGAATATAATCTATAATATCTTTCGTATTATGAATTCTAGTGTCAAATTTCACTCTCGTTTGCTTCCCTAAAATGCATTTTTCACAGAAATCCAATTTGCCAACTTTCACACCTTTCAAAAAGCCTTGCTTAGTTAATGTTTGTAAAGTTTTCTCTCCTGCATGTCCTAAGCTCATATGCCATAATTTTATCATTTCTGAATTTGCATTTTTATTTGTGACTACTGCAACTATATCAACAAATGTACTTCTTTGATAATGATACAAATTGCTTCTTCTGACTCATTTCATTACTACGAGTACTCTTGAGAAAACTTTTAAAATCGCACCTCGCATTGTTATAGTGAAACCTTTAGATTCTAAGGTTCCCAATGAAATAAGATAGTTCCCAAATTCTGATACATATTAAACTTTTGTCAAAACTCTAGTTCAAACATCATGATTCTTCAAGCGAACAGAGCTAATTCCAACTAACTTACAAGTTTTGTTATTGGCCATGTAGACAACCATTTATTAAGATATGTTGTTGAAGAAAGACATGATAATACAAAATCTGTCTTGTGGTCATCACATCCAGTTACGCATACATCTGATGTAGCTTTATCCTTTTTTCTCAACTTAAGACAATCTTTCTTCTAATGCCCTTTCTCACGATAAAAATCACATTCATCTTTGCGATGTCTGGCTTTAGGTTGAGATCTTCTTCTTTTTCCTGACTTTCGACTTTGATCATGACCCAGAATAACATGAGCCTCTACTGTTGTGTTCCTTCTGTACTCTTGCTTACTCTTTTCCTGATTTCATTTAAGTTCAGTGCAGCAGTAAACTCATCAAATATTATAATTTCCTTCCCATGAAGCAAAGTGGTAATGAGCTGATTATATTCATCAGGAAGTGAAGCAAACAATATCAAAAGATTTTTAGTGTCTTCTAATTTCTCATCCAAATTCAATAGATTTGTCACCAATATATCAAATATATTGATATGATTAATCATCATAATACCCGGTTCATATTGGAAGCGATTTAGCTTGGTTTTCATAAAGAGCTTATTCTTACCGCTCTTCTTCATAAACTTATTCTTTAACTCCTTCCACAACTTGTTTGCACATGTCCCTCTCATGAATGAATACTTTTGTTCCTTGGTGAGACATAGTCAAATTGTACCACATGTTAATCTGTTGATCTTTGCCCATTCTTTCTCACTTATCTCAGCTAGCTTTTCCTTTTCAAGAGTAATATCTAGCTCTTGTTGGAAAATAACATCAAGTACTTTACATTGCCACATGCCGAAGTTATTATTGCCATTGAACTTTTCCACTTCAAATTTTGTATTTGTTACCATCGGTCTTGTTAATATAGAAGCTACCGATGGATTTGAAGATATAGCGATATCTGATATAGATTCTACCATCATGCTATCAATTATTATAATTTACTAACTTACACAATGGAATTTCAACCTTCACATGAATAGTACACTTGAAAAATTCTCACCAAAAACTGGAGAGATCACAATAGTCCCACTTAAAATCTAAATTTCTTAGGCAGTTATACCCCTTTTAACAAAAAACATTTGTGCACGTATCCACCTTAGGTGAACCTTTAGCTCTGATACCGATTGTTGAGAAATTAAGGGCCTAATAATCTCCTAAGAATATAAAAACTTGTGAAATATAATAATTAAAAAAATCAAATGATGACAAAATAATAGATATGCAAAAAATACAAAATAAAAAACACCAAAATTTAACGAGGTTCGGTAAAAATGTTTCTTATGTCTTCGGTACTTGAATCAATTTACTAGTACTAAAATTAGAGAATTACATAAATTAGGTACAAAATATAATTACCCATAATTATCAGACTTAATTGTAAAATTTACAGAAATTAAACACAAATTTGTATTATAGAATAAGAAATTCAATTGAAATTTATCAATATTGCAAAATAAAGAAAACGACTCTAGTCTATTTTCTGCAAATTTTTCTATTTTGTTTTGAGCTCTCCTCATAATATCGTAACCTCTTATATTAGCTCTCTATTTATAAGTAATTGAGAGGTAAAATTGTCAACAAAATTGAGGTAAGCAATGGCGTATTTTCTTCTTCATCGACTGCCACCACTCTAGTCAAATTTATCCACCTCACATGTTTCCTTTAACAAGAAAATGAGCCACAATTTCTACAGTTATAATTATGATTTTTTTTTTGTATTTGTATAAGTAATAAAATTAATTTAAATCGTGTAAAATTAATATTGAAAGTGTTTTTCTTAATTAACGGACTAAATCGGCTATTGAAAAGCATAACCTCTTCATTTATTATTACACAATGGGTGTACATGTGCATGCCTTTCTGATAATATAAAATCACAAAGCAGACTTATTATCAATAATTTAAATTATTTGAAGTATTCATTGATTATTATGGAATGAAATAAAACTACGCATATGAGAAATAACTATGATTGAATTGCTTTATAAATTTAATTTTAAAGCGGACTCTTCTATTAATTAGTTAATCAAGAAAAAAAATAAACCTATTGCAAACTCTACAACTTGTTTCAAGGGATGTTATAATGTTTCATTTGAAATGAAAACATGTATCTTTGTGTCTGGTATATCTAATAAGAGAAGTTGTGATAGATGTATTGGCAGAAATGCAATGGACTACATCTTAATCTAAGATGAAATCTTAAGATAACGCTTCATTTGTTGATGATATTCCTTTCGCATAGCCATATTATATAATAAAATTAAATGATTATCTTTTTATCTAAGTCCATACCAATTTATAAGTCGAATTAACCTTTTTTCTCATGTCTCGTATTTTTGTTTTCACTATTTGCTATGGTTAATATTCTAAACTTTGCCATGATCTCAAAAAGAAATCTCTCTCTGATGACTATGGTTAGCAAAAAAGCCCAAGCCCGACCCAACCCAGGTTAAAAACCCAAATTTTAGGGTTAGGTTAAATATACGCCGAGCTAGGCCCGAATTTTTTTTACTAAAGCTCGAATGGGCCAGGCTTAAGGTCAGGTCAAATTCTAGTGAATTGGGGCTTAGGTAATTTGAATTTGATTCGAACTGGGTTAAGTCAAAACTTAGCCCAAAAACAAAAAATAAATAAATTTTTTCAAATATTACTCCGAATTTTTAAAAGTCTAGATATAATAAATCCGGGTCTAGCCCAGAGTTTTTGCAAATCTAACCCAAACTTAGGTTTTTACCAAGCCTACTAGTGACTACATTTGCCCTTCACACCCAATAGTATAGCAAAAAATTGAAGGAGAAGATAAATCTAACAATTTTTCAAAACATGATAACTCACCCAATATTGCACTTTCACTCAAATTAAATGGGATTGGAAGAAAATGAAATTATAGTTCTATATTTGCCTTTAGTCAATGTGCTAACTATATTATTAAATGGGATTATTAGCACATTGAATAAAGGCAAATATAGAATTATAATTTCATTTTTTTCAATCCCATTTAATTTGAGTGAAAGTGCAATATTGGGTGGGTTAGCATATTGTGGAAAATTGTTAGATTTATCTGCTTCAATTCCTGGCCATAATATTTGTCAAACTCGCATAATTAATATACAAGAATTAAAACTCCAATTCAATTGTAACACTAGCTATTGCTTTTTATGCTTGTGGAAAATTATATGCTTGGAGAATGACCGATGTCCCTTGTTATTTGACTTAATGTCTGCTTTATATATGTAGTTGGCCATTATTGATGTATGTAGATAGATTTGTTTTTGCTATATATATAGGGGTAGGATCAACGACCCTTTTTCTTTTTACATAAAATCTTATATTAAATATAAACCGTTAGATTTAAACACATCTAATGGTTGAGATTGCATCTGACATATGCATTAATTATGGATGCATTAATTATGGATGCATTAATTATACGTTAATTACATGGTCAGATGCAATCTCAACTATTAGATGTATCTAGATCTAATAGTCTATATTTGATGTAAGATTTTGTGTTAAAAAAAAAAATCATTGATCCTATCCCATAATATATATATATATATATAGCCAAAAATTGAAGGAGAAGATAAATCTAAGAATTTTTCAAAACATGATAACTCACCCAATATTGCACTTTCACTCAAATTAAATGGGATTGGAAGAAAATGAAATTATAGTTCTATATTTGCCTTTAGTCAATGTGCTAACTATATTATTAAATGGGATTATTAGCAATTGAATACAGGCAAATATAGAATTATAATTTCATTTTTTTTTCAATCCCATTTAATTTGAGTGAAAGTGCAATATTGGGTGGGTTATCATATTGTGGAAAATTGTTAGATTTATCTTTTTCAATTCCTAGCCACAATATTTGTCAAACTCGCATAATTAATATACAAGAATTAAAATTCCAATTCAATTGTAACACTAGCTATTGCTTTTTATGCTTGTGGAAAATTATATGTTGGGAGAATGACCGATGTCCCTTGTTATTTGACTTAATGTCTACTTTATATATGTAGTTGGCCATTATTGATGTATATAGATAGATTTGTTTTTGCTATATATATAGGGATAGGATCAACGGCCCTTTTATTTTTACATAAAATCTTATATTAAATATAAGCCGTTAAATTTAAACACATCTAATGGTTGAGATTGCACTGACATATGCATTAATTATGGATGCATTAATTGAACGTTAATTACATGGTCAGATGTAATCTCAACTATTAGATGTATCTAGATCTAATGGTCTATATTTGATGTAAAATTTTGTGTTAAAAAAAATCATTGATCTTGTCCCATAATATATATATATATATATATATATATATATATATATCCAAAAATTGAAGGAGAAGATAAATCTAACAATTTTTCAAAACATGAAAACTCACCCAATATTGCACTTTCACTCAAATTAAATTGGATTGGAAGAAAATGAAATTATAGTTCTATATAATTATTAGCCCATTGACTAAAGGCAAATATAGAATTATAATTTATTTTTTTTCAATCCCATTTAATTTGAGTGAAAGTGCAATATTTGGTGGGTTATCATATTGTGGAAAATTGTTAGATTTATCTTCTTCAATTCCTGGCTATAATATTTGTCAAACTCGCATAATTAATATACAAGAATTAAAATTCCAATTCAATTGTAACACTAGCTACTGCTTTTTATGCTTGTGGAAAAGTATACGCTGGGAAAATGAACGATGTCCCTTGTTATTTGGCTTAATGTCTGCTTTATATATGTAGTTGGCCATTATTGATGTATATAGATAGATTTTTTTTTGCTATATATATAGGGGTAGGATCAACGGCCCTTTTTTTTTTTTACATAAAATCTTATATTAAATATAAGCCGTTGGATTTAAATACATCTAATGGTTGAGATTGCATTTGACATATGTATTAATTATAGATGCATTAATTATACGTTAATTACATGGTCATATGCAATCTCAACTATTGGATGTATCTATATCTAACGTTTTATATTTGATGTAAGATTTTGTGTTAAAAAAAAATCATTGATCATGTCTAATAATATATATATATATATATATATATATATATATATATATATATATATATATAACATTTCATGACTCAAATTAGTAATACTAAATGAACTTGTAAGGAATTTAAAACTGTATAGTAGATCTTAAATTGGAAATATTATCACATTTCTTTCTTTCTTCCATTAGCATATATGATAAGATCTGAAACCAAGCATACATGTAACACCTTGAGAACTCATTCCTACTTCCTCAGATTATTAGTTAATAGCTATGGAAATGCTGACTTGGAATGACCTTCGTGTACAAGCCAAAAGCCACGCAGGCAATAGCTGGCCCTACCCAGAAAACCCAATGTCCATCCCAGAGATGGCCTCCTCTAATGAGTGCAGGGCCCAAACATCTTGCAGGATTCAACCCAGCACCAGCATATCCCTTTTGAGCTGTAACAGTTGTTGACACAAAGACCAGAAGCCCCAATACTATTCCAATTATTATGCAGATGGTAACTCTGCCTAGAGCTTTAGCTTGTCTCCCATCAAAAGCCATCCAAACTGAAGCAAACAGAAAGATAAACGAACAAATTATCTCAAGCCACAGAGCTTGCCCAGTTTCCAGGCCAATCACAACTGGTCCATCTGGTCCTGGTGCAACAACATTCAGAGTGCAGCCTCCAAGTGAAAACGTTTGCTCAATTCTGCTGCTGACCACAGCTTTTAATGCTAGTGCACCAACTATTCCCCCAACGCATTGAGCCAAAATGTATATGACTGCTCGTGTAATGGAAATGAGGCCTGTGAGTACTGCAGAAAAGGAGACTATTGGGTTGATGTGGCCACCGGAAATGGGGAAAGTTGCAAGAAGGAGAATCGTTATTATGATTGCAACCAAGGTTGACATTACAAGATTCGGTGTTTTTGTTTCTGTCTGAATGGAGGAAATAACTATGGTGTCCAATGCAAAAACCAGCGCTGCTGTACCAAGGAGCTCTGCCACTGATGCTCTCCACACCTGATCATGTTAAAATTGCAACAGCATAGAGTAAGAAATAAAGAAAGCACTTTGCATTTTGTGATCACTTTCTTCCACGTTCACGTTCTATAATTTATAGTTATCGTGTTTCCACTTCATCTGAGTGAAAATATACAAAAAGATATCAATTTTAATTTACTTTACTACAAGTGAGCTGTGACATGAAAGTCTGAACTCAAATTATATCAACGTCCAGATTACAGCATGAGGTGCATGGAAATTTGATTTTTAATTTTCTTTTGAAAAGAAAAATAGTATGTTACTATTATTGTGCGATATTTCACTTGTTATATTTTAATACAGAACTTGTCTCCTTGAGGTTTTTGATATTTCATACAATCTTATATATGTAAAGTTTGGCCAAACACGATTTTTAATATGAAAATTTTAATTCCTAGCTAGGATTATGATTATACGTGGTTGATAATTTATACTTAAAGCAGTTAATTAATTAAAAAGTAAAAAATTAATCATATATATAGTAACGTACATCCACAGAGCAAATCTCTTCAAATCCCAAAATCGTTTTCAGTGTGATGGGATGTTGCTGCTTCTTCTGATCTCCCTCCTCCGGCCTGCAAAATCGCACTCTAATGAATAATTAAGAACAAATCCAGAAACATTACACTCACAGAACAAACTAAAACCCTAAAAAAATACAGAAGTAAAATGAATAGAATAACAATATCGGCACTTACTTTGGTGTAGAAGCAAAAGGCTGAATTCTGTTCCCACCATAACCATTCTCTACATCACCAGAAAACTCTACATTATTTCCAGCCATTTTTGCTTTAATTAGTTTTACTGGGTCTGGGCTTATTAATCTTTCTGCTATCTTCTGCAATATATATAGCCAGAACTATGAAATTCAGGCGAGAGGTTAAATCACATTATTTTAAACATCAATATCTGTAATAATCATGCAATTTAATTTTTGAGGAATTAACACATACCTCCTTGAAGTTTGAAAAATCTACACTTAAATAGAAGGTTTGAAGAAATCTATACTTACCTCCCTTTAGTTGACCGTTAGCATTAAGAGTATTTTAAATATTTTATTAATTTAATTATTTTTCAACTTACTAGATAATTCGTTTCTATAAAATATTATATTATTGTTTATTAATTATTCAAGATTTCAAATTATAAGAATGAAATTTTAAAATAAATTATATGAAAAATCATATAAAATATATATAAACAAAATAATATTATTATATTAATTTATAAATAGAATTTACATGTTTAATATTATTAATTATCACAATCATAAATTTTTTAAGTTAATAACAATTTTAAAATGATACTTATTTCATGTGTATATGCACTAAGTTAACAAAAAATAATATAAAATATAATTTAATTAAATGAGTACATTAATATACTATATTTATTTTACAAAAATTCTAAATATTAATTCTAAATTTCGATTTTTTTTAAAAATTATAAAAAATAAGATTAATTCATATTATATAAAATAGTATTATTATATGAACAATAATGTAATATTTTATAAAAATTAATTATGTAATAAGTTAAAAATAATAATGTTAAAAAATATCCTTAATTCTAACGATTTTCTAACGGTCAACTGACAGTCTAGGGGAAGTAACTATGAATTATTTTAAACCTTTCATTTAAGTATAGGTTTCTCAAACTTCAGGGAGGTACGTGTTAATTTACCTTTAATTTTTTAATTGATTTTGTTCTTAACCTACTATATCGGCAACTGATCAGATAGCCTCTTCATTTATTATTACATTATGGCATTCACATGCCTTTGTGATTGGATAAAATCACAAAGGTCTTTGGACTATCATCATTAATTGGTGTATGCATGTTGAAATTGAAGTTATGTTATATATTAATTGTCACATCACCTCCATGCACAGACCATATTTCATGGCAAGAAATATCTTATGTAATTTAATAATATATCTAATCGTTTGACTTCTCATAATTATATTTTCATTTGATCTTGTGTATCAATACAGATCATACCTTCATAACCAGATCCCCTTGCTTATATGATTTGATCATTAGAATATAAAACTTTCTTTTCACGTTCAACTTTTAATTACAGCAAATTAACTTCAAATTTTCTTTGGACTGTATTATTTATTCAATTCAATGTTCAGCCCTTCGTAGGACTGGCAATTCAAATAAAACGATTGTACTTGAATCAAAGTAAGTACGATTAGTTTATTATTTATTTTATACGAATTATTTATTTAAATATAATTTATAAAAAATATAATTATTTGTTTAAAATACAATTTGTTTAGAATATGATTAATCATTTAATTAATTATATTTTAAACAAATAATTATATTAAAAAAATTAAATACAAATATAATATAAATAATAATTTTATCAATACAAATATAATATAATTATTATTTGTGTTAAAATTTTTAAATTTAAATTTGATTAATACATTAAATTCGTATTAGATAATCACATGAAATATTCATAAGTATTCTAAATGCTCAGCCCTATTACCACATAAATGTTTTGAACTGATCAAAGGGGTTGCCTCTGACAAGCAGTCTTAATTGACCTCAGAATAAGCTGGAAGTGAGGGTTGAACCGTTAAAGAATGCATTGAGTAGAGGGAAACACAATCAATTAATAGGGTAGTGGTGCAAGTCAAGCAATAAAACAAAATAAATCAAAGCTATTAAATTTCCAACGAGAACTGGAATACTTCATTGTCTCGTGAGCTGGGTAGTTGGAAGTGGACCTCCAAGCTACATAAGTGCCACCATTTTTAGCTACTGATAGGAGACTTTGTTACTACAAATATGACTAAGTTGTCTCTTGGTGGGTTCTCACCTCTGCCTTTAGATTACCCCAAAGCATAAGTGAAGACAAATTTTCTCTCATCATAATTTTCAAATAGAAATAATTTGTATTCAATATCTACAAAAATTCAAACTACCTATCTATGTAGATCACTTTTAATATAATCAAAATCGTATATAAATATATTTAAATTTATTGTAGATTCTTAGTAGATCTCAACTAAAGTAAATAGGGTCTATTGTAAGAATGATGACATTTCGTGTCCGTTTGGTTTAGTTTTTGTATTAGTCAAATGGATTATTCATTTTTTTGTCATTTAATTTACACTTAGAGAAGAATTTTTATAAATTAAAAAAATTATTAAAAAATATTTAATTTTAAGTTTTTGACATTAGAGTTTTTTAGTCTTTTTAAAAAGTTAAATTTTTTAAAATATTTTTAATTTTATTTTAAAATTTTATGTTATTTTCTTACAATATAATCTTAAAAACTTATCAAATAAATAACTAAATAACTTTTTTGTAAAATTATTTGTGATAATTAAATAATTAATAAATTTTTATCAAGATTTTTATTTATAAAAATTTTGCTTATAAAAAGTTTATTTAAAAACTATTTCTTATAGCTTAGTATAACAAAAATATAAAATAGATGCATCAGATGGTGATTTGTATGTTTATATTTTAAAATAATTAATTGTGATAAAAAAGTGACAATTAAAAAAAATTAAAATATGTGATACATAATAAATTCACTAAAACAATTCTATACAAGTCTTTATTTTTTCCTTATAATACAAGCTCGACCCTTTGATTTGTTTATATGCCAGATGTCACAGGCATTAAATTAAATGGAAAATGATCAATCTACAGGCATTTTAAGTTTTGCTTTTCTATTAATTAATTAATTCTCTCCTTCAAATCAATTTTCAATATTATCATTATCATATATCATGAATTACAATGAACGTGTTATCTTGATCATTATTTATTTAGAACTTAATTATTTCTTCAGATCTACTTAATTATTTTAACATTTTTAAATACTTATCATCAAATTAATAAATATTAAAATTTTATTTAAGAGTTAAAAAATAAAAGAGAAATTGATAAAATGATAGATACTATCTAGTGTTTAGAAATGATAGATATCCCCAAATGTTTCGATAAATAACATATTTTCTAGGGTTAGTTTGCCATTAGTTTTGAAGGGTTAATTTAGTAAAATAACTCATAAGTGAAAAAATTAATCCTAATTTGATTGGCACCTACTTACTCACCCATCCAAAGTACCAATCCTAGGCACCTCTCTCTCTCTCTATGTGCTTACAAAAAATTTTACTTAATTTCGTCGTATCCCATATTTTGAATTTAGTATATTGGAGAGTTCAGGAAATATAGTACTAACATTTTGAGAATTTAGGAGATTTTAAGGTTGTTTTTATAACACATGTTTTTAATTGGCACAATAATAATAGTTGCATGTGGAAGGATAACTAAAAGAGTCACATGTAACAATTAATGTGAGATAATTTTAAGTAAAATTATGAGAAATTACCTAAAATAGCCATATTTTTTAATGAATTTAATACAATAATTTTTTTAATAATTTGTGCACTAAACAAGCCTAAAACTCAATAATCGGGTAAAGGTACCCTTCAACTAACTTTTATACACAAAACATACTTATATTTCTCAAATCACTCATCCCCAAAACATTTTCCTAAATTTGCAAACCCTAAATTTTCAATTTGTTTCTTCACCAAAATTGCAAAAGTGCCAACATCAATTTTTGGCTAGGACAAAGTATACATTGTCAAGCGCTCGATAATCAAATCTCGCTCAATAAAAGTTACAAAAGTTTTGAAAGACTTGACAAAATGATGATTATCGAACGATCTATAAGTAGGCATTTGTCGAGCGAAAACTATGGAAAGATATTTTGGCCTCAACTAGTCGCACTCGACAATCAAAATTCGCTCGATAAAAGTTACAAAAGTTCTAGAACACTCAACAAAATGATGATTATCGAGCACTCAATAAGTGGAAGTTTGTCGAGTGAAGATTATGAAAAGGTATTTTGGCCTTAATTAGTCTCAATCAACAAAATGCACATTATCAAGCACTCAAGAATCAAACCTCGCATGACAAAAGCTACAAAGTTTCTGGAATACTCGACAAAATATTGATTATCGAGCACTCAATAAGTAAGAGTTTGTCAAGCTCGTATATGGAGAGCCCAAAATACCTTCTTTTCAAATTTTTGTGCATTATTATGGGTAGTAGCTTTAAACTTCGCCAAATATTTGAATTTAATAAAACATATATATGATTTTGTAGTTTAATCACCCAAGTTCGAGGGATAAGACCCTTTGATTACATATTAATCATACTATTTTATTCTATTCATATAAATGACCAAAGTCGAATCACCGATACTTTGCAAAATTCTCTTTCATTCTTTTTATGTGTTTTTGTTATCAACTTTCTTTTATTGATTCATAACACGTGTTATCTGTTTCTCGACAATATCAAAATTAATCTAGTTATTCTATTTATTTTAGTATCTCATCAATTAAAATTAAGTTCATTGAAGAAGTTTTATTTGCTCAACAACTTTCCATTTTTTTTTTAATTTATTGCTCAATTGTTACATATATGGTAGCTAAAAAATGTCTAAGAAACCAACAATCATTGGTAAGTATATGAAACAATGCAAATTGTCAGGCATTCAATGTTGCAATTACAACAAAATTCAATATAAAAGAGTTTCACAAAATAAAAAAAATGTTTAAGAAACTAACAATCATTAGTAAGTACATGAAATAATACTATCATTGTGGGGGTTCAACCCGGATAGGGTTCCTACAAGTTGCATGATTATAGCCAACCTCCTTGCACCTTGAATACACTCGTCTTATCACATCTTTTCCTCTAAATGGAATTCTTTGTCTTCTTGGTTGATCGGTTGGCACACTGCTTCTCGGCGGAAAGACCTTTATGTCTCGCACTTCAGATGAAATGACCCAATCACTCTGATCACCAATATGATGAATTACTTTCGCGTATGCCAACAAAAGTACCTCCTTGGTATAGTAGTGAGAGCAATAGGGAATATTTGACTGCGAACAAATCTAATTACTACAAAGCATGCACACAAGGTAGTTCATCTAAATCAAAAAGCCGGCAACTGTAACTCTTTGCACTCAAATCCACTATGATTTTACTTTACTTGACAAAAAAATCGAGTAAGCCATGGGCGCTCGAAAAGGACCCAGAAATCGAGTATGGTTTAGTTTTACTCGACAAAATAAATCGAGTAAAGCCTGCGCACTCAAAAAATATCCAGTTTACCTTTAACTTCAAACCCAACTTTCACATAAAAAAATCATGCATATTATGTTTTCAAATATCAAGTATTACAACTCAATCAAACAATATAATTTCTTAGAATGATGAATACTTAAAAAATTGGTTAATAAAATAGGAAAAATGCACAAATGAACTTACCATCACCATCGTAGGTTTTGTTGTTCTTGTTCTTGTTGTCAATTATCATTCTCTCCAATTACAATCAACCTGAATTTGTCGTCGACACCTTTAATCCTCTAACTGTGATTCTTTAATTGCCATTCCAATTTGTCGATTAAGGGTTTGACAATTTGAGAAAATTTTTGGGAATGGGTGATTTGGGGAATTTAGGGTTTTTCAAAGTGAAAAAGAGGAAAATATTATGTTTTGTGTATAAAGGCTAGTTGAAGGGTATTTTTGTTCAATTATTTAGTTTTAGGCTAATTTGGTGTACAAATTATTAAAGAGATCATGATGATAAATTCATTCAAAAATATGGCTATTTTGGATAAACTTCCTAAAATTATTAGTTACAAATTAATTTAGTTATTACAAAATATATTTGGTTACTAAAATATATTTTTAACTTTTAAAATATTTGGTTATTAAAATAATTTTATTTGATTTAATAAAGAAAACGGTTTTATAATTTATTAAAAAGCAATTTCTTTTAATCCAATAAAGAAAACAGTTTTACAATTTATTAAAAAGTGATTTTTTTTTAATTTAATAAAGAAAACGGTTTTACGTTTCATTAAAAAAATAATTTTTTTAATCTAATAAAGAAAAGGGTTTTACAATTTATTAAAAGGTCATTTCTTTTAATCTAATAAAGAAAATAGTTTTACAATTTATTTAAAAAGTGATTTCTCTTAATTTAAGAAAGAAGAAATGATATCTTTTCTTTAATAAAATAATCGATTTAAATTAAAACTGATATTTTTAAAAATAAATATCTTTTAGATGTTTTTTATTGTTGTACTGTCTTGTTATGTTCTAATTTTTTTGATGGGTTTTTGGAGAAATGGCGGTGAAGATGATAAAGTTGAAAATTATAAACAAGTGCTCCACTTCTGGTTATGAGATAAATTAGTGGGAAGAAAATGGGAAGAAAAATGGAAAAGTGGGATTTGGTGCGGGAAGTTGAAAAGAAGAAAGAGAAATTGAGGGTGAAAGAGAAAGGGAGAAGGAGAAGAAAAAAGAAGAAATAAGAGATGGAGAATTATGTTATTACAACAAAATGACCAAATTGTTGCTCGAAAGCTAACGGCAAAATAATGGCAAACTATCTCCGACGAGATATTTGTCATTTATTGAAACATCATAAGGGTATATGTCATTTCTAAAATATAATGGGGCATCTATTATTTCGCCATAATTTATAGGGTATCTGTCAATTTTTCAAAATAAAACTTAATAAAATATATTTTTTTTAAAATATTTAACTCATTAAATTATCTTTTTACTATGTTAAGTAATATATATCTCGAGATTGATGAATTAATAAAATTATTAATGAAAAACAAAATTAATCATCATAAAATCTAATTATTAAGTTAACCCTCACTAATCCTCAATACTTGACAAATTTTCTCTTCAGAACAATTTTTATTATATAAATATAAATTAAGCTTTAATATAAATATATCATTCAAAAAATTTTACAAATTGAATTAACCAATAAACACACTCTCATAAAAATATTAACAATTAAAGATTATTATGTAGAACCATTATTGTGAATTAATACAAAAATTAATGTAAGTAGATGTGGTTTAATTTAGTTTATTATAATAATTAATTAACTTGCTTAAATTCAAAGACTTTATGCCTTCATTTCTTCATGTCTACATATATGTAGAGATAGAGAGGGAAAAGATCAAAAATCTTTTTTTTATGTTATTTATAAGTTCTTAAATTTAAATACATTCAACGGCTGAAATTGAATTTGATATATATATATATATATATATATATATATTGATTATAATGTATTAATTATGCATTAATTATATTATCAAATTTATTCTCAACTATAGAATATGTCTAGATCCAACGACTTATAAATGAAGTAAAAATTTAGATTAAAAAAAAAGTCCTCCTTATATTTATGATTAAAGGGTTGTTATCACTAGAGTTGACTTAAAGAGTTGTTATCGTTAACATTGACTTAATTAATATTAAAAACTATATATAAAAGTACTTTGGTAAAGTATTTTTTCAAGAATATATGATAATTAATGATTTTTAATTTTTTATTATTTCATTTTCAACAATAAATATGGTGAGCTAAAAAAATATTTTGACAAAAATGCTTTCAGAGAAAAAATATATCAACTACTTCTAGGTCCTAAGGGCACGTTTGGAAAGCAAGACTAAATTGTACTATTTCACTGTTTAGAATAAAAAAAATTAGTATTTAATGTATGGGCTGGATTGTGTAAAAATTAAAAATAATACACTCTAGATCTCCTAAATTTGACTCGCCCTTCCCCTTGAATCAACCTCGTACTGTAGTATTTTTTTATTTTTTTCAAAAATAATTTTTAAAAATAATAATTTTTATAATTATTTAATTATTAATTAAAAATAATAATGTATAATTAAGTAATAAAAATAAATTTTATATAATTAATATATTATAGTATAATTACACACCAAATACAATAGTGTATTAAATTTATTTAGTACACTCCATTATAATCTAATTCAATTCACTCTATTATAATTCAATACAGTCTAGTATGTCTTACCGTCTTACCGAATGCACCCTAAGTGTTTTGTCTATTTTAAATATGAATTATAATTTTAAATAAGTCCTACTTGTGCTCAAGCCTTTTATAGGGCTCGACTCCCATTAATTATGTAGGTGTTCTTTCCATTAATATAGTGTAGGTCATGTTTCTCCAAAATACTATTACAGTGAGGGTAAATTTCTAGGATAAGTTATGGTAAAATACTCCATTTACTTTATTTATAATTCTAACCTTAATTAATTAGACAAAAAAATATGTCTATCTAACTAAACACTAGTGTGTGTGTGTGTATATATGTATGTATCAAATACTCTTTGCACCCCATTATACATATAATTAACTAGCACTTTCATTAACTTTTTAACTTTACTTATCATATATAAAATTTTTCCTTTTTTTAAACCCTATTTAAATAAATAAATTTGTTATGCTTCAACAAATTCACAAAGAGTTTTAAATTGATAAAAAAATATAGGAAGAGAATTAATAGTAAAAAAGAAATTTTCAATCAAAATTTAAAATTGGGGAAAATGTTAAAACTAATGAATTTTGCAAAAAAATGAGACTAAGAGTTATTTTTAGAATTGATGAGATATTACAAGAATTTTTTTATTATTTTAATATATTTTAATAGGGTAAAAAAAAAAGAGTTATATAAGGATTTTGAAGAGGTGGCAATTATTTCATTCAAAATATAATTAGCTATAAACTAAGTAGATTTACGACGCAAACAGTCTATATGTAAAGTCTATACATTTTAATAAAGTTTAATCGTATAATAAAATTGGGCGCGTGAAAATATTTAAAGGAATAAAATAAAATTTTCTCAATAACACACACTAGAAATTAAGTGTTAAGAATATAATTTTATAGTAGCAATTTTTTTAATTTAAAGATATGCAGAAAAAATCCCAAAAGAGATACTACTTTCAACTCAAGAATTGTAAAGAGATGTACTGATTGAAGAAAGAGCAGTGTAAATTTCAATGTATATGTTTATATATTATATTTTTAATAAGATTGAGAATTTTTTTTATTAGAGGCTAATTTATTATTTTTATTTTATAACATTTTTTTTCATATTTATATAATTAATTATTTTGTAGGTGATAATTGATTTAATTGATGAAATCTCGGAGATTATTATAAGAGATTTAGGTTTGAATCGCACCAGGTGATTCGGGTTATTTTCTTGTCATGATTGTAAAGAAAAAAATTAAAAAAAATAATAATTATCTTATTAATTATGACTTTGAAACAAAAATTATGTTATGAGGAAAAATAAGTGTCCTTAGAAACATGTAGGGGTATTTAGTAACGGGCTTTTGAACCCGGCCCAGCATCTCCTGCGTCTGTCTTCCAATTATGCTACTTGCGCGTACGAGTATTTCATTCGTCTTTATTTGAGTAAATAGAATAGCTAATAAATTGCTAATATATTTTAATTTATGTTATTCATCTTTTACAATTCATTATACTTATAATTCATTAATTCTACTACTAAATTTAACTCTTATTTATCATAATTTTTTTCTCTTTTTCAAATCCTAAATTAAATAAATAAATATTTTATTATTCAACAATTTCATAACAATTTTAACTTAATAAAAAAATAATTACGAAGAGAGAATTGATAGTGAAAAATAAAATTTTAATCACAGAATGAAATTATATGAGAGTCTATCTGTTACAAACTAATTGGGCGTATTTAAAAAAATTAACTAATTATTTTTAGTAAAAGAAACTAAGAATAATGAACTTAGTAAAGAAGTGAGATAATGAAAATTAATTTTAAAATTAAAGAGGTGTTATAAGAATTTTTTTATTGTTTTAATATATTTTAATAAAATAAATTAAATAAAAAAGATTTTATAAGAATTTTAAAAAAATTCACCAATATATCGATTATCAAAAAAGGATAGAAGAACATAAAATAAACTAATTAGTAATCAACACAAAACAGACAATGAAAAAAATACAAAATTCTTTTTATATTAATTCCTTCAAAGATTAGAAAGATAACACATCCTGAACATGGGTTAATTTCATAACACTTTTAGCAGTAGTATGCCTAGAAATTAAAACAGTAGCATGAACTCTTCTTCAGAGACCACGAAACTCGAAGCTAACACAATAATTTTCCAAGAATGTGGGAATTCTAAATCCTCCGAATTCAGTATCATTCAGCAAATTGTTTACTCATTAACTAATAGGAGTGGAAATGCTGACTTGGAATGATCATGGTGTAGGAGGCAAATCCCAGACAGGCAATAGCCGGTCCAACCCAGAAAACCCAGTGCCCATCCCAGAGATGGCCTCCTCTGATCAGTGCTGGACCCAAACACCTTGCAGGGTTCAAACCAGCACCACCATATCCCTTCTGAGCTGTAACAGTTGTTGAAACAAAAACCAGAAGCCCCAACACTATTCCAATTATGATGCAAACTTTGACTCTTCCTAGAGCTTTAGCTTGTCTCTCATCAAAAGCCATCCAAACTGAAGCAAACAGAAACACGAACGAGCAAATTATCTCGAGCCAGAGAGCTTGTCCAGTTTCCAGGCCAATTACAACCGGTACTCCATCAGGTCCTGGTGCAACAACATTCAGAGTGCAGCCTCCGAGTGAGAATGTCTCCTCAATTTTGCTGTTGACTACAGCTTTCAGTGCTAGTGCACCGAGGATTCCACCAATGCATTGAGCCAGTATGTATATGGCTGCTCGTGTGATGGACATGAGGCCTGTGAGTACTGCAGAAAAGGAGACTATTGGATTGATGTGGCCTCCGGAGATGGGAAAAGTGGCAAGGAGGAGAATTGTTACTATCATTGCAATCAACGTTGACAACAGAAGATTCGGTGGTGTTGTTTCTGTTTGAATGGAGGAGATGACGATGGTGTCAATTGCAAAAACAAGAACTGCTGTACCAAGGAGCTCCGCGATTGATGCTCTCCACACCTGTTGATAAATTAAATTACAACAACATCGTAAGAATGCGAGTGTATAATATGATAAATTTACTAAAACGCATGTTTATATTAACGTACGTTCACAGAGAAAATCTCCCCAAATCCCAAAATCTTTTTCAATGCGGTGAGATGCTGCTGTTTCTTCTGATCTCCCTCCATTATCAACAACTTCTCCGGTCTGCAGAATGATTTGGATATAAGAACGAACAAATTCAGAAACATTTAATCAATTAACAACATCTATATAAAACCCTGATCTAAAAAATAGAAGTGAAATTAATGAAAAGAGTAACAATAATGGCACTTGCATTTGCGTGGAGGGAAAAGGCTGAACTCTGTTCCCACCATAACCGTTCTCTACATCACCAGCAAACTCTCCATTATTATTTCCAGCCATGTTTAATTTTCTTAATTTAGCTAATTAACTAATTACTTTGCTTAGTTAGAACTTTGTTGCCTTACTCTTTGTGCTCTATTCTGCACTATATATAGCCAGAAATCAACTTCGAATTAAGTACAGGTGAGAGTTTAAGTTACATTAGTATAATCAGTATCTGCAATAATCGTACAATTTTCAATTATTAAAAGCATCGTCTTTTCTTCCTTAACCTACTATATCAGAAACTGATCAACATAAACTCTTCTTCTGTTATTACATTATGGTCCAAAATACGACATTCACGAGCCTTGCCAAATTGGAAAAAGTTGGTCAATGCATGTTACTGATTATTAACATATATATATGTTCTACTGAGTCAATAATTTCTAATACTATTTGATAAAATTGTGGACATTGACATACATTAAACAATTGCAAGGGAATATCGCTTTCTATTTAAAAATCATTTTAAGTAAAGCTAGTCTTCATCGTTTATACTTAGCTTCATCTGTGTACGTAACTAGATTTGTTTGCTTTTGGGTCAAAAATAGAAAGCCAACTTTGAACAAGTCCACAACACAAAATCAAAAACAAAAGAACAAGAAGAAAGTGGGAAATGGGAAGGGTACAGTTTCTGTTTTTGGGGTATGGATTTGCATGTGCGTCTGGTATTTAATTAGCATATATATATTGAATGAGATATATGTATGTATCAAATTGAAGCTGAAGTTCATATGTACAGTTCTCTTTGGTCTTTTTCCCTCAACAGAAGCTTAATTACTAGATCCACAGATTGAGTCGTTAATTTTTATGCCAAATGTCAATCATTAAATTAAATACTGTTAATTTGAGTCAATTATATATAAATCAAATATCTTTGCTTATATATATATATATATATTCGCTAGGTATATATAAAAAATAACACTAGCATTTGCCAAAGATGTAGGAGTGTTATAAAGGAAAAAGTAAATTGAAAATGCTTTATTGGACTAATATTTTTGTGAACAAAAAAATTGATTTATGTTTTGATATTATATATATATATATATATATATATATATATACATCCAATGAGATTATTTGGCATATATTTGTAGAATAATTAATAGAGCATACTGAATATTGATTTGGCATAACAATTTAAAGTAGATTGTGCTTTAGTCAATTAACCATATTTATAAATAAAGTTCTAATTTGGTTGAAATTTGTTTATAATTTGTTATATATATTGATATTTACTATAATTGTAGGGATATGTTTTGAATAATCTGATTTTTTTATTGATGAGAAAAAAAATAGAAGTATACGAACCTTTATATAAATTAATTTTTTTTACTATTTAAAAGTTTTCTAAATCTTTTAAAGAATAAGCATATATATATAATTCATGTAAGTCTTTGTAAAAGTATATATTTACTACCCTTTAAAAAGTATTAATTACAATGATAATATATATGTACAAATAAAAGTTATATTTAAAAAAATTAAAATATGCAATACACAATTTTGTTAAATGATCAATATACAAATATAACTAGAATGCCAATTTGTTAATTCAAGATAAGGGGAGCTTTCATGTTTCTAAAGTTCACCTTTCAAAACAATCTTTTCAGAAATAGAAAATACGTTTTATTGGTGTTTGTTAAAAAATTTGTAAATGAAATATATATATATATATATATATATGTATATATATATATATATATATTTGGTATTATTTCAAAAAAATTCTGGAAATGATTAAAAAAATAGTTGTGTTCAATATTTTAATTAAAATTTTAAAAATGACATTTTTTAATTCTAAAAAAAAATTAAAATATGAGTGCAAAAATAATTTTTTGATGTTTCCAATTTTTTAAAATGAAAATTATTACTTTAATTTTCACAATATAATTAACTAAACAATCACTTTAATTATACATTAAATTCATTTATCAATAGGTGTTAAAAAAAAATCTGTGTATAAGGCAAAGGGCAAAGTCAAACAAGCAATAGCAGGCCCATCCCAAAACGGGCCCCCCTCTCATCATGTGGGCCGAAATATCTTGCCGGGTCCAGCCCAGCAGTGCAGTATTCGAAGAACAATACACGCAGTAACCCTCCCTACCCTGCAGTTCTTGATTGCTTTGCTTGCCTCTCATCCAAACTGAAGCTAGCAAACAGAAAGATCTCGATCGACAAACTAGCACATTATCTCAAACCACAAAGCGTTCCCAGTTTCCAGGCCAATCACAAGCCTGGTCACGGCGACCCCTTTGTGAGGAGGCACCCCTTCTCTCGAAGTTACGGAATTATTTTGCCGAGTTTTATAGACAGAGTTGTCTCGTGCCCCTAGGTATTCTCTACCTACCCACTACCATCCATGTACAACTGCTTCATCAGGTCTTGGTGCAATGCAACAACACTCAAAGTGCAACCTCCGACTGAAAATGAATAGAGGAGATGATATATATATATATATATATATATATATATATGTGTGTGTGTGTGTGTGTGTGTGTGTGTAGTGAAAATGAATGGAGGAGATGATTGTATATATCTGTATGTGTGTGTGTGCATGTGTGCATGTGCGCATGTGTGTGATGATGGATGATCGTTCCTTAATGGCCACATAAGATTCATTGATAATGACACATTGGTAATAATCATTTCCAAAAGGTTCGGGTAACTCACTGCACGCATAAAATGATCAATTATTCTTTGTATTATTAGGAGGGTCACCCGCCACAATAATATTAAGAAAGTCATCACTATAATAAGAAAGTTTTAAATACTTCACCCAAACTAAGAGAATAAAAACGGCTTAAACTGTAGAGTAGATCTCAATATACTGCAGAAGAGTTCAGCAATCGTGTAAATAATAGGATTGAAATCCGCAGCTAAAATATCACAATTATAGCCTAGTAATTCAAGTCTAAATGTAAAAAATTGTAAATTAAGCCAATAATAAAGTATCACTAGTAAAAAAAAGAAAACACTAATAGGAAAAATTCATTTTCACAAGAAAGACAGTAGGAACGTAGAAGGAAAGGTCAACTGGCATCTGAATTTGGCTATAATGGGCATAGTAATTACGTAATAGAGATCTTTTTTCGGAGAGAAGTTTATAGTTCCCCTCACCTATATAAATCCTGGGTCTTCCTCATGCAGAGGTTGGATTTTTTTACAAGCTTACTCTCTCTCTATCTTATTTTTCTTCATAATGACACTAAAATAATTATTATTGTTATTATTATTATTCTTTAAAGATTAATTCTCTAGTATATCTTATTCTAACTTGAGTGTTATAGGGGATAAGTCAATAATACCACCAGTGCGCATTGACATATTTTGTTTATTCAAGTATTTGCTGCTACAATAGAATAATGAAGAAAATAAGTAATTTCGGTATAATATGGTGCTACCTGGGTATAATATGATACTACATTGGTACACTTTCCATACAATTAATAAATTTTGAGTATTGCTTCCTCCTCATCGGACCGCTGTAAGCTCAGCCATTGATGCTCTCCACACCTGGCCTGACCATCGTGATCGAAATTCCAAACAACTGAAACAAATTACGTGAACATATGCATGCATAAACGAAGTTTATATATATACAAAGCTAAAAGTACTGCAAGCTAAAAGTCAGAAAGCGCCATCAGTCCCAAAATCTCTTTCAACTTGGTGAGCTGTTTCTTCTCATGATCGATCTTCCTCCATTATCGGTCAGCCGACCCTCCGGTCTGCAATATGATTTACAGAAACGTACATTAACAAATCCCCCCACTTTACAAAATCTAAAACCCTAATTCAAATAATTAAAAAGCATATAATAATAATAATAATCAGAAATTAATAAACTATATATGGATTATGGAGCTTGCTTTGGTGTAGATCGAGAGTGAAAAGGCTGAAGTTCTTTCTTCATCGTAGAGATCCTCTGTATATATCAACAACAATCTCCCCACTTGCTACCATATTAATTTGCTTTAGCTTTAATTGGCTTCTATTAGGTGAGAATCAAGTTACATGTTAAGATGATTAATATTAATCAAGAATAATACTCATGCATGCAATTAATTTATTATTGAAATTTTGTTTCTTTGGCTACTAATTATCTCTTCATATATATATTTATCATTATTACAAATGGTCCAACATAATAATTTGACTTCTCATAATTGATTGCAAGAACACTTCCCTTCAATCGCGTTTTTATTTATGGTCATTGACCCAATTAAAAGGAATTTCTAACTAGTTAATCAGTGTCTAGAAACAATTCAACAACATTGATAAAAGAAAAAAAAACCTCTTATATATATGAGATTTAAAATTTAAATAACCACAGGAATCAGTTTTTATTTTTCTAGGTACGTAATCATAAAGTTTCTAGAAGAGCAATTAATTGGCAAAAATTCGGATACCTCTCGGATAAAACTCCAGTCTGATAGTTGTTTATACCTCTATTATTTCAATAATAATTAATTTAACACATTTGACAATACCTTTTTTTTCAGAAAACATTTGATAGCATCGAAAAATAACCTTCAATGCACCTAATTAAGGAATAGATATCATGCTCCCAAATGGTTTGAAAAAGATTGTATTAGATTTTATAAATGGAATGAATTTAATATATATAAATATAATGATTGAGAAAAAGGAATTATCAGATAGGAATGAGTGAAGAAATATTATGCCAATATTCATGTGCTCTCATCGTTTGCTACAAATATCATAAATAAAATGAGATTAAATAATCAGAATATGCTGGGATTTTTTGTTATTATCATGAGCAAATTAACCGGCAACTAAATCTTCTGCTGTGTACTACGGTTCTCAGTTTTTCCCCTACTTTTTGTTTTCTGTAGACTGCTTGCTGGGCAATGTATGTCGGAGCATATAGTGATATGAAAACATCATTCAGAAGGAACAAGAGTTTTGTATAATGTGTAACTATATTTGTTGACAATTACAAATATTTTGTTGAGTTGACCATTGTTTGGTTACTAAGAAAGTTGAGAGAAAGTGACAGAAAGTAGTTGGCTGGTTAGTATAAATGAATAGAAATCATTTTTAAGGTATGTTCGTAATTGCAATAACTATAAAGTTAAAACTGCTACAGAAAAACAGAATCACGAGATATTAAATATCTCAGCTGATATAAAATGTTGATTAACCAATCTAAAAAAGCTTCATTATTATTGCTCTTCATTGTCAATGCTACGTATGTTGTTTATCGATGATTACTATGAGAAGTAAAAATTAGAGAATAGCTTAGCTATCCATTTGTTTGACTTCTTGGCTTAATGTATTAAGACATTTAATCATCAATTATTCTTATTGCCAAGTGGTTCATTCCAGGGATAAATCCGTGCCGTCCTTTTACTCCCTGTACTTTTTCAAGTCCTGTAACAGACAAAAGCAGTTTTCCAACATATTTTCTGTTGATTTTTAGATGGTATATACATATATAGGTTAAAGAAAGAATCTTCCGGTTGGACATTGAATCTTCCGGTTGGACCTTAATTCAGAGAAATAGCCTCTCGGATTTGTCTGTAAATTCGATAAAATCAATGATTATTTGTTTGATCCAGACCAGGCATCATGTTTGAAAAGCAGCAACTGGGTTTCTCTAGATTAAAGTGCTACAGCATCTCCCCTTGATAGTAGTGTAGTTCATGTAATCCTTTCTTTGTCACATTCAACTGTTTGTAATAAAATCCTATCCATTTCGGCGACTTGCTCAACGACAAAGAAAATGGAGCTAATTCTTTCCCATCTGTGGCATATTACACTGGCTTTCACTTTGCTGATTTCTCTTGGAGGCTTTGCAGGCATTGCTCTTCTCCCTTTAGGCTTGTTTGATGTTACACTATGGATTCTTGCTGAATTGCTTGCAATTTTTCCTGGCTTGCAGATTGCTATGACCCTTTGGATCCCAACGGAAACATTACTCTTGCTTTCGATATTTATCGGTGGACAGATGATGGCTATGTGGTTCGTATGTGTTTTCTGGTCTATCAGAACTCAGAATCAAGAACATAGCTAGCACCAAACTGATAAGTTTTCTACTTTGAGATTATTTAATCAAGAACATACTATCCTCATTTTTCAGGATGATTTTGATTGCAGGCAAGGGTTACTATCCACAACTATTATCAGTATCGGCATGTGGACAAACCTGGCTGGAAAGTAGGGTGGACATGGACCAAGAATGAGATCATCTTGTCGATGTCTGGTGCTTTTGCCATTCAGCAAGGCAATTGCTCTTCCTATAAGTTCCAATATGCACATTCTTGCAAGAAAGACCCTGAAATTGCTGATCTTGGATCTGATGCATCCACACAAAACATGACAGATGGGTGCTGCCGCAGTGGCATTCTTTCTGCCTATGCTATCAACCCTGCCAAGTCATTCTCATCCTTTGAAGTCACAGTTGCCAACTTAGGCATGAACGCTCATGTTACTGCACCTCAAAATCTCACTTTAATGGCACCAGGTCCTGGTTACAGTTGCGGCTTACTAGAGGATGCCAAGCCCACTATTTCTTCAGATATCGGAGGCAGAAGACAGGTTCAGGTGTTCAGTAAGTACTCCATGTCAATTGCAACTTTATCTAACATTTGACAATTCAATCGACACCTCAACCACTCAATTACCAGAAAATAATCTTGGTTTTCGGATTATAAACACTCTGCTTCCATAGTAGTGAACAATTTATTTATATTCATGGGAGTTCATGATTGTACAATCTGCAGAAACATGGAAAGCAGCATGCACTTACTCTACTTTTTTGGCTAACAAAGTACCAGTCTGTTGTGTTTCACTCTCAACATTTTACAATCCCAACATCACATCATGCTCTATGTGCAGCTGTGGATGCAGAGATGCAGACAAAACTACTTTTTCATGCATAAGGTAATTCATTCTTATTGTTAACTGCCTCAGAAAGTGCAAAACCATGCAGCTCAAGTCAATTTGCATTCAGGTTTACCACAGTACTCGTCAAATCTGAATGACATCTCTCTTCTCCATATCCATGTTATGTCAGGCAAGCTAATGAATTATCACAGTCAGATTTCATGAATAGTCTAGACATAGTGCAATGCAGTGATCACATGTGCCCAGTTCGAGTTCACTGGCATATCAAGAACAATTACATGGATCATTGGAGGGTTAAATTGACAGTATCTAACTACAACTACAAGAGAAACTATTCAGGGTGGAATGTGCTGGTTCAACATCCAGGATTCAGTCAGAACTCAATGGCATATAGCTTCAACAGCTCAGTGCTTCCCTCTGTTGGGTTTTCAGGTGCTTGTTAAAAACTAATTATTCATTATGTTTTAAGTACCAACAAGCCACAAAATTAATTAATTTACCTCATTATTCATGGCAACTCTTGCAGAGAAAGTAGCTCTCTTCTGGGGAATAAGCTACTACAATGAAGAATTATTGCAGGTCAATGATAATCGAGTGGGTTCAGTGACAACAGAGATTCTTCTCAAAAAGGACTTAGATTCATTCACATTAAGAAACGGATGGGCATTTCCTAGAAGAATATATTTCAATGGTGAGGACTGTGAGATGCCCCTTCCCGATGATTTTCCAATGTTGCCTAATGCTAGCTCAACCCTAAACCCTGCTACTAACTGCTTTCTTCTCCTCCTAATTTTTCTGGCTTTCAAAACACAGCTGATATTTACTTGGCCTTGATTAACGTTTAAATAAATTCAGCATAAGTCTGCAGATTTGTTTATTTGTGATACATATTTTTGATCCATTGCATTGTTGTTCTGACTTCTGATATGTTGTATTCATTAATAAAAATACTCAAGTTGTACATGCTTGCATATAATACACATGAATTCTTCCAGGTTTCTTTGGCGTAAAAATCTCAATTCATTGTAAGGTGTTCTTTATCACTTGAATATTAATGATGGGATATCACTTGAAAAATATAGTAGTATTGAATTTATGTACATATAAGAACTGCTAAACAGCATTGTGATTTTGAAACTTTTACTCAATTCTTTATGATTTTATATATTTTTAAAAAAAATTGTTATTCTTTTTAAGCATTAGATGACAATTTAATCAACAAAAACCAATGATAGGTTTCTCCATTGTAATTCTTGACATTTAACATAACATCATTATATTATCTTTATTTTCTTTCACCAGGCACAGGATGTGTGTTGAAATTATTAGTCAAGGATCATACAACCTACATATACTTAATAGTTTAATAACTGTATGTCGTAATAATAATAATAATCATTAAAAGCTATATCATCATATTTTAAATATATTGTACTTCTATAATTTATAGATAATACCATATTTAAGAGAAAACAAAGGTAAAATATCTCCCTATTATTAAGATTAAAAGGCCATGACTTTATTCTAGGGTCTTTATCAAAGCATAATAGAAGATTTTATAACAGAACTCTTACATAACCATTTCTTTAAATAAAAATGTGTGATATGTATAGTTAATTAAATAAAAAATAAAACTAATTAAGATTCAACATTCTTGTTCCTTCAGTCCTCAAAGGATAAACTAGTTAGTTTGATCCAGTCATGAAATGGAGAGATTTATCATTCCATCTCGTTTGAAATTATAATAGCAAAGTGAAATTTATCTAAAAATTAGAGGTGAGGATGGCTTTATTCTAAATTGTCTGTTGTTCTAAATTTAATGTTCAAATGTAGGTTGAATGTGTCTTGTTTCATGTCTTAATACATGTAAAGGTTGTTCAATAAATATCATGTGCTTATTTAGGGATTTAATTAAAATATTCATGAAAAATTCTATGTTTTTCATTAGAAACTTGAGTGCATATTCTTAACATTAATGCTTGTGCATATTCAATCAACTTTTATATATTTATATACACGTCATCACAAAAAAATAAAAAGGAGAGATAAGAACTATAGCTATGCAACCAACCTTTGACACAGTAATAACAGAAGTCTGCTAAGAAGAAAGTTTGGACAATCTCTGAGATAAGAACCATTGAAGGCCACAGTCCATCACCCAGGGTATCAGCAAGTCACCAAGACTATCCAAAACCTGTTCAAAGCACCAATGGTAGATTATAAATACAATCAGTAAATACCACCATAAAAATCTCAATAACAGCAGCAGAAATATAGAATGAACAAACAAATCAAGTACTATTCGATAAATGACATATTAATCAACAAAAGATCTATGAACGAAAATCATGTTCCTTATGCAATGCTTTTGCCCAGAAAGTCCATGAGAACCACTGGGAACTTACTTTGCTGCTGGAATATGCAATAGGGAGATAATATAGTAGTATTTAAACAGGATGAAATGGGTGTAAGATAGTTTGTTGCTAAACATAGCATGCTGAGAAGGGCCAAAATTCAATCAATACCTTAGTCGTTTCTGTTCTGATAGTAGTATACTTTCCAGCACAGTTTCAAGTGGACATCAAGCATCAGCACTCCCAGCATGGTCAATGTTGAATAAAGTTGTATCTACCAGAAGGAATATTACATCATCACTGACTATTACCAAGGTGTAATACGATGCCCATCCTTGTCCATGAGGTCAGAGGAAACATCTGCAGTCCATAATTTTCCATTCTCCACATGATTTCCCAACTCGAAGTTCAAATCATCATCAAAATGATACTCAAGATCTGAATCAGCTGACTCAAACAAATCCTCAAAACCATCATCATCGTTGTTATCATCATCATCATCATCATCATCATGGTCATCAACTTCATCATCACTACATTCATCAATAAAAGTTCCATAAATGTTCTGCTTTCTCCTCTCTCGTCTCATCTTTTTCCCCTCCTTAATCAACTCCATCAACTTTTCTTTAACCACCAAAGTTTCATCTTTCTCTAAAAGCACACCCTTTTCATCAAACCCTTCCACCAACATCACAGAGTCTCTAATGCCTTTTGGACTAACATAAAATAGCTCTGGGTGCCTCAATATCATTGCCCTCAACTTATTTGACAGCCCAAACTCCTTCCTAAAATGAGTCAAATAATCTATCAAAGTTCTCTTTTCCACCACTAACCCTAGGACCTCTCTCACCACAGCACAAGCTCTCTTTTCTGCTTCAAGAGACTCTTTAGCAAATTCTTCTATAGAGGTGTTGTAAGGACATACATTGGGAAGTTCTCCAAACTTCAGTAAGAAGTTCCGATGACGTCTCTTCAAATTCAATCCCCTTCGAAGTTTTAAGTGCTTGAATTTTAGAGGCCTGTCAACTATCAATCCAAGTGAATTCATTTCAGCGTAAGGCAAAGGAACTGCCAACTCTGGGTCCCAAGATACAAGCTCAAGAGCTCGGCCGTATGAGGTGTCAATGATCTTGAATTTGTCTGGATAATCGTTGCAAAGCCGAGACCGGAAATTAGGCAGTAGGCCAAGATCTGGGGCAAGATGAACCAGCTTTGAGAGAATGAGTCGGTGATGAGAGGAGAGCATGAGAAGCTTCTGGAGTTTGTTAGCCAAAGTGATGGAAATGGCTGATTTGAGATTTATTTCCTGCCGAGCAAGGGCTGATGCAGCTGGGGTTAAACGGACACATAGTTGATAGCCAGATTTTGTTGCATTCAATGGTGTGGGTGGCATTGGAATAGTAAATAGCTCGAATATCATAGGATAACGATGGATCATTGACCGAATAGACTTGGGCTTTGAAAGGGAAAGATACGACCGGCATTTGGAAAGAATGTGGAGGGGGATGTAGTGTTTTGGCTTGGAAAGTAGTAATGTTTTCAGCTTTTGAACAAAACGAGTTCTGTTTTGCCTAACAACATGTTTGTCCAGTGAAGGGCTTCGTACAATTTTGGGAGATGCACATGAAATTGAAATAGAGATGTTTTTAGGATTCTTACTAGCTTGATGATATATACAACTGTTTCTGAGTACCAAAGGAGTTGACGGAAGGAAACTGCATTTGAGAAAATTATTGTTTTGCAGGGAAAGAGGGAGGGCTAATGTCATTTTTAGATATGCTGTACAATTAAAAACTTGACATCCTATGACATGTAAATGGATTGTTGTGAAACAATGATATCAATACGTAATGATGTCTTGCTGGATCCTCTCCACTTGAAAATAGTGTCATATGTGCTGTCAACAATGCTTGTACCTGAGCACCTAAATGAAAAATCCATGACATGATCACCAAAGCTTTCTACCACAATGTTCAATATTATACGCTGATTAAAATACTCATTTCAGAGGATAAATTTACGGCATAAATCATACATAACCAAACAGATTGTTGTAGATCGAAATACTAAAATTTTTGCAATTATCATAGTAGGGTTTGGCAAAACAGCTCCCAGGTGGAAGACAATGTTTTGTAGCACCTAGACCAGGCTTTTAAGGCCAGAAATTTGAATTTAAAATAAAATAAAATGAAACGAAAAAGAAAAATTCAAAGGCCCAAATTTCACTTTAAACACCGTATCTGAAACAATGCCATAACAGAGATTTTCACTTTCAAACACTATAACTCGAAAAAGAATTCCAAAGAAAATGTTTCCCAAATGTTACACATGGTTCCAAAAATGGTATTCTGATTAGGGAAAAAAAAGAGAGAGAGAGAGAGATCCTTCATTCTTCAGCCCTACTACTACTTGTTTCAGCGTTTCTACGTCCAAAAACAAAAATCCACAATTCTTACCTCTTTTCTGGATGATGAGTAATCATTACACTGACAAAGCCAATAATCTTATCTAATTATTATCATTTTCTTGTACTCATCTCCATAAACAAGGAGCTAACCGATACTTAATTCCTCCGCTGAAAATAGATATGGCAGTAAACTTCACAGTCTCTGTCTAGCATTTTATCAAGCACATCATGTTCTACTCTACCACACAATCATTACCTCATCAAGTATTCTACCAATTAAATATAACATAAAAGATAAAATAAAAGTTGACATACTACTGGCGTGGCGGCGTGGAGGCTGCGGGCGGTTGCCTGCTAGCGGTGGCTGGGCAGGATGAGCGCGGCGTGCGTCAAATTCCGGCGAGAAAGATGGGGGGGTTTGTAAATGAAAATAAGGGATATTACGGTTTATTTCGTAAATTTGGTTAATTTGTAAAATACTTCGAATTTTTTTTCTTAATTGAGTTTGGGCTCAACTTCTACAATCGGGCCAGCATTTATCTTTTTAGTTCTATGAAACGGGCCAGGCCAAGTCTGGGCCGCTTTTCCAGACCTTGTTGAACATGGCCCATTCCGTTTTGCCAACCCAAGGTCATCGTGTTTGATTTTGAGATAGGGGCTGTTTATGTTCTTTTACTTACTTATTTTAGGTAATTAATATTTATTTTTTTAACTTAATTCATACTTTATTTTTTAATAAAAAATTAAAAATTATAATAATTTTATTAAATTTTACTACAAAAAATAACTCTACTTAATTAATTTATATATTTTATTATGCATTTAAAACCTAATAGTATTTTTTAATATTTCTTAACTTTTTGTATCTAGCTCACTCTAAAAATCTTGGAGTATTTATTATTTTTTAGAATATTAAAATTATATTATAAAAATTCTTTTTTATTTATTATATACTTAATATTTTTATTTTATGAGATTTTTAACTTAACTAAAAATCTCACTTATTTATATCCACAAAATTATTCATGTCTCTTGAATTATTGATCAACTATTTACAGACACATTAATCCAAGACTATAAATATTGACTATTTACATTTTGTTAAAAAACTTTTTAATATAAATAGTCAAAACCATATTTTTTATATAAAAATAGAAAATAAAAAATTACATATATAAATATAAACTTCTAAATTTTGCTACCTCTATCATCACATTATTTTTTTTAATTTTTATATGTTGATAACATAATGATAGTAAGGTCAACTAACCAATGAAATAATACGACGACATTTTGTTAATCAGAGGACAGAATAGGCATGCATGCTTCATGCCACTCCATACAAGAGATATAAAAGAGAAAAGTTTTATACAACTAGAATTCCATTTTTTTTTTTTAAATATTCAAAAATTAAGAATTAATATTACTTAAAAAATATTTCATTAATTTCATATAAAGCTGAAAATTAGAAAAATTAAAGAGAACATTTGTTGACTCGAACTATGTGCCATGCCCGACCCGGCCCGGCCCGTACTGGACACAATCAATTAGCCGAATGAAATCCGTACCACGTGCGAACGTCGGGTCCAGTTACCGACTTAGATTTGACGCGTTGCAATATGTGATTGGCTCTTAATGCAACACGCCTGTTTAGTACAATCTCACATCATCACTCTCACGCGCTCAATAATACTCTGTGAGCCCCACGTTTCTAATCGAACGGCTAAACGTTTCGTGTCACAAACAATCATGCAACTACAATCAGCCGTTGAAATTTTCTTTCTCGGGTGCCCCACATCCCAAACATACCCGATGATTCGCTTTATTACTAAGGGGATAATAACATCCAGATCCCCAATTGTTTATGGTTTTACAAATAAGAATTAAACGTATTCTATTATATTAAATAAGTCTGTAATCCCTATTGAAATGATTAAATCACCCTTACAATATTTAATATTGACTAAGAATGGCAATGAAGTGAGGTATGATATAGAGGCTTTCTATTTTAATTCTCATTCTCCCTGCTTCATCCTCTAATAAATTTAATAGGTGAAAATAAAGAATTTTTATGAGAATATTTACTCTTTTTTGTACTTATCTATATCACATAGTAATTTATATACACAAAGTTATCATAATAAAAATAAATAAATAACTAGAAAAAGCATCATAAATACATTATAACGTTATTTTAAATAAAAAATAATAAATAACATATAACAATAATATATTTTAATAAACTTCAACATCTTTCATTTCAAAAGATTGATTTTTTTTCTTTTAATTTAAGTTTAGATCTAAAATTTTTCAAATTTTTAAATGAAAAAAAAAAATTTTCTTCTCTTAATATTTCTTTTTTTTTAATTTTGTTGTGTCAATATACATCAAATTGGGTTGTGCCAAAAACCCTTTTTTGTAGCTAAAAAGTAGCCTTAACACTATATTATATTGTTACAATAGTAAGTAGGGTAGACTCATGCCTAAGTGGAGCCCAAGCCAACTTTACTTCTTTGTCACATCTATAGTTGGGTGGGTTGTGTGGCTCACAGGCTCAGGTTGTATCAAAAATCCTTTTTTTAACCTAATAAAAACTAGTCTTAACACAACATCAAATCATACCCATAATGTATTGTGATAATCACATGTGAGGAAAGACTTATACACAAGTAGAGCTCAAGCCAACATGACCAATTTACCACATCTACATCCCAAAGAAACCCTTTTTTGTACCTAAAAAGTAGCCTGAGTACACCATGAAATCATGCCTATGTTGTATTATTACAATTATAAGTGGGACAAGACTTATACTTAGATATAATCTAAATTAACTTGACCCGTTTGTCATATCTACTATATGAGATATGATAGTGTTTAAACTCATTTTTTATCCAATAAATAATTATGGGATCAACCTTTTTCTATTTTCTATATCGTCCTTAAAATATATCCAAGTATTCAATTGAATATAGGTTTCACAAAACTTTAACCTTTGTACAAAGATTTATCATTCTTATTATGACCATCATGATTTAAGTACTAGTTTGAGATTGCTATAATTATTTATACTATTTTAGAAATAATTAATTTTAAAGAGAATTAGTTTAATATTTGATAAATTTTATATTAAAAAATACTATAAATTTAAAAAAATAATGTTATGTATTTAGTAAATTTTATTGTTAAGATATTGTAATAATATAAATAACTAAGTAGACATATAATATTGAACATAATATTTTATTTATTAGTATGTATATAATATAAAAAGATAAACTAAACATATGTAATATCATCCTCACATTAAACCTTTTACAATACTATTTCTTAAAGTTTTCATTTCTTAGACTTCAAATTAATTAGTAGTATGGTATTCTACCTATCTACTAATTTCATTTTCTATCTCTTCATTGATGATACTATTGAAATCATTATTCATTTTCTCAAAATAAATGACGCGTTAAGCATATCATCTTATATGGTTATATAGTGCATAGTGTGTAGCAATGGTGATTAAAGCAGAAATTGTATTTTGAAAAATAAAAGTATATGTAAAAGAAAATAAATAAAATAAATTATTCAAATACTTAGATTTTGGGTTTATATAATTTATGTAGATATATATAAAATTATAAATATAGATAAAATAAATTTTAAAAAGAAGTTTAATAGTTAAAAATAAAATTTAAAACTTCTGATAATAATTTCAAACGGCCTCGTAATTTAATATAAAAGTGTATTTTAGTTATTCTAATAAGGGTTGTGGACATATTTGGTTGAAATAGACAAGGTGTGTCGGATTTCTAAGAAGGAACACATTAAGGTACCCAGATGTGATTATCCCAGCATTACAACTTCTAATCGGCCGCAGTAGTGCATTTAAGTTTCCTGCGGTTTCTGCCAGTTTCTCGCGCTCGCTAGATTTTCTCGGAAAATCGGGCAAACTGATTGCCGAGAGAGAGAGAGAGAGAGGAACTGCCATGGCTCCTTGTGGCGAGAAATCACAGGAAGTCATTTCCTCCATCGCCATTATTATCGGTAGACAAACTCTCTCTATTCATATATTCAATAATATTGTTTCTTAATTCATTTAATTAGTTTGTTATTATTATTATTACTATTATGATTATTTGAAGCTATGCAAACGGAAGCACTGCCACTAGTGAATAGGTTCGAGCTAAAGGAGGACGAAGAGTCTGTGTGAGTTTGTTATCTTTCATCTTCTGATATATATATATATATTTTTTTTCTCTTTTCTCCATGGTTAATTTGCATTTGCTTGCTAATTTGATGCGCAAAATAGTTGTTTTTAATTTGAGTGTAATTAAAAGCATGGTTTCGTCATTGAGTTACATAAAAATATTATGTATGTAAATGCAAAAATGGATTTTTTATTAAGATGATTTTGTTTTTGGTGAGTTTGATTGATAATAGTAAGGTCTTTATCTTTGTTCCACTGCGATATCTGCAAGACTGTGCCTTTAGTGAGTTCTAGTTGCAAAGTATTAAGTTTGATTACTGTAGTTGAGTTAGAAAGATTTATTGTCTTCAAATGAATTCAGTTCTGGTCTTGCCAGAGGAAGTTCCGTGGCATTTGGAAGGGTCTTTTGATTACAAACTACTTGTACTTTTGTATCTATGGATAAATTTCCGATCGTTCTGAGCAGCTGATTCTAACCTTTGGCATAGTATATTTACTTGCACATTAGTACATACTGTGGAATTCATTTACTGGTACTGTATATGCTTTAGTTTGATATGTTCATGCAATCTTGTATATGCTTTAGTTTCCAAAATGAGTATCATACATGTCCATTAGTTGGTCTCTCTTTTGTTGCGTTGATGCAACTGAACAGGTTTCCAGAAGGGGTCCCTTGGATCAGGTATCATGGTACTTACAAAGACCTCCAAATAAATATCATATGGCCGGGAAAAGATGCAACTTTGGGTAAGCATTTGGTCCATACTATTTGTTTCAGTAATTCTCTTTTCTGCATTATGCAAACATTAATTGTCTTCCATGGTTTCATGGCTTGTTTTCTTTAATGCTTTGTGGACCCTTAAGGATCATGTCAGTGAGAAATTAGATGAAAGGCAGATCCTTACGGAAGAACGTGTCCGATACCTTGTCAGGCTTAACTTGTTGACTTACGTAGAACATAAAATTCAGATTCAGGCTATGATTACAAAATTGCTATTATTTGGGTAGATTCAGACCAGTCTAAGGTTGTATAGTCATTTTTATAGTGTGTGAAATCATGCAGTGCCCATGTTGGATGCAAATGGCATAGGTATGGATGTGGTAAATGTGTTCAGCAAACATTGTTAGACATTTATTCAAGGAAAAATTCTGGATACACTGTTAACTTGAACCAAATCTTTTCAGGCGTTGATAGTGTTGGCACAGTTTCAGCATCTCTTGCAACATATGCAACTATCCAAGCTTTAAAGCCAGACCTGATCATAAATGCAGGCACTGCTGGTGGCTTTAAGGTATGAACTCTGCTGCAAAGTTTGAGTTGTTACATTTTTTATTTAAGTTTCTGCTGTTTGTCTCTTTTACTTAGCTGAAAGATAAGTCTTTTTATGTTTGTAGCAACTGTCCTACCTCTACATTGAGGCTCTGGTCATTATGGATACTTTATTACTTTTTGTTATACTGATTCTTGTATGTTTTCAGTCTAAGGGAGCATCCATTGGTGATGTGTTCCTCATATCTGATGTTGCTTTTCATGATAGAAGGATACCTATCCCTGTAAGTGCTTCTTAGTTCTATATTCTTACACTTCTCGTATTTCTACTTAATAATGCAAAAGACTGATATTCATATTGACTTTTTGCTTTGTCAAGAAACTTTATTCTCTGATTTCATATACATAGATTTGAAACTTGACCAGCATGTTCATCACATTTATGATTTCCTTTCTTGCCATTATTAATATGCTCTATTTCTTCTCTCTTTCAATGCATTTTGTAGGTTTTTGATCTGTATGTGGTGATTCCATAGACATAGATTTGGAAGTTGACCAGCATGTTCATCACATTTATGCTTTCCTTTCTTGCCACTGTTAATATGCTCTATTTCTTTTCTCTGTCGATGCATTTTGTAGGTTTTTGATCTGTATGGGGTTGGTTTGCGGCCGGCCTTCTCAACACCCAATCTTTTGAAGGAACTTAACCTAAAGGTGATAATTATGAATTAAAGTGGTTGAACTTTCAATCATTGAACATCTCAAAAAATCTTATTTGTTTACTGTAAATACCTTTTTGGTTCCTGAATAGTTTCTTAATTTGTTTGTAATTTGATCTCTTTTAACATTCTTGTACATATGCTTTCTTGTTTATGGCTTGTATTGTTCTAGACAACTTTAATATGCCCAAACTAAACACATGATATGAAGAACTCTGAAGGATATTCTCTATTTTTTTTTACAGTGTGATATTTATAACTTACTATTTTGTGACCACAGTTAAGGATATAGAATGAGACTCCTTGATTTTCAGTGTCTTAGTTCTTATTTCACCATTCAGCAATGTTAGCTCTCTGGTCAGTTATAGATGAGTCTGGCATTTGAAACTACATCCCATTGTCGCCTATGCTTGTAACCTCTGTTATCGACAGTTAATGCTTGAGGTATTGGCTGTCTTAAAGGTGTTTCTGAGAGTTGATTTAATCTAACTCCTATATCTAGGAAATCAGGTATATGATATCAGCGCAGTCAGATAGGATTTAATCCTGAGCAATGACCTATAGAAATCAATGTATATTTTGTTATATCTTGTCATGTACAGTATCTTCTTTTGAGTATATCATGCCGGATCCTGTTACTCAAAAGGGCCTGGATTTTGGTCTGGATTCTCAAATCTGTTTGGTTGTCGTGCTCTGCACCCATCTATACCAAAGATGGGACTAACTGCGTACTGCTATCTATATTCTTTTACCGACCTTGTAGTTTTCTGGTGATTGAGGTATGGCATACTTCATGATTGCATTGACCTTATACATCAAATAGCAAGTTCAGATCTCCAAGTTACTGTTATTTTGGGCCCTTTGTATCTGCAGAGGTCCTCCACAAATTATAAATGCTACAGATACGTACTTGTGTAAAATGAAACTTAGTTCTCAAACTACTTCATCTTGTTGATGTTGAAACTCTCTGCAAATTTCATTTACATTTGTACACTTGTTTCAGGTAGGAAAATTGTCTACTGGTGACTCTCTAGATATGTCCCCACAAGATGAAACATCGATTATTGCAAATGATGCAGCTGTTAAAGATATGGAGGTAACTGCTAAACTTTTCCATATTTTAAACTATATTTGGTAAGAAGGAAAGGGAAAGTGGAGAAAAATTGGAAGAAAAGAGAAGATGGAAGAGCCTGAAGAGGACTCATCCTTAGCTGTCTATTTGGTTGAATGGGATGAAATGGGAGCCATTTAGTGGTCACTAAGAGACACAACCTTCAAATTTGGCTGTTGTTCATGTCCTACATGTAAACTCTTTCCATATGACAAGTTTTGCAAACCTTACAATGTATCCCCCATTTTTCTGTTGAATTTCTACCCCATTATTTATATATATTCAACCAAGAAGAATTTCCCTTTTTCTGTCTTGGTGAGAAAGAGAAGAATGTGTGTAAAACTATATCAAGAAGCATTGTCCTTTTTGATTGTTTATTATACGATTTAGGCAGTTCTGTTGGATATATGCTACAATAATCATCTCTCATTGTTCTAGTTATTCTGTTAAATGTTGTAGCAGCATCTAACCTGGCATCTCTGGGAAAAGTACCATACTGGTTAAAAACCAAGTACCCTCTTAGTAAAGAAAATTGCTTGCATGGTAGACTGTTATTATCCAGTTCTAGTGGTTCATGGCTATCCTGTATAGATGGTATAAGGAGATTACATGTGAAATGGAACTGAAATATTTTCATTCTAAGATATATATTTCTTGTGTTTCTACAATGATTGACCTCCTTTCATTCTGAAAATGTTTGGTTTCAGGGAGCAGCGGTAGCCTATGTGGCTAACCTTCTGAAAGTCCCAGCAATATTTGTGAAAGCTGTAACCGATATAGTGGATGGTGACAAGCCCACTGCAGAAGAATTCATGCAGAATTTGGTTGCAGTGACTGCTGCACTGGATCAGGCTGTCACCCAAGTCCTTCATTTCATCAATGGAAAGAGCCTTTCCGAACTTTGATGTGCTTGGTCTTGACTTCCTGATTTTCCTCAAAAACATGTGAGACAAAGTGTCTCATAAACCCTAGTTCCACAAGGTACCAGATATGAAATGATGCTATTGCTTGATTGTTATAGCTCAAGTAGGTGTGCCTTTTAGTTAGCCAGCCTACAAGGTGATTGGAGAACATTTATTTTTTCCTTTTGTACATTGGTTCGGACTTGGTAAGTGCCTATTCTAAAGAAGTCTACAAAGATCTCTTGTAACAATCAGAATTCACTGAAACTATTACAGCTTAAATGCTTTATAGTTTGAACTAGAATTTACTTTATCCTATAATCTGTTCTGCATTTGTTATCTGATTTATTGCATACAATAGCATGAACCAGCAGATAGATTATTGATTCTTTGACAGACAATTATCCTGTGCTGTTAAAAGGCATGCTTTATGTTTCGAGACCTCAGCATTCGATTTATACCCCTAGTCCCTGGCGCTTGCATTCTCAATGCCCGAAATTTATAGCCAAATGCAAGTTTATGTTCGATCAAACCTCAAGGTTGCATTGTGAGTTTTAGCGAGGATTGAATAAATAAACTGAAAGCTCAGTGTAACAAATGAATTTCCCAAAAATTTTGGGTTGTATTTGACTTAGGTTTTTCACTATTATACGTTGAACTTCTTATTAAGGTCGATTCCTTGTTTATCCTTCTGAACAGGAGTCCTAATATTAGTTGTTAGGATTAACGCTTAGAACTCCTGCTAATAGAATAAGAGATTAATCAAACCTTGAACCAAATATCTATCTAGATCTTATACGCCTAGTCTGCATGAAAGCCTTGCATCCCAACTAATTCCTGTAACTCTTTTATTTAAGAATTGTTCGATTTCAGGTCTCATGATGTGCGAAATGCAAACACCATGTATCCATCTTAACTTCCTAGTAGATTAACATTCAACTTGTGGGTGAATTCCATAAATACAAGAGCCATCTTGTGCTATCTTTTGCAAGATAAAGCAATTTTCACAACCCTTTTCTGCCGGTTTTATCAACATGGGGAGCTTAGATTTCTCTCAAAGAGGTTCCAGAAACCCTGGAACTGGAAAAGCTACAATTCTGAGTCTTGGAAAGGCCTTCCCTCACCAGCTTGTTATGCAGGAATTTCTGGTAGATGGGTACTTCAGGAACACCAACTGCGATGATCCAGAGCTCAAGCAGAAGCTTACTCGACTCTGTATTACTAAACCTCCCCTCTTATTTATTAGCATTCTGTGGAGGCTAATGACTAATTCTCTTTTTCATTCTTTTACGTTAATGTAACTGTAATTTTTCTTCTATACTACAGGCAAGACAACAACTGTGAAAACAAGATATGTTGTCATGTCCGAAGAGATCCTAAAGAAATACCCAGAGCTCGCAGTTGAAGGCCTTCCTACTGTAAAGCAACGGCTTGATATCTGCAACCCTGCTGTCACCCAGATGGCCATTGAAGCTTCACAAGCTTGCATCAAGAACTGGGGAAGGCCAATATCAGACATAACCCACTTAGTTTATGTCTCCTCAAGTGAAGCTCGGCTCCCTGGCGGCGATCTCTACTTAGCAAGAGGACTTGGACTCAGCCCTGAGACCCAGCGAGTCATGCTCTATTTCATGGGCTGCTCTGGAGGAGTTGCTGCTCTCCGTGTAGCAAAAGACATTGCTGAAAACAATCCTGGAAACCGAGTTCTGCTAGCTACTTCTGAAACTACAATTATCGGGTACAAACCTCCGAGTGCACACAGACCATATGACTTGGTCGGTGTTGCACTCTTTGGTGATGGCGCTGGAGCCATGATAGTAGGCTCAGGCCCGTTTTCTGACACTGAAAAGCCTCTCTTTGAGCTTCACACAGCAATACAGAATTTCTTGCCAGATACCGAAAAGACTATAGATGGGAGGCTGACAGAAGAGGGAATCAGCTTCAAGCTGGCAAGGGAGCTGCCTCAGATAATTGAGGATCATATTGAGGGATTCTGTGATAAGTTAATGGACACCGTTGGATTAAGTAACAAGGACTACAACAAGATGTTTTGGGCAGTTCATCCAGGAGGGCCTGCAATATTGAATAGGATTGAAAAGAGACTAGATTTGTTGCCAGATAAACTGAATGCTAGCAGAAGAGCTCTCATGGATTATGGAAATGCTAGCAGTAACACCATTGTGTATGTGCTGGAGTACATGATAGAAGAGAGCTTGAAAATGAAGAAGACACAGAACGAGCAAGGAGAGGATGATTGGGGCCTCATACTGGCTTTTGGTCCTGGAATTACTTTTGAGGGAATTCTTGCAAGGAACCTCGCTGTCTGACAATTTATCATTTGCGGTGCCTCAATTATCAGTCTCAATTGTTAGCTTAATCAGAATCCCCTTCATAACATATTTTAAAAGAAGAAAAGAGGAAAAAGAATTTCTCTGTTTGTGTTTTTCCTTGGCCTAAACGGGTGTGCTTTATGTGGTTCAAAGCAAGACGTTTCTGCCCTATAACTCGAAGAAGTGAACAATGCTGCTTGTGACTCGGTTGAGATGGAGTACTTGCATCCACAGAACATCCAAGTATTTAGAACAAGTTAGTAGACACTAGTTAAAGACAAACAATTGGTGCTGCTTATTTTCTAAAAAACAGTTGAAAGCATTTAATAAACACCTATTTTTAATGGAATCCCCTCATTTTTTCAATTATCATTTGACATGACATACTTCTATCTCACAATGTTGTGACTTCAAAATTGCAACTCCTTGTTATCAAACATACCATAAACCCTTCAAACTGAGGTCCATTTCTGTTTAATAAGGGAACAAAGTTCTACCAGCCTAAATTAAACGTACAGTAACTGCAAAATTGCAAATGCAAGCTACATGAAACATCATATACAGGCCAAAAAATTGCCGAATCTCTCAAAACATCCACACAAGTAGGCGGCTCACACGATTTCAATCAATAACTATTCATTATCTGTGGTCAGACTTTAAGCACATAACGGGATGGAGGACAACAAAGTCTAATATAAATTTAACATTTAAAATAAGCAAAAGATTAGCATTGGCAAGTGTTCATGTGACTGCAAAAATCATTTTCAAATATAAATATCCACCCAAATTTACTGCATCCCCAACTCTACAAACCCATTCTACTTCCAATCATGAGCGCAAGCAAAAACCAGAGCGAAAAGGTAACTTGAACCAGAACCACCAGCCACATTCTCCAACTAAAGTTAATTTTTTATGGCCGTGTGCTTGTAGACCATGCACATGAAATTTTTTCAGTTACACCACTCCAGAGGGAAGTCGGAGGACCAACTGTCCGCCAAAAACACTGTAAGCAAATAACAATTATTAGTAGCATAATGATAACAGAACTGGTAAATAAATAATTTTATATCCACATACACTTCACCAAAAATAAAGGGAAAATAGGGACGAGCACTATAGATCTGCAACCAACCTTTTGACATAGTAATAGCAGAAGTCTGCTAAGATGAAAGTTTGGACTATCTCTGAGATAAGAACCATAGAAGGCCATAATCCATAGCCCAGGGCTACCAGCAAGTGGCCACGACTATCCAAAACCTGGTTAAAGCAACAAATACAACGCACCAATGGTACAATCAGTAAATAACCTCATAATAATCTCAATACAGCAGCATAAATATAGAATGAACAAAAAAAATCAAGTCCTATTAAAAAACAACTTAATTCTAATGAAACATATTAATCAGTGTAAGACCTGTAAAGACAAATCATGTTCCTTAGCTAATGCAGTTGCCTACAGTTCACGTTGAACCATTGGCAACTTACCTTGCAGCTGGAATATATGGTACAAAATTGGTATAGTTGTACTTAAACAGGTTGAATGGGTGTAGATAAGATTGATTGTTGCAATCTCATGCAAGAAGCTTTTACATGAACTCTACCATATCACTATACGCCAAAAAGTTGCTAGCATATTATTAAGATAACACTCCAACTGTTAGCATTGCTAGCCAGTAAATGCATCAGATCACATCAGTAATTTCTGTTCTGAAAATAGGATAAATGCAAAACATCATCATTCCAGCGCAGTTTCAATTGGACACCAAGCATCAGCACACCAGAATGGTCAATGTTGATTGATGAAAAAAGGACACTTTGAAAATGCACAAACAAATTATTAACCTAAGTTAAACCAATACGTGAATTTCAACTGTATAGAACCAAACCTGGAGAACCCAGTGGGCGCAGCTCAAAAACCTTGCAACACCAAGTGCAAATACATAATGGGCAGTGAATGGTTCAACAATCTGACAAAGAAAAGAAAACATTAATACGAAAAGTGATACCAATAGATATTTAAGAAAGCAGTATAGCCATTTTTTGGTGACTAAACATATATGTTTATTTTGTAAAAGAAAAACACACCTTTGTGTTCTGCATGACCCGCAACTGGGGCAGTACTGAAACAGCTTCCAAATACACACAGAAAGCCCAGAAAACTCTATTGACTAAATTATGAGAAGTTGACGGATGAATGAACAGAGCCAACAACGCACAAGGTACCAACTGCACCAAAATTTTAAAACATGATTTTTATTTTAGAATAAACAAAAATAATTGTTCCAAAAGAATAAATCCAGCTCAGCATTACAGAAGGTTATTATCCGTCTGGCTGTATAAGCCAAAAAACCTACTAAAGCAACACAACTAGCTCCCCTAGGTTCAACCATCAAAAGTTGGCATCAGCTACAAGTGCATCAATTACTAAACTAAGAGTATATTCAGGACTACTGTGTTTTCATTTAACTTTAAAAGCATAATAGCTAAGATGTTTGGTAAACATTCTCTCTAACTTGGCGGTTAATGTTTTGCACCTACCCACCCACTTATACTTGACAACCAGTAATTTCATCGCACAACAGTGTAATTAAATTTCACAAGATCCCAATCCCAAACATACCCAAATGAAAAAGAATGAAATAGAAAAACCTGCTGGTGAGGTATATTAATCACATAACACTAACTAAATTGGTGACGAACACGAATACAGACAAGAGGAAGACAATCAACAAAAGCAAATATTTTGCAAGAGATAATAATTGACCATGCTTACAACACCAGATAGCACTTGTTTCAGCATCAACCATTAACCTCATATCAAATTAGTTTGAGAAGAGAACACTGACATCCATTTTAGGAAATCACGGTACATCCACATCTATAATGATGATCCTCAATCTACTTACACAAAAGAACCCGATGGAGAAAACTCCACCTCATAAGAATTTTTTCAGTCACATCTTTGAAAAATACTTCTGACTTTTAAGCTCACTGTTTAGAGTTCAAATTTACAACTATAAAAGGGAGTAATAGTACATGGTAAAGAATAATAAAAATTTTTAGATATAAAATTCCAGAGACAAAGACTTTATCTTTAACCAACTTAAGGAACGTTTATATCACTTCAAAAAGTGCATCCTTAATTCCTAAACTTCTGCAGTTCTGCCAAGATGGATCCGTTAATAAAGCCCCAAATAAACATCCTATTGTTATTGTTTTATTTCAACCATTTAAATAATGAGATTTTTAAATAAGACATAAGTTTAAATGGAAGAAGATATTTTTCACATTCTAAGCAGAAGAACATGAGAACTCAGAAGCCTTAAAATACTTCTATTAACAAAGCCCTCAACAAATGTAACAACCAATTACTTTACCACTATAAACTCATTCCTAAATATCCATTTTTTAAAATGGCAGACTCACCTTCAAATCAAAGACATAATAAACTTCATTCAAAAATAATTCATGAGTAAGATTAGCCTCTCTTCATAAACATTTTTTTAATTAAATAGACTGTGACAAAAACTTTTAACCAATTTCTGTTAATAGAGTGAAATATAAAATCCATTACAACAGTTGTGAATGGAATTCATTTATAGACCACCAAAATTAACATCAGTGCTCTTACAAATACACTTGGCTCTTGTTAAAAAATTAAGAATGCACATGAATGGTAGAATAGTTACCACATAATATAATGCGAAGTTGTCCTTGTCCTCCATGTAACTAGACCTTAGGTTGAACCGGATCATATAAATAACCCACAGCGTTGTTGCCAGAGTAGCTAAATCAAGAATGGTATGTATATCATATTCCATCACAAAGCTGCAGTACAGCCTAACAGCTAAAAAGATAGCTGTTAGTTCCTGGGATTTGAGTGACAGTCCTGCAAAAATATCGAAAGAAAATTGAGGCACTACAAAGATAAATAACCTGAATAGCAGCCTTGGAAAAGAAGTACGTATCCAGGAAAATAAATATTAACCAGCCAGAAGTTATATAACACCTATTTAAGGCCATACAAACAAACTTATGAAAGCAAGAATGCATGGTGGCATACAAGCCTTGAACTTCATTGAATAAAATTTTTATCCCATCAATTACCACAATAAGATGTCATCAGTGCAAATCAAGCATACACAAAAACCATTATAAAGACTCTCCTGAAGAACTCTTGCAACACAAATGTGTTAGCAAATTATTCAAAAGAAAAAACTTCTGATATTATATCTCATATTGTAGAGCAACAATTTCTTTAGGTCTTTCCACGTGAATCAAACATACACAAAAACCATTAAAAAAGGTTAAAACATAAATGAAGACTCGGGATTAACCTTCACCAAACATCAATGTTAGAAAAAAAAATACAAATTAAAAATACAAAGCCATCATTAACCAAATAACTGCATTTACTAAATTATCCAACTTTGAAACCCTGAAAAAGATAAACCCCAGTTCAAGAAACCAAAGAAAATAAACAAATAATAAAGGAAGACCATAAATCAAAAGGCAAGACTGTCACAATTCACAAAATCCCAAATTTTCTCTTCATGCACCGCAATCTATCACTCGCCAACAAACACATCATCAAACTAAAACATAATAAAAACCCTACAATTTTCCATCACAAAAACAAATTTTGTAACACTAATCGATAGAGACAAAAACCATTACTTACCTAATCAAAACAACCAAAACGTATATAAACCAGTCCTCAAAAAGAAACCGAAATTCATTAAAAAGAACATCCATAAAGCTTTAAATTTTAATTCTTTATTACATTACCAGCACAAGTTTTCTCTTTCATAAGCTTGTATATTAAGACGGAGATTCCAATAGAGTGCACAGACTCTGCAGCTACGAAAAGGTTGTCGTGATCGTGGACGATGAATCGGAGCAGAACCAGCGCCGCCATCCCCGAAACCACCGCCAAAAACGCCTTGACTTTCGGAGGCTGCCGCCGGACCCATGTCGTCACCGCGTGGATCGGCCTCTTCTGCGCCCTCATGACGTGTTAGAGATTTTCCGGCGAAGTTATAAAGTTCGAGAAAGCGAGGTAAAATCAACGAGAGGGAGAGAGAGGGGGAGAGAGGAGAGAATTCTTATCGGGGCTGCTGCTGGTGTGATATTGGTGTTGGATTTCTGATTTCCGTGAAAAGAGCTTGGGTTCCGGGTGGGTTATATGGATATCGGATCCGGATCTGAAAGGGTTTGACTACACACTTGGACTTTTTGTTCGTTGGATCATGGATTGACGTTGGGGTTGGGTAAGCAATAATTAACTACTAGAGTATACGTCTATTTATTATTATTTATTATTTGATGAACATTAAAATTATTGATTGAATAAATATATATATATAGATTATATCATTTTTATTTTAAGAAAAATTATAAATTGCTTTTCTTCTTTGACCAGAAAGTCTGAACGGCTTTAAGATATTAAAGATTAATGAAAAAAATGAGGAAGTATTCAAACTGATGTGATATAAACATGTGTGTTTGCATGTTGTAATTTAAGAATAGATAATTAAGCTTATGTTAGGGCTTAATTTGGCAGTTAATCGGAACACGATTATGCTTCATGTGGGTAAAATGCAAGACAAAACGACGGGAAAATTAAGAGTTGTATGTTTTTTAATAAAGAAGTAGCTGGCAATTCACATGTAAAAGTGAAATCGAAGTCAATCTCTTTCGTGTGTGTTACGCGTTCAAACTTATAGATCAAAAGATTTACAGTTCAATAGCGCCAAATGAAGTCAAACTAACCGAAAAACAGTTTAGATATTTGTGATGGAGATGATGTTAATTTCTGAAACCAGAAAATGTAGCTATGAAAAAGCGTGTAGAAGGCAAAATAAGGGAGGGGAAATGGCATTGCAAAATTGAAAAGGGAAAAGACATGATACATGCTGCTGCATACTAAAAATACCTACATGGAAACATGAAACTAAAGGTAGCAAGATCCATTTTAGATCTCTATTTCTCCCTACCCTCACTGCCAGTGCAACGATACAAGGTTGAAAGCTAAAAACGGAGATATCAGAAAGTCCATGAATTTGATCGTCTCAAGAGGGGCTTCAATTGTTTGTCTTCCTCGAGTGATATCATACCCAAATGAGAAGGATCTTCTAACATCATCTTTGCTACCAAGTAACCGGCAATTGACCAAGTTTGGAACTTACGAGCCTGCTTCCCTATGTATCGACCAAGCTTTCCGTCGTAATATTCAGGCCAGCTGTCTTTCAGCAACCTCATTTCAGATAGCTCAATGGCACGTCTAGCAATCTGTGGGCGTCCAGTCTTTATACATGCAGCAGTGAGTAGCCACAAAAGCACTGTACCCATTGTCATAGCCACAAGGAATTTCAGAGTAAACATCTCGGCAGGAATTTTTAAAGTAGAAAGAAAAAATGGAACTTATGTAACTTCAAGTTTTCCTAACATGATCAATTAAGCTGTTCACACACTATGGTGTGGAAAATTATCAGTAGCTACATGATGGAGCAATTAAGAAAGAACAGAGACAAAACAATGTTGAAAAGAATTGCTCGTTCCATTTTCTGTAACTCATAAAGGCCAGTTTTTCAAGATATAAAATACACTTTATGCTAGTAAATTGTAAGAAGGTGGAGACCTCCATAATGCATAAGAAGCTACAAATTCTGGTCAGCTAGACTAAATCATTCTCAGATAAATATCCAGGCATAACAGACTCATCTATCTCAAGACATTGCTCTAATTATAGATGCTCCATTGATCAGATTTTGCAGTTTTTAAATAAGCATAGGAGTTTGATTCAATCCTAGTGGTTTGCTAAGAAGTTGTATAATGCAGAGCATACCTGGCCAAGATCCCCCATTGTGGTAACTCCATCTGGTATTTTTTGGGTCGCATCCCGTGACAATTCTCCATTCGTGGCTTTCTATGGCAGGATAGCAAACCTTTAAAGGCATTTCTCCAACCAACTCCTCCCAGCGTGACTCTATAAGATCCATAATTGCATTGGATTGTTCTTCAGTGGCCAATGATGAAAGAATTGCAATGCAATTGCCCAAGCTAAACCAGCGGAAATCCATTCTTGCAGGACTAACATTGCCAATAAAAAAGCCACCTCTAGTTGGCATGAAATCAAAAACCCATTCCGGAAGTGAATCAGGAATTACGTTAAATTTGTTGACTGCAGTATGAGAATACTCCTCTGTTTTATATCGATATATATCATTGAGCTGCTTCAAATCTAGCCAAAAATAATTTCTCATGTGATAGCTTAAGGCATGGAGACGTTTAACTATTCTTTCAACAAACTCCTTTCCCTCATCATCTTGCTTAAGTAAAACCAAAGCACATCTTAAAGCCATGAAGAACAGTGCTTGTATCTCAATAGGGTACCCATAAACACCCTGAAAATAAGTATTAAGGATGAAGCTGAAGATGCAGAATTGAAGGATAAATAAGATAAATACCACATATCATTTCGTAAGCGGGCAGTGCAATCTACAACTAGTGTTCAACAAAGGTAAAGGCATGTTGGAGATAAAGTAGTATCAACTACTAGAAAGGGGGAATCTAACCACAAGCATGCCATCAATGCTTAATATTCAATACAATTAATCTGACATTCTTTTTCTAGAATGTATGTCAAGCAAGAAAGCACAAAGAAAAGGAATGAAAATAGAGGACTAAGGCAATGATTACAGAGCAGTAAATGCGGTTAGGTTAATTATCACTCGTGCAGCCAGGATTAAGCAGTTCAGAATTTATTATATAAAAGTACTACAGTGTATGTTATTCATTTACTGAATCAACAATTAATAAACTTCCAAACGCAACATAGAATTTGATGAGAAAGCTACACCAACTTTATGAAAAGCAGAAAACAGAATTAAGTACAATGAATTAGATATCAACCGAAAAAAGAAATTCCAAGAGCTCGTTATAAACCCATGATTTGTAAAAGAATCAATAGAATTTAATTATCAATTGTATTGAAGCATAATGACTGGTAAAATGAAGGGCATCATTATGCAGAAAAAAGTTCATTTGCATTATATAGTATTTCACCAACAGCAGATTAATGATTAATTATGAACAACACTAACTTTCTAAGAGATAATATATACCGTGGGAACTCACCATTCTCCGATCAATCATGCAGCATCCGTCAGCACATAAAAGAGTAGGAAATGTGTCAAACCCCTCCGAAAGACATAAACTCAGGATTAGGCGCATACCCTTCTGGCATTCAGGCAATTCAGCTAACGAAGTGTCTCCCGTTGACTTTGTGTATGCCCTAAGTAATATGATCCACCAGAATCCAGAATCAACTGGAGCCACCCTTCCTATCGCACTCTCACCAAAATCAGCTATTAACGTCTCAAAGTTCCTGACTGGATCATGAAGCACTTTGAAACTAGCTGGCATTACCCCTTCCCCAAGCTGAAATCTATCAATCTTTTTCTCCCATGACTGCAGCCGAAGCGTCTTCAAAATAAAGTTCTTGACTATCTCTGGTTCCCCATTCATCAAAAAAGCCATTGCACTTGGAACAAAATCTCTAACAAACACCTGACAAACCAAGTCCCATTCGTATCATCATAGATGACACACCAAGTATACATTTTCTAACGCGAAGTCTGGTAGGCAAAATGAGCTCAAAGCAAAGAAAAATAATATAAACGTTAAATTTCAACTCACAAATTGATATCAGCAAATTGTACAGCATTTCAGTAAACAAATCCACTAATTCGAAACCAAAACTTCAATTTTATTTTATTTTTAAATCACGAAAACTCCAATTAACAGTTCATAGTTTTTATACAAACATCTAAAAATAATATAAAATATTATCCTTATTAACTAAAAACCGGCTAAAGAACCGACGAATATATGTAAACCTAACAAAACGCTCGAAAACAACGGCATGCAAAAAATAAATAAATAAAACAAAATCTACATAAGCACATACCTGATCATAGTTAAGATCTTCCTCAGAATTATCCAATGCAGCAATAGTTCCGACCGGTTTACCTCGAAAATACACCAACGACCGCCGCAAAGCATCCCAAGCTTCACCAACCATCGGATGCGGCTCGTAACCAAACAGCGATCTCGGCGTATTGAATCCCGACCTTCTTCCGGGCGAATACGCACCGTCTAGATGATCAAGCGCTAACCGAGAACCGTTATCGGTGGTTCTCGTCAATAAGCGCGGGGAAAATCCAATGGATAGTTCACTTAGCGACCTCTCGTCGAACGATCTCTGTCTGTCCATATTCAATGGCCTCGGCTTTTCCGACAGCTTCGAGAAATCGCATTCTTCAGTCTCAGCAACCGTACGCAGACTATCCATGTTTAATTTAAAATTTTAATTTTAATTTTTTGTTGATATTTGTATATTCATTCTATAACCTGCAATTTGATGAACGGATTTCAGCCATTGTTAACAGAGACCAGCGTGCTCTGAATTACAGAAAAATTTATCAAAAGAGAAGAAACACTAACAAAATTTATTGCATGATTAGCTTTCTATTTGGAATTAACTTAAAATTAATACTTGATTTAGAATTAATGAATTAACACGAGATTTACTAACCGCAAGAATCGCTAACGCTTGTTTCGCATATTCAGAAAATGAAACAAGCTCACTCCACTTTTGGAGTCTGTATAATTTATATAAATTTTATCAATTATTATTTATTTGTATGATGATGTCAGCTGGTGGGCCCATTGGTTAACTGAACAAGCCGGTAAACTTGGTTGCATGAGATTGAGGGATTTGGTAGAAGGTGACCGGCAGGTAAGTAACGTGTACTGCGTGAGTCGCATGGATTGGATGTCACTACGAGTCTCATCACTAATTCTTTGTATTATAATTATGTCCCGATACTATGAAATTATTAAATGAATTGGATTGAAGACGGCATCGTAAAATAAATTAAAAAATAAAATATCTAATATAAATTTATTTATATATTTATTTATTTGATATCTGTTGATTTTTTTGTTATATTTTTATTAATTTATTCACACAATATAATTGTTTTCGTTCAATTAATAAAATAAATTATTTAAAAAATAATTACGTAAATGTAATTAGTCTCGTAATATTACGAAACCAAAGCTTTCAGCGGGACGATACAGTGTCCTCATTAATTAAAACCTCAAATTTGAAGTCAACGTTTTATGTTATGGGGTTGGTGCCGTACGGAAGACGGACGGGGGATGGGTCACGGGAAAGTGATGATAGACATAATAGTAGTTGTGTGGGCCACATGGGAGAGTGATGATGACGTGGCGGACAATTATTGCATGGTGTGAACTGTGCTTCGGAACTTGGACCGTAAAAGGACAATGGCAATAATGCTAGCGAGAGCAGGGTATCTTTGCAGGGCTAGAACTGTCTGTTTGTGCCACGTGTACGGTGCAAAGCTCCCAATATATTGTTATCACTGTCTGATTAATTTTAGGATACATATCAAAGGGAGAGGATGGTAATTTTACTCGATAATTTTTTCAAAAAATTTGTTAAAAAATAATACCTAACAAATTTTAAAAGAAAAATACTCTTATAAATAACTTTTCACCTCTCACTTTCTATAAAATGTTGTGAAATGTTTGATTTTTTAACAAGTACTTGAATAGAAATCAAAACTATGTTTTGAAGTTTAATAGTGGTCATTTTTTTTTTGAAATTCTCTTTTCTTTTAGTTCTATTATGAAACTACATCGAAAACAACCTAACAAAAAGTTAAAATGTGAAAATAATAAGTAAAAAGTAAAATGATAACTGAAAATTAGATCTCATAATTGGTTTAAATAATTTGTTAGTTTTTGAGTTAAAACTAATTATTAAGTGTAATTTTCTTTATTAAGTTTCACCGTTATTTTTTGTCCTTAACTCGCCCTTATTGATGTAATAATATTTTTATTTTTTAGTCTTAAAATATAGAAAATATTTACTCATTTAGCTTGTAAATATAACAAAAAATGGTAAGAAAAAAGATTTATTTGACAATTAATTTTAATTCAAAGGTGGACAAGTCATTTGGACTAGGTTTGTTTAGGTTTGAGTTAGATTTATAAAAGTCTAATCCGAATTTGGAAAAATTTTATTTGAGCTTAGTTTGACTTGAGTCCAAATTTGATGTTTTTTAGGCTGGTTTTAACATGATCTAAACTTTATATCAGAATTTTTAAAATTTAAAATATAATTGACCAAAATTTGAGTTTAAGTTGGGCTTCTGAACTCAAATAAATTTATTAAAATTTATTTTATTCAAGTTAAACTTTAATTCAACTTATACATAAAATATATTAATTTAGAATTCAAATTTAACCCAACATGAATCACCCGTTTTTAAATTCAAGTTTTGTCTAGACCAACCTGGGCACAAGCTTTTTTGCCAATCTTAATTTAGATTATATTATGAGTGTTCAATTAGTGCACTATACAAATAGGTAGGGATGACAATGGGCCGATACGAGCTAGAGATCCCAATCCCCAGTTCTGACTTAATTTACAAAAAAGAAACTCATATCTAGTCTATCTTTTGTCTTTCTAGAACAGGTTCGAGCCAAGTATAAGTCATTTCAAATAGTAAATATTTGACCGGGCCTATTGGCCTATTTGATAACTTTTAGATATTGTTGTACTACTATTTGATTTCTATTATATTACTGTTAAGCTCATAATTTTACTAAACTCACTTACTATTTAACACAAAAGATCATAATTTTTTACTTAACTCACCTACTATTTAATATCAAACCCATAATTTTTAGTAAGCCCAATATTTTTGCTCATTTTTTTTTATGAAATTCAAGTTTAAATTCATAATTTCAAGCCAAATGATTATTTTTTTAATAGCAAAATAAAAGTATAAATATTACAATTAAATTAAAAAAATAAAAAATATATAAATCGTATTGTATTTTATAAACTTTTTTGGTTTTTGTTTGGCTTATATTACTATATTATAAATAAGAGTTTTAATACATTTCTTCATTTAAGTTTGAGACTGAACAATTAAATGGAAGATTTAAGGTACGACACACTTACCTTATCTAAACCGTTAGTTGGCTATTTATTTAATATAAAAGACCATAATTTTTTACTAAACTCGCATACTATTATTTAATATCAAACTCATAATATTCAGTAAGCCCAATATTTTTGCTCATTTTGTTTTATGAAATTCAAGTTTAAATCCATAATTTCAAGCCAAATGATTATTTTTTTAAAAGTAAAATAAATGTATACATATTATAATTAAATCAAGAAAATAAAAAATAAAAAATATATAAATTGTATTGTATTTTATAAATTTTTTTTGTCTTTGTTCATCTTATATTGTTATATTAAAAATAGGGGTTTTAAAACATATCTCCCTTTAGGTTTTAGACTGAACACTTAGATGGAATGTTTAAGGTAAGATACAGTTACCTCCTCTAAACCGTTAGTTGACCATATAATTTTACTTAAATGACTATAATACTCTTATTTGTTTTAAAGTAAAAGTTTGAAATTCATTTTTAATTTATTTAATGTTTAAAATTTTTAAAATAATTAAAATTTTAATTAATAATAATTTTGATTTATATTTATTTTATATTTATTTAAAATTAGAATTTTTAATTAATGATATTTTAAATTAGTAATTCATCCATGATATTTTTTCAAATTTCTATCGTTGAATAATTTTATTTTTTAAATTTACTTTACGAGTTCTATGATTGATGTTGAAGCGTGAATTTAGTGTGAATATATATGACATAAATCTTATATTAACGAGTTTTATAGGAATAGTCAGATTGATAAGGTTATGGAGTTGTTTAGTAACAAAATTAAAAGAAATATGGTTAGTGCTGAAGAATTTACAAAAAAAGGAGTAAGAAAGTTGACCGCTTTACATATTAGAATTTGAGATTTGGATAAATATAACACATGAATAAAAATTAATTAAATTGTTATCAATTAAAATTTTAATTTAAATAAATATAAATTAAAAATATCAACTTAAATTATTATTAATAAATTCTTAATTTTAATAAATATTAAATAAATATAAACTAAAATTGTCAAATTAAATTATCATTAATTAAATTTTTAATTTTAAATACATATAAATTAAAATTATTGTTAATTAAATTTTTAATAATTTTTAATAATTTTAAATTTCTTAAATTTTAATTTTAGAGTAATTAAGGATATTATAGTAATTTAATTCCTCAAACCTTCCATTTAAGTGTTAAAATCTCAAATCTCAAAGAAGATATGTGTTAAAACTCTATTAAAAATATTAATTTATTTAATTATAAATTGATTGTTTTGTTTGATATTAATTGATTATTTTTATTTTATCAAAATTCATTGTTTCAAATTCAATAATTAAAAATTTAATTTATTAAAATATATAAATAAAATTTTTTAATTAAATATATATATTTAATTATGTATGGGTAATTATAATTATTAAATTTAAATTATTATATGTATATATATAAATTAATATTATATTTTCTAATATAATCGAAAAAAACAGTGATAAAAATTTTAAGTATCACGAGAATTAAAACCCTAGGCGCGGGAAGAAGCCGCCCCTTAGAGCTGGCACAATATAAATCTATTGAAAAATAAAAAATAATAAAAAAAATCAGTAAAGTAGTCGTTAATGTATATATATAGTTCAAAATTTTACTAATCGCGATGTTTTCACCGGTTTCTTAATGTTGAAAATATTATTAATCGTGATGTCTTGAGCTTGTCCTATTACTCTAAAACCCTATCGCTAAAACCCTACCTGGGATTGAATTTGTTTAAAATCTAGCTGAAACGCAAAACATTCGTAACCAATGGCTGATTTATCTATGAAATCGGCGAAGAAGAAGAAGCGAAAGCTCACGAGCCCCGAACAGAATGAAATACCTAGCAAAGCGCGAAGTACCCGTTTGTCAGAGAAGGAGCCAACAGAAATTGAACCAGACCAGAAGCTCGAAGAAGAAAGAAATCCTTGGAGGAACTTGAAGCTGATTCTGTCTATCCAAAACAAAGATATTGATCTTAAGAAGTTAGTTTTTATTTAGTTATTTATTTATTCTTTTTTTATTTAGTTATTTATTTATTCTTTTTTATTTTACTTGCTTTCTCACGCACACTAGAAAATTAAGGGAGAAGAATGTAAATGGAGCTTAAGCATATTGTTTTTGATGTTTGATGTTAAGGAACACGCATTCACAGACGAATTGTTTTCTTTAATGTTGTAGTGAGTTTGGTTGGTGGCGGTGGAAGAGGAAAGAAAATAATTATTTGGAGCTTATCTATTCTTTTGACTTTAATAAGCAATGGGAAACTAGTTTTGAACCTTTATTCAGAGCACTCTTCTGCTTTTTATATTTCTGTTTTTGTTCTTAATGTTTTCTTAATTCAATTTGCCTTGTTAACTTTCTATCTTTAATTTCAATGAATGGGAGCATCAAGGTTTTAATTTGACTAGTGAGGGAATTTGGATGCAGGAAGGTGGAACTAGCATATAGCTGTGTTAATTTGAGAGTAACAGGAGGACGTACTGATGCCGACGAGGAATACGAGACAGTGAAAACATCAAGATTAATTGTTTTTCTCAGTGATTGGATTCAGTCATTGTTGATTTCTACTGAAAAGAAAATTGAACTTAATGGAGAAAGAAGTCAGTCAGGGCTTGTTGAGGCAAGCCTTGATTTTAGATGCTGGGTGATTTTCAAGTTTTGTTTGGAGGAGTCTTTAAAATGGCATGTTTCTTTGAGCTTCTCGCGGAATCTTTTGCGAGCTATAAGTTGTGTTGCAAGAAATACATTGTCTTTATTGGACGAGAAGTCTTATTGTTCGGAAAAGTTGTTTTTTGTTGGTGAACGGTTGGAATTGTATAATACATTTCTTGATTGTGTTTCTTTGGTATTCTCATTGCCTGGTGGCTTGTTGAATGAAAATTTGGATTTGTGGATTTCCACCATTGATCCTGTGCTTGAACTTGTTCTCAAAAGTTATGCTCAGAATCTTCATGACTGCAATCTCAGTGCTTTTGTCCTGCAGTTCTCTTGCTTTGTGCTTGAGCCATTTTCCAGGTTCTTAAGGGTCCACCCTACCCGGAAAAATGGATTTCGTGATTTTGTGGATAAACTTCTTGAGCCACTGCTGCACTTGTTGGGTAGCTTGCATCTTCATGTTGATGACCGTAATTCTGGTCCAACGAGGACCTTGCTACAGTTGCTTGAAGAAGTTCTCTCTAATGGGTTGTTTCATCCAACTCATATTGATGGATTTCTGGGACTACGCAGTGTAGAAAAGTATCTGGCATCCCATGGAAAATTGAGAGATACGAAAACTATCATCAAGAGTTATCATAGACATTTATTTGATAAACTAGAAAGCTTTATGGCTGCAAAGAAGGTGTTGGTATTGAATGGTATAGGACAACTATTTCACCTGCTTGTTGATCGAATTAAAAAACAAAAAGGAGCTTCAGTTCTTTCTGAAGGTACCAAGATGAGCTGGAAAAATGGAGCTTCGAGCCAGTTGGAAAAACATTTATCAGGTCATATGACTAGAGATTCATTTGGTAGTAGCACTGCACTTCCAGAACAGAGTGATTCCTCAAGTAATTTGAATTCAGAAACTCGAAAATCACTCTTTGAATTTTTTGTACAGATTATGGAGCCTCTTCTGGCTGAGATGAATGGATATGTTCAAGCAGAACTAGTGGAGAGGCCTGTCTTGTTGGATGTTCATTGCACACTCAAATCTGTTAATAGTTTACTTGCTAGCTTTATGCATGAAAATGTATATTTAAGAACAGAGGATATCTCTGGAGGAGCTTGCTTTAATTTCTTAAAGGAGCTTCATGATGCAATAATGTCATTGGCTTGCAATTTACCATGGGTGTCAAATTGTGACATAGATAATGGGATGCAGAGGGAGATGTTTACTGATTTAGCAAAGGAGCTCCTAGTTGCTGTAGGGTATTTTTTAGATATTGAATATGATGTTTTTGGGCATGATTTGGTAAGCTTATGGCTGATGATGCTTTCCTACCTGGGGATTGGGCTTTCTTTTCTGGATGAACCAGATCAACACGCATTAGCTACTCAGACACTAAAGGTTGGGTGCCAGCTGATTAATCTCTATAGTGAACTTCGCCAGGTTAGTACAATACTCTCAATTCAGATTCACATGTTTCAGCTTTTAGTCTCTTGTATGATTTGGAAATGCTTGGTGTCACATGGTTATATTACCGATAGGTGAAACCAATATTCTTTTGGAACCAACTTCCATACCCTTTCCTGGTTATTGTGCAGTTGTGTGCCGTTGAGCTTGATGGGATGTTTGGTTGTGCTGCCTATATTTTTTGGTTGAGAGAGTATTAAGTTGTTTCTGCACTAGCTGTCTGTCTCATTCCTCTCCATTTGACATCTTTTTCTTATTGTTGTCCCACAAAGTATGATTTGGCCGATGTTTACTGCTATTAGTTGGTTTTCTAATAATTTCAAATTAATGTAGGTGGATAATATTATTTTTTCACTTTGCAAAGCAGTAAGGCTTGTAATATCGTTTGGCAGTGACGATGAAGTCATCAATGCTAGATTCCTGTCCATGAATTCTTTACCTTGTGAAGCATACACAAAATCGGTGGGCATGGTATTATGCTCACAGGAATTTAGATTATCCGTTCAAAATGCTATTAGATCCATACCAGAAGGGCAAGCAAGTAGATGTATTCGACAATTAACTGCAGATATATCGGAATCTGTGGAATGGATGAAAGGAAGTTGTGCTGTGACTGATGAAAAGGAACTCAGAAAACTGAAACTAAGATATCAGGGCATACTGGGTTTTGACCTGCAAGCTGAACTTTTGGGTAGATATTTGTCCGAAATGCATGCACTAGTACTGGATTCACTGGTTGTCACAATGGGGAACAGTAATCTTCTTGGGCTTGCTATAAAGGACCTGATGATCATAATCCGTCCTTGCATTAGTAGTCTGGTACAGCTGCACTGGGATAGTGTGAATGAATTCCTTTTTTCTGTCACGGGAAAAACTTTTGAGAATGGAGTAGGTGGGAAAAGGAATGGTTTGCAGAAATATGGATTATCCACTCAATGGGTCTTTGTGTTCTTCTTTCGGTTGTACATGTCTTGCCGAAGCTTATACAGGCAAGTAATTAGCCTCATGCCCGCAAATACATCAAAGAAGATATCAGCAGCGATGGGAGATTCCTTTTCAGCGTACTCTGGAAAGGATTGGATGGAGAAGACTGATTGGACTACTGAGGGCTATTTTTCTTGGATTGTCCAATCTCCAATTTCTCTTGTTGATGTTATTAAATTTGTTTCAGACATTTTCCTTAAGGAAAATGTTACAGATTGCTGCATATTGATTTATGTATTACATGCTATGGCTCTTCAGAGGCTTGTTGATCTGAACAAGCAAATAAAATCTCTGGAGTATTTAGTAGAAAAAATGGAAAATGCAGACCAAATTAAATTGCTTGATGATGCTGAGTTGTCACAGTATCATAAGCGATGCAAAAAGTGGAGAAAGCGCATGTTGATTTTGAACCAAGAGGCTGTAGGACTCGCTGATTTCATGATGGGATATGTCTCAGTGGTGACTGATGAGCAGCCGGTCATGCCCCTTACTGACGATGCATCTTGTGAGGATGAATGTGTCCAAGAGTTGAATGGAAGTAAAGCATGGACTTTGGGCATTTGTGCTGTGGATGAGAAGTCATTTCCCACTGCATTGTGGTGGATTATTAGCCAAAATATTGATATTTGGTGCATTCACGCTGCTTCGAAAAAGTTGAAGAGTTTTCTTTCACTTCTAATTCATACTTCCCTTCCTTGTATGGCAAGCAACTTTTTCAGTGCTCAAAAGCACCTAAGAGAAGCTGGTGGTTTGAAGAAAATTACTGTCCATCAAATCTCATCTGAGCTTCTCAGCGATTCCTTTCTGTATGAACATAAAGTAAGAATTTGTTGTAAATTACAAAATCCCCTCCCTTGCAGAATACATGCTTTCACCTGCAGATGAAACATGCATACACTTCTGTATTTGGGTGTGTGCTTGTTTTTGTGCTACATATATGTTGGTTTTGTTCACACACACTCACTCTTATTCCAGTTACTGTATGAGATTGCATGGTAATTATATTACATGATGTTCTTACCGTCTCTTTTACTAGTTTGTTCGCAGGCATTTGGCATCAAGGTTTTGCCGTATATTGGAGAAATCAGCATTATCACTGTTTAAAGATTTTACAAATGGGGATTTTGATTTCAGTTCATTACCTAATTGGATAAAGGTTTTGAATGACCTTGAAAACTCAGTACTTGTTTCAGGCAACAAACCTGTTACAAGTGACTCTTTTCCAGCAGAAAAATCTTCTTATTCACTTGATAAGCTATGCAAGGAACAAATAGCCTTTCAATTTGGCGGCTTGAAATTCAGACTCTTTCAGGGTTTGCTTAATCTTTTATGTTGGATGCCAAAAGAATATTTGAACTCAAGGTCGTTCTCACTTTATGCAACTTATATACTCAACCTTGAGAGGTGAACTCTCTATCTCTGACAGTCATGATCAATGTTGTGATGACGTGGTGCATTTATGTTTATGTAATAGACCCTAGCCTGAGTATGATTTATACATTAGATAGCTAGGCCTGTTGATATATACATGAATTTGTAATCAACAGAAAAGTAAGTGATAAGATGATAAATACCTATTATTGGAAAAGTCAAGACATAATGTCAGTGGCTAATGTTTGCTTGCTGCATGGTTGTTGCTATGATTTTTGTGCATCCAATGACTGATTATGACAGCAGCATATCTTCTGTTTGTGCACTTCAATAATTTTCAGATTTCAGGCACAATCCATGTGAGTGCGTAGCAACACATGTACAAGTGTGTATATGTATTGTATGCGGTAGAATGCTAGGCACAAACACAATGGACTATTACCATTTTAACAGTTTATGATGATGGGACAATAGTATACGCTTGTCTGAGACTCTAAAGTTCAGAAATTAGAGTTTGTGTTGTAAATCCCAATCATTGGCCTGCTTCACACGGATCTGCCTGTCATCACGTATCTAAGTAAATGATTGTCCCTTCTTCGTGTCTGTGGCAATTACTTGTAAAGCTTTGAGTTTGTTCAGTATGATAAGAAATAATCATAAGCTAATTAAAATCAAATACTAGTGCCAGGAGTATCCCTTGAAGAGAAAGAAAGAAATATCTTTCAACAATAGTTTCATAATGTGAGCTGAAGATGTATGCCAGGTCTGTTGGGGAAATTTCTAGTGGAATTTGTGTGGAAATGGAGGTGTTCTACGTATATGGTTGAAAGTTGGATAAAAGTAAAGGAAACCAGTATTTTATGGATGAGATTCATTATTTGCTTCTTTTCAGGCCTCTACTTCAAAGGACATTTTAAGACTAATCCCTATTATTTATGTTTTATTCTTTCATTCAGCTTAATTTTGAAGGGTTGTAGATTAGCCAGTTTAGATCCCTGGTCAGGTTTATAAAGACATGATTTCCTCGGTTGTTCTCATTGCAGTGGCTGGAGTTTTTGTCAATGGGTGGTTTAGATGTGTAAATAACATTTCATATAGTTTTTTTCCTGTATTTAACGTTATTTTTGCCTCTCCAGTGGACTTCTGGTCCACATTTGTATTTGCCTTTTACTCTGATGTATTGCTCTGTTTCCCATCAAAAGATATGGTTGGAAGTCCAAATCTTGGGACTGATATGTATATATCTAGATAGTTAAATCACATATCTAAGTACAGGTAAGTTTTATATTATGACATTGATATCCAAGATCTTGTTTATTCAGTTTCTGTTACAGGCTAAATAAATGCATAATATGAATGTTGTGACATGTTATATTGCATTGGAGATGTATAATTTATATTAACACAAGTCTTTTTGTGTTTCAGGATTGTGGTTGGCAGTTTGTTGCAATGTCGGGGTGCATTGTTCTCCCATAATCGTTGTGAGTTATTCAGATTGTTTGTATCCTGCCGGAGGACCCTGAAAAATATAATTATGGTATCTTGTGAAGAGAAGGCAGAATGTAGTCAATCATCACTTATTCCGATGCTTTCTGAGGCACATTTTGTTTTGTGGCTTTTCAAGTCAGTATTCCTGGTGATTGGCCCTCAAGAGTCACTTACAGATGATTGCTTTCAGGAAGTTGGAGATCTGATCTTTTCATTGATGGATCACACATCTTACATATTCGCGACGTTGAGCAAATACCATTTTAGTAGTGCAATAGATTCTTCTATCGTTTCTGAGAAGCCTCATAAAGAACAACCTAGTTCCCATGTCGGAAGTGAACATGATAATTTAAACAAAAGTGGCCCATGTTTTGATTCCTCCAAGGTTGAAGCTTGGAAAAATATGTTCCTTGTGTTTGATAGTTTAGAGGAAGAGGCACAAAGCTTACTTAATTCTTTGAAGGATGCTGTTTGTGATGGAAAATTGGATGTGAAAGCTGTAAATCTGAATAACTTATCTTTGGTAGTTTCCTGCTTTAGTAGGATTTTGTGGGGCTTAGCTTCTGTTGTGAATCACATTGATGCAGAAAGTAGTGATAAAGGGAAATTGCTGAGGTGGAAATCCGAACCTATCTCTAAACTCAACCTCAGTATCAATATATTTTCTGATTTTATTAGTTCTTTTCTACGGATTTTGGTTCTTGAGGATGGTCAGCCACCGGGAAGTTCTTGTGATGCTCAAAGTTTTCAAAACTTGGACTTCTGTAGTGATCCAGTCGTTTCAGGGGAGCTTTCACTCGATAATTCCAATGCTAAGACCAAGAGTTCATGCGATAAGCAGCATGAAATATTAGGAGCTGCAAGGACCTGCTCAGCATCATTTGATATTGATGATGACTCTAGGATGGCTGGTGTTGGAAACAATCGGTCACAGTTGGAAGATGTAAACAGTTCTGCCAGTTTTATGGCTGAAGGTGATTTGCTTGAGCTTCAATGTTTAAAAAGGCACTTCTTGCAAGGCATGCTGAAAGGCGCTCATCCTGAATCAGCCAATTTGCTGAGGCAGCTATTAGTTGCTGCTGCAGCTATTTTGAGGCTAAACCTGCAGATTAGCAGCACTCCTTTCTCTTCAAGCTTGATGCCTACTTCTGTTGGCATCTCAAAATTCTTGCTGTCACAGCTAGCGGACATGGTGGAAGTGCCACAATTTACTTTTGTTTGGTTAGATGGTGTTCTCAGGTATCTGGAAGAATTAGGGATCCACTTTCCATTAACTAATCCTACCTTGACCAGAAATTTATATGCTGACCTGATAGAGCTACACTTAAGGGCGATAGGGAAGTGCATATCTTTGCAGGGAAAAGAAGCCACTTTAGCATCGCATGAGAGAGAGTCTAGCACTAAGATACTTGACGGCAGTGTAGGCTTATCTGAAGTGTCTCTTTCACATGGGTCCCACTGCTTGGATGAGTTTAAATCTGGGTTGAGGATGTCTTTCAAAGAGCTGATAAAGAAACCATCAGATTTACATCTGCTGTCTGCAGTGCAGGCTATAGAGAGAGCACTAGTAGGAGTGCAGGAAGGCTGCACAATGATCTACGAAATAAATACTGGAAGTGGAGATGGTGGCAAGGTTTCTTCAATCGTTGCTGGTGGCATTGATTGCTTGGATCTAGTTCTAGAATATGTTTCAGGTAAGGTTAGATCAGTGCATCTACAAACTCATAGATAGAATTATTTTGTTGTATAAACTAATGTGTCTCTGATTATTCCATTCTGTTTCTGGCAGTAATTTTTTATTTGAGGGTGTTTTAAGTTGCATGTAGACCTCTTTGCGGATTTTGCAAGTGAATATCACATCTAGCAGTCCCTCAAGGTCAAATGGTTAAGTCTACCAATAAAAAACTCTTTAAGCACGTAGGACTTAATTTATTCACTTTGAATATGATAGCATTAGTTTCATTACTCCCTCTTGATTAGCTTCAGTTAATGCAATTGCACAAGAAAAGGGTATATACAAAGGTTGATATAATAAAGCTATATTGTTATGCATGTTGACTTCTTGAAGAAGTCTTCTGCAACATCCAAAAACAATAATATGCTCATCAAATGGGTGCTTCAAATGCGATAGAAAGACTAAGTGGTGATAGATCCATTCCCTTTTGACATCTCTCAAAGTACTTTGTCATTTCCAATTATGCAAATGCTGCTCAGTCTAGGTTGATGTGATGCTACTGAAATTTCCTTTTCCTTAATTATTTCTTAAACTTGGTTTTATCTGTGTTTTTTCCTTAATTTTTTTTACATATCTGTTCTAATCATTGATTTGTATTATAGGTCGCAAACGGTTAAATGTGGTTAAAAGGCACATTCAGAATTTCATTGCTGCTTTGGTCAACATAATTGTGCACTTGCAGAGTCCATTAATTTTGTATGAAAAACAAATTAGCTATAAGAGGGAGGATGGTCCAGATCCAGGATCGGTTATTCTTATGTGCATTGAAGTGCTGACAAGAATTTCTGGAAAACATGCGCTGTTTCAGATGGATTCATGGCATGTGGCACAATCTTTACGCATCCCTGCAGCACTTTTTCAAAATCTCCTTCAGCTTAGAACTTCAGAGGCTTCAGTTCCATCTAGTTCTGCAATGTTTGTGGATAAACAAGATAGTGGTACTGTCGCAAGCCTGAATTCCTTCACTGTGGATAGGAAATTCTCAATAAAGCTGTTTGCCGCATTGTGCAGGCTACTATATACCATTCTGAAGCATCACAAAAGGTGACTCTTGCCTCCTTATTTCAGTCTATAAATAACCTGGTTATTTTGTTTTCATAATATCGGGAATAGATTATTGACCAGGACCAGAAAGGGGAATAAAAGAAACATGAAATATGAGTTTTTAAGTGGGCTAGGTTTGCCAAGCATACAACTGAAGGATGTACTGTTTTGTACTGGATTCATCTGTTGCGTAGTTTGGTTATATATGTAAATATGAACATTATATGTTCAGATTGTTGTTTTTCTGATTCTTAGTTTTCCAACATATTCTTTCTATTTCTATATTTTATTTCTGGTTCTTTTCCCATACATGTAGCCATTATACGCTGTTCTAATTATTGCATAATTTCCAGTGAGTGTGAGCAGTGCATTGCTCTCCTTGAAGAATCTGTACGTGTTCTTCTTCATTGCTTGGAAACAGTGGATACTGATTTAGTGGCCAGAAAATGTTATTTTTCATGGGAAGTACGGGAGGGTGTAAAATGTGCTAGTTTTCTACGAAGGATATATGAAGAGGTGAGTGATGTAGCTTTGGAACCACACATATATTTTGAAATTTCTGATACATTATACATGCTTTTAGGTTATTTTCAACATTATCAACATTATCAACATCATCTAAATGTTTGAAGAATTTATTCCTCTTGGACATAGCTACACTGTTTCCTTTTAGGATGATCATTTGTTGAATGGATACTTGTCAATAATGGCCAGTGCCATTTGATCCTCCACCTGGCCCTTCTTCACAGTCAAGCTTCAAATTAGTTTTACTTGGCAGATGATTAATGTGACTTTGATCTTGGAAATAAGAAGCAGTTGACAGTGAATGACATAATACACAATTTGTTCTCTATATTTTTCAGGTAAGACAACAAAAGGATGTCTTTGGCCGGCATGCTTTCAAATTCTTATCCAATTACATATGGATTTATTCAGGATATGGTCCCCTTAAATCCGGCATCAAAAGGTAGTGCCTGGCATCTTATCTTGATCTTACTTTTATTATCATGGTGTTAATATGACTCTTTTTGTTAAACTGAAATGGTAGACCTGGTGCAACATAAAAACTGATTTCTTTCTTATTGAATTGGCAGGGAGATAGATGAAGCTCTGAAACCAGGTGTATATGCTTTAATAGATGCTTGCTCTGCAGATGATCTTCAATATCTTCATACTGTATTTGGAGGTAAGCAATCTTGAAATGATCAAGACTTAAAAAAATACATTACATAAAGGATGATATCATGCTCCAGTCTAACTTTCTTCTATTATTGTTCTTTTCATAGAGGGTCCTTGCAGAAACACTCTGGCATCGTTGCAACATGATTACAAACTAAATTTCCGATATGAAGGAAAGGTTTGATTTGTTTTTCTTACTCTGGTGAAATATATCGGCAAACATTAAGTTGGGCCATCAGTGCATCTAACACCTTCGAATAGCATCATGAGATTGTAGTGGCTATCCAAGAAGACAGCATGCAGTTTCTTGTTTGTCAAAATCGATACGTTCCCTTGATCCTGGGACCAGTTGCAGCAATTTTTCAATCAGCTCCTGGCAAGTGACTTCCATAATCATCAAAATTGTTGTTAGCATTGGGTTTGTAATGATGATAAGTGTTATCGCATAGTAAAAAGATTAAAGGCACCTATAGGTTAGTGGTTAAAGGAGTAGAGACACCAGACCACAAAGTTTTTGAGGCCCTAGGTTGATGAAAAAGTAGATGAACAAAATTATTGCTCTTTGCCTCTAGTGTAATCAAATTCTTTCCAAGTTGTATATATAATTTTGTAATTCTTTTCATGTGGATAAACAAAATGACATGCATTGTTCTGTTTTGGAAATCATCCTTCAGCCATCTTTTCGAGCAAATTTTAACTGTCAACATTTAGTAAAAAATGGTTTTGATGAATCTGGTCAAATTGTGTTATCAATTTGTTTGAAAATTGTTAATACAAACTGTTATATATATATAAATATAAAAATTCTGATATACAAATCGATATGACATTACTCTTTTATTGGTACATAGCTTATTATATTACGTTTATTAACTTTATTTTATTTTTAAAAACTTTGATCCTTCGATTTATCTTATGAAATATTAGTTTATATGTACGAGTTGTAAATACAATTTACATGTTCTTTAGACTATTGCGGTGTGTTTAGAAGAAAACGTTATCCGGATGATGAAGCTAGAATTTGAATGCCAAATCTTTAGTTAGGGTATTGTTTATTATCACCCATTCTCCTTTAAAGATAGTAAGTCAAGAAAGCAAAAGTAGGTTAAAAGAGGAATTGGTGTTGCCCACATTTGAAAGCTAGGAAACAACAAAAGGAACCGCCAAGTGCCAAGAGGAGAATGGGGAGGGAGGTTACATTTAATACTCAGTCAAGGTCTTATCCAATCTTTGATTGTGTCAGAATTTTCCATGGTATCAGGATCGTCTGTCCCAAGTTCTCTCAACTTTCAAAGACAAAACTCTTCACCGTGTATTCACCTATGCAATAAAATTTGAACATTAAAGTTAAAATACCCATTAAAAATATCTATTATAATCCAAAGTGCATCAATTAGAGGGAAGTGGGATAAGTAGTAGTGGCCTACTGGGGTAGCACTGATTATGAGACCATAAAATAATCTATTGTATTTTTTATTTTTTGTTAAAATCATATCATATTCAACATCAGCGATCCAAAGCCCTCATGATATCAGGAAATCAACGATCACAATCACCCATCACAAAGCTTATCCCATAGTCGGCAACCTATCAAATCAGACACCTACTTACTTTTTCTTGCTATAAGTTCACAAGCCTTCCATCATTTAACCACCTCTTGAGTTTGTCAAATGCTCAGAAATGGGTTATTACAGAAGAAACAGCATCTTTGATTCATTTACTCTGAGCCCATTACCATATCCAGTGCTCTTAATCCTAGCAGTGTTACTAATTTTCTTCAGCATATCATGGTATTTCAGCTATGAATCAGTTGTTGAAAGTGCCGAAGAGCAAATGGGTTGGATGCTTTTTGCAACACCAGTAGCTTTGATACTCCTTGTTCGTTGGTTGTCATCTTGGGACAGTGCTGATATGTTCTCCTCCTCTCCGTGGGACAAACGCCGGCGAACCCACCACCGTCCTTCGGAGGGGAGCTCCCCCTGGATCGTTGCTGCCTTGATTGTGTTGCTGCTGATTCTGGTGCAGTATCAGTCTATTTTTCTTGATAGCTGGTTTTTTTGATGCTAAGCTTAGAAGTTTTACTTTGTGCTTTTTATCATATGCTATTAAAAAAAAAGTGCGTTTTGTGAATATTAGATAAAAATATAGGTAAATAATTTATACATATGCAAGTTTATACAGTTGTAAATAATGGAGGGTGTGTTTTATATATAGTTATATATAGTCATAGTTATGTTTTAAGGATCTACAGCATACTTTCTGTGTTTGATCACTTTAGATTATTTAGTTTCCTTGTTTGTTTGCCGAGAAAACTGAGGAAAAAGATAGAAATTATGGTCATCTTTGAAGCCTTTTCAGTTTTGTTTCATGTTCTAGCTATATCTAGCAATTGAAATCTTGAAAGTGGCTAATAGCAGAGATGTGGTTCTCTATGTTACGGCGAGTGATATTTTTGTAATATATTAAAAATCATATGTAAATAAAATTTATAATATAATTTTATTAAATAATCTTGTGGAAATTGGTGAAACCAAAAACCTGTTTCTTTGTTTGGAGAACGACTCATTCCTAATTTCGTAGAAGTAATAATGGTTGCAAAGAACAAGTTACCACTCACTTAAGCTTCAAGCAAAATGGTCAATTCATTGAAAGAATAAGAAAATGAAATGGTAAAATAATAGTCGTTGGCAAATTTTGAGTGGACATAAAAGTCTTAATAATAAGAGTCCAAAGGGTATATATATATATTTCAAATCCTACCAAAATCTAATTTATAACCAAAATCCCTTGTTAGCTTCGTTGTGTCCAAAAATGTCAATTTCCACCCAAAAAAAAAAGAAAAAGTGTTTCTCTCTTCTCAATGTGTTTAGACTAATTTTAATTTGAATCATGGTTACTACATAGTTGGTAACTCTTTGAAAGGTGGGAACTCCTCCACAGCTTAGGAACCATTTCTATTTTAAGTCGATCAATGAATTCTTGTATTTATGAATTCGACTTCTAAGTTGTATTTTGAGTAATTTAATAGTTTAAATACATCACCGTATTGTAATTTATCTTTTACTTCTTTTGGGTAATCTTCATTTTCTTTCATTCGTATATTCATGTATTTTGAGGTTTATTCTTTGTAAAATTTAATATATGTAAAATGATATAGTTATCCATAAAAACATTATCTGAAACACAATCATTGTAGCATTTAAATTTAAAATAAAATAAAGTAATTTGTTAAAAAAATAAATATTTAATTTAAATAATAAATTTGCAAATGTACTAGGAAAGCAATACCTTCAAGCCGAGCATTTCTTTTAACATTCTTCACTTACAACTACAATGTCTGTTGTCAGTGTACAGTAGATCTTATAGGTAATATTCGAGCAAAATGTTAATGGAGAGAAGAAGGAAGAAAAAGTAAAAAAAAAATTATTATAAAATTGAAATTTAAAATTATATCAATTTGATAGAAAGTTTGAAGAATATATTCAAAATTTTTTTTGATCATATAGTTAACTAATTTCAAATGATATATTTATTAAAATGTTTTTAATTTTTAAGTATATATAAGAGAAAAGAAGAAGAAAGAAAATAGAGGATTAAAAAGAGAAAAAATAGAGAAGAAGAAAAAGAAAGAGAGCGGACAAGAAAATAAAAAGGAGAGTAACAAACGACAAAAAAGAAGAAAAAGAAAAAAAAGAGAAAGAGGAGGAAGAAAGAACAAGAGCAAAGAATAGAAGAAGTAAACAATTATTTTTTATTAATATAAAAAGATAAATTATATTTTTACTCTTTGAGAAGACAAAAAAATTATTTTTTTATTAGTTTAAAACTATAAATTATAACTTTATTGTTAGAGATGTTAAAAACAATATTGAAAGTTAATGGATTAAAGGCGAAATTTATAATAAATTTAAGAATTGAGTGAAGATTGTAGATATATGAAGAGCACAAAACGAAAACTACTATATATTTTTTTTACACATTTTATTTTTTTATAATTTTTAATATAATAAAAATTAAAGAGTTGTACTAAAAAAATTAATTTTAAAAAAATAATAGGGTGTAATATTTAAAAGTATTTACATGACTAAAAAAGATCCAAAATTTCAATTATTAAAACCGACCACATGCTTTGTTGGTCCACTAATAATTGGAGGCAATGACATGACCCATCAAAGAGAAGAGTGTTTTGCTTTTGGTTGTGGGTAGAAATGGAAACCCACTAAGTCCACTATCCTCCAAACCACCCACTGGGCCCTCTGGGCCCCTTCGACTATCCTTAATCATTTCGTGATCAATAATTAATCTAAAAGATTATGTTAACGTGCATTTTAAGAACATTTATTAAGGAGACTTTTTGTGCTGAAATTTTTCTTTTTCTTTTTCTTTTTTTTAAAAAAAGTAATATTTTGACTACAATTTTTCATTAAAAAAATACAAAGCTTTGTCTTTATATATCATTTGATATTGAAATTCCCTTTAATATATGTCCATGTGAGAATAAAAAGTTATAAATGTAATTATAACTTCTTGTTTGTAATTTCGAAATAATTCAATCTTCCCTCTTAAGTTTGAGATAAATTAATTTGATTTTATACATTGTGTGGGATAAGACAACTTATATAAGAAAATAAGTACAATTTAATAATGTTTAAATTGAGAGATATTCTGTCTTTAATTTGTAATTGTTGTGAAATAAAATCACTATAAATTATAAATGATTGAATGAGTAATAAATATTAATTATCACATAAAAATTGACATTTTACAAACATATTAACTACTCTATTTTCAAAATTAAGCAAAATTATAAAATTACAAATATGCCTTGATATAAAAGATTGTGCAAACATTTTGTTTCAAAGCCAAGCTCTCTCTTTGTACATACATATAATACATAAAAGGCTTCCAAGAGACTTCAAGCTCAAACAAACTTAGCCTATACACACACATATGCCTTTAAAATGAGTATATGCTATTACGAGATTCATTTTCTGGTATATATTTATGTCTGCTTTAACTTGCTCCAAACCATTTTGAATGAAATGAAGACTGATAAGAAAGCAACACCAAAAGAACCACAACCAAGATGGCAATCCCCCATGGTATGCCACCACCCTGCTGCATTGAAGATCCATGTTCGGTGCGCGATACCCGAAAGATGTAACTCCAGTTTGATGAATAAGAAGCTATGATGAATATCAGCAAAATTGGTAACAATATGAGAAATAGCTGAAAGTTGATTGTTGTGAGATGCAACTGAGCCTTGTAGCCTGTGTATTGAGATAGCCACAACAAGATGATAACAATGCCGAAAATGGTGAGTAATGCTGGTGGTGGTGAAGAGATTGAGGCCAAGGTTTGTCCTGTCCACCCTTGTTTCCACTCTGGTCCTCTTCTCCTTGGGTAGAACCACTCCATTGTTTTGTTTAATTCTCTCTGTTTTGAAGGTGTTAATATAAGAGGATTAAAGGGTTAATGTGATTTTGTATATGTAACGTTTGCTTTGGAATAAATGCTTTGAGTGTAGAGATTGGCTTGGAAACTTTTTCAATGGATTTATGCTCACTCTTGTGTTTGATTCCCATATTAAAAGCTTGTAACTGAGATACGAGTTCATGGAATTTCCATGTTATTTGAGCTTTTTTCATGCATAAGCAAACAGATGTGAAGGAAAGTGATGTACTAAAAGAGAATTTATTCTTAAATCTTCACTGAAATGGTTGTTTTGCATTTGGGTTAAGCTCTATTCACTGAAATATTTCTACTATTTCCGTAATTCAAAATACAAAAATGAAAATAGAACAGAAAACTAAGAAAAAAAGGCACATCTTGCTCTGATTGAACCACAGCATACTGACAGTCTATACTTTTGAAAACGTTCAGATACACTGTACTTATCTCTGTATATTGGGCATCAAAACCAAGTTAGAGGCTCTGTTGAAAACTTGCGCCCACCGACCCAATTTACTGTTAAACTGTTTTGTTTGGTGCCAAATCCTGCAACTCCCTCAACAGGCATACGATTAATTTGATTACCAGGGAAGGAACATAAGATCCCATTTAGCAGTTTGTTACTTCTGTAAACGACACTCAAAATTCATTATATTGTAAAGAATGAATTAACTGCCTAAGCATAGCCACATTAAATGCCAATGTTCTGACATGGAAACTGTGTGCAAACACTTGGAAGACAATCATATAATGATGCATCTCAAATTGGAAATAGAAAAAATTGATGAGCACACATCGTTAAAGAGAAAGTAAAAGTTACCCATACGAGTCCAAAGTGCCAAATGATGCCTTAACCAGGCATCTTGTGTGATCACCATTCTTGGGGGAGTGGGAGCATCCTCAGTCTTTCTGGGATCATCAATACATTGTGGCAGTCTTGAATGCTGAAATATTTGAGTCTAGGCATAGCTCCCGACTCCACCTCCAACGTCTCTAACAAGCGCAACCAAGAAAGCCGTAGAACTTGGAGGTGGGAGAAGCATTTTCCGGAGAACACCATTTTGTTGCCGCAGAAGGAATCACTTCCCAGTTCAAGAATAGTTAGACTCGATAACTGTTCCAATGCTGGTATTGACTCTTCCTTGAGAAATGAACCATATAAGATCAGGATGTAAAGATTTGGTGGAAACCCATCAATAATTCCTGGTAGATTCTCTATTTTTCCGTCTAACTTCAATTTGATGAGATGCAGAAATTGGGAAAGGGGAAGCAGTGCATTGAAGCCTATGTTTGTCTGCAATGTTAAAGATCGAAGGTTTCTCAAATGCAAGATGAAATCCATATTTGTATAAGGTATCTCACGTATCTCCAACTCTCTAAGGTTAGTCAAATTCGTTGAATCAATTTCAACCCACTGTTGAAAATTGACGCACTTGAGAGTTTGGAGGCTAGTTAAAGTGCTAATCTGAAGGGGTCCATGAGGGCAAGCAATGAGATGCCTTAACTGATGAAGCTTACATATCTGAGCAGGAAGCTTCAAGCGAGAATTACCAGTGGCAACTAAGGTTTTTAGGTTCCGTATGTTGCCTATGGACGGAGGGAACTCCACCAGACTACTGCTTTTGCACCCAAAGTACCTCAGGTGAATCAGTTTTCCTATCAAATTAGGCAGCCTCACCACTTTTCCTGATGGACCGGAGCGTTCAATTCTAGTATCCTCCAGCTTTAGCACCCTCAGAAATCTGAGTCTTGAACATAAAATTTTCAAATGCTTTACGTTGAGTGACTCAAGATCAGGGTTGAAAAACAAAAGTGATCTCAGCTGTGGATTTATATGTTCCGATGAAACATACCTTTTGTTCCCAGAAGCAACGACTTGTCTACGAATCAATGAGGTAGAAGATTGACAGAGATTTATTTTCTCATGATATATATCAAGAAAATCTAAAGCCTTGGCCTTTTTTATTGCAAGTTCTCGCAAAAGATCATGGATTCGACATGTCTTGACCCTATCCAAATATCTTTCAGCTATTTGAATCATGCTCCTATCAATGAGCTCTTTCAAGTATTCCTCAGCAACATCCTCCATTTCTTCTTCACCCTGTGGTATAAACCCCTCTGCTATCCACAATTGGATCAATTTTTCTGTGTCGATCAGAGAATCTTCAGGAAAAAGGCTCAAATAGAGAAAGCATGACTTCAACTGATATGGAAGTTCGTCATAGCTTAAGGCTAATATGGAAGAAACATGATCTGAATCTTTTGTCAAATGCCACCAAAGGTGATTCTTTACCGTGTGCCATTCATGTAGTTGTCTTTTTGATAGCAATCCACCCAATACTATTATTGCAAGCGGTAATCCACCACATTTTTCCACCATCTCTCTTCCGGACTTCTCTAATCCTGGAGGACAGTTACCTGCTTGACCATCAGCAGTATCTGGAAAGGCTTTTGTACAAAACAATCTCCAACTTTCCTCTTGATTCAAAAATCGAAGCTTGTGAACAAAGTTCTTCTCATCTGTGATCGTAGCAACATCTTTTTTGCGGGTAGTTATTATGATCCTACTTCCGTTCCTATTATCAGGGAGGGCCCTTCTCAAGCTTTCCCAAGCTTGCTTGTCCCATATATCATCAATAACTAGCAAGTATCGCCTCCCTTCCAAGAACTCATAAAGATGTTGTTCCAAGTCATCTTCTGTCAACTTTTCCATCAATTCCAAGTCCTCTTTTGTTGGCTTCCGAAAAGATTTTATTGTTTTCTGAAGAAGATCATGAGTCGTGTACTCCTGAGATACACAAACCCAGGCACGCCAATCAAATCTTCCTTTTACATCAATAGAATTAAAAAGCTTCCTAGCAAGAGTCGTTTTTCCCAAGCCACCCATACCCAATATCGAAATGACACTAAGTTGCTGCTCATCCTTAAGCAGCTGTTCGACTAACATGGTTGTATTCTCCTCAAAACCAACAACTTGCTCATTGCCTGCGATGGAGGAGGTCCTTCTTATATGCCTAAATCTTTCGGTCAAATTGCTGCTCCTTTCCACACTGCCGACAGTTCTAATACCATAAGTTTCTGTACTACGAGATATATCAATGATCCTCTGCTTCAGTTGTTCTATATCCTTGCCAATGCCATATAGATTCACCCCTCGGTTAAATATGCAAGAGTACCTCTTCACAGAAGCCAAAAATCCTCTCCCTTCTTCAGCTGACTTGAGCATGAAGGTGTCTACAATATCCTCAATATCGTAAGCAGCATCTCTAACTTCAGATACCCAGAGGCGCACTCCATCATCAGTGTCCAGCCGTTGATCTGCATCTTTCAGGAAACATTGCATTCTTGTCAACTCTCTCTGCAGCCACTGGATTTCATCTCTCACTCCATGCAAGAATACTGCTTCTTGATTGATTAAATCCGCGAGTCTTTGCACAGCATAGAGAATTACAGCTTCAGCCATCTTTTGTGTTTTGTTTTTCTCTCCAACAAAAAAGGGGTAGGAAGATGATAGATGCTCTTTCTCCAAATGCTGAGTGCAAATATAAGATCTCCTCAAATCCTCCAACAGGGTAATTGTTTGAAAAACATTGAACTCAGATGTTGTAGATTCAATATTTCCAAGGACTTTCCGATGTTCTTACATCGAACATCACACACCATAATCATCAATAGTATATGCTTCGGGTATGAAAAAGCTCAGGCAACCATGCTTCTGTGAAGGAGATAACGTTGAAGGAAAAAGCCATTAGACCCCCCTTAGGTTTTAGTGAATTACCCATTACTTTTTTAAGGTTTTAAAAATATTTCCGTTATATTTTTTCATTAATTAAGATGACAGAAAAATATAAATGTTAAGGATAAAATAATAAAATAATAATACACTACAGTCAACTAATATTAAAAAAAAGTCCTAGACCCCTCAAGTTTTAGTAAATTACCTATTACTTCCCTAAAATTTTAAAAATACCCCGTTATATTCTTCCCGTTAATTGAGATGACGAAAAAATTTAAATTTTTAGTTAAATTATAATTATACCCTTCAATCAATAATGAGACAATAGATGGAGAACTACATTACAGACATGAGATTCATATCTTAAACATAGGTCCATATAACAGTAATTTTTTGTGATTTGGTGAAAAAATTAAAATAATTTGAAAAATAATTATTTTATTTTTATTGTGAAATAAATATATAATTATTTTCCTTTTGTGTTAAATAAATATTTAAAGAAATCATTATTATGTAATTAAATAATTATTTTATTTTTATGTTAAGTAAGTGCTTATAAAAATAATTAATATGTAAATTCAATTTATAATTATTTTTTGTTTGTGTTAAATAAATATTTAACGAAATAATTATTATGCAAGTAAATAATTATTTTATTTTTATGTTAAGAAAGTACTTATAGAAATAATCATATGTAAAATAAATAATTATTTTATTTTTATATAAAGTAAGTATTTATAGAAATAATTATTATGAAAAGTAAACATATTTATTTTATTTTTATGTTAAGTAAGTTTTTATAGAAATAATTATATGTAACATAAATAATTATCTTATTTTTATATAAAGTAAATATTTATAAAAATAATTATTATGTAAAGTAAATTATAATTATTTTATTTTTGTGTTAAGTAAATATTTAATGAAATAATTATTATGCAAAGTAAATAATTATTTTATTTTTATGTTAAGTAAGTATTTACATAAATAATTATTATGTAAAGTAAATATATAATTATTTTATTTTTATATAAAATAAATATTTATAAAAATAAATAATTATTTACGTTACATATAATATTAGTTGATTGTAGTGTGGTATTATTTTACTATTTTACTCCTAAAATTTATATTTTTCCATCATTTTAATTAACAGAATGATGTTACAGGATATTTTTAAAATTTTAGGGAAATAATGTGTAATTTATTAAAATTTGAGGGAGATCTAAGACTTTTTTCTGTTGTTTTAAGGGTATAATTTTAATTTAATTAAAAATTTAAATTTTTCTATTATCTCAATTAACGAAAAGATGAAACAGAATATTTTTAAAACTAAAGGGGGTAATGGATAATTTATTAAAATATGAGCGGGGTCAAGAGCTTTTTCCCAACGTTGAATTAGTAAAAGCATACTTATTCAACTCTTCCTGGATTCCAATATATATATATATATATATATATATATATATATATATATATATATATATATATATTTTAAAAAAACCCTAAGCAAAAGCTTAGAACAAATATATTAACAAAGGCCAAAAAAATATACAATGGAGGAGGAATCACATGAGGCTATGAAGAATTAAAAACAATATACATACATATACAACAAACCTAATCAACTCAAAAAAGAAAGAAATAATGGTCCTACCACTAAAAATAACTATAATCATCAATTTGTCTAAAATTAACTATAATCATCAATTTGTCTGAACATATAATATTTACAATTAATTGTTATTCAACTCATCATCATAACTATATAACTTTTTTAATAGCTTTAGCAGACATGATGCAAGTAGATAACATAAAAAATTCAAGAGTTTGTATTGACCTAGAAATTTCAACCTTGAAACAGTTCCCATTTGAGATATGGATGGCCATTGCCTTTCAGCACCGGAAAAATGGCTCCCAAGCAAGTTTTTTTCTTTTGTCTGCTTCTCAGTCCTTCCCTTAATACTATTTTATTGATTGTATTTTTTTATTTAATAGTAAAACTTACAGTTTCGGTAGCTCTCTTGTCAAATGCAATTATACATTGTCATAGAAGGTAAAAGGAAAATATAGACATTGGACAAACTAGATCACACACTATAGTAAACTTCCAAAAAGTGAGGAGTTTATGCTCGATTAGGCACCCTGATTATGATGTTGGTATGTTGTTAAGGCTGATAAAAATGCGGTTCAAATCCAATTTTTAAAAATTGGATTGGGTCAAAAAATTAAGCTTTAAAAATTTAAAAAGAAAATTATCAATTTTTTGTTTACAAGTTGAGTCAAAATCCAACTCGATTCAGTCCGATTTTCAATTTATTTGAAGTTCGAACGATTTAAAATTGATCCTGGCCTAAATCCATGTTCGGCCCAGTTTATATTTAGGGTTGAGTTTAACCCGACTCTAAAAAATTGAGTTTATCAAGCCTGAATCGAGCCCAAATTTTTTTGCCTATGCCTATATGTTGCTGATTATAGTGCCACGATTCTTAGAAGGACAAAGGTCATTGATGCAGCATATGTCAAAAAGGACGTTGTGCACTCGTTTAGACAAGGTATACCTCATTTTTTACCAGAAAAAGAAAACTTTCGCATCTATTGGCTTCTATTTGCATTGATTTTAAGTTCATTTGGTATATTTTTCAAATAAATTTTTTTAGAGTAAATTATAGAATAGAGGTGGTAAATGGATCGTGTTATATCGGCATAGCCCACAAAAAATAAGTCTATGTGAACTCTCGAGCTAGACTAGTATAGCATATGCAATAAAGTGAATAAATTCAACTCAGTCTATGGCATGGTTACTATGTGTGTGGAGTCAGTTCGGCTTGTTAGAAAGCAGCTCAAACATGACCTATGAGCTCATATGAGTTATACAGTAATTATGAACAATACTTGTAAATAGTGAAATAGTTTTATTATACATAATAAATAATAACTAATTTTTTACTATTTATGAGTTAAACAGTAGCCTATAGGCTTTTTTTGTTAGCCGATCACAATATGATAATTATTAACGACATGGAATGGTTCAAGGACTTTTTTTCGACCCAATCTATGAATAGTATTAGTGCCAATCAAGTTGGTACTATTTATAAGTAGGCGATGCCATACTTGAAGGGACCCTCTCATTTTACCACCTCTATAATATAGTTTTTATAAATAGAATTTTTAACAAAAATTTATTAATCGTTTACTTGTACAAATAAATTTTGAAAATATTTAGGTAATTATTTAATAGATAAATTTAAAAAAAAAAGAATATTTTAGATAATCTCACTTTTTAAAAAAGTTAAAAAATTCTTCTACTAAAAATTAAAATTTTAAATTTCTTTTAGCTAAAAATAATAATTTTTTAATTTTTTAAAAAAATTTCAGTATCAACCAAACAAACGTTTAAAAATTTTAAAAAAATTTTATCATTAAATTTTTTTTTATTAATAAATAGGTTCGAACCAAACGGGTACTAGTGTTCCAAGTGGAGGAATTCATTATCTTCTTTTGATTCATAAAAATTTCACCAGATGTACAAAACCACCAACGCCCCCCAACTATTTTCCATTTTTAAGGTTATTGAATGATGTTAACCAAGTCTTTACTCAGTAAGTTATTTTACTTTCACAAATAGTCCTACGAGTGAATAAGTGATTTATAAACATCAACTGCCAAATAAAAGTGAATAAATCAAGCACATCAATTACAAACATTGGCTTAGTTTAGACCATAACATGTTTCGCAATATGTTGTTGCAAAGTTGTAGGAACAAATCCACGAAAGGTCTCATCATCGAACTCCTATGTGGCATAATCCTCTAGCTGTTAATATGCTAACAATACACAGAGTTCTAAAAGTTAGAAAACAAAGACTCAGCATACACAAATTCCACTAACATCCTAACAGAGTTTAACTTCCTTTAATATGATATTTCCAGCAACAAATAAAGATAAGAGACGAGTTTCAAATGGCATGTGTTACAGTAATGAGCATTTGGACGATCCTGTAAACAAGTAAAATGAACTTCATACTAGGGAATAATTAGAATAAAGTGCCAAAGTTTAATTAGTAAACCCTATGTTGCATTACACCAGGAAAACAAAAACAAAAACAAAACTTAAAAAGAGAAGCCATGACCCCATCAAGATAACTTTTTATTGATCTCCTTTCTTATAGAAAATATGTTCAATCCACAATAGTAAACCGGCAGGAATTTCCTCTCTTTCCAGGAAGGACAACAAACAAATAAATAAACAATCAAAACTTGTTTGAACAAAGCAGCGCCTTAGGTTGGTTACACTAATTAGCTTCAAAGTGAAATAGATTCTCTTAGCCCTTTATTTGTTGTTCTTGCTAAAACCATGGTATAAATCAAGCAGCTACTTTCTTGGAGGTTACAGAGTTGACAATGGTGGCAAACTCTGGACCCTGCATCAGCAAAAAGCACAATATTATAACTAGTCCCTTCTAATTCATTGAACGATGGAACGGTCCGAACTATCCAGTGCGTCAACTTCAATCTATATAATCTTGAAAGAGAGAGACAAACCTTCAAGGAAGCACCACCAACGAGAAAACCATCAATATCTTCTTGTTTCGCTAATTCAGCACAGTTGCCTCCGTTTACAGACCCTGTAAAAGAGTTTCAGATGCCATTAGATTTTTAGAGTTGGCAGATATCATCAGATCTAGAAGACTTGGGACATCCTGCCAAAGTATAGCAAACCAATACACTGCAGAAACAATTTTTGTGGGAGGCTTTAGGTTCAAATGGTTGGGTAACATCACTGAAAAGAACATTTGTAACTGACCAAATGTTGTGAGGAAAAAAGATTGATGTCAAGATGATAGTTAAACAACTTATCACCATACATAATATAAGATAATGCTAACACAAAGGTCTACAACTTATTCAGGTTTCAAGTTTCATGAGAAATCTTGACAGGGATGCCCTCCAATTAGCACCAATATAACCAATTCATCTGCCCAGCATATTAAATGGAACCTTACCCTCAATCTAGAGAAAATATTGAAAACAATATCTCTTTGTAACTATTTTCAAGCCATCAAGTGAACCTTCTTTCTGTGGCTTGAGCAAGTCAAATCACTGTTACCATGTTCGTGTGATCATGAATCCACAAAATCAACAGCAGACTATAATTTATCCTTAGCAAAAAGTACAAGTCAGTGAGTTTTTCTCTCTTCTGGTGACATAGGCAATAAACATTTACTATACAAAGAACTATATTCCGCAGCAGCAAGCACCCAACAAAATATAAAAAAATGCATTAAAAGTACCTCCATATATAATACGTGTTTTAGAAGCAACTTCTGCTGAGACATTGTTTTTAAGCCAATCACGAACAGCAGCATGTACTTCCTGAGCTTGCTGTGGTGTGGCCACTTTACCAGTCCCAATAGCCCACACAGGCTCATATGCAATAACTACGTTATCCCAACCAGGTACAGCATCTGCACATGACAGAGATAGCCTAAGTTTGAACACAATCTTTTTCCTTCACAATGTAATCTAATATTGACTGAATATTATGAGAAAAGAAACATCGGCGGGAAAGTTACCTGAAAAGGCCTTTAATTGCTGAAAACAGACATCAAAAGTATTGCCTGCTTCTCTTTCTTGTAGCTGTTCCCCAATACAAGCAATGACTCCAAGGCCCTCACTCAAGGCATAAGCAGCTTTCTTTCCTATAAACTGAAATTGATATATTTTTAGTCAGGTTCTAAATGTAGTAGATGAACAAGAAAAACCAACACTCATCTGTTATCAGCAACCCCAAGAGGACAAAATTTTAGAAGTTTCACCTGATCATCTTCACCAATAACATGTCTGCGCTCAGAGTGCCCCAGAATTACCCACTTGCAGCCAATATCTTTTAGTTGTTCCACACTACAAGATGGATTATATTAATTATACAGCAACAGGGAGGCAACAGTGCAATAACACAACCAAAACCAACAACAAATGTCAATGCCTACATGAGGTAACGCTCATAAACAAAACAATTGCTCAATCACATAAAAATTGAAATCAAAAGATAATGGAAAACCCAGCATGGCGAAAGGTCATGTACCTCTAAGATTGGATAGGTGGAAATACATAGATATTAAAGATATTTGATAAAAGTTCTGGAGATGCTAATAATATTTAAGAAAAAAAGATCACGAAAAAATCCAGGTTCATCCTTTGCACAAAAGTAACCTGAAGAAATGAGTACCAATATCCAACTCAGTTTACCGTATTATCAACAAAAACCTATTAACTTGGTAAACAGCTTATGCTAAACATTAATATTTACATGAGTACTAGGAGAAAAATATAGAATCGATACAATTACAATACTCTCCAATTTTTTTATTAGAAAAGCATCAATGGTTCTAGAGCATGGGACAGTGAAATAAAATACTTATCCAACAATAATAATGCGCCGTCAAATCAGCATCAGTACGAAAAAAGGTAAAAGAAACACTAAAATGTTCATCATGGATCACAGAACTATCAACAACTACAACATGCCCACCAAAGAGCAGCGGGATACCTGATTTCTCCTGTAAATGCTCCACCTTTTCCGACCCAAGAGTTCTGACCTGATATCTCAATTCTTTCGGTCAATGAATTCTTCACTTGATCAATGTAAACAAAGGGAGGCGATACAACAACATCTGTCAAAGTAAAAGAAAGATGAAGCATGAAGCACTTTCTAAACTGTTATTAACACAAGAGAAATATAAACAAACTTTGACATATCAAGGACCCTTCTCCCTGATAACGAACAGAATGTCACCTTCCCTGATACAACACTCATGTTAAACATCAGGTTAGACACTGAACAATGCTTTCCAACTTTATTCATTTAAAAAACATGTGGAAGTCCAAGTATATCAATTCCTATTTCTAGAAAATTACACGGTAACAATCCTGGTTCTACTCTGCTGTTTTGAGGACCAAAACTCTTGATCATGAGAAGTGACTTTGCAATAGGGGAAGTTAAGCTCAATTCAAATGCTTTTCTAGATAGAGCAAACTTCAGCAACCGGCAGATAAATCCGAAACTAAGGTACACCAAGAAACTACAAAACCAAATATTAAGATGAAAAGAGAATTATCATCTCACCAACATCAGCCTCCAACTTTGCATTGTTCAGGTCCGAAACAAGCTTTGTGATAGATTCCTTTGTTCCATTCTAGATAAACAATAAAGGAAAAAAACAATTTCAAGATGGTGAAAAGAATTAGAGAATTAAATATTCATGTAGACGGGGATAGAATGAATACATGCTTCTGAAATGATAGCAATTTTTAACTCTGTTTCATTAAAAATGTACAAAAAATAAGGGAAGAACAATTTACTTACACACTTCCAGTTTCCCCCAACAAAGAACTGCAAGAACAAAATAGAGAATGGATTAGTCAATAAACGAAAGTGACATTATACAACTCTTGAGAACCTAAGCATATTGCATATAGGACCAAACAAGTGATCAAACAATTCATCAAATGTCATCAAGAAAAGACAGGTTTTGGAAAACTTTTGGAGCCGCCAGAAAAGCTGCCAGATATGCAAAAACTATGGGAAATACCCAAAAGCTCTCTTTGTCCAGTTCCTATTGTTTGGCAGAAATAGACACAAAACCGCTTGTTATGTCCAGAGCAGCCCTTGAACTGCCTCCTTAAGAATCACCAATGTCCTTCTCCGGGGAGCATTATCAAGTGAAGCGGCAAAGTATCAGCAAAAGTGGTTCGTATAGGAGCATTTCGAATGCACACAGGCATACAACAAATATCTAAAAAACCATATTTTTATAAGTTTAAAGTCTACTTAAAATTATAACTTTCGGAAATAGCCGTTGAGTCTAACTTAGTTTGAGCCATTGCAGTTAAAGATAATAGTTTACTGTCATACTTCATTCATAAAAGGAAAACACCAGTATCATCCTAACTGTCATACTTCATTCATAAAACTGAGAGAACCAGTATCATCCTAGTCGCCATTACCGTAACAACTTTTCACTCCCGAAACAACAATAAAAAGCATATATCTTTAGTAAACTTGAGGACACTAAAGCTAGATCTCTGAAATGAATTAGAAAGCAGAGAGGCCGCTTATGTCTTAAAAAGGAAAAAATAAAATAAGAAAACGTTGAAGTACCTTGTTAGAGCTGGACATGGCGACAACGCTTCGGCAAGGTTTGCGAGAAGAGAAGAGACGGATATGAGAGTTGATGTGCTGTGAAAAGGATTGAGTTTCGAGTTTCGGACATGATCGGCGCAAGCCTGAGAACTGCGGGCAGCTTGTGGAGACCATCGACGCCATAGCGAAACTCTACTCAACTCAGTTCAGACTCGACTCAGCTTCGTGTTTGTGTTTGTGTTTGCGGAGAGTGAGGAGGGTAAGTTGCGGTGTTTGGTTGTGTTTCTATGGTGGTGTAATCGAAGGGTGTGAAGCGGATGAATTAATGGTGAATTCCACGCAATTTTACGGAGCGTGCAAAGCACGTCGAAAGAGAGGTAGGTTGATTTCAAAGGAGTGGAGTAGTTACATTTTTATTCCGCGTCAATTACTCACACAACACTTGAAAAATGAAGACGAGACTCGAATGTACTCTTTAATTGTGTCCTTTATTGTCAGTATGATTTATTCTTTTTTTTTTAATATTATAATATTACAATATACTAATATTTACAATAGCTATCCATTCAGCCATTGATTATATATTATATACGCTAGAAAATATTTGATTTCCTTGCGGAGAGTGCGTCCACGCGCTTAAAAAGGCGCTGAGCTTGGACCTAACTTTGATGGACTATACAGAGGCTTGCATGGTTGTAGTTATCGCTGTCCTTCAACGAGAATCATATTTGGCAGGGTAAAATTTTGGAAAACTGAAAAAGAAGCGACGACATTTTGAGCTCGCCTCGCAACTTAATTTTGTTTTCATTTTTTAATTTTGTTTTCTACCAGTGATAATACTGAGGATCTTTCTCTATCTGCCACGTGGTTTACACAGAAAATGCAAGATGTGGATAAAGTGATTTGGGTCATAATAGAATTTGTGGCGACGGGCTCCGGTGACCGTACACGTGGATTTCGTTATTGCCAACCATAAACTCTTGCAATCATTCTAAAATCTAACACAGTTGATAATCAATTGACCAATGGACGAATGAAGTAGAGGAATTTTGCAGGTCTGGGTCCCAGCCTTTAATTTTGTAGTTGGTGATTTTAGTGCCCACCTAACTTCTACTAAAACATAAAAAATGCCTTCTAAAAAAATAATAAATAAATAAATCAATATAAATTAAACCCACCGACTCAAATTTGAATATATTCTCCATCCCAACTCAATTTTCATTATGTCCCACTTTTCACCACTCGATTAAGACTTGAGATTCATTAACGTTGAAGCAACAACTGAAACAAGAAATATTAATCTCGATAAAAATTAATGTTTATCAAATTTTTAAACATTTAAGTAAAATGCCAAAAAAAATGAAGTAAAACGCTGGCAATTTTCAGGAGCCTGCGGGAGAAAAAGTATAGATGACAAAAAAAAAGGTTACACGGTTGACAGAATGAGATCACATTAACCTTCTGCTTTGGTTTCTTCCCACATCTGGATATCAAACTATCAAAACTAACAATATGGGAAATCAATAGACGGTTTCTGCCAATCATTATCTCTTATTGTATATCCATTTAATGCAATTCCAAGTCATTTTCAGCATTCAACTTCTTTTGATGTAATAACAGCAAAATCTAATTTAAACCCCCATCTATGACACATTTTTGTGGCTACTCTTCCTAACCCAGCTAACTTTTACAGAATAGAACTTCATTGATTAAAGTTCAGGGTACGTCCACTACTCAGCTGTTTACTTACCTGAACACGAGCAAGATTGCTAGCTTCATTCATAAAGTTGGTTCCCAGCATATGCTCCCTGGATAGTAGAACCAAAAAAGGTAACTTCTCACATATAAATCATATACCGGAGTTTTTTCTACTTTTGTCAAAATTTAAATGTGACAAATTAACCTTGCAAGAACAGTTAAAATTCTACCATCAACACTCCAACAAGAGGACAGAATTGCATATTCTACGTCTTCCATCCATGCATGTAATGTAATAGCAAACTTTTAGCTATTCACCACAGCACTATAACAGTTATTGACCAACAAAATTCACCAATGGGATTGTCCAATCAATCATGGGATATTTTAATACCGTGAAGTCTCTACTTCATGCCAAAGACTGCTAACAACCTAGTGCTGCCAACCCCTCTTCGTTACAACCACTCAATAGTTTAGTACTTAAATACATCTATTGCATCCCTCACTAAGAAAAACACATTGAATCAAGAACAAAATTCACAGCCTTCAGGCAGACAGATGCCCAACAAAACCTGACCTCAGAATTGCTCATGACAGCAGAAGCAAACTGCTTCCCTCATGTTAATATTAATTCAATTTAAAGGTAAATAAATAGATGCTAAATGAACCAGAACGTTAAATTAAGTAAACTAAAAACATAGACAAGTGTACAAGATACTTAGTAGGGAAAACCACTGGCAAAATATGCAGAAGCTCGAAACAACCTGGCTCTTCTTGCATTTGTCAACTTTTTGTCCCTTCTAAGTCATCAGCCTTTCTGCCACCAACTATGCTATTTGATGAGCTATCCTGTACACTACGAGATGAGGAACACCTACTTGAACTGCCATCAGTAACACTCTCCTTCCTCAGAGATTTCTTGGATTTTCTTTGTCCTGATGAACGATCCTATAAAATAATTGCATTTTAGGCAAGCAGTTTTATCTAATAATTATTTACATAGCAATGCCAATGCTGTATGTCTTCTAAGAAACCAATCTGAAAAGATCCAACTGACCTGATCTGTTGTTGATCCAGGAGTTTTCAACTCTAGATCTGTTGTGACATCATTGGAGTCCTCATTCTTCTCAATCTTGCTCTCCCCTGATGACTTGTTTCCAGAATCTTGTTTACCTGAACCATTAGACCTACTACCTGGTTGTGCAACAGTAGCTGCATATTGTGTTGACTGCTGTTCAACCATTGTATTAGGAGCCATATACGGGACAAAAGTTGAACAGGGATTAGGAATGACTCCAGGATTCTGATTTCCAAAGATGGGGTATGGCTGCATGGATGGATGCATGGGAATTGGCCCCGGAGGCATTGCCATAGGCACTGGAAATGGATAAGAAGGTGGGGCCATGACAACTGAGTGATCCATAGCAGCCCAAGGAACCATTGCCCTGAGTCTTTGCTGATACTGAATATTTAAGTTCTCAATATCAGATCTAAGAGATGCCTTCTCTTCTCTGAGATCATTTTTCTCTTGTGTCAACTGCACTTCAACAAAACTAAATACCTCATTAAGGGGTTCTATAATTCTCAGCATTATCTACAAAGTGAAAAAATTACAAGATCACCTCTCGGGATTCTTCAGTCAGTGATGCATACTCTGCTTTAAGTTTCTCAACTTGAGATGTTAGATCCTTCAAAATCTGAAGTGTATCAGCTAAAATGGTTGCTTTGTCATTTTTGGGTCGATCGGGATCTACAGATTAAATACCATATGGAAAATGATAAGAAGCATGAGCTTATTCATCTCTTAAGCATCAAATGACCACACTCCAATAAAATGATCATGTATTTGGCAGTTGAGATGTGCCAAGATTTTTTTTAGCACAAAGAAAGCTTCATTATACCAGGCCTGGTTGACCAGCCAAAAGAATTCAAAATAACAATTATAAGAAATACATGCTTAATAGTTCCGGTAGCTAAAAACTCAATAACAATAGGTTACTCAATTCAGAACATGCCATACAAGCGAATTTACTCCAATGGCAGTTATTCATATTGTATACACAACTACAGGTCTAGCACTAACTAGTTTAAAGGCCAATTAATAATTTGCTTCATGTTGGAACTCATCTAATGCTACCCTAAACGAGAAAGAGAAAGGCTCAATGTATTTGCTAATTATTTGAAATTTCCCTGCCCATCGAAGATGGATAAAGGGACAGTCTGGAATCACAAATACCTTGAATTGCAAGTAACAAAATCACTTAATTCAAGCTTATAAACCCTAATTTTACTAGAGATATGTAAATTGTCTGACCTATCAGATTTGGGAAGGACTTCAAATGAAAGCAATTAACTCCTTTTGGAAAACAGGGGTTTATAACTGCTAACTGCTCAGAAAGTTCACCAGCAACTACTTGATAAATGCAGTGGAACATGAAGCAATAAATGACTGCATAAATCCAATTTTGAAGCTTCTGTTTAAGGTGATTGCATTTGATGCCTAACTATAATTTCATTACACTAAAAGAACTTGACAGGCGGGCATGCATCCTCGACTTTTCTAACCTAACAAGTACAGTATAAACAAATTCAAAAAGGTGTTGAAAGGTAAAAAGAAATTAACTACTAGTTATACAACATCGGTAAAAGAATTATTATATTTCACCTAATGCATTTCCCAATTCGGTAAAATGCTCATTAAGCCGGTCCCTCCGTAGTTTCTCACGGTCAGCCTTCTGAATTTTTCTTGCAGCCATACAATCCTTGACTTCACCTTCAGGCCTTTGGCTGCAAAACAACAAAACACAAGAATTAACTAAAAGGGAAGTTGATCCAGTCAAACACACCATGATAAGTCAATTAACAACATGGAAAGGTCTTTATGTATATATGATACTAGCCAGCTCACATCCAAACTTTATACCATTACCCTTTTACACTGAATTCAACCATAACACATAGCCATGATCATTAAACAAGCTTACTGTTCCAGTTAAATGTCTTTGAAGTTCAATTATAGAAACCCAGATGAACCAACAGCTGATTTAACTAGCAATTGAGCATCTTTTTAAAGATTATTGTAGTTTATAACACAATGACAAATCATTCGCTAAAGCATTAGAATTATCCACTACCAACAGTTATTCGCCTTAAATTCTAATAACAAATAAATCATACCAAACTTGAAAACAATCAAAAATTGTTCAAAGGAAGTGGGAGATGGGAGGAACCTGAATTTAGATTGGGGCCGAGTGGGGGGAACGCGCGGATCCGGAGGTGGTTGAGGTTGTTGAAGTTCTATGAGAGTAGGGTTTTGGGATGGCATTGATTGAACAAACGGAGCTTCGTTTTTGAGCTGATGATCCATTCTACATCTGTATGTACCCTGCTCATGAAGTTTGGTTTCGTTGAATGTTTGTCTGTTTTTTTTTTTTTTTCTCTTGTTTTTCTCGGAGGACGAAGCTTATCTATAGAGCTGGCAGCTATGTGTTGTCGTTTTGTAGTAAACATTTTTTGACGAGTTCTTATTGTTTTGGAATTTCTGAAAAATTGTAACAAATTTATTTCCTTTACTTCTTAGTCCTAATTGCTCACTAGCCATCTCATTTAATATTTCTTTAATTTTATTGGTAAATATTAAAAGTTTTGAATTCTAATCATATAATAAGATTAAACTGCATTTCAAACCTCATTAAAATAGCATATATTTTTAAATTTCATAAATTATACATTCATAAGAGTATAAGCAGAGTTATATTGGAGTGGATCGTTGCAATTTAAAATATTATTTAAAAAATATACATTTTTTTTATATTTTTTATCTTCTATAATAAAATTTGTATACTTTATTCCCTACAAATTTTAATTATATATTATCTAATCCTATGATGACAAAGTTGGCTATGCCCCTACATAAAAGTTAAGGTAATTTTTTTTTTCAACACTTATAAACTCGCATATATACATATTAAGGGTTGGAAAACTTGTATAAGTACTAGCATATTAGTAGGGTTCAAAAATTTATGTAAGTATTATCATAACTACATATATATATATATATATATATATACATAAATAAGGCTTCAAAAGTTTACATGAATATTTTTATAATATAGTATGAATGATCGTATTGTTAACAAAATTAAAATAAAATTGTTGATATATAAATATAAGATAAATGGATGCTTAAAAATTGTATGTAAACAATAAATAAAACTATTATAAATATTTAGAACATAAAAATAAAGGATTAATTTGAATAATATTATTTGTTTTTATTAATTATATTAATTTTATACTTATATTTTGTATTCTTATTATGGAGAATTAACACATACTCTCTTTGATATTTAGGAAACCCACATTTTGATAATAAATTTTAAAAAATCTACACATATTTTCCTGAGCTGTTAGTTGATTATTAAAGAATAATTAAAATTAAGGATATTTTTAAATATTTTACTAATTTAACTTTTTTTTACTTATTACATAATTAATATCTATAAAAAATTATTATTATTCATTGATTATTTAAAATTTCAAATTATGAGAGTGAGATTTTCAAATAAATTTTATTGGAGATAAAAAATTATATAAGATATATGTTAATGAAATAATACTATAACATTAATTTATATATATAGTAGAATTTATATGTCTAATATTATTACTTATTACAATCATATTGTTTTTAAAATTAATAACAAATTTAAAATTACATGTATGTACACCTAATTAATAAAATAATAAAAATATATTTTTATTAAGTGAGTATATTGTTAAACTAATTTTTTTCAATATTTTAAATATTAATAATAAATTTTAGAATTTATTAAATATTATAAAAATAAGATTAATTTATATTATGTAAAATATCATTATTATGTTATAAAATTGATAGAATATTTAAAAAATATATTTGAGGATGTTTTAGGATATTTAAATGTGAAATGGTTTAAATATTTTTGTCTTTTTACAAAAAATGGCGGTTAAATCAACAATATAGGGAAGGTATCTGTAAATTTTCTTAAAATTATCATCTAAACGTGAGTTTTAAAAAATTTTGGAATATGTGTTAATTCCCCTTGTAATTATTATCTACCCTATAATATAAATATAGGAAAATGCAAGTAGTTCTTTGGCGTTTTCAAATTTCAATAGCTCAGCCTTAGCGCACGCTTGCATACTTTGAGTTGATTCAGGGAAACAGAGAAAAGCCAGGAAAGCAAAGATGTCGGGTATGGGAGACGGGTACGTGGGCACGGCCCAAGACGCCGTGAGGATCCGAAGACTCGAGAAGCAGAGAGAAGCAGAACGGCGCAAAATCCAGGAGCTCAAAACCAAGTCTGCCTCCGCCAAGGACCAGCCCGGTCTCCTCCAGTTCGGTTCAAGTACCTCCGAGGTCGGAACCTGAATCTCATCCTCTTCAATTGAATTATCTATATAGGGTTTCTCAAGATTGTAACCTAGAGTTCCTCTGATTGTTTATTTGCAGATTCTAGAGACTGCGTTTAAGAAGGAAACTGTAGGTTTGGTCACCAGAGAGGAGTACGTTGAAAAGGTAATACACGCCAGATACTTGCAAAGTTCCTCCTTTTCGGTGTCTTGTTGTTTAGTGGAATCGTAAGGTGATTGTTGATTTTGATTATGGTTGATTAGAGGGTTAATATTCGGAATAAAATCGAAGAGGAAGAAAAGGAGAAGCTTCAAAAGCTACAACAAGAGTAAGCGTGATTTTGGGATTTTTGTTTGTAAACTTTGAGAAAAAATTTATTTTTATTTTTATCTTTATTGATTAATGTTTCTGTATTGAAGGGAGGAGGAGCTGCAATTGCAGAAGCGAAAAAAGCGGAAGATTAAGCCCAATTCGCGATTATCATTTGCTGAGGATATTGAGAGTGGAAGTGAAGAGGAGAATGGAGAAAATAGTGAGTATATATATTGATTAAAGAAACTTTAGGCTTTTGTTGTTTTTTATTACTTGATTGTCGAAGAAGAGTTTGATATGCTGATAAAATATTAGTTTTTGTATTAGACTTAGGGATTTCATAAATAAGTCCATTTAATTCTGCTGAGATGTCTAATTCAATTAGAGTTAGGGCTAGATACTAAGTCTCTGGCTTTAACAAAGTTGAGTTGTTTGTTTAAGGAAAAAGTTGTATAACCATTTGTGTATTATTACTTGTTGCTTTAGGTTGAATACTGTATGCTAAATAGTTTTTGAGCCATGTGAGGCAGTCATGGCGAGGTTTGGGCTTCTCAGGGTGTGATACGGTTGCGATTCACATTTTAGGGTGAGATGTGGACAAGACACGATTCAATTTCTTAGTTTATGGATTGAGTTTATTTTTCGACAAGTTCAGGATTTATATTACACCAAGAGGTGACATGGTTGAAAAACAGTGAAACCACTACACGCATTATCATTCTCTTGAATGAACAACTTCTTTTAGGAATGGAATTTTTCTCGACTTTCTTTGAATGCCTTGACTATTTATGAATTTTATTTAGGCACTAGTTTGGTCTGTAATCATTAGTTCCTCTTCATAAATTGTAAAAGAAAAATGATAGCTTTGGAAACCTATTTTTTCTTTCAAAATTATTCTATTCTAAATTAAAAATGTAGGGGGATGAATTAAATCTTTTATTCACACAGAGTGGATAGTACCTTGATTTGGTGGACAAAATAGGACAAGAAGTGGTTTAGCACTTAGCAGATATGGAACTGATTAAACGATCATCTTCAAAACCTCCAAGTGAATTCTGATGTTTTCCCCTTCAGCACATTTTTAGTGTGGATAGTCTTGTAATTTAGCTTTTGATATATTTTTGCACATTACTCATTGATCACTGATATAAGCTCTGCAAAGGAGATGTTTAGACTATGGTATTTGCTTGATGCATGATAAATATCAAGTCACACACGGATGGTCATCCTACAGTTCCTGCAAATTGTCGAGAATGGCAATGCTTGGCATCAAAAGCACTTTGTTGGTCTACATAGTGTCTTGGAATTTCTAAAAGATCATAGTTTAGATAGTCTATCATGCACTGAAAGCCATAAAGTGCTCACTGTGATGATTGGTGCTTAATTTGCTATTTTCATCCTAAAGATTAGGAATTGGATTCTAAGCATCAGAACTTTGTTTCTGATTCTTTACACTTCCTCTCTCTACCCATACCTATTGTTAACATATCCATTTTATATATTCTTCAGAGAGTTCCAAAACAAAGAAGCTTGCGCAAGCAAAGCTTGGAAAAGATCCAAACGTGGAGACTAGTTTTTTGCCTGACAGGTCTGGTTTCTTTCTCTTCCCTTTTTTTTCTCTTTCTCTTTTGTGTGTATGGACAGATTTGGGCCTAACGTATGAGCTTAGATGTGTTGAGGATGATCTTTAGTGAGAGAGAGGCAGAGGAGCAAGCTGAACGTGAAAGGCTTAAGAGACAATGGCTTCGGGAGCAGGAGCAGATTAGAAGTAATTTTATGCTCTGAATCATGACCTATTAAATTTTTATGTGTGGGAAAAACAAATTTTCCTGAATCAAGATTTATTTTTTTTGGGGTTTCAGATGAGCCTCTTCAAATTACATATAGTTATTGGGATGGAGCAGGCCATAGACGAGTTATCCAGGTTAGTAAAAGTTGTAGGCTTGTGTTCTATTGATCTGTTTAATATTTTTCCCTTTCCTAAAATTACTACATGAATTATCAGGTACGAAAGGGTGATACCATAGGAGAGTTTCTTCGGGCTGTTCAACAACAGCTTGCACCTGAGTTTCGAGAAATCCGAACAACGTCAGTGGAGAATTTGCTTTATGTTAAAGAAGATCTTATTATTCCTCATGTGAGAATAACTCAAAGTCAAGCTTTTACTCTCTGTTTGCTTTCTTCTATGCTCGTGCTGTGTTAACTAAACTAATCTCTTCTTTTCATGTTTTGGGAGTTCAGCAACACAGTTTTTATGAGCTAATTGTTAACAAGGCCAGAGGAAAAAGTGGACCGGTAAATCCCAAGTCCTTAAATCTCCTAGCTGTAGGAGTTGCATATGACAGCATTGTGGACCTTTTTGCTGTTTCATCTAGTTGCCAAGATAATCAAGGAAAATAGTATTGATATATTGCTATGTTAACTTTTGAGCATCTGAGAATGGTAAAATCAACTCGAGAAATCTTAGTTTGGTAATCTGTATTGACTGATTGATATATTCCTATTTCTTTTTTTATTTGGATTTTTTCTCAAACAAGAGACTTTTTCTTGTAAAATATTACATTTGTCTTCCATTTGTCAAATTACATGTAACTCTGTGCAAATTATATTGAACATGCTTCATTTGTGCGGTGACATTGACTTGTGATGTCAGTTGACTATAATTGTGTCTTGTATTGGTATTATAATGGCCTAGCCAAACTCCATTCATTTGTCTATGATCAGGAAACTGGGGATTTTGACAGAAGAAGAATATACTTTTCCTTCTCTTTCTGTTTTTATATATAGAAATGTTATTAGCCCTCTTTATTGCTGGAATACTTTCTAAAATGATCAGTAATTTTATTTAAATAATTGGTATTTAAGTGCAAGTTACTCATAGTTCTTGTTGTCTATGTTATCTTCACAGCTTTTCCATTTTGATGTGCACGAAGATGTACGGACAATTGCTGATGCCACTATAGAAAAGGATGAGGTATATTTTCTGCCCATTTATGTTCTCTCTCTCTAAATGTCTGAACATTTAATATTTATTGTCTCAAATCTTGTGAACAGTCCCATGCCGGGAAAGTTGTTGAGAGGCACTGGTACGAAAAGAACAAGCATATCTTCCCTGCATCCAGATGGGAGGTAATATCTCCCCGGCCCCATACTTCCTCAGTATTTTCGAGATTTTTCCACTTCTTTCCTATGTAACCACTTCATTTCTCATCTTTGTTTATGCAGATATACGACCCGACGAAGAAATGGGAGCGCTACACCATCCATGGGGATTAATCCGAGTCATAGGCGAACAGCTTTTCTGTAATATTTAGATTTGTTTCTCGCAAGTAGTTAAATGCTAAAACCTTTGCTTCATAAACGTTTGTGGGCACCAATTTTTTAATCTTTATGCTCACGTTATTAGATTTGTATTGGAATATGAAGGCCTATGCAGTTTGTATTTCATATTTCAAATCATTTATATAACACATAAACGCTGTAGAGTGATCATGGCCCGTGTGTGGAATTATAGTATAATTGACACTTGAATCTTGTACTGCACCCCTTACTAGTGTTATGTTTAAGTCCAGCAGACATCATTCAGCACAGCTAGCATCAGCATCAACAGAATTTATTATTTGCCATTTGGGAACTGTTAGAATTTCCTCTCGAATTTGTGAATCGGGCATTTTAGGGCATTGATTTCAGTTTTAGTGAATTAGTCTAGTAGAAATAGAACAATATCAGACATAATCTAGATAAGATTAACAGAGTCCAACTCTTTCATGTACTACTATTGTTGTGAGATGAAATAAAAGATTCTGTAAAATTGCTTTTGACGGAATGACTAAATAGTAAAAGTTTATTTTTTTACATTTTCTGTATAGAATATTATTAACTTTAATACATATTTTTTTAGGTATTTTCTTTTACTCTAAATATTTTAGAAAATGTGAAGGAATAATTTATAGAATCTTTATTCATAAAATTATATTAAGTATAAAAAGATCTATGATATTGTTTACTCTATAAGAATATTCGAAGGCATGATAAGTTGATATTTGGAGGGGAAAAAAAAAATCAGCGATTGCTTCCTGTTGAAATATCTATTCCACAGGCATGTTGCCCTTTGGATAGATAGCCCCTACATAATTTTTTTTTATTATTTTCAATTTTTCTATTATTTAGATAATAACAGTCGCAAATATTAATATATAGTTAATATTTTTAAAAAAGTAACATTTTTTTTCCTTTTGATCATTTGGAGAACAAAATGGTTTTTAAAAACTCGTTAATAAATAATTTATACAAAATTGAGGTTCCGATTAAAATTTAACGAAAATTTATTAATTTTAGTGAAATTTATAGATATTCAAGGAATAGAACAAGGATGGACCAGAAACGACGTCGTAGTAGCAAAATTTTGTCGCAGTGCATAGTGCCCTGCAGGAACTGGCCTTGCATATTTAACACGGCTTCTCATTTTTTTTTCAGAAACTATTCCTCCGAGAACGAACGAAAGCTTGGTCTCTCGCTGATCGCATTCTGCCAAAGCGGCGACGTATCAGAAAACAAATCATCGCGATGAAGAATTTTAGGGTTTTCTTCCTTGCTCTCCTCCTCCTCGCCTCTCCTCTTCTCCAAGGTCTCCTTTCTCAATTCCAGATCTAGATCCGTACATACACAATAAAGCATTTCCTTGATTCATTTTCTTTTGTATGATGATCCCGTTTCTTCATCATATCTGACTTTGTTTGTTTGTTTACTTGTTGCATGCGTCCTGTTGTCACTACCCTTTTGATCTGTTTTATTAATTAAGATCTGATCTTTGACTTTTGTTGGTTGACTGTCAATATATATGTCTAATTTTCTCCGGTCCTTCGTTAATCTTAAAATTTTATAATTACGTATTTGATCGAATTGTTTATTTACTGTTAAACTGAGGCAGACGTAGTCCGCAATCTGCATGTCTTTTTGGTGGTGCTTTAATTTCTTCTCAAAACGAAAGGGAATCTAGGGAGGGTTTTGAGATAGCTATAAATGAGAGAGTGCTCTTCAAATGCTTATTTAACGTGAATTGATTGAAAATTACTAAACTAGTGAATGCTTGTGTGTTTCCAGTAGCTGGTGTTGTGTTGATTATTTTAGATTAGTACAATTCAACTCCGTGTGCTGGTAAATTTTATGTATGAACCCAATTACTTTTGGGTTCGGAGATTTTAGGTGTTTATTATCAATTGTGATGCAGTTTTACGTGCATATACATATGAATTGGTTGTCCTTTTTCTTGTTAGTTGCAAGGTGTCAATCGGAGTCAGAAGAAGAAGTTGCAGAAACAGTTGAAGGAGGTGATCTTGGAATTGTTGGTGAGGATGCCCAAGATTTTGGTGATGGGACTTACAGCCCAGCTCCAGGAGTGGATACTGTTTGCATTTTCCCCAAAAATAGCGCTCGATGTAAGAATTTATAAACTGTTGCGAGTGGTAATATATTTTCTGTTCTATTTTCAGACGGGTGCGCTAATGTGATTTTCTTTAAATGCAGTGGTGACAGCTGGAGAAGAGGCTGAATTACTTGTTGGGATGAAAAATGATGGTAATTTGAATAATTTTTGGTGGTGGTGTTGGTCAGTTCTGGAGCGAAATAAAATGTTAGATTAAATATTTTAGCGACCTCACTTTGTGGATCTATTGTGACTTTCATTTGTTCTAGTCCAATTGAAACACTGCCATGTTTTCTTGCTGTGTCTCATGTTAGTATGTGCAGCATTGTTTGCTTATGTGTGTGTTTTCTTTCTTTGATTTGGACTTGTAAATTATTTGGAGCTTAGTTTAATTGTTTCTTTTGATGTAATAACAGGTGAGTCAAGTGTGAATGTGATCGCTGTTCAAGCCAGTGTTCATCTACCTTTTGATCATCGTCTGTTGGTTCAAAATCTCACTGCTCAGGTAATTTCAGGTTTGCTTGAGTGGCATGCACAGCTTGAACATGAATGATCACCAGATTAGCTGCCAGTAAGGTTTCTAAAGCACACATAGTTGTCTGTTCTTTTGTCTGTAGAATAAGTATATTGCTTTTTTGGCACCCAAGGTTGAATTTCATAAGCTTATATCCTGAGGTAGTATCTCTAATTCTGCAAAAAGTGTTTGATTGTTCAAAGACCCGAAAGCTATCAAATCAACATTTTATATATGCCTATAAAAATCAATAAATATTTGGCTTATCTATATGGCTTTCATGTGAATCTCATACGTGGGTCTTATTCTTTTTGTTGAATGTCTAGTTGCTTTTTTTGGCCTTTTACTTTGAAAATGATAATAAAGTTTAACCTATGAAAGGAGAGTTTGTTCATTGCTTGAGATGGTTGGACTATTGGAATATACATCAAGTTAGATATCCTTGCTTTTTAATTATGTACGAATGTTAGTATTGTAAATATGACCTATATTTTTTTTAGATATATACAATTTGAAGTCTCGTATAACTGGTCCTTGGCCCTAGCTAACCCTGGAAAAATGTGCGGGTTGGCAGTTCCTCGAGCAATTCAATATTGCCATTGATCATAATGTTTTTTTGGGGGATATGATGCTTCAATGCCATTTAAATATTGATTTCTACCTATTGATGCTTTAAAATTTCTCATTTTTAGGCCTTTAACAATGCAACGGTGAAAGCTTCAGCTCAGGCTACTTTCCCATATGTTTTTGCTGTCAGCAAGTTTTTACAGGTACATGCATTATTCTTGGAGTTAAAACACATTCCTAGTATTTTCCAATGTGACTTCTGGCTATGTTGACTGCGTATCTTTTGAGCTTACATTTCTGTTAATCTTTTCAGTCTGGAACTTTTGATCTTGTGGGCTCCATTGTTTATGAGATAGACCAACATCCGTACCAAAGCACCTTCTACAATGGTACCATTGAAGTTGTCGAGGCTGGTGGTTTTGTCAGCGTTGAGTCTGTTTTCCTTGTCACCCTGGGAATTGCCCTTCTTGTCCTACTTGGTTTATGGGTTCAAGGTCAAGTGAAACAATTATCAAAGGTATTTATTGCCACCATTTAATTATCTTCATGCACTCCATTATCCCTCTCATTTATGATGTCACACTAATTGCTGCAGAATGCAAATGCTAATATAGTCCAAGTTGGCTTTGTTATTATTATTCAGAAAGATATTATTTGATATTAGATAACAAGTTTCTGGTGGCATGCTTGCTTGTATTGCAAAGGTGGAGAGAAAATGAATCTCCAGATATGGTATATGCATATCTTCTTCTACTTACGATTGTAATTATAATGACTCTTGGCATCCCTTGTCTTTTTATGGGTTTAGAAAACAAAGAAGGCTCCAAAGGTGGAAGTTGGAACGGGAACTACCGATGCCTCTATGGATGAGTGGCTTCAGGTGTGTGGTTTATGCATTATTATCACTCGGAAATCTTTTTCATGTTTATTTGACCAGACTTAATCTGCAATATGAGAAAGTAGTTGTGATTGGAGATCTGTCTCACATGATCATGTTCAGTCCTCATTTCAAGCCTTCTTAGGCTGTAATTATTAAAGATCCATTGAAGAACTGGTTTTGATTATTTTGTTTTTGCCCGTTTCAGGGAACTGCTTATACTCAGTCACTGTCCAGCAAATCTAAGAAGAAGAAGTAGATCAATATTCTTGCCCATTTCAGCTGCATTAGGCACTCTGGGGAAGTGCAGGCTCTTGTAACACACACTAGGCATTTGGAAAACTTGAGAGAGCGTACAAGTGGGAAGTAGTTTTGGAAATTAGGCCAGAAAAGACTTGCCTTGCTGTTGTAGCATGTGTAAGAAATTTTAGATATTTATTTTCTCGGAGAAGTTAAAAATGTTGAGATTTTGAAGGGAAACTAATTCTGATTTTGAGTAGGATAAACACAATATTCTTAAACCTGAAGAATCTTTTCTTACATGTCATGATTTTTTCTTCTTTTCCTATTTCAAATCTTGTTACTACTTTTAGCATTCGTTGTGGATGAAACAGAGTTGTTTCTCTTTAGATAGTCGTCATAATTAGAGCCCAGGTTATGTGGACAGAAAATGCTGTTATCCATGCTCTCCTTTTCTGTGAGAAGCTCTTCGAATTAACTGAAAAAGAAATTTGTGATTTACGAAGTCATAAAAGAGCTCGAATATAGTAGCGGGTTGCTAAAGTATCTTATCCACTCCTGGATTTGTCCTCGGAGATCCAATTGAAGCCCGCTGGATTTCTTGGACTTCCAACTGTTGTAGTAGGTCCATTGAGCCTTGGTGAATAAATCCTACCAGACAGTTCTGCCAAGAAGATTGAACTTCTTGTCTGCTCCTTTCCACAAGATGACCTATGATTTGATTTGTTTTCTTTCACTTTCATTCATGAAGTACATGAATTAACAACTTCCAAAAATTTAATTCCCGCCTGACAAGAGTAATTTTCCTCTGCCTAGATTGTGCAAAAAACCATTAAATATAATAGGAGAGGAGAGGACCCATTGTAAAATGAAATTAAAACAAAAAGAAAAAACAGTATGTCGGCTTCAGCTTCCTCGACGGACGTTTTAAATAGTACTTGTACGATGCTCTTTGCTGTGTGTTCCTATTGGAACCGGCGTACTTAAAAAGACGTTCTTCTGTTTCTATTGCTGAATGGCGGCCATTCCAAAAGACAACAGTTTCAAAATCATAGATGAGAAAAATGCAGATACTGAAGCGTAATATATTGTTGTGAATACACAAACATCGATAAACATTAGCTATTTATATGAAAGAGATGTTTAATAAACGCTTTATTACTCGACTTTGAAAATTAAGCTAAGAACATGAGTAAAGATGATCAAACCGTTTCATTTTTTTAAGTATAAAGATCCCCAATTGAAGTGATTTAAAATCATATTGTTACCTCTAGTTGAATTATGAACAGAAAAACATGGATGTCCAAGTTGATAAACTAATAATATCTATTGGCTCACCAAGAATCACACACAAATTAGGTTTCCTCATTAATGGCTTTGATTTGATATGGATTCAAGCCTAGTTATCATCCACATAAACTGAATATTTTCTCACCCAGCTTGTATAATTGGTGGAGGTGCATAATGATATTTGTTTGTATGCAAATGGAAAAAATCAACTATTATTGACTCACAACCCAACTAAAATATCAAACCCAATATATATATATATATATATATCTTCATCTTTTTTTTCATTAAATAATTAATGATCATATATCACTATCTTAAACTTGATTTTATTTCAAACTAAAGCAGCAACTTTCTTTGTCTTTTTCACATGGGCAAATTAATATGCATATGTTGCTTTCCTTTGCTTAAATTGTATATATACATATATCCATCACCAATATCAATGTAAGTGTAATTAAAGGGAAGCATCACTAACCTAAGTTTTGTAGCACTAATTAATTACAACTTACTGTTCACATATATATACATTGACAAGTGATTTAACGAATCAATGTTGTTCCAAGATTATATATGTCTCTGTGTGTGTGTGTATGTATATAAACTAACATAGTATGATATAATTGAAATAGTGAAAGTTCAGTTCTAATGTTTTTTTTTCTTTTTTTGTTTATTTTTACTATCTTACTATTTGTATAAATGGTTTACATATATAATATTGATTACTCATCAAATTTTATCTTTTCATACCTTCAAATATCGTTGACATAATTCTTATGAGAAAAAGTTAAAGAATGAATTCTTTTTATGTGAAGATGAATTAATCTTGTTTTGATTTCATGTCATTTCAAGATTGTGAAATATATATATATATATATATATTGATTGATTGATTGACAGATTTTATACTTCATAACCATCTGCTCGAAAGTCTATAATATAAGTTAAAATATTACCAATCATGCATGCAGCTATTTATTGACAAATAGCAAAGAAATTAATACCCTATAGTTGACAACGTACATACAGTTGATTCACGTGAAGAAGTTGATACACAAATCTATATATCTACACACATTTAACCCTCAATTATATATATCTAAATATTAATTCTCGATCATACAAATTCCTCTCTTTCGGCTCTCCAACTGTAACTGGACCCATTACTCAAATAATTCAATTCTATATATATCTCAATATTACCAAGAGCATGCATGACCAATTTTGTGTGTGTATATATATATATATATATATATATATATATATCAAACCCTTCTATTATTTTCTATTAAAGCAAAGTATTTATGATATATAGCTACGTAAGTAGGTTTACACAGATTAAGAGAATACAAAAGGGTTTTGCAATCTTAGCTGTGTTGTGTAGTTGGGAATTCAATTCAATTAATTCATTGAAGAAGAGATAATTAATGCCTTTGCACACTGATGCCGGTGTGCATGTTACTTTCTTTTCCATCCGCTATTAATTCCTGGTGGTCCCTGATCTCATGTGAACAACTTTACTCCACTGTCGGTGTGAGGTTTGCAATCACTTCATCAACTTCTTTATATATTGAGCTCTCTCTTAAGTTTATCCAACATCTCACTCGCTCATTGAGAAGCTTGTAGCTTCCATTTTCACTTAGTTTCGATTGTCGGAAGCACGGTTTCCAATGCGGATCCTCCCGGTTCCCCGAGGAGCACTTCTGTGCTTCTTGGTGTACTATGTGTTTGCTGTGAGTTTTTGCAATGTAAATGGTAAGACAGTTGAAGTAGTTGGAACTGGAGAATGTGCAGACTGTGGTCAGAGTAACTTTAAACCTAGCCAGGCCTTTTCAGGTATTAACATGTCTTCTGTTTAATTCCATACTGTTTTTTTATCTGCAATGCATGTGTCAGAGTTTTACTTTAATTACTTCATGCATGGATAATAGTGGTTCTCTCTTTATACAGGACTTCGAGTAGCTATAGATTGTAAGGTCGAAAATGGTGAGTTCAAAACAAGAGGGATTGGCGAACTCGATGAAGAAGGAAAGTTTAAGGTATCTCTCCCTCAAGAAATTGTTGAAGATGGGAAGCTTAAAGAAGAATGTTATGCACAACTTCACAGTGCATCGGCTACTCCATGTCCTGCTCATGATGGCTTAGAGTCTTCAAAGATTGTTCTCAAGACAAAATCACAAGAGAAGCACACATTTGGGTTGGTAGGGAAACTTAAGTTTTCTCCTGTAACTTGTGCTTCTGCTTTCTTTTGGCCTCATTTTAAGTACCCATCTCTCCCCACATTCCCACCCTTGCCTAAGTTTCCACATCCCAAGTTTAATCTTCCTCCTTCGAAAAGTTTTGGTCATCCATTCCCTTTCCCTCCTAAATATAAGAAACCCTGCCCTCCCCCAATTCCAAAAGTACTTCCACCACCTGTTCCAAAAGCACCTCCTCCACCTGTCCCAAAAGTACTTCCACCACCAGAACAACCAAAGCCACTCCCACCAAAACCACCAGTGATAAAGAAGCCTTGTCCTCCAGTCAAGAAGCCACTTCCTCCCATTCCAAAAGTCCTTCCACCTCCAGTCCCCATTTACAAACCAAAACCCCCAGTTCCTAAAGTCCTTCCACCTCCAGTTCCCATTTACAAACCAAAACCACCAGTTCCTATCTACAAACCCAAACCACCAGTTCCCATTTACAAACCAAAACACATTACAACCAACCCCAGTTCCTAAAGTCCTTCCACCTCCAGTTCCCATTTACAAACCAAAACCACCAGTTCCTATCTACAAACCCAAACCACCAGTTCCCATTTACAAACCAAAACCCCCAGTTCCCATTTACAAACCAAAACCCCCAGTTCCCATTTACAAACCCAAACCACCAGTTCCTATTTACAAACCCAAACCTCCAGTCCCCATTTACAAACCAAAACCCCCAGTTCCTAAAGTCCTTCCACCTCCAGTTCCCATTTACAAACCAAAGCCACCAGTTCCTATCTACAAACCCAAACCACCAGTTCCTACTTACAAACCCAAACCTCCAGTTCCAAAAGTGCTTCCACCACCAGTTCCTATTTACAAACCAGTCCCAAAAGTACTTCCACCACCAGTTCCTATTTACAAACCAGTCCCAAAAGTACTTCCACCACCAGTTCCTATTTACAAACCAAAACCACCCATCTTCATTAAACCACTCCCTCCATTTCCAAAGATCCCACCATTCTACAAGAAGCCATGCCCACCATTACCAAAGCTTCCTCCAATTCCCAAGATTCCTCCAAAGTACTTCCACCACCCCAAGTTTGGAAAATGGCCACCTCTTCCACCATTTCCTTCTCATCCTTAAGCTATTAATTATTCCCAGGTGTAAAAATTCATCATGAGTATTGTTTCATTAATATTGATGGTGTGCTTGAAGTTTGAAATAATAATATTGGAAGGTGAAGAAAGAGAGAAGTGTGAATGATCATCGTGAGTCTTAAGTTTAATTCCTTAATTTACATACATGAAAATGAAGTTGGATTTGTGTGTCTGTCGACTGCTTCCCACAGAAAACCTTTTAGTGTTTGTTGTTTAAAGCGATTGAATTGCCTATTATATTAATAATAATATTAGCTAGTTTCATTTACGGTCATACAAAGAATCATACATACATATATATATATATAATGATGAATTAAGTGTGTTTACTTGCACTAATTTTTTTTTTCTTAATCATTTTACTTACACTAAATCTTTTTTTTTCTTAATCATTATCATGTAAAGAGTATTACTAAAAGCATTGTCATTGAAACAGGAAAAAAATAAACCAACTAAATGATGATGGAGATATACATTCAGCTAATTCTAAAAGTTGGTGTTAATAAATTATCAAGCCAAACATCCATTTTATTATCTGTGCTACGACCTCCAATATAATTTATAAGGTTCACATGCGTATTATTTATATTATTTATGCACCTTCTTTTATGGGAAAGTCTTTCAGCTTGTATATATAAGCCTTTTTCTTTTTCCTTATTTGGTAAACGGTAAAGGGAAATTTTCATTTATGTACCTTCTTTTATACAAAGCCTCTCAGCTTATATAACGGCCTTTTCTGGATATTGAACACGAAAACTGTTTTTTTTTTTTTTTTAATTTGAAGTGTGAATAGTACAAATTTTTAAAAGTATAAATGTGAATTTATCAATATATATATATATATATATATATATATATAAAGTAAACACATGATAAATATTGTAAGTAATTTTTTTATAATTTTTAAAAATTATTGATTCGACGGTTCCAATATTTAATTGATAAATATTGGGTCATTTAAAATATAAAAAATTTATAATATTATGGTGATATTAATTAGATATGCTAAAATAAGATTGAATGAAAGTTTAGTAGCTAATAAAATTTGAATACATGCTGATGGGTTGTTGAATTAGGGCAGGAATATTAAAATTAAGTGTCATTATTATTTAAGATGTCAATTTAGGGCAGCTAATTAAACCCAACATAGAGAGCATTCTATGAATTGGTATCTAGGTGGGGAAAATGGATCATGGATACATCTTAATCTTTGTATAGTCTATTTGTAGGTTTCGTTAATTTAATTAGAATGAGTTTCCATCCAAATCTAACTAATTTTAGATCTAAAACTGCGGCTCATTAAAAGTTTGAACTTTGAACATATAAATTAAAGCAATATTATATGTTATTGTATCAAAGTTCCATTAAGCCAAGCACCTTTGTGGCAAAGTATTCACTATATATCCTTCATATGTGTTTAGTAGGTTGTATCAAGTCAGCAAAATTTGTCACACTTTGATAATCACCATCTACATTTTAGCAGAGTTCTGTGAATGATAGTATTTTAGAGCAAGGTTATTTGTATTTTATTTTATTTTCTTAAAAAAAAAAATTCTTTCTACCCATTATTTAAAGTCATTTTTTATAAATAACTATATTAGAAAGTTTTTTTTTCCGTCCTTAACCAAATACTAAATATTTTAACCAAACACTAAATATTTGGACTAAACTATTCTCAATTGTCACTTTTAACAAAATTGAACATACGTTTTGTTGTGATTCTTTTGGACATTACTTAACTGAAAACTATAATTTATATTATGTTCAAAACTTTACTTTCTAACGTGTTAAAAATTCTAATTTCTAGCTAACTCGAAACTCTAGTTTCAAATACGACTTAATTCCAATTCCTAGTTTTGAATTTAGCTTAATTTGAAATCATAATTTAAACCATGTTCAAAACTCTAGTTTTGAACTTGGACTGATTTGGAACTATAAATTAAGTTATGCTCGAAAGTTAGACTTCTAACATACTAAAAAGTCTATTTTTAAGTGTATAGTAGTAAGTTAGGATTTTGAGCGTAACTATACTTATGGTTTCAAGTTTAGGCGCATTCGAAAAGTCCAAGATTGCTTGTAAAATGTGGTTACAAGGGCATTTTTGTCCAAGACATAATGTTTTGATTAAAAATAAAAAGATTATGAAAGTGGTTAAAGATGAAAATTGGGGTAATAAAATGAAAAAAAATTCTTTTTTTTTAAACTAATATAAATTGATACAATAATGTTGTTTCTTAAAGATGTTATTACTGCTAAGAACTCAATGGATTCGATTTAACGAAAAAACAGGCCTAATTCCGGCCCAACCCGTTTAATACTTTTAATATAAAGATAATGTGTTTTACTCCTTCCACTTTTGAAGAAAAGAAAAATACCATTATAAGTTTTTTGTTAATCTTAAATACCTCCTTCACTTTTGAAGAAATACTCAAATATCTCCTTGAGACACTATTTTAATACTATTTAAATTTAAATTAATTATTTTATCCCTTAACTATTAAAAAAAATATAAATAATTTAATTATTCTTATTTTTACTTTATAATAACCAATATAATTTTATTATAATATTTGAATTTAAAAGTTATAATAGTACTTTAATTCTTAATTTTTTTCTTTAAATTTGTTATTAATTTTTTAATAACGTTAATTATACATATTTTTTTGATCATTTTATTAAAATGGTAAATCTAAAAAAATATATATAATTAATATTGTCAAAACTCATTGTCCATTTTCTATGATACTAATAGTCAAAATATTTATTTTGAAATTTTTACAATTAATTTCTTACAACTAACTAAATTTTTTATAGCAAATTTTATTTTATAAAAAAATTTATAATTAATGTTGTTAAAATTTATTTATGATTAATGTTGTAAAAATTTGACAATTAAGAAATTGACAATATGAATTATATATAATTTTTTAAAATAGATTATTTTAATAAATTACAATTTTAAAAATATATATAATTAATATCGTTAAAAATTAATAATAAATTTAAAAGAAAAATAATTAAGAATTAAAATATAATTATAATTTTTAAATTTAAATATTAATATAAAATTAAATTGATTATTATAAAGTAAAAATAAAGATAATTGAGCTATTTTATATATTTTTTAATAGTTGAAAGGTAAAATAGTTAATTTAAGTCTAAATAATATATACAATAGTATTTGAGAGATATTTTAATATTTTTTTAAAGAGATAATGTGATTTACCCCTTAATTTTTTGGAAAAAGGGAGATACTCCCCTTACTTTCAAAGAAATTTGAGATACCCCGTAAGACACTATTTTAGATATAAATTGACTATTTTACCCTCAAATTATTAAAAATATATAAAATAATTTAATTGTTTTTATTTTTACTATATAATAATAAATAACATATTATTATAATAATTAATTTAAAAATTATAATAATATTTTGATTCTTAATTTTTTTATTTTAAATTTATTAATATTTTGACAGTATTAATTATGAATAATTTTATCATTGATCATTATATTAAAATAATCTATTTTAAAAATTATATATAATAAATATTGTTAAAATTTATTGTCAAACTTTTACAATTTTTTTAGTTATAAAACATTTATTGTAACATTAAAAAAAATTAATTTTTTACAACTAAAATAATTTCATATTGTAAATTTTTTTAATAATTTCTTAGCATATTTTATGTTATAAAACTTTTACAAATGATGTTGTTAAAATTTGTTTACAATAATGTTATAAAAGTTCATAATTAGGAAGATTTTTAACAATATTAATTATATATAATTTTTAAATAGACTATTTTAATATAAGAATAATTAAATTATTTTATATATTTTTAATAGTTGAAGTAAAATAGTTAATTTATATTTAAAATAGAGTTTTAAGGGGTATCTCAAAATTTTTTAAAAGTTAACAATATATAAGACTAAAAAAAACTAATGAGATATATATATATTTTTTAAAGTTAGGAGGTAAATCATATTCTCGCTTTTAAAAAAATGAGGGAGGTATTTAAAAAAAAAATAAAAAAATAATTGAGGGATAAAACACGTTGTCCTTTAATATATATTTTTTTTGAAAGAGTCTAATTTGCACGACAAATGAGCCTTCTGGCGCACCGGACCATCCCGAGGCGGACCATCTGGGTCCAACGATGAACCACAAATGGTGCAGCTAATCACTGAGTCACTCGTCTCTCCGTCTTTCCCAATTTGAAAAAGCGCGAAAAATCAAAAAGTATATACCCTCCTCTTCTTCTTCTAGGGTTTTAGCTCTCTCAAAGCTCACCAATCTCCAGCAATGGCAACAACTAAAACCGTTGATTCCTCTCTCTGGTGGCACCCCTTCACTGACCTACTTTCCGAGCTCGAAAGCGCTTCTGTTTCCTCCGACCTATCTCCGAAGCTAGTAAACACTTCGCGCGCACTCTCTCTCTCTATATACCTGAGAATGTGCTAATATATATGTTTGTAAATATGTACTGTGAATAAATTTTGTGTTTCTCTTAGGTGAAGAAATTGGAGGAGAATCGCGCGTGGTTCGTGGAAACAGTGTCACGTTTCAAGCCACCGAACGAGAAATCGAAGGAGGCATTGAATTCGCAGATAGTGAAAGTCGGTGATCATCAGTTGTCTATAAAGGATGAATTGAAAGATCTAGCTTTGAAAATCAGCTCCTACGTAGTGAGTTTCTCAATATTCTAGTGGCTAATTTGTATTTTACTTATTGTTTTGTATGTGGCAATGGAATTTTAATGGTAAAATAATATTTTTTCTTGTGAATACTACATAGTTTAAATGCAAATTGAGTGATTAATTGACTAGAATTGCTTTTATTCTTCTGCTAGTTGCAGACATTAAGATTGGAGTTGTAACATGAAATGCGTTGTGTTAACTCTTTCTAGTGGTTATTGCTTCAATATTTTTGATTTTATTGTACAATGCTTGGGTAATTTATGAAGCTTTTGGCTAATTGACTGATCAATTTTTAGAAATGCCTCTTTATGCAAATTCATTATGTAGGATAATCTAAATGTAAAACTTGGTCAAAATCAGTAGTTGGTTGTTATTTATTTCATAATGCAAAGTAAGCATAATCTAGATTTATTTGATCATTCAAACTATTGTTTTAACTTTCCTTTGTTCAGTGTTTAGATGAGGTGCAATCGTACATTCTTGTTGAAAGGTCTCAGAAGCAGCAGAATGTAGCTTTTGGTTCTATTGTTCAAGAATCCGTTCATGTGGTAGTAGCTTCATCCTGTGCTCTTGATTTGTTTTATATGTAGCTTTAGTTTATTTGCATTTCTCATTTTGTAATATAGCTGATTTCAAGTACAGGGTTTAGGTTTAGTTGACTTTAGTTGAATTATCGACTTGAATTGATGCTATAGTTAGAATATTTAATTTTTGTTAGTTGTTTAGCTGTGGCTAGTCACATCTTGATTCTTTTTTATTTATCCTTTCCTATGGTTTTGAAGATATTGCTACAGTATTACTTAGAGCGGCAGTGCTTGTTGAAGTGTACGAGGCAGATTTTCATGCATGCTAGTAAGTTTGTTACAAAGATATTTTTATTCTCCTTTTTCCCATTTACTAATGCTGGAAAATCATATGGCCAGCTTTCTATCTTTTTTCGTTCTGTGGACTGGTTAATAATCCAACCATGGCCAGGACACTTCAATGTCTAAGTCTCAGTCCAGTTCTTTAACCATTGCTTCAGGTTATGCAACAATTTATTGATTATTTTGTTTCCATGCTGCTAATCATACTAATTTTGGTGCAGTATATGTTGGTGTTAGCTTGAAAGAAGGGAATGCTATTAGGAAGGAGGCACTGGAGCTGATTTCTGATGGACTGGAAAGCAAATTGATTTCTGTCCTGCAGGATCTCCTATCTGCTTCTCATCCCGTGGAAATGGTATGCCTGATATCATGTTTTTCACCCCTTAACCTCTATGATTTTACAGAATAAGGAGGTGAATGGCATGCATTGGTTGGTGCTTAATGCATTTTTTTGGTTTCTTACAAAATATTGGGTGCTCAAGCAGTTCAAGTTTTCACCATTTCAAATCTTTGTGATGACTAAGGGATTGATCATGTAATGTGTTTGATGCATGTAAAGTTGACATGATTTGCTGGTAACTAGTGATTGGGTTTGTTAGTTAGAGAAATGGCCCCATGTAGTTAATGTGATTTAATTTATGAACATGGTTATTGACTTATTCACACAAGTACAACTCTGAGTTCAGTTATACAATGAGCATGGATATATTTAGAAAAGTTATTTGTGGCTGTCTCTTATACATGATCTTCGTTTAAATACTGGAGTTTGCAGTGGGTATTTTTCCTTGTATGTCCTGATGCTTCTTTAATCTCTGTTTACTTCTATATGTCCTGTATTATAAGTGCACTACCTTAAGAGTAATTTTTTCTTGTTTATTTTTTTCCCATCAGCTATCATATATAAGCATCCTTAGATTTGATATAGATTCTTGCAATGGTTTACAGGATATTGATCTTTTCACTTTATGGGCTGAGGAGACAATGATTGAAGACAGTTTGGTTTTAGACATTCTTTTTCTTCTCTATTATGAGTCATTTTGCACTTGTAGTGGTGAAAAGTGGAAAAAGTTGTGCTCTCTTTATAAGGTATATTGTTATTTTTCTCACTTGTAATGTATATCATTGTCATATTTTACCTCTCTTTCTATACCACTTGTTTGGAAACATTTCATGCCACAGGGAATTTTATCTGGATCTTATAATTTTGGAAAGCTCGCAATATCATCTGAAGCACTAAAGTCTTCTTTTGAGGCCAAAATACAACTGCTACTTATCCTTATAGAAACCTTGGACCTGGAGAATCTTCTTCAAATGGTTCATGATGAAACTCCTTTCAGGTGTTTATCTCGTTTTTTGTTTCATATTATTTGATATTCGATTGTCAGCTACAGACTTTTAGATCAACCTGTCTGTCTCTCTCTCTGCTTCAGTTGTTTCATTACTACCATTTCTTCTTTCTTTTCATGGTTCTGCTGGCGGGTAAGGGGTAATATCTGTGATAACAGCTCTTATATCAATTGCTATTGTTCCTAGAAACTCTTTGCCTTTCTTTCTAGTTTCTTCTTCTAGCTTGCTCAATTTTTCAAACATAATTTTTTTTCATTTCCCAGACAGGGTGCTTTGGTCTTTTCCTTAAATGATGTTCAGGAGATGGATGCATTATTATCTACTTTGGATGCTTTTGAAATGAAAGAGGCCGGTCCACTACTTCTGGCCTGGGCAGTTTTTCTTTGTCTAATTTCATCCCTCCCTGGAAAAGAGGAGACTAATGTGTTAATGGTATGTGCTTTTGTTTCATTATTAATGTATTACTGCTATTATTATATTTTTTATAAAATTATGTTCAATATTGTAAACCTTCACCATGTTTTTCTTTTCAAATGATTTAGGAGATTGATCATGTTGGCTACGTTCGTCTAGCCTTTGAAGCAGAATCATTGAATTCGTTTCTTAAAATCGTTCAAAGTGACTTATTACAGGAATCTAATGTAAGTTCTTCTCAGTTAAAGTTCATGTTTGACTATGTCTATTTTCTAGTGTTGTGCTTGGTTTGTCCTTTTCATCATGAAGCCTTTAGTTGTTGTCTGGGATTAAGATATAAAAATGCTTCTTTATTTTTTTTTTTTTGGTTTACGTTTATTATTTCAGGGACCGGCAGCTGGTTATCGAAGTGTCTTGAGGACATTCATTTCTGCATTTATTGCGTCTTATGAGATCAATCTTCAAGTAATTGAACATCTGCTTTTGAAGTGGCTTGTAAGGCACATTGTAAATATTTTTTCATATTGATGCCGCTCTTTCAATTGTGCAGTTGGATGATGGTACCCTAAATTTGATACTGGATATTCTTTGCAAAATTTATCATGGAGAGGTTTGGATGTGTGGCATTTAGAAGTTTAGCCTTAAGATCACTCGTTGATTCCTTCTTATTATTTAGTTCCCATAATTTACTAATTGGAGATTTCCTTGCTCGACTTGCAGGAGTCACTTTGTATTCAGTTTTGGGACAGAGAAAGTTTTGTTGATGGTCCTATTCGATGCTTTCTTACGAACTTGGAAGGAGAATTCCCCTTCAGAACAGTGAAACTTGTTCGCTTCTTATCATCTGTCTGCGAAGGAAGTTGGCCTGCGGAATGTGTGTAAGTGAACTCTTTTATGTTACTGCATGATATTATGGTTGAATACCTTACATTCTGTGATTTGAAACATCTTATTGCTGCTAAGGTGATACACTAGCTTTTTGTGGCATGGCATACATCGATGAGGAGTTTGCTGACTTTGTTATGGGAGATCATCATCTTTTTAATAAAACCTTTCTGAAATCTAAAGAGCCATGCAAATGTATATCATACTGTTCATTTTTATTTTTATTTTTGCATGAATCGAATATTTAGTTATTGCATAGGATTTCGGCCTAACAGTATTGACGCATGCGGGATAGCCGGGTGGGATAAAAGCACCTTGTCGAGCGCCGAATCTCGTTTGGTTATTTGACGCAATGGGTTAGATAAACGTTTTAACGGATGAGATTAGATATCATTTTAACCCTAAGGGCTCGAAACACGAGTGTCAAGATAATAATCCCATAAGGGATAAAATCAAAGGGGAATATTTTATTCAATAAAAGATTGTTTCAAATAATAACATAGACTCTCTATATATAATAGAGAAAACCTAGTGTTACAAGTTAACTTAAATATGGAAATATAACTTCTACCTAAACAAGAAAATTAGGAATTAAATAACAAATTAAATTGGTAACAATACAAAACTTCTTAAACTAATTAAATTTTAAAATTGTTTTACATCAAGTATGTTATCCAGACAATCCATAAAATACTAGAGTTGCAAACATTATAGGCTATCCATGGCCTCAGGAGTCGATTTATTTTACATTACATACATGCATATGTATGCAAAATAAATTTTTATTTTCCAGTAATTATATATATCATTACAATTACATTTTTTTCTTTTCACAATTTCTGTGACTCTATTTTTATATTGCGAGGTATTATTTATACCAATCTCTGTTGTTGTTCTAAGTTGCTGGCAAACATCTTATTGCATCTAGGACTCATGTGTAAAGCCTTTCTTCTTTGTGTTGGGTTTTTGGCCACTCTTGCATACCTCTAGATTATCTGTCTGCTCAACTTGTGTACAGTGACTCTTTCGCTTATTTGGACAACTTAAGCCTTCGCTGCTTTGTTGCAATGATTAGATAGATTTATATTTGCTAGATTTGGAGCGAGTATATTTGACCAATGAGTAAAAACCCAAAGATACCAGTGCCAAGATTCTGCTGCTAAACTGTTGCTACAAAGATTTCTAGTTTTGCTTTTTTTTCCCCCCTTTTTATCAGTCATAATTTGTTCTCAACCAGTTTTAGTGTTATTGTACTGTTTTGTAAAGAATTCTGTTGAAATCATTTCCCCTTGGTGAAATTCTTGGAAATTTCTGGATATGCTTTTAAGTTCTTATTTTCCAATACTATTTTGAAGATAAACTGCTTGTTGGTATATCATATGGTTTTCTTATAAATTATATCATTTTGTCAACAGGTATAATTTTTTGAATAAATCTGTTGGTATATCTACTTTATTTGAGATATCTCGCGAGTCCTTGGTAGATAACCAGATTGTTGAAACTCCAGTGCCATTGCATGTTCTTGGGGTTGAAGGCTTGCTCATTCCTAGTAAAACCCGAGGACGTGTTTTAAAAGTATTTGGTGAGAATACTGCTCTTGTTCGTTGGGAGGTACGTGGTCTATAGATTCTGGATGTTTTTGAAGTATTTGCTAATTGTGTCATGTTGAAATCCATTGGAGGTTTCTAGGAGCACATTTCTTTACTGTGTTTTTTGTTGATTGTGAGAGCATTTGCAATGATGTAGAGAATTATTCCTTTCTATCAGTCTTGTAGTAAATTTGTTTTCTTTCTTCCTTGATCTTTAGTGTATGGAATTGTAAATTTCACACCATATTGGTGTCGCGGTGTTAAGTGTGAAATTGCATTTATTAACAACACTCATGTGGCTACTTTTAGTTTTTGTGCCTTTGGATTGTGTTGGACTATGTTCACATGTGAGAGCAACATATTTTGAAATTTTATTAGTTTCATGAAATCATGTGCTTCCATGCAGCATTTTAGTAGTATTTGCCTACAATTGTATTAATATCCTTTTTCTACTTACATGGTAACAGTTGTTTCTCTATTCAGCTTTGCTTGCTTGCACTTTGTGTCTGCTGTTTTGAACATTGCCTTTGTATGTTACGCCAAGTTTCAATTGCTATGTCAAAGTGGTTTTCTAGCACAGGATATTTTTTTACATGTTCCTTTGGTCATCTTAAGCATCCTTTTTAGTTTATGCGAGCCTCTGGTCCCCCAGTATTTTAATTGATTTTTTCTTGCAAAGTTGTTTTGTTTCCAATCCTGAAAAATAAAAAAAAATTTCTTCCCCCAAAAATACTTGCTATGAATTATGTTTTCAATTTTGTGCTACCGTGTTCTTCAGATAATGCTTTGTTGAGGTGATTTGATTGACATGATTCAGTACTCCAATAATTATGAGGCTGTATACTAAACCAGGAAAAAGTTCAAGATGTTTGGGTGTATGGTACAATTTCATTTGCTAGCATTTCTTTTGTTACTGACATCTGCTTCCCTTTTTGTAGTATAATCAATCTGCAGTGCTTGTGTTGCTTCTGCGTTTGGCCCAGGAGCTATATCCAGAAAGCAGCGTGGAAGCTTTTCTTATTCTTGATTTGTTTAGTCGAATGGTGTCCTCTAACTTGGTAAATATTTGTTGGCAGTTATAGTTATTATTATCATATGCAAGTCACCTCAAAGGGGATAGCGTAGTTGGTTTGGACTGTTGCCGTAAAAGCAAGATCGATTCCCCCTCACACCAAACTTGGAGAGGGAATTTCTTTAATTTGTGTTTGTGAAAGGGTTGGGTGTGTAGAAACCTTATAAAAAATTACTGTATACAAGTTTAGGTTAGATATAGCAATAAATCTAGAATTCATTATTAGAGTATTATTTTTTTAGTATTAGATTTTATCTATTCAGGAATTATTATATTTTTGTAAATGCGAGGGCTGAGAAATTTAACTTAATCTACACCTATTGTATAAATTCTCTTCTTATTCCCTCTTTTTCTCTTTTTCAAACCAAACCCTAGGTTTTTCAATAATGTTTAAAATTCAACTATTAAGATGCCATTTCTGGAGGTCAGTTGCCAGAGAAATTCAGTAACCGTCACTGTGTTTTTCAGTTTAGATGTTAATTTGATTGCATTAAAATGATTTGTTGACCAACAAAGTAGCATAATATTATTTTTTAAGACTGATTTTTATCAAAGCCATCTTTTATTATTGTCTAAGCAATTTAGCCATTAATTTTCTCTAAAATCAATATTCTGTGAAGCATTACCTTGAAGCTCCGGTTTCTTCTGACTATAGTTTCTACCAATGTATTATTCTCAGGCCCTATGTTTTGCTTTGATGGATCTAGGCGACTCATTTTATGCTCAAGAAACTGTCTTAAATGGGCAGATTGTAAAGAATGTTTGGTAATTATTAATATACATTTCCTTTTTATTTTTTTCTGTGACTTTCATTATATGTTCTTTCCTTGTAATTTGAAAAATAGTTGCCCTTTCATTCTTTAACTGCAGGGTGGCTGAGATCATTTGCGCCTTGATTAGAAAATTTTCTCCTAGCTCCAGTGGTGCTGCAATAATGTCCTTGGGTGTCAATATTTTAGCAAAGATGTTAAAATGGTAATTCAGTCCGTGTTTGTATTGTGTGGTTCTATGAGTAAATGCTTGTCTGTGCAGTGGCTTCATATGTCTTTGCCGTAACAAGTACAGGAATTCTAAAGTTTCTAATCCTGTGCTGTACTTGCTATGATTCTTTCCTGTAATTTAATATTTTGGAATTGCTGTAATTGAGTTGTTAGTAACTAATGTACTTTTATTTCCTTTTATCTTTTGGGCAGTTCCCCTTCTTTGGTTGCTGCAGTGGCTTTAAAGGCAAATATATTTGACATGGCTTCAAAGGGGAGTATATTTGAAATTGGCAATAATGGTTCATCAAGGTGAAACCCTTCGATCAAAACGTTCAATTGTTCTAGTGCATGTACGAGATTGCATGCTTGTTATTCATGCATTTCAATTATTAACTTTGGAACTGTATCTTGATAGTTACTGCCTGACTTATTTTATGGATTGTCAAATTGGGTTCCAGTTACCATTTCTATTCAATACCCTTTATTTTTTGGTTATCCTATCTTTCCACTCTTCATTGTATAAGTTGCATGAATCTTCTGTCTGGGTATTTCAATTTCCCTTTTTTTTTTTTTGCATTGTTACCAAGTTTATGGCCAATACATAAGAGGATATTTTGAAGTAAATTTCTATCTTATAACAGATGCTTATATCATTAAAGACTTTGCAAGCCGTGAAGCAAAATTAAAGGTGTACAGTTTGTATTGGCAAAGTCCTATTGCACCTATATGGTATTTATTACATGCAATTTTTGTCTTGTATTTGACAGTTCTGCAGTAGGATGCACACAGTCAACTCCATGTAGTCAGGAGGAGTCAAGAGTTTAAATAATATTGTTGGGCTCTTGCCTGTAAGTTATGCTTTTGAGTTAGGTAGCAATTTAACATGTTATCGGAGCCAATTTGATTTAGTGGTCTTGTGTGTGAATCCCCCTATAAATTATGTTTGTGTTTGTGGCTGTAATTGTGGTTATGTTTGAACCATGTGCCTTATATGTGAGAGGATTTATTAGAACTTAAATACGCTCGCTGGGTTCCTACCGAGGAGTTTAAGCTAACAGGGTAATGCTGCTAGATCTTGGCCATACTTCTTTGCAATAAGGAGTTTTTCTATTTTCATTGATTCTAGGGAGAGAGGTATCGGCTATTATGATGAAGTTCTCCATATTTCCCAACTGGTGTGTTATGTGCAAAATTGATGGGGACAGCATTCATTACCTTTTCCTTCACTTAGATATAGTTTTGTTGTTATTTCACTTTTTAAAGATATCAAAGTTTGTGGAATGTTAGGTGAAGCTTGTGATCTGATTTTGGCGGAATTTGTGCTGTTGGTAAAGGCTGAAAAGCTTTTATTTTATTTTTATGGAGATGTTCACTGATGGCAATGTTCTGGGTGATTTGGATTGAAAGGAGCAAAAGAATCTTGAGGATTCCACAAAAGAGGATGTTGAGTTTTTGTGATACGATGTTCAATTTTTGGCGCCTATATGGATGTCTAATACCAAAGGGTTTAGGATTCTTCTTTGAATTGCGAAATTCGAGGCTTTTTTATGCTGTTGATGCATTTTTGTATAACTAATTTTTTGTAAATTTGTGGTGGATATCTTCTTGATAGAATTAAAATTATACTGTTTCCTATTAAAAGAAAATTAAAAAAATGATATTCTCTTCTCTTTGGCTTCTGTTCTTTTTCCTAGTAATTGGTACTGTATTGTATACATCAATGGTCTGTGTCACTGATTTGAGATGTTTTGTTGTTTTTGTTAACCTCCTATTCTTGCCATGTAATTCCTTTGTCATTTCATGCTTTTCAGTGGGTGGTTGCTTTCTGGGAAACTGGCAAAGATGCTTTTGATTGATTCTGATCAGAATTATTATGACTGCCCTTTAACTATATCAGGTACATCTAGCAATAGCTTTTTCTGATTTGTTTGTTTAAGAGTTGCAATTTATATGGTCTAATTTATTCTTATATGTTATTATCGTTGTTATTATTTTGCAATTGAAATATTCATAGACATTAGGTATATATTCACATTCTGTTTTGAAGTGTGTGCTTGTTCAAATTTCATCTTACTTGTGGGTACTTGTTGGTTGAACTAGTAAGACCTCTAGCAGGGGTACAAAAGATTTGGGATAATCCCGCTCACATCAAGGTTGGGAGGGATTTGGTTTTCATTTATGTAATAAAGACAAAAAAAGACTTTTTATTTCTTTTTCTTTTTTTAAATTTATCGTTCTTAGTCATGTAGGGATGTTTATATTGTGCATTTTGCATTCTGATTTGCAAATTATGCCTTGCAGTGCTTGAATTTACCATGCAGCTTGTAGAGACAGGGCTAGAGAATGATTTTGTCCTTGCTTTAGTTGTTTTCTCCCTCCAGTATATTCTAGTTAACCATGAGTACTGGAAATACAAGGTGAAGCATGTTCGTTGGAAAGTAACATTAAAGGTATGCCTTTGATTTTTATTGGCCGTCACATTTTTCCTGCCATATTTGTTATAGGCTTTCAGGGTATATTTCATTAACCTTTGAAGTTTAACATAAGTACCAGACTTAGATTTGGAAGATAGGCAGGGACCTCCCACCATGGGATAAGTTTCTAATTGGTTTTATAAAACTGCAGCAGAGGTTTCTGATAACTTGATCAAGGGTTTAGACATAGGAAATTGGTGTTTTCAAATTGGAAATTTACACAACGCTTCAATATTTTGATAGGTAATGAATGCTGCAAAAGTAATATTTTTCTCTTGTTTTAGGTACTTGGAGTGATGAAAACATGTATTTTCTCAACTTCGCGCCCTGGGAAGTTGGGTGAGGTCATTCGGGGCATGCTACTCTGTGATTCGTCCATCCATAATACTCTCTTTCGAATTATTTGTACGACTAAAGAAACCTTGGAGGTCAGTCGTAATGTGCATCTTCAGCTCATACTGACATTGATTCCTCGTGCGCCAGTGCTGGTTTACATACTAATATGAGCACATTTTCAACAGAAACTTTATGTCATCCGCACCTTTGAACTAATGGAGATTGAAGGATTGCAACTTGCTATTGGTTCTGTTTTGGATATTTTGTGTACCATGCTCTCAAAATTCTCAAAGGTGGGCTTTGAAGTAACACAGATGTGTTACTAGTATGCTGATGAATAGATATACTGCCTTGTCTTTGTTATGTGCATGGCTTCCAAGTTCTTGTGACTGTTACCTATCTTACAAGTTTAGTAATCCCTGAACCTTCTAGTTGCTCCAAAACAGGCAAACTATATTCAAAACAGACCTTCTAGTTTGCTCAAAACAGGCAAACTATATTAGGAATAGATGGCCTCTGTATCTTTTACACTAACCTCATATTGCTTTTGAATATTTATGAACTGACTCTATGCATATGTGGTATATTCTTTCTATCTCTTTTTCTACCCTTAATCATATCTATAAAATTAACTCAATTTCTTTTCCAGGACATGTCTTCCATCCTTCCTGTCTTTCATCAAGCTGTGCTATCATCTACAACCACACCAATTCCTGTTGTTGCAGCTGTTACATCCTTGATATCATATTTTCGCTGTCCAGTATGCATTTCTATCCCCACTTAAACTGGAAATAATGATGCTTGAACTCTGTTCTCGTCTTCCTTTGCTTAAGGTTCCAAAATTTTGGATAATTGTATGATATACAAGTAGATCAGATATTTGTTTAAAATTTAAAGTTAGTGGATCTGTTGGCACTCCTACGTGAGAATGTCCAATGACATTCCTTTCTCATATTTTTAAGCAGTTCACAAAATAATAATGATTTACTCTTCAAATGATAAATGTGCATTTAAGTGTCTGATGAAGGTAATTAGCTTAGGTCTATGTACTCAAGGATTGCTGAGTTGAGCAACCCCTTGCTGGGGGTTCATGTGAAAAACAAAGGAACTTTGAGATCTAGGTCCTTCTTGTCTCATTTGACATATGAGGGATACCAACTAGAGTAATGGACCCGTAGACGAATCTTCAGGTGTGCAGGATTGGATTTTCTTTTCATCTTCTTTCCGGTATTCCTGAATATTATTCGTTTCCTTAACTAGGGTTTCAACTATATGGATGTGGAATGGGGTATGTTCACCTATAAACTGCATTGCAGGTACTGTGGTACCATGCAGTTCTGAATATCAATATGTGTAATTACGTTGTTAAAGCTCAGAATTGCTGGTAGATCATTATTCATACGCTTAACCTTTTCGGTTAAACGGTGTCTTGAGTTTGACCAAGTAGTCGTGTTTGAACCTGCCCATGATATTTAGTAAAACACAGTTGTTTTTGCTGTTATCTTTGTGATTGTTGTGTTGGATTGGCATGCCTTGAATGCAATATGACGTGTTAATGCTTAAAAACTATTGTTGGTCCCTTTATTTATAAGGTCAAGCTTTTAAGAGATGACCTCGGATACATGTTAACTTAGCAAGCAGAAATATAAATGACTATCCATCATAGTTGTGTGCATGGAGTTGTTTGTCTTATTTGACTTTCCATTAGTTCAAAATCGAGCCTAATTTTTTTATTTGTTTTAGTTATCATATGTGGGCACTTGTGCATCTTATAAATAATTTGGAGTTCTCTGTACAGGCTATTCAAGTTGGTGCTACTAGAGTACTATCAATGTTGTTGACTATATCCGAATATTCACAACCATATTTGTCTGGCAATGCATGCTTTGGTTTGGATGATGAGCAGGTTTGTCATTTATGTTTGTTTTTATCTTTTAATCTGTTTTCATTTTATTCAAGTGAGCATTGGTTGTTCTTGTACTTTTTATGAGTGATTGCTTGGTTTAGATTGCAGATTTAAGGCATTCTCTTGGCTGCATGCTACAGTCGGTGGAAAATGAAGATTTATTTGTTTCCTCAATAAATCTGCTCACTTCTGCTGCACAGCATCAGGTCTGCTACAGTATATCTTTATTTGCAACATTTTGATGATTTGTTTGGTCAAAGTTATTCATAGAGGGAGGCCTTCCAAGTTTTTATGGTCTAAGTGTATTTCCTGTTCCATCTGATTTTGTTTAGCACTGCATCTAGAAATATCATCCGAACTGTCATGTATTTGTGATGTTGGATTAAATAGTCCAAAGTTTGCTCTTTTCTTGGAATACTGTGATGCTGATCAAATTACTTATGTTATCCTTAGCTGGTCAGAGCGACCAAACCTGATCTCATGAACTTAAATTTAACTGTTCTGCAACTATGTGTTCATTCCATATGGCACAACTAGAAACTCAGTTTATCTGAGTCCTGTCTATGTTACTATGACAACTTTTTGGATGATCTTGTCTTTTGTTGATGTATATCTTCCATCTTAATGATGGTATTATAGATACTCAAGATATTGTTCCCTTAATTTGTGCTTTTCTTTTGCAGCCTGCTTTTCTTATTGCTTTATTTTCCACAAAGGAGAAGAAGGATCTCCCCCAAAGTAATGACAGTGGGCTAAAGCATCCAGAAAATGAAGCTTTAATAGGGCCGCTTGAATCAATTAAACCAAATATGATAGATGCAGTTCTGCTATACGTTGGAAGATCTGATGATCTTATCAATAGGTATTGTCTGGATTTAGGCTACTTTCTATTGTGCTCGATTTCTTATTGATGGTAACTATTAGATTTGTTGCTTGTAGTTTGGTATGCTGGATACTATTAACATCTATGGTCTTACATGCTATAATTTGTGAGAAATCTTATCTATCTGCAGTAATCCTTGCATGCTGCTGAATGTACTTAACTTCCTCAAGGCGTTGTGGCAAGGGGCTGATCAGTACAAAGATATTCTGGAGTGGTTGAAAAGCTCTGGAAGGTTCTGGAAACAACTGTCCAACTCATTTTCATTAATTGCTAGCTTGCAATCTTCTGAACTTGAAAATATGACTGAGGTGGAGGCTCAGAGTTTGGCATACAAATATTATTGTCAATCTGCTATATTAGACATAATGGCTCACGATATGTTCCTGAAGCAAAGGCTGTTACATGCTGAGTCACTTGTAAAACAAGCTACTGAATCAAAGGGGGGGATAGAAAATACTGCAAATCGCAGACTGTCAAAATCTGCAAATGATTGTGATCTTAAGGATATTATGTCAAATTGGTTTCAGAGCTCTGTTTTGGCTAGCCTGGTCAAGTCATATACTTCTTGTGCATATAACAACGAGATACTTTGTCGTGCAAAGGTGACTATCCTGTTAGTTCTTAATTTTTCCAGTGATGCCGTTTGATAGATATTTACATCAAGAAGTTCCAGACATTTAATTTCACAATGGTCCAATTAGCTGAACAAGAATTTTATGTACTAGAAATTATACCTGATTGAATGTTACTTTATGATGTGGTATACATCTGTTTATACCCATGTGTCTTCGCTATGTTTGTCAGCACCTTGAATTATACTTTATATTCAAACATCCAAGAACTTCTCATATTAACAATTCACATGCTACTTGGCAGGTTGCTGTAGGTTTACTTACTGTGCATCTGATAGGGAAATTAGCAACTGGTGATGCAGGAAGTTTGTCTGTTTCATTACTTGAGAAGGTCCGCCTTATGTCGAAAAAGGTATGACCCAGTCTCTACTATGGGCAGCTTAGTCTTTGCTAATTTAGGCGATCCTTTTGATGTCTCATCTGGGGTTTCACGCTTACCAGTCCTTTTTCTGCCATTTCCCCTTTTCTAATCTTTGAGGTCAGATCATAATCTTTTGGATGATTGTATTTTCTGTTGACAGTTGACCAGTCAAGCTGCTTTTTCTGAATTACTGATGCAATACTCACAGCGCCGTTACAGGTAACGCTCATATGTTTTCTGTTAAATCAACTGTGTTATTTCTGAACATGCTAATTGCCCAGACCAAAAATCTGAAGATTTATTATCTTACTGAGGTATCTGTATATGTTATTGAGTGCCCTTATGATATGTTAATTTGCTTATGTACTGTTTGTTGTTGCCAAACTATGGAGGCCAAGGATATGATTCTGTGTCAGAATATGAGAAGACTCAAGTGGTGTTCCTAATTATTTTTATTTTCCCATAAGAAGTATAAGAGTTACCTTATGGGATATTCTTCGCATTGTTCTTTTTGTTTGCAGAAATAGAACTGCATTTTATGTTCTATGAATATATCATGTAACTGCTAGAGGGATGCTATCATCTTAGTTCGTCTGGCAACCACCACATTCATAATTTTTGATTTACGTCCATACAGTATTGACCTTCAGCTGTTTCATCCTTTTCCCCCGCTCTTTTTTTGTCAGAGTTACTAGTCAACGCATGATGCACATCAATACTGCTAATGCAGTGTGTGATAGAGTGTTTAATTGCTCTTCACACAATGGTCTCATTTGCCTGCCTTTTTTTGAAATTACCCCGGCATTGGCATGTAGTCATGCATATTAGTCAATTCAATTTATGCTGAAGCCACTCAGTCCATGGCTGGGTGGTAAAGACTCATGCCTTCCAAATGGAGGGAATGAGTTCGAGTCCCACACTACACAAGGTATGAGACTCTTCCACTAAACTAATTGTAGATAGAATTCCTTCCACGTGAGGGTAAAAATCTCACTGTTTGTATGCGGAGATTTCTAGGGTACGTCAGCACAGTGTTCATATAAACTCCTATCAAATTTTTTATGTAATATCAGTAGATTGTATATGTAATATGTAATATTCAGAAAAAGAAAAATTTTGTTTGTGCTGAATTACTTTTTAGCCTTTGGAAAACAAGCTTCTATATATGATCATTGTTTACACATTGTCTTCAAAAATCTCATTTTTAATTTTTTGGGATTTCTTTCCAGTGAAGTAAAAGAGTTAAAGACTTTAGTACTCAGTGATCTTTACTGTCATCTTCAAGGAGAGCTTGAAGGTCGTAAAATCAGTCCAGGACCATTCAGAGAACTTTCCCAGTTTCTGATTGAATCTAAGTTTTTGCAGTCATGTGAACATAAGGATGCTGGTGACTTATTTGCCATTTCTAAAGATGTATACATTTTTGATCCTGTATGCGTAAGGGCAGATCTGGGTTTAGACATGTGGGATTATTCGGAATGGAAAACATCTAAAGTAACTGCTGAGAAAATGTTGCATTGCATGCAAGAAGCAAACTCCATGGTGTTGCTTGCAACTTCTAAGCTTTCTGCACTGAAAGCATTAGTAACTGTCCTAACAGTGTACGAAGTTGATGTGAGTCCTCTAAATCTCTGAATTCTTTTGTAGCAGTTTATAAAGCTTCAACATTAGATATCTAGAATGCTTTTGTTAGTGAACTTATTTAGCTTTGGTCCTCTTTTTGGTCTGTGTTAAAGTTCAGTTAAATTCTAATCACTTCAGAAGATCGTGAGAGTGTGTCTAAATTAATTTGATTGTTTGCTTGTCTCATGTAGAACTGTTCTCTTTGTGTTTTCGGAAGTTCTGGGAAGTTTTGGATGATTAATGTCATGGAGTTGTAAGTTCGAGGTGATGGAGATTCTGATAGAAACTATTAGAAAATATTGAACATATAACACTAGCATTTTAGGTGTATTTATGCAAACTATTAGCATAGAAGTCAATATGTTTGATAAACATTGGGCAAGGATGGTAATAAAAATAAGTTCAATACACTTAAGATAATATTATGATGAATTTTGATAGTTTTTTATATTTTCCAAAGTCAAGGATTTAAATGTAATGTCTTAATAATCATTATTTAAAATGATAAACACATACACATTGACTGACTGCAGGCAGGATTTTATTGTCACACTTTCTTGCTTGGGTGTCTAATCTTTCCTGCTTTTGCAATTGCTTTTGTCATGAATTATTAATTCACATTTGCCTGCTGGTGCAGTCACTGGATAAAGGGATCAGAGTTGGTGGGAAGACCCCCGATCAATTCTCTGTTTCATGTATAGATCGAATATGCCAAAATTTCTGTGCTACAGTAGAGCTGTTAGCTCCAGCTCTGGATGCCTCTAAAGATATTCTTGATTTCCTTGCGGCACAGGCAGAATTACTTCTACTTCTTGTGAGATCTGTTCAGAAAAGCCTGTCTTCATCCATTTGTGTACTTGTTTTAAAAACCTCTGGCTTTGCCCTTAAAGTGCTGAGTGACTTGAGAACTTCAGTTGCTGGGGTGAATATAGCGTTAAAGCATTTGCTCATGTTGCTTCTATTAGTCATGGAGTCTACTTGCCTGAATTCCCATAGAAATGGGATGAAAGAAAAGGAGTCCGTTGAAGACTTAGCTAAGGTTTCTAATGTGAGCTTAGGGTTATTGCCTATTCTCTGCCATTGCATCACTAATGAAGAGCATTGTACCCTTTCCCTGACTATTACGGACTTGATACTTAGAAGTTTACTGACACCTAACACTTGGTTCCCCATCATACAGCAACATATCCAGCTGCGGCATGTCATTCAAAAGCTTCAGGATAAAACTTCTTTTGCATCCATTTCTACAATATTGAAGTTCTTTTTGACACTTGCACAAGTTAGAGGAGGTGCTGAGATGCTTCTTAATACTGGTTTTTTCTCGTCGCTCAGAGCTTTGCTTTCTGAAATATTGGACGGCGGGCCTTCCTCTGCAGTTAATATTGATAAGATCTTTGATGTACCGGATAAAACTGAAAAGCTTCATCTTATATGGGGACTTGGCATGGCTGTGGTCGCAGCTATGGTTCATTCTCTAGGAGAAAGTTTTTGCACAGATATAGTGGACAATGTCATACCTTACTTCTTTTCGGAGAAAGCTTATCTGATTTCTTATTATCTCAATGCACCAGAGTTTCCATCTGAAGATCATGACAAGAAAAGACCTCGTGCACAAAGGACACAAACTTCTCTTACTTCTCTTAAAGAAACAGAGCACACTCTTATGCTGATGTGTGTGCTGACGAAACACTGGAGTTCATGGGTTAAAGCCATGAAAGAAATGGACTCACAATTAAGGGAGACAAGTATCCATCTTCTAGCCTTTATTAGCCGAGGAATGCAACGTGTTGGAGAATCTGCCAGCAGGACTGCCCCTCTCTTGTGTCCTCCTATCCTCAAAGAGGAGTTAGATTGGTCCAAGAAACCATCAGTTGTCAACAGTAAAAATGGATGGTTTGCTCTTACACCTCTTGGTTGTGGGTCAAAGACAAAGTTCTCTGCTGCATCTGCCACAAGTGCTTTTCTAATGAGGGATCAAACAGCTGAAAGTAGTCATCCTGTTTCTCAAACGTACTTCTCAGATGCTGTTGCTGTGCAGATCTATAGAATTACATTTCTTCTCTTGAAATTTCTCTGTCTACAAGCTAAGGGTGCTGCTGAAAGGGCAGAGGAGGTGGGATTTGTTGATCTTGCTCATTTTCCGGAGCTTCCCATGCCCGAGATTTTACATGGGCTACAGGTATGATATGATAACATGACTTCTTTTAGTATCCTTTCCAATAAAGGGTTACTAGACATCAGTTTAAGGCAATATCTCTTTCAAATGTTAATAAAAATGAATTACAAAATAATGTTGCATAGCTTGTTACGATCTCTTTCTATTATTGAGACTGGATTTTTCTGTGCCTTCTCAACTTGCTATTGGAAAATGCAGGATCAAGCAGCTGCTATTGTCATGGAACTTTGTGAGGCAAACAAGTCAAAGCAGATTGATCCGGAAATTCACCACATCTGTCTTTTACTGCTTCAAGTAATGGAAATGGCTTTAAACTTGGAACTTTGCGTTCTTCAGATTTGTGGAATAAGACCTGTTTTAGGCCGTGTGGAAGACTTCTCAAAGGAAGTCAAATTGTTGATAAAAGGTAATATTCCTTTCCATGTGCTCGCAATCATATAACTTGACTTTAAAATTCATGTAATAATAATGTTATTATATGTCATTTTGTAGCGACGGAGGGGGATGCGGTTCTGAAAGCATCAATGAAATCTTTGGAGCATACAATATCAATTGTCTACCCTGGATTGCTGTAAATCTTCTTATTCTTAAGTATTTCTGCAAAAATAGGTAAGTTCTGTATGCTTAGTGAAAATTTTGTAGATGTGATTACTTTTAAGAAATGTAAGAATATAAATTTTTCTGCAAATATTCTTTATGCGTATATAATTGATACTTTCTTTCCCTACCATTCCTTTTGTGATTCCAACGGGATTATCTGGTTGGGGCAAATATGTTCCTAGTTGCGTTGCGTAGTGAGCTGGTTTCAATCAATTTTTGAGATAACTCCATTAATTTTTCAAGGTAGCAGCCTAGAACACAATTTTCTAGATAATCTTTGATTTTATAAGCTTTCCTTAAAATCGATAGATATTTTTCTTAGAAGTTTCATATACTTTTTAGGAAATTTTGCCTACAAACAATCGAGGGTATGATTTACTTGAGGTGCTTGTTGGCTAACAATCAACATGTAGTATGGCGGTTGTAAAGGCGGTTGGTCGTCAAAGTAAAGGCGGTTGGTCGGTCGTCTACGGCATTCTACTTGATTGAGTAAAAGTACAATCATTAGATATGTGGGCGAAATTTATTGCTGAATTTTGTGGCCAGTGGTTACTATCATCATTATTCATCTGACTGAGATGATTATTGTCTGTTTTCTCTTTGCAAAGAACATGATATTTTGAGGCCTTTGAGTGGGCCTTTCCCATTGTGATATGCAACAAAACGATATGATTTCGTGCTGTCAGACTCACAGCACGACACATGGATTCATGATCTCGTTAAAGCAAGTTCCAAACACTTTTGAAATGACACCATCACTGTGGTACGACTGGATTTTTATCGAAACTCTTCTGATTAAAATCGCTGATATTTTAGGTATACGAAATTTATACATACCCCACCCTGTATTTTATCAGGGAATTGGAATATGGATATAGTGCTCATATCAAATCATCGAACAGATTTGATAGTCTAAGGTCAGTAATTATACTATTAATTAATTAATTAGTTATAAATAAATATAAAAGAAAAGATCGTGATACTTTATTATCTATAGTGGGAAGCCAACAATGAGTGGCTTGCGATGTATTCTACGCCCCTTTCAACTTCGAATACTTTTTCTCTTCATTTTTTTTATACGATGAATACAATGATGAATTCTTACTTTTTCATTAAAACACGGATACCTACCTTCTCATCTGATACCTCTTTTTATATCTTTTTTTTTTTTTTGTGTATTCTATTCTACAAACCAGCAAGAGTGAACAATATTTATATAAATTAGAATAATATTATATTAAACTACTGACCCTATTTGTTTAGGTGTCTATCCTATCTTGATTTAATTTATAAAGTTGCATGTTAACTATTATTAGAGAGAAAGTATAATTAGATATGTGGTAGAATACGGGCCTGTAATACTTTGTACCAGAAAAAGTGGTCAATCTCATTACTATTTCGATGTAGGACAAGCACTAAATGAGGTGATCAGCTTTGTGATTACTTTGATGGAGGACAAGTGAATCACTAAGTTAAAAGTAATTGGATAAAACCCTTCTTGAGCTGAATTCCTTGCTTTTTTTGGATAAAACATATGACACTGAAAACGACTGGGTAAAGCCACATAATGCTAGACCTCCTGCTTTATTTCGTCAAGATATTCGTCATGATATTCACCATGAGTTAACAATATTCCGCATGATCATATATTGTGATACGAGTGTAAACATTTATACAACCATATATTGTGATACATGTAAAATCGTTCAGGTGACCGTATATTGTAGCACATGTGAAAAACATGATCATATACTGTAGTATGTATAATAGACGTGGTCACATACCACAAAGCATAAAAAGGAGACGAAAAATGCCCTTAGCTCTCCATTTACGTCTTGAGATACGCGTTGATATGCTCCAAATAGTTTGACATCAAATGTTACACCTAAGTAAGTTAAAGACTAAGTAACCAAGTGCAACCAGGACCAGATTGGCAAGACCTGAGTTTCTTCTTACACTTACAGCTATGTTGCGAAGGACTACCGAAAAGTAAAAAGGAACAATATCTAATCTTGCCAAGAGGCAAGGCACATGTTGGTCAAGCCAAATACTAGATGGTAGTGGGGGGGACTAGCTACCAACCAAGGGGGATCACAATGCAGCCAAAGGCTGAAAGTTACTGTGTTTTTCTGGAAAGCTGAAGACCACCAAGTCTTTTAAACTAGTAATATCAAGCTATGTGGTGATGGGTTTCTGGATGACTAATCCCAACATGTCACGTGGCACCACTCAAGTCCAATAAGAAAGTATTGCGTGAACCGGATTGAGTCAAGTTAGGGCAACATGCATCAGCCAATAACTACCCAACCTTCCCTCTATATATAAACACATTTTCTCCTAAGTTGAAGAAAGGGTGGGGTGGTTATCTTGAAATGGCTTTACTTTGTCTTCACCTCAAGAAAAGAAAACTCATTTTCTCCCAAGTAAATTCTCCACACACACACTCCTCAAGAACACACTCTAAGTCTATTATGTCCACTATGAATGTTCTACAAGCTCTCCACATATACCTCTCCTAAGCTGTTTTCTCCGAAAGTTGAAGAGTCTAATCCTCGACTAACCTCTCCAAACCTCATTTCTCTCATTACGTTTTATTTCTACATACAAAAGAGGGACAAGACTCATGCCCCCAAAATTTACTATCCGATTGAAACTAACTTAAGCATCCAAAGGGATCGTAAAAAATGCGACCTTCATCTGACCTGTGTTTTATCTTGCTGGAGGTTTGCGGAGCCATAACAAAATTTGCGTTTCGACACTATTCAAAGGCTAAAAAAATAAAGTTGAGTGATTTTGTGACTAACGAGCGACTTCTACTCACCATTTTAGAGAACTCCCAAATAACCTCACCTCGATCCAGCTTCGAACTACGCCGATAACTATCTCAATACAACAATTTGGTGTGGTTCAGCAGACCATCTCGAAAACACCTAAAGTTATCTCTGAATTTAATATGGTAGAGTAAAATTCTCGCATCAATAATTATTATATTTTATTTTTTATTTATAAATCAACATTAAGGTCGATAATAGTACGATAAAAAAAGAAATAAAATAAAAAATCAAATTGGCATCTGGGCGTCTTGCATTGCAGCATTTGAGGAAATCATTTATGCAATGAATGTTTTTCAGCAGTTTGATATTTTTAAAAATAAATAAATATTTTCTGTGGTGGAGATTAAAAATAATCCTACAAATGCGACAGATCCGTATTCTTATAGTCTGATGAAATTTAAATTCATTGAGGTGCTGTTTAAAATCATTAATTACTACGTATGGCCTGTGTACGATTTCTCTGTATCTCATCAATGCACCATTTAAAATCTTCGTACCCCCCTTAATAAATCAATCGGGTAATTACATCCGGATTCTGCTCTTTCATATTTTTGCAAATAAGGGTATAATTTTGTCCATTTATATGAAGTGGGACCCTAATCCTCTCCAAAATGATAAACATACCCTTAACAGTTTTTGAATTTGGACCTTCAACATAAGGGTATTTCAGTCATTTCGTGGTGGTATCTATTTCTTACAAATAGAAAACTATGTCCTTATATAATGTGCAAATGCGCCAAATCAGGGGTGCGGAATTTTATTATGCCATTTATGTATATACCATGAAACGATGTCGTTTGTTCGCCTTTCCAGAAAACGCCACGTACAACGGTAAAAAGACCTTGGAATTTGGATGATGACAAAACGACATATCCAACAGTCAACCTTGGATCCCTCACTTAACCCTGGTCAAACCTCAACCCAACCACGGTTATTTCCGCCCCTCTTTAAGATCTCTCCACGTGTCCTACCTCAACGGTTCAGATTTCTTTTGCCACAGTCACCCACCGCTTCTTCCCCTATTTAATACCTTCTAAACCCTAACAAATCACTGCACCTCCAAATCACCAGATCCTAATCTTGGTTATCAGCTGCGTCTCTCGATTTAACATAATGCCTAACCCTAAAGTCTTTTTTGACCTCACCATCGGCGGCCAACCTGCCGGTCGGGTTGTGATGGAGTTGTTTGCTGACGTGACCCCTAGGACCGCTGAAAACTTCCGTGCGCTGTGCACCGGCGAGAAAGGCGTCGGCCGGAGCGGAAAGCCACTTCACTACAAGGGATCGACCTTCCACCGTGTGATCCCGGGTTTCATGTGCCAGGGTGGTGACTTTACCGCCGGAAACGGAACCGGAGGAGAGTCAATCTACGGCTCAAAATTTGCCGACGAGAACTTCATCAAGAAGCACACAGGCGCTGGAATCTTGTCTATGGCGAATGCAGGACCTGGAACCAACGGGTCCCAGTTCTTCATCTGTACGGCGAAGACCGAGTGGCTCGATGGGAAACACGTGGTGTTCGGCCAAGTGGTCGAGGGAATGGAAGTGATCAGGGCCGCTGAGAACGTGGGGTCAAGCTCTGGAAGGACCTCAAAGCCTGTTGTCGTCGCTGATTGCGGTCAATTGTCTTAGACATTGGCTGACGATCGTCTTGATCTATCTCGATGATCATGATATGATGGTGACTTGTGTTATTTATGATGTGCTTTGATCTAAGTCTCTGTAGGTTTTAATATTTTAATTTTCATCTTCAATATGTGGTGGTGTCTGGTTATGTCGGGTCGGGTCGGGTCGGGTCGGCGGTTCTTGGCGAACGAACTCTTATGTCTTTTTTTTTACTATGAGCTGCGTTCTCTCTAAATAAGATAGTGTTATTATGAATCACTCTTGTCTCCCGTTAATTAGAGAATTAATTACTCTTTTTATTTTCCTTTTTACATACATTCTTCTGTGATCGACTGTTGATCTGTAATCGGTGGGAAACTCGGATGATGGCCGAGATATCAGCGGGTATTTCTTGTAGATAAGTAGATCTGGATAAAGAGGAAATATCTGAAATATTAATATAATAAAATAAAATATAGGGGACTTGGTCGGCTCATGAGGGCCAGTAAAAGAGCACGGGAGGAACATTAAAATATGATTTGACCCACCGTCTAGTGTGGGCCGGGCCCATAAGTGCTTTGGAATATCTCTTACAATGTGCCGTTTCATTTTTTATTTAATTAAAAGATGATTTTTTTGTGAGACGTGGCGTCCCATCAATGGTCGTCCATTGCTCTCCTGTGAATAGTGGCTACCGAGACTTGGTTTGATATGATTAAAATTTGAAGGGTTATGCTGATTTTTTATGTTAGGATCATTTATGAAAATTAATCGAAAACGATTATTTTTTTAAATTAAAAATAATCATGTTCATAATTTATAATTAAATATAATTATATTTATTATTATTGAATTAAATTATTTTTTTAGTTATAAAATTATTTAAACAATATTTTTAATTATAATTACAGTTGATATTTTTTATTTTCTCTTTTTAAAAACATTCTCATATTTTCGTGTTAATTTTTATAAGTTAACGTTTAATATTTTTAATTAAATATATAATTGGTAATTAAATATATAATTGGGATAGAAGGGGATTGAAGAAGTTTAAAATTATATGTATAAAGAGGTAGAATAAAATTGAAAAAAATTCGAGTTGTATTGAAAGATGGTGTGAGTGTAGTTAAGTCACGAACGGAATAAATTTTTTTCTGTTCGGAGACTCAATGTGTAGATAGCGGCAGTCAGGAGATAGTGGCACTCACAAAGGGCAATTTGGTCCAACTCATGAGTGGACTTACGATGTCGTCGAGGGCAAATTTTGGCCCCTTTGGACGGACGTTGGGGGCGGATTACTCCTTTTCGTTTGCCCTCCAAATAAGTTTAATTATGAACAAATTTAAAAAATTTTAAAAAATTAAAACTGATTTATAGATCAAAAAATTGTGAATCGAAAAATTTATTAGTGAAATTAAAAAAAATGAGTTTGACAATAAAATAAAATCGTGACTATAATATTTTTATTTTTAATGATGAAAAATAATTTAGTCTAACAATTATAAATAAGGTGATATTTAATTATAAATTATTAACATGATTTTTTTTATTTAAAAAAAAAAAGCGGCGTTTTCGATTAATTCCCGTTATTTATCCTGTTGAGAAATAAAATGAGGTGACGTTACAAGGACGATTGTTGACATTTACTAAAACAAACTTCGATAATGGAGAATGAAATTGACTATTTCTGATCGGGTCGATTTTATGAGTAGGAGGCCCAAGAAAGAAAGGCAGGCAGGCAATGGTGGGCTAAACAGTCATTCGGCCCACGTATCCTCATATATTTATTCCATTTGTTTTATTGGCTCTTCAGTCGGCCCAAGTGTCACTCGTATTAAATAGCATAGAATTAAAAATGAATTTAATATTAATCTTGAAAAGCTAATATGAAATCCAGTTATCTCTTAATCTCCTTACTTGGTCTACAATTGATTACAACGTATATACCCTCTTGTGCATTATGTATTAATTATATGATTATTTAATGAAATTGTAAGATTCAATGTTAACTGTTGAATATTATACGTTAAAAAAGTTGTTATTATATACACCCATCACGCATGTTACGTATGTGTACACATAAGTAGTAGAGAAGTGGAAGCTTCCTTAAACACGATACTTGTTCAAATATATACATATACAGAGAAGGGGAAGCTTCCTTTGTATTCAATTACGACTACTGCCTTCTATTATATTCATATATTATTCATTAAGGTTTTGTTTGGGTTACAAATAGACTACATATATATATATGTATGTATATCACAACAAATCACTTTCATTAGCATTGCTGTTTACGCTTCTGGGTGGGCTGTAAGTGCTTTTCGGATATAACAAAAAATACCCTCATCACTTGGTTTTCAGGACGAATCTTAATTAACTTTAATGGATAGATTAGTCGCAAGCACATTTGACAAATTTTCACTTTTAAATGCCTTTTATTATTTATATTTATATCTAACACCAGATTGATAATAAGGTAATTTTTTCAAAATCACTTGTTTTTAATTCCTAAATTTACTTTTTATTACTATTTAAAATTACGTTAAAAAAAATTATCTAATAACTTTTGCAGAAGAATGTTCTTATGGCCATCTTTCACTGATAACTTTCTGCTAAGCACCGTTGAGTAAAAATAAATTCTTTTATTTATTAAAAATTCACTTTTGAATAAAAATAAAATTGAGAATAATTATTTTTCAACAATTTTTTTATGAGATTGGTCATGACTCATGAGGGCAATTTCATAAAATAAAAAAATAAGTTGGTTAGTTTTTAACAAGTTTAAATAGTAGCTATTTGTGAATTTTGAAAATTAAAAAATAGGTATAATTAAAATTTTTTAATAATAATAATAATAATAAAATTATTTTTATTTTTAAAATATAATTATTTATTTTTCACTGTTATTGAGTTGGTAGATATTTATTTTATTGGAGCAAGAAAAATTCGTTAGGGTGACATTATAACAAATCACATCTTTTTTAGTATTATAAAAGAATTTATTTACATTTATATACTATTTAAAAATATTAATTAGTTGTGAATATGGTAAGTTAAAGTTACATAAAATATAAATTTTGTGTCTTATTTAATGTAACACCTCTTTTTAAGTTAATAATTTTTTTTTAGAATAACCTATTTTTAATTCCGAAAATTATTTTTAACTACTATTTAAAATTATTAATAAATGACTATTACACTAAATTTTGAATAAAATTGTCTCCCTTAATAACCTTCCACTAATAGTTATTCAAAAATTAAAAAAATCCATTTTTAAATAAAAAAATTTTTTTTTATTAAAAAATACATTTTCGAATAAGAAAAAAATTGAAATCGATAATTTTTAAATAATTTTTTTACAAGACTAGTCATTAAAACAATTTTATTAAAAATTTTTAATTAATTATTTTTTATACAATTTTAAATAGTAATTATTTATAAACTGTGAGATTAAAATTTTATCATTTTGAACAAATTTCCATTTTATCATTTATCAATGATTATCAAAGGTGAGACAACGGTTTTGTAATTTTAAATAAAGATCATATTATCTATCACTTATTGTCAAATCAAATAATATATAAATTTTGTCTCTCTATTTATCAAGAGTGACACGACTCTATCTCAATTTTCAATTTAAAAATTTAGTAAAAACAACAAATCATGTTAACAAAATAAAAATAAAAAAGATTCTCAATCTTTATTGAGTATAGATTAAAATGCAAAAAATGATCAAGTAAATATTATAAATTCTATACTATTAATGCTACATTTTAAGATCATGTGACCAATATGGGTCAAACATTTTGATATAGTATTTCCAAGTTTTAGAGCATGTGCAAATCAGTCCACTACACAGTCATTTTCATGGATCACGATTAAAACTTTTTTCTTTTCCTTCACTCACAATTTTCTTGGTAGCCAAACGGGGGAAAGAAAGTTGGAAGTAAAGACAAAATGGCCTTCAACAATGGATCCAGTCTCTTACTGCCCTTTAACTGTCCCCCTTTTGTTTGTTGCTGTCATCCAGCTCGTCATTTAACTGCAAGCCTGTAAAACCCCCATGGTTAAATTACCATTTTGCCCACGTTAGCACCCTCTAGATGAGGGTACTTTGGTCATTTGGCATATAGCAATTAAACCACTATAGCATACCTACCAATGACCTGCCGCCACAAGCCTACCAAAAATGACTGTAGAATAATAACAATAGAGTCCATTATTTGTTACGTCATCGCACATATCTGCATATTGTATTTATTTATATCCGATAAGTCCCTAACTGATATTTAAATGACCGAATTGTCCTTGTGCTATTGAATTTTGTTTCTCAAATAAGAGTATTATCAGTTTTCTCCCATGAGGTATTACTTATTATCAATTAGATGACCAAGAATAAAAAAATAAGTAAACACTTCCCTTAATTAGATGATAGTACTTCTAATTTTTTATTAAATGACCGAATTATCCACAATCTCTCATGGACTTTAACATAAACAGTGAATTAGCTTAACAGAGAAGAGGATAGGTCGGTCATTTAACAAAAAATTAGAAGCACTATCATCTAATTAGGGGAGGTATTTACTTATTTTTTCATTCTTGGCCATCTAATTGATAATAAGTAATACCTTAGAGGAGAAAACTGATAGTATCCCTTTTCAAATATGAAAGATAATACAGTTATTGCAATAGACGTACTACGAAAGTAGTTTCTATTTACTTTTATCTAAAATTTAGGTTTGACTAAGATTTCAATTTGATTGATATGTTTATTCTTTTAAAAATAAAAAATTTAAAATTAATATATTGTTATATCTTCTAAAAAATCTTAAACTAATATATTAAGTTATTAACATATATAAATATTAAATAATAAAGTAAGAGTATTAGTAACAAATAAAATATTTAAATTATTAAGACGTTTACTTATTTAAATTTAAGTTTAATTTTTTAACTTAATTATATTAAGATATTTTTAATAAATATTTATACATAAATTAAAAAATAAATAGACTTTAAATATTTAGATGATTATATTCGGATTTCAAAAAAATTCCTAAAATTACTAAGTGACAAGTAGGGATTACTTAGATAGAAATAGAGAAATTGTGTTACTAGTTGTGAAAACGAGAAATATTAATGATCCAGATGTTATTATGTCACAACTAAATAAAAAATAAAAACAAATGGGAGAATAGTGGGAAAGTATGTAAACTTTTGACTATTCTTCTAATCAATCAACCACGTGCAAGCCGTGTGTAATTTTGGCTGCGCGTCTGCGGGAAGCATGTGATAATTTCCTTCATCCGTAAAGAAAATTCGGAAATTTCCGACAAGACGACGAAACTTAACTCTGTTGAATTTCTTCAAGAGGGTTTTAGTTTTAAATTTTAGTTTTAGTTTTGGGTTTTTAGTTTTCAGTTTCGGTTTCGGTTTCGGTTTCGGATCTCTCTGTCGAATTCGATAGTAGCAGAGTCGTTCACGGCACACAAAACGCTGCTCTGCAGAGAAAGCAGAACAGCTGTGGTAATCTCGTTGGTCCTCGCTTTTTTGAGAGGGAAATCAAATCGGAGATTCGTATTTTGGCGGGAAGTCTAATCAAACGCTTAAACATTTGTATTTTACTGCAGCTAGAGAGAGATTCCTGTTTAGAAACAGGGAAAACTTAATTTGAAATTTGAATCTTGTGTATATATAAATTTTATAAAGAAATATTTAAGAGGAAGAGAGGCAGAGATGGGGCTATCGGATAATTCAATGGGAGTGATATTAGCATTGGCGTCAAGTGCGTTTATTGGTTCGAGTTTCATTTTGAAGAAGAAAGGACTTAAACGTGCTGGAGCTTCTGGTACTCGCGCAGGTCAGTGAAATTTCAGATTTTTTTACGAATCTCTTATCCCTGCTAATTTCTTCATTGATAATTTGCATGTTTCTATTTTTTTGATGGATGATTAACTTCTTGGGAGTTTACATATAATAATTTGGAATTGGGATTTATTTTAATTAATAATTGTTGTTATTATTAATTTTAAATATGAAACTGAATATAACTATCAGTTACGTGTGTGATTTGGAGTTTTGACTGCTTCTGTTCTGTTAAAGTTGTTGATGACCGATTCAGTTTATGCTTGATGAAATGGTTCAGAGGGTAAAATGGGTACAATATTGAAGCGTGGAAGCGACTAATTTTGATAACTATAATATAATTCAGAGAAGATGCAAGTTCCAAAAGTCAATAAGATGAAATCCGATTTATGAGAAGATGACAGAGGAAATTGGGTTGCTTTTTATTTATTTATGAAACTATGGAGATGATACAAACAATTACATTAAGATGTTTCCTGTTAAAGTTGCTTATATATCTATAAAGATTGCATTGTGTTACGGGCCATAGGCTAAGGTTGAATAAAAATATAAATCTTATGGGTATATAAACTCTTAGGCATTGTTTCCTTGCATGCTGGTTTTTAAGTGTGAGTTCTACACATGGGTTTCTATCACTGTGATCTTGAATTCTCTGAAAATTGATTAGTTTGGCTGTAAATTTGAGTTTGAAGGTCTCGGAAGAAGGTTTTTCATGCTTGTTTAAACTGAAGACTGGAAAGTCACTTTCACTTCCAATTTTGTAAGAATTATGCTCCTCAAAACCACTAAACTTGTTGGAGTCTGATTGATTCTTCTTGTGATCCAGGTGACATTAGCTTGTCACATGTGTTATGTGTCATATTTTGGCGCCGTCAACCCAAGTAATTTGCCTTTTTAATTCCTTCTGATGTATTTTTCCTCTTGAATAATTTAGGAGTTGGAGGTTACACCTACTTACTAGAGCCACTTTGGTGGGCAGGCATGGTGACGAGTAAGTATAGTCATAAGTTATTACCTCTATCTGTATTCATATTAGTGTTATTTGCGCGAAATAATTGTAGTGAAATGGTTCAATGACTTTGGGTTTTGTAACTTTGTTGAACAGTGATTGTTGGGGAGGTTGCAAATTTTGTTGCATATGTTTATGCTCCTGCAGTTCTTGTGACTCCACTTGGTGCATTAAGTATAATTATCAGGTATTGCACAAATGTCTGAGCTCTAGTTCTGTGGTAATTTCCTATAAAAGAAAAGCTTGGCAGAGCTTTCATTATATATGTGTAACTGACTTGTTTGGTGGATCTGAGTAGTGCTGTTTTGGCACACTTCATGTTGAAGGAACGTCTGCTCAAAATGGGTATTCTAGGATGTATTACCTGCATTGTTGGGTCGGTGGTGATTGTCATCCATGCACCTCAAGAGCATACCCCAAATTCCGTGCAAGAAATATGGACTCTGGCAACTCAACCAGGTTTTTGGATTAACTGTCTCTCTTTTCCTGATCTTCATTATATAACATGCAGTGTTTTGAGCAATTACTAATTGTCCTTGTTTCCATGTTTCATCAACAGCTTTTCTTATTTATGTAGCAGCTACACTTTCAGTAGTGTTAGCTCTTGTTCTGCACTTTGAACCTCACTATGGGCAGACGAACATACTGGTATACTTGGGAATATGTTCTTTAATGGGTTCACTAACGGTAATTCTTTTCCTGTATAACATTCTATTGTCAAGATGCTATGAAGTTTCTTTTCAGGGCACTGTTTTTCATAAGCCCATGCGACATAATGCTTTTACATTATGCAGGTTGTAAGCATAAAGGCCATTGGAATTGCAATAAAACTTACACTGGAAGGCATAAGCCAAATAGCTTATCCTCAAACTTGGTTTTTTCTTACAGTTGCAGTAATCTGTGTCATTACTCAGTTAAATTATTTGAACAAGGTGAGTTTTTATTCACACTATGTGAACAAGGCGAGTTATCATTATTAGTGTCAGTAACATCAGTCATTGACAAATCAGTTGAATTTTCTTGCATGTTTTTGTCACATGATATAATAAGTATTGCACATACTAGAGTTTTGTGAATTTTAAGCTAACAGGTCAAATAATTTTCGGGCCATAGATGATCTTTCGACCTTTATGAACACTCCAAATCTACGTGAAGCTCTTTATTGTATATATATATATATATATATATATATATATATTCATTGAAAAAGTCTCTTTTAACGTAGCTTGTAATATGATCTCCAATAGCCATTGAAAATCTGAATCTTCTATAATGAAAAATTAGGATTATGTGCACAGGTTGCAAACCCTTACATACCAGATGCACCAAGGCCAAAGTTTAAGGACTTCATGTTAGTTGTATTTCATTCATATTTATAATTTTTTTTTCCTTTTTCTAAAATATATGGTGGAAGTTTTTTGTAGAAGGGAAGAATAAATGATGGATGCATTGTATTTGATTTGATGGTTTGGGCATAATAGCATTGCATCACGCTTACTGGTGTTTTAATGGTCTGTTATCTCAATTGTCGATCAAGTATCTGATTTCTTAATACTTCTGATTTTATTTATTAAAATTTATACAGCACAAAATAAATTGGGTTCAGTTAGCCATTCGCTGCAAGCTATTAAAGTTTTAGGCCCTTTTGAGTTTTTCTAGTTATACTTCCACCGATTAATAAAATATTAATCTTTATGCTGATTCAACAAAAAGCTGTGCTGCTTAGATGCTATGGCAACCATCTCGTAGTGCCATAATCTGAGTTGGTTTGTTGTGTTGCTTCTGCTTTGCAATACTTGGATCTTTCTAAATGTTTAGTACTAGGTTTTCAAATTGAGCAGGTTTCTTTCTTATACTCATTGATGTATATATGGCTTCTTTGTTCCAGGCGCTGGATACATTCAACGCGGCAATTGTTTCCCCAGTATATTATGTCATGTTCACAACTCTGACTATTGTTGCAAGTGTGATAATGTTTAAGGTAGAATGCTTTACTCATCCTCTGGAACTGTATTTGATACTGAAATAGGGTACTTCTCGTAGTTACCGGGAAAAATAAGGTTTGGTGATATCTTTTCTCATATCATGTACAGGATTGGTCAGGTCAGAATGCAAGCAGCATAGCCTCTGAGATATGTGGTTTTATCACAGTGCTTTCAGGAACAATCATACTTCATGCAACAAGAGAACAGGAACAAGCTGCACCAGGTATGACTAGATCTTTTGATTTCTATGATCCAGTTTGGAGACTGCGAGGTGTTATATCTATCCATCCAGGTTTTAGAATATTGATTTAGGATTCTCTTGTGATTAGATGCCTATCTTATATGAATTCAGATCAAAATAACAGATGTAAATGCTTTGACTTTTATTTGGTCACCCTATAGCTCTAGGCCCTTCTTCCTAGAAAAAATGTGCCTAGGAGTAAACCGGGTTAAGTGAAAAAAACTTGATGCCCTTGCAGTTTGAATGTGTTAAAAGTTGCTTAATTGAAATATTCAAGTTGTGTTCAAAGTTGGCAGTACTGCCACCTTGCTTTATTTATGGCTATTTGCTTGGAAATGTTTGTTTGATAACTTGGGGCATCTTAGTTGATATTTTTGTTCTTAAGACTTTACTGTCAACTCGAGCTGATGACTGCCTTAAAACTATTCAGTGGGAACTGTGACGTGGTATGTAAGTGGGGATTCAGGGAAGGGTCCTGAAGAAGAACACTTAATCACGATACACAATTCAGATTATTCAGATTATTACGTGCAATGAGATTTTTCCTTGAAGATGGACTTAGAAAGAACATGATCCCTACCTCTGGAGCAACACTGCAATCGGGCATGAGAGTCGTAACAGAGCAAGGAGCTCCTTGTTTTCCTGGACAACTCTGAAACCGAATCAGCAAGGTAATTCTTGTGCATATTTTTTTTTGACAAGCTGTAGAACAAATCCTGGAATCCACATGCATTGCTACATCATTCAAAGTTTTGAATTGCCAACAACTTGGGGTGAAGATCACAGTGCATCATCATCATCTTCATCATGGGAGAGACATAACAGAGTAATCTCATTGCAGTTCCATTGATATGTTATTGATTTTTGTACATATTAATGTTTCATTTCTTCATTTATCAGAATAATATCAATTGAGGGTTTGTCAATATCAAGTTTGTTTCATTCTTTTGTTCAATGCACAGCTTATTGTATTAAAAATTATAATTAGATTATTCATCCCTATTTTGTCACTATAGAGGAATACTAATTTTTTTTAAACAAAAAATTGGAATCTGAATGGGGGGGGGGGGCTATGGTTGTAGTTGTGCATAAATAAATAAATAAACAATTTAAATAATAATAATAAAAATAAGAATAAGAATATGGTGTTGGTATGAGATGGACGGTGGATTGGGGCTCCAACCCACGGCGTGGCTTTGACCACACGAATTTAACGCTGTTCTGAATGAATTGTCCACCAAAGAAACGAAACCTAATACGACAAACGAAGCAATAATAATAATAATAATAATAATAATAATAATAATAATAATAATAACTTAATTTAATTATATTATTTATGGCTTAAACGTTCATGCAAGAAATCCCGTTTCTTTATCTGTTATTTTCAAATAAATTACGTCATCTTCGTATGGTATTTTAATTATTTTTTAAAATATTTTTACATTAAAGTAAATAATTGAATTAAAAGATTTATTGGGTAGTAACCTTCCTTCCCATTTAACGGATTTTTGAAAACTTTTTTCTAATCCTAATGGCACAGAGAAATCTAATCTCAAATAAGCAAATATATATATATATATATATATATATATATATATATATATATATATATATGGGAGAGAAAATCTTAACGCGAAATCACCACCGTTCAATCAATCACAGAAATTTAAAACATTCCTTGTCATCACAGAATCTCTCAAGCCTCATCCTCCACCGTCCGATCTCTTCCTCATCCCTATATAAAAACCACACGCCTTCTTCTCTTGGCTTTCAACCAACGCTAAAACTGCAAAAAGCAAATTTTAGAGCGAGAGAGAGAGAAAGCCAAAGGAAGAAAACACAGCAGTGATGGCGGCAACAGTGTCATCTCCGTGGGGGAAGCCCGGCGCTTGGGCTCTAGACGCCGAAGAACAAGAAGCTGAGCTCCAACAACAAGAAGAAGAACAGAAGACCGAAATCGCTGATTTTCCTGACCTGGCTACCGCCGCCGCCACCAAAACCAAGAAAAAGAATAAAGGCCAGACCTTGTCCTTAGCTGAGTTTAACTCGGCTAAACCAAGCCAGTTGAACCAGTCGAGGGGTCTTACTTACGAAGATCAAATCGTCCTCCCAACCGGTCCGCGTCAGCGCTCCGCTGAAGAGCTAGACCGCTCTCGCCTTGGCGGCGGCTTCAAAAATTACGGCTCCAGCAGCAGGTATGGCAGCAATTCCTTCGGTTCGAACAGGGACGATGATTCGTCGAATTCTAGATGGGGCTCTTCTAGGGTTTCTAATAGGGAAGCAAGTAGAGAATCGCAGCCGTCACGCGCTGATGAGATTGATAATTGGGCTGCCGCTAAGAAACCGTTGCCTACCGTTAGGGAGAGGAGCGGCGGGTTTTTTGATTCGCAGTCGAAGGCTGATGAAAGTGACAGCTGGGTTTCAAACAAAAGCGAAACAACCCGTAGCAAATTTGGGTTTGGCGGTGGGTTTGAAAGAAAGAGCAGTTTTGATTCGTTATCGAGAGACAGGGAGAGAGACAACTGGGGAAAAAAGAAAGAGGAGAGTAGCGAGAGCGAGAGCGAGAGGCCAAGGCCGAAGCTTGTTTTGCAGCCGCGTACGGCGCCTGTGAGCGACGGGCTCGTGAACGTGGCAAAACCCAAGGGGGTGAATCCCTTCGGAGAGGCGAGGCCAAGAGAGGAGGTGTTGGCGGAAAAAGGAAAAGATTGGAAGGAGATCGATGAGAAGCTTGAGGCTGTGAGGATTAAGGAGGAGAAGACTGAGGCCTCGCCACCTGGAAGGAGGGGATTCGGAAATGGCCGAGGGGGTTTTGCAGAGAGTAGGAGTTGGAGAAAGAGTGAATCTGACTCTGTTAAATCGCCCCAGCAGAGGTTCGCTTCCTGATTGATTAATATGCTTTTCGATTGACGAATTTTTTGAAGAGCATTCAATTTATTGTTCTATTTGATACTTAGTATATGAATGAATTAGGAATATCCTATGGTCATTTTCTCGGTAATTGAGCAATATTTTGATCAACAGTGTTAGTTTTATTCTGTCTCGTCTCTATTTGCAATGAGGCGCTCTGTTTGCTATAAATTTAGCTGGGTGATCTTGTAGACTCACAACCCTTTGGTTGCTTCTCAGTTAAGATACATCAGTTGCCATAGTTTCACTGGCAAAGTACCTGTTTTGGTTGGCAAATAGCAAAGTTAAATTGCTGTTTCTTTATGGAAAATATTCATTTGGGTGATTGTATCTCCTGGTGGACACAACTTGTATGACAGAGAAAACTTATTTCCAATTGGTTGTTGTGTTTTGTCATTAAATTTTAGTCTTGGCTTTAGGTGTGTGATTTCTCAATAATCATTCTCACCTAGAATTTCCAATCATACGTTCTCAATATTCTCAATATTTAGAATCACACATTTTTTCTTGGCTGTAAACTTAAACTGAAAAGAATGTTAATGTACATATGCTATTAAAATCCAATTGCCTTGATTGGTTTCACTTGTTGCTTCACTAACAAAATCACATGCAATTATTCAGTTTTAATTTCATGCCTAGAAACTTTTATGAGCTATAGAACAAAGTGATTGACTTTGTCTACCTATGGTTATGTCATAAGAAATGTAATGCTGTAGGAAGAGCTGGGCTAGTTTTGGAATTGTTTTTATTTAATTAATACTTTATTTTCTTGTTAGAGTTGTGTTTGGGTTATTTATATTAGTAGGTTTGATTTTTATTGTTCGTGTTGGAGTAGGATTTCTCTTTCTTATTTGTAAGATCTTTTTTCTCTTTTGTTTAGGTTTATGACCAATATATACAAGGCTTTATTTTCAGTTTTAGAATTAGACTTTTGAAGAATATTAAATAAAAGTTATGATGCTTTCCCCTTCCCCCTATTTCTTCTAATTTTTTCCTCTTTCTGTTATTCTATTTGGTGATACATCATATTATTTCCAAACCATTGATGTTTTTGACTGCAAGACCGTCACCATATTCTACTTTTTGAGCTGCATGTAATAATTGCACTATAAGCCTTATAACTCCTCCATTCATAGATTGGAATGCTTCCTGAACATTAGAAGAATCTCACCAACTTTTACTTTGCCGAATCAACTACTAACATACAAGTTTATACCCATGATCTTAGAAAATGATCATGTGGTTACTCTAGGTTTCTAATGCTGAGGAAGAGAATTGTGCAGTAATTTTATCCTGCTTTAACATCATCAATTTTTCAGGTTCAACTAGGTATTTGTCTGGCTTTTTTTGAGCTGCATGCTTGCTTTGCTATTACATGGTCAAATTTAACTTTCTTTTCGGTATTTTTTTTTATAGGTTTATGTTTATTTCAAATAGGGGTGTTACATCCCAATTTAAGATTGTTATATTAATACCACTTTTTGTTATTTTTTTTTGTTGTCTTCTTTTAAGTAACATCAATGCCTGTTATATTAATACCATTTTTTGTTATTTTTTTTTCTGGTCTTCCTTTAAATAACATCAATACCCATTATATGTAGATTTAAAATGCAAACATGAATATGAACATGTGCGGCTTTTTTATTTTTATTTTTTTCTACCATCTTGTTTATCTTGTAAACTTTGTGAATCTGATATGTTTTCTTTTGGGTCCAGTGCTGTAAATGGACATGCTGAAGAGAAATCTGACGAACATGCAGACGAGAAATCTGAGAATGGACATGTGGAAGAGAACTGAATATAGTGATTGACAAATGCAAGAGAGGCAAATATTGATTTTGATAGAAGTCAAATGTGTCGGATCAAAGAGACTTGTTTTATCTTTATTTTTGTCTTTTTCAAATGACTTGCAAGACGTTGGGATGAAGTAATTAAACAGTTTTGGTAGGATTTAAAGGAGTTTTTCTAGTTTGGCCAATATGGCTTGTTTTGTAGTTGGTGTTGCACGTTAGAATTATTTATGTTGTTACTGCTACTATTTTTTATCTTAAATTTTGTTCATCTTTTCAGTGTTGAGTGAGTGCAATATTCTTGTTTAGGTCCACAGAGTGTGGATCTTGATTGTTTTTGAACGCAGATAAAATAAACTTAGAGCGATATTGTCTGTACGATGAGTTTAACTAATGATTGTCTCTACTGTAAACTGATTCCTGTTATTGCATTTTTTTTTAATTCTTGTAATTGTTTTTAGTACTTAATCGTGACATTTTTCAATACGCCCATTTCTGCTTTGTGGTTCTTCTTTGCTGTTGATGGGAGTGTGAAACAGTAATAATGTTTGTACATAATTGCTCGAATCATATCAAGTGGGTGGTTGGATCCTTGATGTTTTTACTCATTCTGATTGTCTGTACGCACTTCTCTTTTAAACTTGGGTTGAGGTTGTATTCATTCTTCCTGATAAAGAATGGTTCAATCTGTTCATTTTTAGCAAGGATTGAGTTACCTGAGCTGGGACTAGAAAACACGTAAGATTAGATAGTACACCCAAATTCGTTCAACAAACAATTCTTTTCGAGCAGATTGAGAATTAAAGAAAACGTTTTCAATATCGTTGTGGAAAAGACAGGATCTAACTGGACTTGGCTGATGGAAGGAATGAGGATTTTTCAGAACAAAAACACCAGATGTTTGACAAAACGCCACAATAGTGGTCCCGAAGATATGCGTATCGTATCTCAACATTCTCATCAATGCTGTTGCGGCCAACTGACACCTACTACCTGCTAAAAGTTCATAGTGTAACGGCTACAGAGCTGCCCACGTCGCTACATTCTGCTTCGAACTACTACTGCTTTAATTGCATTTGGTAAGAACAAGATGTAGTAGGCTTCCGTTATGAATTAATTTTAATTCTTCGTGTCCCTGATTATATATGTATTATCACGTAATTATATGCAAACTAATTTTTTAATTTTCCAATGGACGACTGTGGATTCTTGTACACCTATGCTATGCCTAAGAAGGTAACAAGAAAATTCAAAGGATGCTTTTCTATCAGAATTCTTGTATATTTTGTTTTCAATGCTTTTGCTTATATATGTTAGAATTATTAGGAGCATTCAGTATAAGTGCTTCTAAAATACACATTTTGAGTCTCGTTTGATACAAGTATACATTAACATAAGCACTTTTTGAGGACAGAAATTAATCAAGAGTGCTTCTGGATATCATTTCAACTTTAGTTCGGTACATTGTATCTTTAGCTTTAAAAGCCTGATGGAGGAGATAGATCATAGATCCAGTATGGTTGGGAGGAAAAACTAAGTAAATAGCTTTCACATTATCACTGTCCAAAACGATATGGCATTTCATTTCCACAGAAATGAAGTCAAAAAGTAACCATGCATTACAACTACCCGATTGCCACCAACACACAAACATCAGTCCTTCATTAATGGCTGTCACAATGCCTTTGTGGTTCTTAAACAACCACGAAATGCGACTGCATTTTATTTCACCATGATTTTGCTGGAATTATCATAACATGACATTCTTCTCTTCTTCAATTTTGATAATTAATTTCTACAAACATGAATGTTCACACTTGAACCAACTAAACGCTACAGAAAGGGAAACGAGAATTAATGTCCGTACTATTTCATGCTAATTTTATTGTGGAAACTGATTTTGAACACTCATAAATGCTGGCAGTTGATAGTTGAAAAAGAAAGATCGCTGCTCCTTATTTACTCCCCTGACTTCAACTTTGAGCACACAAAAAAAAGTTGCCCTTGTTTCTTGCTTTCCATGCTCAGTCGTCTGTTTAACAAGTTTCTTGAGTTTCATGGATTGGTCACCCAGGCTTCTCTTCACTGCTTTTCTCATTCTTGCAGCGGCCATTCATGGGGCTCAAGCAGATGCCATGGTCACAGGCACTGTCTTCTGTGACCAATGCAAAGATGGCCAGAGATCCCTATTCGATTACCCTATTTATGGTGAGATCCATTGCCGATATGTTGCAGTATTGTTCATTGAGAATGCACTATATGCATCAATTTTGCTTATCTTTTTATTTTTTCTTTTCCCATATTTTGTCATAATGTCAAATACTTTGTAGTATTCAAAAATCTAATTTATTTTTGTTTTCATTTTTTTACTACTTACCCTCAACCTGTCAAAGTCAAATGCCAGCTCGTCAAATTTGATGTTAGCATGATTAGATCCCCAAACCTCTTGTACTAGCGCGAGAGGTTGCTTTTACCAATTAAATTTGCTGGTACTCGCAGAAATTAACATTGTATAGTTTGTTGTATATTCCCTCCACGGTCCTCTATACTAATTACCAAAAGGAGCAATTAAATCACAGTTTGGAGGGCATTTACTTGTTCTTACCACTTGAAATTCTAAATAATTTTTAACAAGTAAATCTATAAGCATGCTCCCCTGTTTTCACTTGGTGATTACGACTTGAACAATGTTTTGATTTGGTTGTTTATAGTTTACCTTGGAGACTCTAACAAAAGGACAGATAAACAATGGATGTGCTTCCATAGTGGAAGCACATCTGAAAAAGAAGTATAGGAGTATTTTTGAGTTTGCATTTGTAGTTGTATCCATACGTCTTAGAAAAAGTAGTGGTAGGTAAATATTAATAGAAAAAAATTAAAAAATTTAGTAATATTTCGCACATTGCTTTCTGCAGGAATTAAAGTCAGCGTAAGCTGTCCTGATAGTAATGGGCAAACCACAATGTCAAGAGAAGAGACTACAAATTTGTTGGGGAACTATGTAATGAGATTCGATGGCACCCCAAACTTGAGTAATTGTTATGCTCAGGTTTCAGGCAGTGAACAAGGGTCTTCAGGTTGTACTGTAGCTGCTGGTCCTGCCCAAAATCCTAAGCTAATGTTTAGGATGTTTGATATGGAAATGTATGCTGTGGATTCTTTGCTCACTCAGCCTGATAAGCCCATGTCATTTTGTCCTAAGTCAGCTAACCCAGGATCTCCACCAGTCACGCCTTCAGAGCCTCCCACACCTGTCACACAGCCTCCGGCACCCATCACACAACAGCCAAGGTCTCCCCCACCTTTCAGGCTTCCACCCATGCCTCGATTGCCACCGTTGCCACCGTTGCCTCCGCTGCCTCCAATGCCTCCAATGCCGTTTGCAGAGGCAACAGCATGCCCACATCAGTAAGTACTAATACTTTTTGCTTGTCATTAGCATAATCCAAGATCAAATTCCAACTTAACATGGAAACCAGATTAGCTTAACTCACATGTGTGGACACACGTGCAAGCTTACATGTAAGGCTAAGCATGCAGTTTTGCATAAAGCATCCATCACATAGGGTGAGTATACTTGTGATTCACACAGAACCAGATAACAGTGAGGGCATGAGTTACGCATATTGGAACCAGCCAAAAGCATTACAACTGGAGTACTGAATTTGTGATATCAATAAATGAACTAGAGTATCACATGAGTAACTCGTGTTGTCACTAATAGTTTCTAGTTTATATGATCGCTTTTATTGAACTGGCTGGCTGATTGTCTGTCGCTTTTCACATAAATCAGGCAAAGGATAACATTTGCTTATATGGTATTGTGATCATACACCAACTTGAAGCTTGTATGATTAGTGTTTATTCTGCTACCCTCCTAACCCATAAATGCTTCTGTGCTTTGCAAATGCCAGGAACTGGACAATGCCACAGTACAGATGCTACTGGAGGGTACTGGAACAAGATTCCAAAGTGGCAGTTGTTTTCGGACCAATTGCCGGAAGGCGGTACGGAACAGATGTGACATTGTGGCAAGGGCTGCAGGGGAGAGGAGATCCTTACAGAACTCTCCTAAGGGAAGGAACAACAGCTCTTCTCAACTCCTACAACAGTCTTCTATTCCCTTACAATCCAGTAAGTGTTATCACGCATACGAATTTGGCATTGATGGGCTCTTCTCGGAGTGTACTCCTTACTGCTCTCCGGTTCATGAGGGCGAATTCCGGCTACGGCAACGACAAAGTCACCTGCAAATTCACACCTAATTGCAAGTGATGATCCATGAATTTATCCATCTGTCCTCTTATATTATTCATGCTTAGTTGCTTATATAGTCATACTATTTGTATGTTATTTTCACTCTTCATATTTGATGCGATACTACATATGCATGTACTAATTTTTATAGAAATTTTTTCAATATCATGATTAATGATTGAACTTGAGTATTATCCGGAGTTTTCTTGGCAGTGATTAATTTTTAATAGAGCAAATATTAGAATCTAATCTCTATACCATTAAAGAGTGATGTGTTATTTCATCATAGTGCGACGATTAATATTAACTTTTTAAAGCGCATTAATCTAGTTGTTGAAAATGTGTACTCTCAAAACCTGTATCCGTGGTATAAACTCTTGAATCTAAACAATTAACCAAAATGAATTATGTGACAATTATAGTACCATTTTTTTAATAATGTTATTAAATGTGGATTCATTATAACGATTTTTTTAAAATGTTAACGTTGAGTATTAAAGTGGTAACATGATAACATCATTTATGTTTGAAAAGAGGGGGAAAAAAAAAAGAAAAAGAAAAAAGTAACTACGTAGTCTATCGCTTCAACCGCAAGATCTCTTTGTTAAGCGCTTTGCAAGTATGCATGTCTGATTTGATTCCCATCAATTTTTCTTGATCAGCAAGTGAATCACTTGAAAAGAATTCATATTGCCAATATGAGTTTGAGTTTGTGTTCAGACCTTGAAAGTCGCTCTTTTTGCCTTCTCTTCACCCCTTTATGCCTCTTCTCGCTCTTATTTCCATCTCTACACGGGTTTGTCTCTCTTGCTCCCTTTCTATATATGTTTTTTAAGACTGATTTTAATAGGGTTTGGAATTTTTGGGAAATCAGTGTTGAAACGGAGAATGAAGATGGAAGTTGATCAGGTGAGAAAAACTGGGTTTCTATGAAATAGGTGAAAATTTTGGCTTGATTGAGTAGTTTGTTAGGATTTGTAGAGTAGATAAATCATATTTGGTTCCTGAGAAAATTATGGAATGGAAAAGGAAAAGAAAGTGAAGGTTTTGAATCAATGATGAAATAAATGATGATGATTGTGGAATGAGAGTTTGGTGATTGGTTTGATGGAGTGAATGAGTTTGGTTTTAGGGGAAATTTCGTTGCCAGCCGGAAAGGCAAAGGAGGGATACAAGGGAGACTAAGAAGGAGATTGGGTTGGGTTCTTGTAGATATTGTCACTGTTCTTGAACCATTCCTCTCTAAGGTCTGGAAGGTATTTTTTTTTATTTTAATATTTTTTCGGAAAAAAAAATCTAAATTGAGTCTCTTTTAGCAAATGTTAGAAACACCCAGAATGTTAAGGGAAATGCAGAATTGTTTGACCAAGTTTCTAGATTAATTCAGAAATTTTTTCTGGATAATTATATTTATAACTAGATTAAGATAGCTAAACTAGATAAATCTAGAGGTTGGATATTCAGTTTCTACTATAAATATGTGTAAACATTCTGATTGTTAAATGAATGAATCCAATTTCTAATATTATCTTCTCTCTTCCCTACTCTCCAAACACAATAACTTTGCACCATTAGCAATAACACACATAAAACACTAACAATATAATATCAATTTAAATATACATTATTTGGATGGTTTAGAGAGGCATGTGATGAAAATGGGTTCAGATAACTTGTGTGATTTCTAACTAAAATAACTATACATGATGTGAAACAGACAGTAAATTCTTATAAATCTGAAGGGCTAGAGGATGTTATATTGTTTTTCCTTTGTTGAACTAGAAGAAAGAGAGTAATCTGTATAAGGAGATTGTGGGAGAACATACTTTCTTGCTTGCTGCTGTTTGGGCTATTTTGCAACAAAGAGAACAGAATACTGTTATGTTTGTGTTGTTTGCTGTTTCAACTATAACTGCTTTTGTTTTTTGTTGCTGTTGGAGTAGCTCTTTGGCATGCCAGTTTGCATGTTTGATGTTGCTGCTTATTTGTCATGCTGTCTGTTTGAATGGCTGATGGCAGCTGATGCTGGCTGCATGTTTGGCATATCGGTTTGCTGGTTAAGCAGGCTGGTTTGCTGTTGCTGTTGGATAGTTTGGCTTACTTGTTTGTTGTTGTGATTTTGCTGCTGCTGCTGGATTCTACATATGCCTCTGGTTTCTACAAGTTTTGCTGCTGCTGCTGCTGGGTTCTTGCTTCTACTAGATTCTGCATACTGCTGCTGGATTCTGCAGGTTTGGTTTGCTGGTAAGCTGCTGTGTTTTGCTTCTGCTGTTGGGTTCTGCTTGTTTAGTTGGTTTTGTGTTTGCTTTTGTTGCAATTTTTTCATTTTTTCCGGTCATGTTTTTTATGATTTGTTAGGTCTTTTGGGGTTTCCTACTCTTTTTTACTCTTTTTCTCATTCTTTAATAGTATTGCTCTAAGCTTTTGCTTGGAGATTTTATAAATGATATAAAAAATAAAAATCATGGTGATGTTCTGTTTGAAGATTTAAGTTCCAAGTAATGCCTTTGGTAGAAACTTTGACAAGGGAATGAGTACATTGCTTGTGTTATGTTTTTTGAGCATGGTTGAAACTTGAGCAGTACTAAGCTTTAAATCTACTCTAAATTCTGCAGCAGTGGAAGAAGTATTCTGTGCTTCCTAGGAAATGTTCATTAAGATTTTCCTTTCTAACGTTTTCTTTTTGAATATTTCTGTCTAACATTGTCTAACCTTGTTATTATTATTCTTCTTACTATTGGCATTTGTTATTAAAGCCTTAATGCTTCTACAAAAGAATGGTTTGCAGAAAAAAAGAATCCGTTAGTTGTTGCGGTGATTACATTATTTGGGAATAAGGAAGATGTTTCATGGCTAGAAGAGAATGAGTTGGCAGATTTGGCTGAAGTAATGTACTCATTCCCTTGTCAAAGTAGCAGAAAATCAAAGGTGTCTAACAGAAAATAACTTGCAAGTATGGAAAAATCATACATAGTTTTTGTATACTTAGGATTGGGTTTATATTTAGCCTTTTGTATTTTTTTTTTTTTTGTGTACTTAGAATTTATTAAGAAAAATTTCCAAAATAGTCACTTTTTGTGTCAATTTATCAAACTAATCTCTTTCCTAAATTTTGCACCAAATTAACTAGAGATTATAAAGTCGGACAAAAATGTCTCTTACTTAGCCATTATGCACATAATTTTGCCTTATTCGACAATTTTTTCGAGTATGGAAATTTTTTTTGCCGTAGACAAATTTGTATTTTTAGCCATTAGTAAAGCAAAAAATTTGTCTTCCTTAAAAAATAACAAGTTTTTGAGTACCTAAAATTCTCCTATTGTAAAGTTTTTATGAGACATGGTTGCTTTCACAAGTTCCAAAGTCTTGCACTTTGCCATCTTGCATGCAAATTTCAAGCTCGAAAACCTTCCATTTTTCTCCAGAAATGGGATCACAACTTTAAAAATATTGCATTTGTCCCCTTACTACCATTGAAAGTTATAAAATAATGTACTTTGGTCCCTATTTGCATGCGACAAAGTCTAGATTTTCAAGCGCTCAAAAATTATAGCCAAGTCTTAGGGAAACTCAACAATGGGTGCATTTTAAGGACTAAAAAACTTATCATTTTTCAAATAAGGTAAATTTTTTTGCCTTCATCAAGTAAGGTAAAATATTGTGCATAATGATTAGGTGAGAGGCATTTTTGTCTGAATATATAATTTTGAGTTAGTTTTGTGTAAAATTTATGAAAGAGATTAGTTTGGTAAATTGAAGCATAAAGGTGGCTATTTTGAAAAAATTTCCAATTTAATTATGTGATATAATAGATGATATATATATATATATATAAGTGTTATATATTATATTATTTTATATTTGATATTTACATTTAAATAGATAGCTTTAAAAATAATTAAAAATTAAAAATTACAATGATAACTTTAAAAAAAATGCTATAATAGGAAGATAATATTTTAGTAGCATTTTGTAACAGCTACTAATATATGTGCTAGTAGGTTTTATAAGAATATGTTCGACATCTCTGAAATGCTACTATTATTACAATATTTTTATTTTCTAGATTCTATGAAAGATAGGATAGTAACATTATAAATTGCTATTTAAGTTCTACTAATAGCATTTTTTCCATGTTATACCATGAATTTGATAGCACTTTAGAAATGCTACATATAATCTAATGATATATAGCATTTATATAATGCAATTATTAGTTGTGATTATAGCTTTTCTTGCCTGCTATGAATTCATTATTGTAGCATCCAATTAATGCTATAAAAACAAAAAAAATTTAATTACGTTAGCTAACATAGTATAGACCAAAATGGTACTACTTATATATGGTAACATTTTTATTTTTCTTGTAGTAGAGATGTAAAAAAGACGTTTTTATTAATATTATTACTATTATTATTAATGTCCTAACTACAATGTCTAATCCCTAGATTTGGATCCAATCCTGATATTTTATATCCTGAACTTTCAAAGATCCATTGACATGTGGTATGACTTAAAATAGAAGGTTGAGATCGTATTTTAAAAACTTTTAAAATATTTTTAAAATATAATCTCAATCTTCTATTTTAAGTTATATTACGTGTCAATGGATTCTTAAAAGTTCATGATACAAATGACAAGAATTGGATCCAAATCCCTAATCCGTTACCCAACCCTGTATTTGTGGTCTCACAACACCCACTTGTGTACAAGCAATTCATGCCCACAACGGGGTAGGTATTAACTGAACTTATGTATAGAATTTGAATGTCATAATATTTTTATCTATAATCAGGTGAAAGGCATTTCTTGAAATATTTTATATTTCCGGGGTTTTCTTGCTTCAAACAGTCTATAAATAATATGAGAATTACCATTGCTATTTTTGCAAGAGAGAAAAATTGAATAAAAAGAAGAAAATCTATAGAAGCATGCAACTAATCAAGCAAGCAAATACTCCGATTCATTGGACTTTGAAAGTTTTCTTGACCATCTTTGCCTTTGCGTTGCTTCATAATCATCATCTATTAATAAAAACACTTTCAGTTCATATGCAGCACTTGTTAGAAAAGGAAACTGTTCTCCATTTTTTCTTGCATGATACCCCTGCTGGCAAAAACCTTAATGCCATCAAGGTAATCCAGGCCAATGGGATGACAACGAACGACACATCACAAACACCATTTGGGTTGTCCATTATCCTCTGACGATTTTGGGGCCGGAGCCTACATCTAGGATTATTGGCAACTCTAGTGGAACGTATGTATCAGCTGGACAAGCTGAGTTGATGCTGGTGGCTTACCTTGATTTTGGCTTCATCAGCGGTGAGCTAAACGGCAGCTCAATTAGTATATTTTCAAGGAATCCAGTGATGGAGATTGAACGTGAATTTGCCGTGGTTGGTAGGTGGGGGAAGTTCAGAATGGCCAGAGGTATTGCTAGGCTTAAGTGTATATTTTACAACGAGTCTAATGGTGATTTTGTTGTGGAGTACAAGGTGGTTGTGAGGCATTCATTATCATTGATGAGCTAAGAATCTTGAAAAATTAACATTAAAAGATTTATATGTGTGTATTTGTTTGTGTGTGTGTATGTGTTGTGTGTGTGTATAAGTAAGGCTTCTCTGCTTTTTCATATCAATTCTAGAGATACTCAACAGAAGTGAAGTTCATACTTGATAGGGAGATATTGAAGCTAATTATGCAGGAAATGACTGAGGAATGTGGCCAAAACATATTTGAGATAGCAGAGGCCACAGATGGCCTTGAACAAGTGGTGAAAAGAGCAGTGTTAAATTTAGCACATCTTTCGAGAAATGGATGAAGGAGAAGAAGCTAGATGCAGTGGTGACTCCTGGTTTATTCAGTGTTCGCGTTCTTGCAATTGGTGGTTCCAGGGATTAACGTTCCTGCTGGATATGATAGTAAGGATGAGCCTTTTGGTATTTACTTTGGGGATAAAAGGGCACAGAGCCAAAGCTTATAGAGATCGCATACGGATTGAGCAAGCTACCAAGATTAGGAAGCCTCCTTCATTCAAGCGATTATTAATTCAATCTTAATTTACAGTAAGAATCACAAGAATTATGTTCACGGAATTGACAATCTATGAATTATATATGAAGTATCATCTGGGTTTTGATATTTAATTCAATGCAATAAAAGGTGAACATGTGTATCCCATTGACATAGCATCCATGGATGTTTTTCTTTTTTCTTTTGAATAAAATGTGTTGTTGTTTTCTTGTTTCTACTTTTATTCAAAGTCAATTTACTCATACAAAGATTATGCCATTCCACTGTTCTCACGATGTTAGTGAAAATAAAATTTAAATATAATAAATGAAAATAAAAAAATATTAATAATAGAATTTTAAACTTGTAACATTTAATAAAAGCAAACATTACACATTTACGCCGAAGGCAGACCTAGGATTTTCTATTGGACGGCGCTAAATTTCTTAGCATAATATAAAAAGTTTGACATTAAACTCCCGTTCACACCTATTAATAAGAATTTGAGTTATATATTTTATATAATATTTTTTAAAAAATATATTTAATTTCTATTTAAATAGTATATTTTTATAAAATAATATATTAGAACACATGCACATATATGTTTGTCATATATGTAACGAGAAATATAAAATTTTAAAGGATATTAATACTCTAAATTCAGAATAAAGGCTAATAAAACAAGAGATTTTTTTCTAAAATATTATAGGTAATTTAGAGATTGCAGGACTCATCAAAGATATAGGCACTGCTTTTTAAATGTGCATATTTCAAGAGTCTAAAATTTGGTTGTTCACAATCTAGGTAAGCTTGCCTTAAAGTATCAAAACTTTGAACTTGGGAAACAGTTGGCTTGTTGTAATCTTCTTTTCTTTAATGAAATATTCTTAAAAAAATAACCTTTTTTTTTTTTTTTCCGAATACATGTTTAGAAAATCATTAAGAGTTCGTTTGGTAAATTTTTCAAGTAAAGCTTTTTATAGTAAGCCTTTTAGGATATGTTTATTATAACTTTTTGGAATAATTAAGCTTTTTATTTATAGAGCTTTTAATAAAAGTTTATTAACCGTTTGATTATCACAAATAATTTTTGAAAAAATTTAAGTAATTACTTTAATAGATAAATATTTAATGTTATATTTTAAAGAAATAACATAAATTTTCTAAAATAAAGTAAGGATGTTTTACACAATTTTATTTTTTTAAAAAATTAGTGAAATTTTACTATCAAAAACCTAAATTTTAGATTTCTTTCGGTAGAAGAAAAATAATTTTTTTAATTTTCAAAAACTATTTTTTGATGACAACTAAATGACACTAAAAATTTTGAAAAGAAATTTTTATCGTTAAAAAACTCTTTTGATTAAAGAAAAAACTAAACCAAACCAGCATTAAATGTTTTAGGTGATGTATATCAAAATTCTAAAATATTATTGATTCATTATATAAAAAATTGTGTTTTGTAATGAATACTTTGGCCATTTTCCACAACTACTATTTCTCGTATAAGTGTTATCTATTAGCTCTATGAGTTATTCTTTGTGTACACAGTAATGGGCTAATTGTCAACGACCAAATTTGGGGTATTTTTGTACTATATTGAACTGACTAAATCGCTGAACACTGGCGATTCTATATAACATAGGCAAGAATTACTATATTTTGTTAAATATTTAAATCATACTTACATTTTGTTAAGTATTATGAAGTTTCTAGTTGTATAATTAATTGATTTTAACACTTAATGTTATGCATGAATATATTTATTATCCTTCGATAAAGTGTGCAAGTGAATTGAAATGATAAAAAATTCGAGTTAACTAGACTTTTGAGAGATTAAAATATTTATTTGTGCAAAGAATATATATTTTGTTCTAAAATTAATTTTGGGGTGTAACTTTCAATAATGTAAAATTGAGGTTTTGAGTTTGATCCAATTTATCATGTTATTGCAAAATTTGAGGTATTACAATTCATTAATTGTTGACAATATTCAACAGGTTTGAACTGAGCTGCTAATTTTTAATGTGATCGAGATCATTACTAATTTATGGAAAAAAAAAAAAGCCTCAAAGACCTATTTAATAAAAATTATTACTCTGCTCACTCTCTGAATTGTTGACTTGATTGATCCAATTGACAGGATCGAACTTTCAATTTTATATCCATAAATAATATAAGCAATCTTGTAATCTATTCATTTAATCCAATTTTGGAGAGACAAAAAACACAGTAGTCTGTCTGCAGTGTTGAAATTATTTCAACATAAAGTGAGTATGCATGTTTGTTAGAATATGCCTTGAATTAGTTAGTTCCCGTTCAGACGACTTAGTACGGGAATCTCGTTGTTATTCTGAACTAGGGTTATCTGTTTGGGCCTATTTTTTTGGACTTTTCCGCATCTGTCTAAGGAGTACTATATAAACTCTCTAGGTCATAACCTAGCCGCAATCTGTAATATTTACTTCTCAAGATTTAATAAAATTTTTTTCTCCTCCGCTTGTGGACGTAACTAACACATTGTTAGTGAACCACGTTAAATCTCTGTGTTCTTGGATCAATGTTATTCACGCATAACCAGATATGAGTGAGGCCACGAGTTACACATATTGGAACTCATCAGCCAAAAGCAATACAATACTGGACTGGACCACTGAATTTTGTGATATCAATAATTGAACTAGCTAGAGTTTGACATGAGTAACTTGTGCTGTCACATCAATATTTTCTAGAGTATACGGTAACTTTTATTGGACTAGCCGGCTGATTGTCTGTCATTTATTATTACAGAGTGTATCATACATTTTTTTTAATGTAAATCAGGCAAAGGACCATGGCTAGCTATATATTAGAATCATATTCTTAATTATGTTACAAAGATTGATAATAATGAACGTCAGAACTAATAACATTTTGCTTATTGGATCGTGATCATACACCAACTTGAAGCTTGTATGATTAGTGTTTGTTCTGCTACCCTACTAGCCCATAAATGCTTCCGTGCTTTGCAAATGCCAGGTACTGGACAGTCCCAGCGTACAGATGCTACTGGAGGGTACTGGATCAAGATTCCAAAATAGCAGTTGTTTTCTGACCGATTGCCGGGAAGGTGGTACGGGACAGATAATGACATTGTGGCAAGGGCTACAGGGGAGAGATCCCTAGAGAACTCTCCTAAGGGAAGGAACAACAGCTCTTCTCCACTCCTACAAGGCTACAACAGTCTTCTATAATTCCCTTACAATGTAGCACAGTATGAATTTGGCATTGATGGGCTCTCCTTGGAGTCTACTTCTTACTGCTCTCCAGTGCATGATGGCGAATTCTGGCGACCGCAACAGCAAAGTCACATGATCCATGCATTTATCCATGGACCTCTAAATATATATATGTAACAATTCAGCTTATTAGAGATATTATTCTTTTTGGGCATATAACCTGTCACAATTTTGTTTTTGTGCTTTTTGAGCTAAAACGCGTCTAGGGAGATTAGAGTTTACTGACTTATATACATAACATTTACCTCGTACTTTATTGATGTAAAATTTGCCTAATGTCTCACATACACCCTCCTTTAAGGAGTTAGATTCCTTGCTGAGGTATCTGACCTCTAAATATATATGTACAACATAGCCCATCAGAGATATTGTCTCTTTTGGATATACAGCCGGTTATGATTAAAAATAAAAATAAATAATAATATTTTAGTTCCTAAATTTTGATAAAATAATAAATCAAGGTATATTTTAATCAATTTTGATATTTTAATCCCTGTCGTGTTATTATATTTATCACCATTCGTTAGAATTTTAAGAGTATAATTGACTTTTACTTTGAAACTGTAAAAAGTCTCAATTCACTACAGTAAAGTCGTAGATCACTAAAAACACAAATTAAACCTGCGATATACTATTTTAGTTCATAATTTTTTAAAATAAACAATAATAATAATTATAGGAATTTACTTGGATAGATTATTTAGCTTTTATTAATAGATTTTTTCATATAATTTGAAAAAATTTGTGTTTTAAATAAAGATGGAAGAAAGTGACAAAGGATAAAAGATAAAATTACTGGCAAAGACTAAAATGTTAAAATTGACTAAAATATGTCATAATTTGCTATTTTATCAAGTTTAAGGCTAAAATATTGTTATTCTTTTTTATTTTTAATTAAAATAAAAATAAAATAGGCATTTTATTGTTTGAAAATTGAGTGATGACTTTCATAAAAGTTAGTCTATAGTTGATTTATGTCAATAAATGTGAGGTATGGCTAAAAATAATTCTTTAAATTTAGAACTTCTTCAATTAACGATCAAAATTATATTGCAGGTTTGATTGATTGAGTTTGAATTTTATTAAAAATTCTTAAATTATATTGATTTTGTATTTATCTACTTTTCATTTTAAATCTTTTTTTTCTTTTACTTGGTCATGAAAATAAAAAATAGAAAAAAAATATAAATTGCTTTGTAAGAGGTGAAGAAAGAAGAGAAATGAAAAGAAAAAAAATATATATAGAATTGCTTTTTAGCATGTGAAGAAGAAACAAGATGAAAAAGAAAAAGAAAAAATAAAGAGAAATATTAGTTTAATTAGAGGTAAACGTATCAAATGATAAAAACTGCTAATAAGTAGAAGTCAAGTTTTGAGGGTGCGAGATAAAGTATAATTTGAAACAATAGAGAGGTAAATGGTGAAATTAAAATAAATTAACAGAGATATTTTCTCTAAATTATTTTAATAAAAAATTATAAAATATTATAATATTTTATGTAAAATAGTTGCAAGTTGTATAATATAAGATATAAAATCGGAAAGAGATGAAGGGTTAATTATAAGATTAATCTTTTCGGAATTATGGTTAAGTTGTTATAATCTTTAAAGTAGAGTTTTAAGTGCAATTTTTTTAATAAATAGAGATTTTATTTAGCTCGAGTTTTTGAGAAAAATTTATTAATAAATTAGTTGTCACAAAAGTTTTTCATAAAAAATAGTATAATTATTCTAATAGATAAATTTTAAAGATTATATTATAAAATATAATATAAAATATGAGTATTTAAAACCATTTAACTTAAAAAAATTTAAAGAGTCAAAATTTTAATAAAATGATTTTGCTTCGATAAAATCTTATTAAAAGAAGAAAGAAAATTAAAATATCATTTTGTCTGCAACACTAAATGCACGGGGAAAATGATTTTGCCAACAACCTCTCACTTCATTTGCATCGTGGGCACTTCCCAAAATGATCATCATTATTTTATGGGTTCAAATTTGTGGGCACACCACTCTAATTATATTGAGCAAATTTGATTACTTTGTAAAAGATAAAGGAGCTCCGGGACATATATTTGTAAATATAATAAGTAAAGCTAGCAAAAACGCACCGTTTCGAGTGAAAAGATAAACATGGAGTCCTGACTTTTAGTACTGGTTTACACTTGAATAGTCCGTTCATATTCTCATTAGGGCAAAGGATGATTGGACTATAATCTTGAAAATAAGTGTCAACTATATCTCTAACCTAAAAATAGGTATAATAATGAAATTCATTTTATTAAAATTTTTTGTTATTATTTCACTATTTACTCTTATAAAATGACATAAACGTCTTTATTGATAAATAAATTTACATAAATATTTCTAATTCATATTTTTAAAAGATTAATTATAAATTATAAAAACTTTATAGACAAAATACACCAAAAATAAAACATAATTAAATTATTTAAGAAAATAAAAAATTATAACGTAAATTTATTTTTAAATATTATATTTTAGTGTCAATTGTTGAATTAAATTTGTTAGACAATATATTATTAAATCTTTTATGAAGTATTTGTTAGTATAATATCTAACATATTTACTTCAAAAATTGTCACTAATATATAATATTTATAAAAAATTAAATTATAATAAAAATAAAATTAATTTTTAATTATAATTTTAATTGTTTCTATTTTCAAAATATATTAATTATTTTTTGTTGTTGGTATATTATCTTTATATATTGTGTAAATTTATCATAAAGGTATTTAGGTCATTTTATTGATACAAACAATAAATAATAATCGAAAATCTAATAGAAGAAGTCTCATTAACATTTATTTTCAATTTAGAGTATGGTTGACACTGATTTTGAAAATTAGGGATCCCTTATTATTAAGTCCATACGACTCAATCTGCCTATAACAGTTGTTAGCAACTGCTAATTTATCAATTATGCCTGCCCAATACTCTTCTTCACATTTCTATGCCTCATTGTGATTTCGTATATCAGAAAAAGAAATAATCCATTAGGTTGAGGATTGATCTCTGATAATGGTTCAGATGGCACCAATAGATGCATGTCTATAAAAGAAGCAACTATAAACAATCTCAACTTGCTTTCAACCACAACCAACTCATGTGAAAAAAATTAAAATAATTTTTTAATGGATAAATTTTTAAAATTATATTATAAAAAAAATAACACAGAATCTTTAGAATAAAAAAAAATATTTTTAACGATGTAATCTTGGAAAAAAAACATTCAAACAACTTCATTATTAAAATTCAAAATTTGACCTTTTTCCAATATAAAAAGACGTTGATTTTAGAAAGATTAGAAGAAGTATTTGTTAAGTTTTAAAAAAATTCTTTTACTTAAGAAAAGGCTAAAGCCAACGCGGACTTGAAAGAAGATTAAAATATCATTTTGTCACCAAATACTGAATGCCAACAACGTCGCAATTTCATTTCATGGTGGGCACTTCCACTATGGTTGGTGGGGTAAATATCGGGGACAAATATATATTCCATAAGGATAATGCTAGCTAGCTATTCTACAAATCATCTGTTAAGAGCACCACGGTCCTGGCTTTAAGTACTAACTAGTTCACATTTGACTATTCCCTTGAACTTGATAATATTATAGATTATGAAGTCTATATATACCACACAATCTTTGTATAACAGTTGTTAACTAAATCAATTATGGCTGCCCAGGACTCTTCTTCTTCATCGCTGATTAGCATTTCACATTCACTGTACTCATCTCTGCTTCTGATACTTGTAGCTGTATTATCATCCACTCATGCCTCCCCCATAAAAGAAGCAACCATACACGATCTCAAACTTGCTTTCAACCAAAACCAACTCACGTCGAGAAAGCTCGTCGAGTTCTACCTCCGAGAAATCCGCAGACTCAACCCACTACTCAGAGGGGTCATTGAGGTGAACCCGGATGCGTTATATGAGGCTGATAAGGCAGATGAAGAGCGTAAAGCTAAAGCAGAAAGATCAAAGCTTGATTTACACGGTATTCCCATTTTGCTCAAGGACAATATAGCAACCAAAGATAAAATGAACACAACTGCTGGCTCATTTGCTTTGCTAGGCTCAGTGGTGCCCCGAGATGCATTTGTTGTTACCAAGTTGAGAAACGCTGGCGCTATTATACTGGGAAAGGCTAGCTTGAGTGAGTGGGCTCATTACAGGGCTTCCGGTGCACCTAGTGGTTGGTGTGGTAGAAGTGGCCAAGGAAAGGTGAGTTTATATTATGCATCATGTATATACAGTTATGTAATAGTGGCAGATAGCCATCTTCTATTAATGGGTGGTGATAATATTGTGGTTAAATAAATGTGATTAAGATGACTATGCTCTTAATTTGGCTGCAGAATCCTTATGTTTTATCGGCACATACATGTGGATCAAGTAGTGGATCAGCCATATCAGTGGCAGCAAATATGGCAGCGGTATCACTTGGGACTGAGACTGATGGCTCCATCTTGTGCCCATCTAGTTTTAACTCAGTTGTCGGAATTAAACCAACAGTTGGACTCACTAGCCGTGATGGTGTCATCCCAATCACACCTAGGCAGGACACTGTTGGGTATGTCATCTTCAATTTCACTGCATCATAATACGTCTTAAATTGGTCTTTGTTTCTTGAAAAATTGCAGTCACCAATACCATATCATATGTCCTTGATGTTCTGGTGCAGTAGATTAATTATAATGGCAATTCTTCAGCCATTTCACTATTCAACAATTAGTTGAATTTACATTCACTTAACTAATCTTCCTCTGCAATGAAGCAGGGGACTTGTTAGAAAACACCGTATTATTTCCTCTTGACAAGCACTCATGCCCTGTCGAATTCATGCAGGCCTATGACCAGGTCTGTTGCAGATGCTGTTTATGTTCTTGACGCCATAGTGGGCTTTGATCATAATGATGAAGCAACCGCAAAGGCATCAAAATACATCCCTTACGGTGGATACAAGCAATTTTTGAAGCCGCACGGACTCAAAGGGAAGAGACTGGGGATTCTGAGGAATCGAGATTCTACTTTTACCAAAACTTTTGGGCCCCATATCCAGACATTAAGGTAGCAAAACAATAGCAGTTTTAACTCTTTGATAATTGACTGAAGCTGACTAGCCTGAATCTTATTATCATATTAACAGGTAATGATTTTTACTTGAATTTAGACGACAGGGTGCAGTTTTGATGGACAATCTGGAAATAGCCAATATTGACGTTACCTTGAATAACGCTTCAAGTGCTGAATCGTTAGCAACGGCAGCCGAGTTTAAACTTGCCTTGAATACATACCTAAAGGGACTGGTGGTTTCCCCAGTGCGATCACTAGCAGATGTTATAGCATTCAACAAGAAATTCTCAAAACTGGTAAGTATATACAAGTAAAGTTTCCTTGGCATTTTCCCATATACTCGAAATGTTTAACGAAGTTCCTACTTGATAGCAAGTAATTAATGTTAATTATGCAGGAAAAGACTGCCGAATATGGCCAAGATCTATTTGAAACGGCAGAGGCTACAAATGGAATTGATAAAAACGTGAAAGCAGCATTGTTAAATTTAGCAAATACTTCGAAAAACGTATTCGAGAAATTGATGAGGGTGAACAAGCTAGATGCAGTGGTGTTTCCTGGTTTAGACATTGTTCTTTTGCTTGCAGTTGGTGGATTTCCAGGAATTAATGTTCCTGCTGGATATGATAGTAATGGTCAGCCTTTTGGCATTAACTTCGGTGGATTAAAGGGCACGGAGCCAAAGCTTATAGAGATTGCATATGGCTTTGAGCAAGCTACCAAGATTAGGAAGCCTCCTTCATTCAAGTAATTAATTCAATATTTACAGTAAAAATCACAAGATTTATGCTCACAGGATTCGCCATGTATGAATTATATATACATATACGAAGTATATCATCTGGATTTTCATATTAAATCAATACAATAAAAGGTGAGCATTTATATCCTATTGACATACTATGGCTGTTTCTTTACTACTACCTTTGTTTCAAATTCAATTTCTCTTAATAACATTTTGAATTTCAGTTGTAATATTTAATAAAAGCAAACCTAATACATTTACACCAAGGTAAACCTAGGATTTTATATATTATACAGCACTAAATTAAATATTTGCTTTATTTGCAGACGTTGGATGGTTCGATTAGTAAAATTTATTAGAATAGTGCAAAAACATTGGACATAAAAATTCCGTTCACATCATATTAATAAGAATTCGAGTTGTATATTTTTATATAATATTTTGAAAAAGAAAATATTTAAATATTATATAGTATATTTTTATAAAATAATATAGAATAAAAGTCTTTTTAGTCCCTAAAGGTTGATAAAATATCTTCATAAGTTGTAACGGTTTTAAAAATACCTTTAAAACTCCTAATTTCATATAAAATATCTATTATACCCTTATATATAATATTTAGTAAAAAATAAATAAATTTGTAACATTTTATAAAGTACATTATGTTTATGTAAAATATATTAATAAATAAATAAAATAATTATCTTATAGCACATATTTTATATAATTATTATTAACATATTATAATTTTTATTTATTGTTATTTTAGTTTTATTATCTTAATTATATTTTATATATATGTATTTTATATAAATTACAATATAATCATAAATATTTATTATACTATAAAATAAATAGATTTATAAATCTATATTTTATTAATAAATTAATACTTTATGATTTAGTTGTATTTAATTTTTAGTAATTACAAATATGTAATTTGTTATTATTTAATTTCTTAAAAAATATTATAATAAAAATATTTTGTTAATATATTATTAAATAATATTTTATTTATTTATTAATATATTTTACATAAACATTATGTATTTTATAAAATTTTAAAAATTTATTAGACTTTTATTAAATATTATGTATAACAGTATAATAGGTATTTTATATAAAATTAAGACTTTTAAGTATATTTTCAAAATTATTAGAACTAATGAGGATATTTAATCAAACTTTAGAAACTAAAAGTACTTTTACCTAATAATATATTAAACAATATATATATTTATCATGTAGCCAGAAATATAAATTTTTTAAAGGACAAGGATATTAACTCATACTCTAAATTCGTAATAAAGATTAATCAAACAAGAGATTAAAATTAACTTTTACCATTGCCCTATATATATTTTTTTCAAAAAAGAATACGTTGATTCTATGAGTTTAGCGTAATACCCAACTAGATCAACATAAGATAAAAAAATATTCAACTACATCCCAATTTTATATATTTTTACTGTTCAAATTATGGTAAAACCTCAAGATAATTATATTTTACCTTATTTTTACTGACAAATAAATTATCTTCAAATATTTTATAAATATATACATATATCACTCCTAATTTATTGATTTCGCCCCATATTATATGAGATCAATATTAAAAATAAATATATATTTTAAAACTAAAAAAAATAAAAAATGTTTAATATCTTCTATTTTATAATTTTTAAATTATAATTTATTTTATTTTTTTGCTAATTAATTTAACTTTCTTACTCTTCTAATTTTTTTTATAAACTCAATTAATCAAATAGTTTAGACAAATTACTTATAAAAAATCATAAATTAATTGAAATAAAACATGAAACTAACAACTATTAAGAGGTAATGTGTAAATTTAGAGAATATTTTATGATAATTTGATATTTGTCAATAAATATATGATAAAAACTGTAGAATATAATTATCCTAGAGTCTTACAATAATTTAAATGGTAAAAAATCTCAATAATAAAATTTAGTTAAGGATTAAATTAAACTAGAGAGAGCTGCGGGTCTTCTTTCTTATATTATTTATATGAAGTCCACATAATAGTGATTCGATGAAATTAAAGTAAAAAATTATGAATCATTCTTTGAATTGCATGTATGTGCTCGTTCAATATAAAATAATTTTAGAGATAAATCAAATTTATTTATATAAATTAATTAATATGTCATTATTATTTTATTATCATGCATTTCGCACTATTTATCTTTTATTCTTTTAAATTTATAAGATGAATATTTTTATACTAAGATCGGCATTAATTAGTTTGTGTTCATGAAATTTGTAGATATAAAAACTTATATTCCTGCCAACTAGTATTCCTAGAAAAATAAAAGAAAGAATTAGAGAAGAAAAGATTTCCAAAATAATAAGATTAATTAATTTTTTTTCATCGGGTTGTCTGAATTGCTTAATTAATTAAAAAAAAATAGTGATGATGAATTCATGGGATTACGCAGAGATACTCGTCACATGGAAATCAAAGTGCACATGTTGAAGTCAAATGATTAATGTGCATGTGTTAATCAATGAGCAGTTAATTATTTTTTCTTTTAGTTAATAATTAGCATCGCATTAAATGAATTAGTCTCCGGTATTAATTAGTTTGGTCAAATGTCCCAAAATTTTTTCAATCAACTTTCCTGAGTTTAGTGCGTTTTGTGTGTTAATCATCAAAACAATTTTACGGTTAGGGTATATATATATATTACTTAATATTGAGTAATTTTATTCATGTTTAACAGTTATTTAATTTTAAATTTATGTATAAAAGTTTATTAAAAATATTTAAATATAATTAAAATTTAAAATTTTAATTTAAATATAAATAATTAAATGTATGAATGAATTAAATATATTATTTATTAATAATATTTTCATTAATTTATTATTTAACATTTATATCTAAACGATTAAGGTAAAAAAAAATCAATTAAATTTAAATTTTAAAATTTTAATTATGTTTAAATTTAAAAAAAAATTAAATACTATTCTAAAAATTAAAATTTAAAGTATTTAATAACAGCTCATTTTTAATAGGAGTTATTTATATATATTTTTTGTTAACATTTTATATATAACTTTTTTATATTATAATAGTTAGAACTTCAAAATTAAAAGAATAGGACTAAAAAATTATTTTGTTATTGGATATAATATGTAAGAGTAAAATAATTTTCGATAAGATTGTATTAGCAAATAATTTGAGCACACTTTTTTAACAACTATTTTTTACTTTCTAAAGCATTGGAGGTCTCCAACCAATATTCATTCCATAAGCAATTCCGTCAAGGGACCAAGCTACATCTTTTGCAAAAAAGATCGGGCCGGCTCAAAAGTCACTAAAAATCGGGTCTGGACTTCAAGAACAAGAGCCGGACCGGGACCGGGCTATATACCAGTCCGAGTTTAGATTTAAATCGTCCATCGACCATTATTGAGCCTGCAAGTCAAACTTTTCCATAACAGCTGCTACTGCCAGATCGATTATGGCCACCCTCTCTTCTTTATCGCCAAGCATTTCATCTCTGTTTCTGATAATTCTACTTGTATTATCATGCGGATCCATTGTCATTACGACCCATGCTTCCTCTATACAAGAAGCAACCATAAACGATCTCAAACTTGCTTTCAAGCAAAACCAACTCACGTCGAGAAAGCTCGTTGAGTTCTACCTCGGAGAAATCCGCAGACTCAACCCGGTACTCAGAGGGGTCATTGAAGTGAACCCAGATGTGTTATATGAAGCTGATAAGGCTGACCAAGAGCGTAAGGCTAAAGCAGAAAGGTCAAAGCTTGATTTGCACGGTATTCCCATTTTGCTTAAAGACAATATAGCAACCAAAGATAAAATGAACACGACTGCCGGCTCATTTGCTTTGCTAGGCTCAATCGTGCCCCGAGATGCATTTGTTGTTACCAAGCTCAGAAATGCTGGGGCTATTATATTGGGAAAGGCTAGCTTGAGCGAGTGGGCTAATTTCAGGACATTTGGTTCACCTAACGGTTGGTGTGCTAGAAGTGGCCAGGGACGGGTGAGTCCAGAATCAATTCCTTACTCATGAGTTTTCACACTTGCTCTTCGTTCTTTACAAGTTGACGTCATTTTAACCTTCTGTCTTGATTTAGTTAGCAACAGTTAAAATATATATTGCGTTAATGTTCTTACGTACTATGAGTGCAGAATCCATATGTTTTATCGGCAGATACATGTGGATCAAGTAGTGGATCAGCCATATCAGTAGCAGCAAATATGGTAGCGGTATCGCTTGGGAGTGAGACTGATGGCTCCATCTTATGCCCATCTAGTTCTAACTCAGCTGTGGGAATTAAACCAACAGTTGGTCTCACTAGCCGAGACGGCGTCATCCCAATCTCTCCTAGGCAGGACACTATTGGGTATGTCATCTACAATTTATCTGCATCATGATATATCTTAAAATGATCAATATTTCTTTCACCGTATCATACTTCACCGTTGAAAGTTTGGTAAGGTAGAATCCTAATGGCAATTCTGCCGCTATTTTATTATTCAACAATTAATTGAATTTACGTTCACTTAACTTATCTTCCTCTGCAATGAAGCATAGGACTTAGTAGAACACTGTATAGTATTTTCTCTTGAGAAGCAAACAGAAAAGGAACATTTTGTCTTGAAATTATGATTAATGAAGGATTCATCCCCAGTTGAATTCATGCAGGCCTATTACCAGGTCTGTTGCAGATGCTGTATATGTTCTCGAGGCCATTACAGGCTTTGATCAAAATGATGAAGCAACCAGAGAAGCATCAAAATACATCCCTTCTGGTGGCTACAAACAATTTCTCAAGCCTCAGGGACTCGAAGGGAAGAGGTTGGGGATCCTTAGAAATCTAGATTTTACTTATGCTAATGGATCTGATGTTGCTGAAACTTTCGATCGCCATATCCAGACATTAAGGTAGCGGGACAAAAGCGGTTCTAACTGTTTGTTAATTGACTGAAGCTGAGTAGCCTCGACCAAGTTATCATATTAGCATTTACTGATTTTTGTTTGGCTTTAGACAACAGGGAGCCGTTTTGGTGGACAATCTGGAAATACCCAATCTTGATGTTATCTTGAATGGCACTGCAAGTGGTGAATTGTTAGCAATGGCAGCAGAGTTCAAAGTGGCCTTGAATGCATATCTTAAAGGACTAGTGGTTTCCTCAGTACGATCACTGGCAGATGTTATAGCATTCAACAATAAATTCTCAGAATATGTGAGGCTTCTCCTCATTTTCACACCAATTCTAGAGATACTCAACATGCGAGTTACTGATGTTAATTATGCAGGAAATGACAGAGGAATATGGCCAGAATATCTTTGAGATGGCAGAGGCTACAGATGGAGTTGAAGAAGAGCTGAAGTCAGCAGTGTTAAATTTAGCAAATCTTTCGAGAAACGGATTGGAGAAATTAATGAAGGAGAAGAAGCTAGATGCAGTGGTGACCCCTGGTTTATTCATTGTTCGCGTTCTTGCAATTGGTGGATTTCCAGGAATTAACGTTCCTGGTGGATATGATAGCAAGGGTGAGCCTTTTGGCATTTACTTTGGGGGATTAAAGGGCTCAGAGCCAAAGCTTATAGAGATTGCATACGGCTTTGAGCAAGCAACCAAGATTAGGAAGCCTCCTTCATTCAAATGATTAATTCAATCTTAATTTAAAGTAAGAACCACAGGATTTATGCTCACAGAATTGACCATCTATATCTGAATTATTTATGAAGTATAATCTGGGTTTTGATATTTAATCCAATGCAATAAAAGGTGAGCATATATTTGTATTACATTAACATAGCATTGCTGTTTTTCTATTTTCTTTTGAATAGAAAATATTGTTGTTTTATTGTTTCTACTTTTATTTTCAGTCAATTTGCTCGCAAAAAGATTATGCCATTCCACTGTTTTAATGATATTAGTGAAAATAAAATGTAAATATCATCAATGAAAATAAAAATATATATAATACAATGTCACATTAATTTACATGAATTTATTTAACTAATAAAAAGACCATTAATTAAAATTTTAAATAGATGGAATTTATTTGTAAATCAAATTTTAAACAAGGCCAGTAAAATTATCTGAACATTTCGAGAAGCTACATAATTTAAATATTAATAATAGAATTTTAAATTACTTGTAACATTAATAAAAGCAAACATTACACTAGGGAAAACCTAAGATTTTATATCTAACCATACTAAATTAAATATTTGTTATATATGTGAAACTTAAGTAGTTTAACAAGTAAATTCTCTTAAGGCAATGCAACAAGTTTGATGTTAAAATATGGTTCACGACTTCACGTCATGTCCTATTAAAATTTGAGTTATTTTTATATATTTTTTTACAAAAAATATTTTTTTCTTATTTTATAATATTGATATATGTCTAACTATTATTTTATTATTACACATCTCATATTATTTATTTTTTAAAATTTATAAATTAAAGGTTGTTACAATAAGATCGCATTAATTAGGGTCCATTTGTTAATAACTTTTCAAATAAAGCGATTTAGAATAGAGCTTTTACCCATAGAGTTTTCATAAGTGAAGTTTTTAACAAATATTTATTAATTATTTAGTTTTCACAAATAATTTTTGAGAAAATTGAAGTAATTATTTTAATAGACAAATGTTTAATGTTTTATTTTAAAAGAATAATGTAAATTTTTTAAGGGATAATGTGATTTACCCCCTGACTTTTTGGAAAAAGGGAGATACTCTTTAGTTTTTTTCCTAGTCTTACATACCCCTTGACTTTCAAAGAAATTTGAGATACCCCCTAAGACACTATTCTAAGTAGTATTCTAAATATAAATCGACTATTTTACTCTCAAATATTAAAAATATATAAAATAATTTAATTGTCCTTATATTTTAATAGGCAATTTAAAAATTATGTATAATTAATATTATTAAAAATTCTCCTAATTGTCAACTTTTATAACATTAATTGTAAACAAATTTTAATAACATCATTTGTAAAGTTTTACAACATAAAATATGCTAAGAAATTATTAAAAAATTTTACAATATAAAATTTTTTTAGTTGTAAAAAATTAATTGTTTTTACTTTTACAATAAATTTTTTACAACTAAAAAAGTTATAGAAAATTGACAATAAATTTTCACAATATTTATTATATATAATTTTTAAAATAAATTATTTTAATAAAATGATCAATGATAAAATTATTTATAATTAATATTGTCAAAATATTAATAAATTTAAAAGAAAATAATTAACAACCAAAATATCATTATAATTTTAAAATTAATTATTATAATAATATATTATTGATTATTATATAGTAAAAATAAAAACAATTAAATTATTTTATATGTTTTTAATAGTTAAGGGGTAAAATAATTAAGTTATATCTAAAATAGTGTTTAGAATAGTATCTTAGGGGGGTATTTCAAGTTTTTTGAAAGTCAGGGAAGTATGTAAGACTAAAAAAAAAACTAAGGGGATATCTCCCTTTTCCTAAAAAATCAGGGGGTAAATCACATTATTCTATTTTTTAAATTAAAGTAAAAATATTTTAAACAATTTTATTTTTTAAAAAAATTAGAGAAATTTTACTGTTAAAAGCCCGAATTTTGGATTTCTTATGGTAAGAGAAAAATAATTTTTTTAATTCCTAAAAGTTTTTTTTCAAGAACCAATTAGATAATACTAAAAAATTTAAAAAGAATTTTAATCATTAAAAAATCTCTTTTGAGTAATGAAAAAGTTAAACCAAACGAACACTTAAATTGTATTCATGAAATTTATTTGATTCATAAAACTTCCTAGAAAATTAAAGAGGGAATTATGAAAAGAAAAAATTTCTAAAATAATAAGATCTGGTTGTCTAATTTTTTAAAGGATATTATCACATTCTTCCTCTGAGGTTTGAGATTATATCACTTAGATAAAAATTATGAAAAATATATTACATACCTTCCCTATAAGATTAGTTATCTAACTTCAAATGATGAATTCACTCAAATACCCTTAATTATTTATTTTTTAAAAATATATATTTTTAATATATATTTTTTATTTATTTTGTGTGCTAATTAATTCAAATGTATAAAATAAATAAAATAACTATAGAATATAATAGAAAATGAAAAAATTAGGAATTTGATTTAAAGTATAATTTTTTTAATAATTTTTTTAAATAAAGTACGGAGATACGTATAATTAATAAAATTGATTAAAACAATAAAGAAAAACAAATTCTTTCTAATTTCTCTTTTATTGAGTAAGAATTTAGGAAAATAAAATTTTTTTTAGATAAAATAACAAACATTAAATAATAGTATTTTACGTATTAACCCTCTCACCTAACGATCAATTAACGGTCAAATATAATTATAGGGGAAGTAAATGATATATTTTTTATAATTTTTATTTAAGTGATACAATCCCAAATCTCAGGGCAGGAATGTGATAATATCCAAATTTCTTAACTAATTGAAGAAAAAAAAAATGATGGTATTCGTATAATTACAGCTCACATGGAAAATCAAATAATTGATGTTCATCTGTTAGTCAATGAGCAATTAGTTATTAATTATCGTATGAAATTAATAGGAGATACATAATTCTCCATATAAGTACTAACATCGCATTAAATGAATTCTTGTTGGGGATTGCAGAAAACTCGAATTAATTTAGTCAGATTATGTCCCAAAATTTCTCAATCAATTTTTCTAAGCTTCTGTATATTCTGTTAATCACCATCAAAACAGTTTTAGGTTTACGCTTCGCTCTTAACTATGATGCCTCTACTAATGCCTCGAAATCAAAGTTTAAAATTTGTTTAATAATGTTTATTTTAAGTAAGTTCATTTTATTAATATTTGGTAAATTAAACTTAATATTACTTGGTCTTCCCTATAACAGCAGTGTTTTCATTTTACCATAGGTATAGCAGTTTATGAAACTTTATATAGGTCGCTTTTGATGGGATGAGTTATGCGAAAGGATTAATGGGATTAGAGCTTGTTCAAGACACCGCTGAGAAAATCAAACTAAAAAGGAAATGTATTATTTGCACAACTCAAAGTAGACAAAAGAGGTATATATACTGATAAATATTGTACGAGAGACCTGGAATTTCAAGTTACATATTGTGTTTTCTTAAAGTGTCTTCGTAGAAAAGAGTTTTTTTGGTTATGATTAGTGTTTGTTCTGTGCTTTGCAAATGCCAGGTACTGGATAATGCCAGAGCATAGATGCCAGAGAACAGATTCCAAAGTAGCAGTTATTTTCGGACCGATTGTCGGAAGGTGGTACGGGAAAGATATGACATTGTGGCAAGGGCTGCAGGGGAAAGGAGGTCCCAACAGAACGCTCCTGAAGAAAGGAACCAAAGCTCTTCTCAACTCCTGCAACAGTCTTCTATTCCCTTACAATCCAGAAAGTGTTATCATACATATATCTATGGAATTTGAATAACATATTCTTATGTATAATCTTGTTAATCAATGGAATTTCCCGAAATATTTTACATTTGCAGGGTTTTCTTGCCTTAACTAGTACTATAAATGCGACAACTCTGGTGTTTTTGCATGAGAGAAGTTGAATAATAGGAAGAAAAAATATATATAGAAGCATGCAGGAAATCTTGCAAGCAAATCCTGTGATTCTTTGGGCTTTGACACTTTTCATGATCATTTTTGCCTTTGCTTTGCTTTGCTTCATAATCATCATCTATTAACAAGAACACTTTCAGTTCAAAAGCGGTACTTGTCAGAAATGAAGACTGTTCTCCATTTTTTCCTGCATGATACCACCTGCTACCAAAAACCCTGTGCTATCAAGGTAATCTAGGCCAATGGGGCAACGAAGAACGACACGTCGGGAACGCCGGGGCCAGAGCCCACATCCAGGGTTATTGGCAACGGTGTGGGAGTTTACGTATCAGCTGGACAAGCTGAGTTGATGCTGGTGGCTTACCTTGATTTTGGCTTCACCAGCGGTGAGCTCAGCGATAGCTCAATCAGTATGTTTTCGAGGAAGCAGGCCACGGAGATTGAATTTGCGGTGGTTGGTGGCCATGGGAAGTTAAGAATGGCTAGAGGTTTTGCTAAGCTCAAGTGCATATTATACAATGAGCCTAATGGCGATTCAATTGTGGAGTACAAAGTGGTAGTGAGACATTCATTATCATTGATGATCATGAGTTAAAGAATGTTGAGAAAATGAGGGTAAAATTTACACTTTTTAGCAAGTCATTATTTATATAAACAATACTTTGTATATATAAATAGTATTGCATAGATGAATAATAATATATGTACCAAAATTTATTGGAGAATTCGGACTTATTGAAATTTACTTCCAAGATCTATTATAACAGAAATATCAAATAATAATTAAAAATGATCACAATCACAAAATATAAGAATTTATTTGAAAAACTTTAAATTAAAAAAAAATTACGACCTCTCAAAAAAAAAAATCTACTATATAATAAATTTATACAGTCACATAATTTTTTCTTTTAAAATTTATAATTCTAAATACACTTTTTCATTATAGTATTCAAAAAGATACTTTCATACAAATATTTTTATTTCAACTATTCTATTTGCAAGAATAAAAGAGAAATTAAAATAAATGCTTAAATTATGTATATAATCCCATGAGAATCTCTGGAATGAGATTCTTTTGCTTGCACTTGGCATGCTAAAACAAGCTTGCTTATGATGAGGAGAGGGACTCGTTATTTATAAGCAAGCTCTCTCCAAAATCGTCTTCATTTGTTCATTCCTCTAATTTTATTTACTGTCAACCTCTAATTTTCTTCAATTGCTGCGCCTGCAACAATTTTTTCTCGTTTGTCTTCATTTGTTGCATTCCAATATTGCTACATCGATCTTCTTCTTTATATATATATTTCTTTTATATGGGTCCTACCACTAAATGTGATTGACCTCCCTGAAGAATCTTGAGAAATTAATATTAAAAGATTTAAAGTATTTCTTTGCTTCATTGTCCAAAGAAAATGCAATCGAATTCTATAATAAATTAATTAGTTGTTTCTAATGATCAATTAGGGGAGCTTTAATTTTATTTTTCATAAAGAAGACAAAAAGATAGTTAATTTTGTTTAATCACATAAATTATCAATTTTTTTTTTCTTATTCTCTTGAAAGTTCTCCATCTGATATATATATATATATATATATATATATATATATATATATATATATATATATAACCATGGATGTTAGTATCCACTTTTAAATGAATTAGATTAGGTGAATTTGATTAAATTTATATTACACCCATCATCTTTATCGGATTTGAATTTTATCAATTTAACTCAACCCGTAATATAGTGGGATCTAACTAGACCTAACCAATAATATTTTTTTAAATCTAATCCAATCAAACCAATCTAATTATATAATTAAAATATTGATTATATTTTATTAACGGATATACGAAAAAATATATATACTTGATTTAAATTTCTGAACAAATACACCAATTCAAAACAAAATAACAAAAAACTATATACATAAATCATTATAACTGATTTTTTCATTAAAAAAATTCATGCTTTAAAAATACATCAAAAGGAAAAAAAACAGTGAAAAAATCACTGTAAGTCTACAATAGCACATAATTAAAATTTATAAGTTTTCACGAAACATTGATGCTAAATTCTATTTCAACAAACAAAAAAATAAGTATACAATAAATAAAAATATTTATTATTTATAAAACAAACCAAAAAATGAAGAAAAAAATGGATGTGGACGGGAAATAGTATTATTGAATGTGTATGTATATTTTATAATTTTATATATATTAGATATAATTTTATATACAATAAACTAATTATTTATTTAAAATATTATTATATTATTTTTTACGACTTTGATCAGATTTTGATAGATTATTAATTCAAATTTATAATCCAATATATCATATATAGATTTCTAATTTTTCAATTCAATTTAATATACTAATCCATTAAATCAACTAAAAAACATGTTAGATTTGATGAAAAATAGCTCTATTAATTTTTACATTCACCTTTAACTATTACTGTTTTTTCGAAAAAAGATTCTCATATTTTGACAAAAATAACTAAATTATTAGTGATATTTATATTATTGTTTAGATCAAGGTATAAATATTCTAATTTTTTTTTAAAGTTTTGTATAAGAGTAAAAAATTAAATTCTTACCTCCTATTATTACTTAAATTTAAGATAGTTTGAAGTCTGAAATATGTTACATATCACCCCAATTACGCAAGAAGGCATTATAATAGTGTTTACAATCGATACCAACAATGAATGGTGATAGCGGTTTAGTGGTGGTCCGAAGAAATTCACAATAGTGCGCTCCAATAATAATAATAGTATAAACTATTTTAATAAAGAATTTAAAATAATATAATATTTTATATATGTAAAATAGTCACAAGTTGTATAGCATAAGATCAGAAACCTGTCAAAGATAAATTGAATTGTTTTTAAAACTAAAAATACAATATAATACATTTATTTAATGTTTAATTAAAAATACGAAGAATAAAAATTTATATCAATAAAACTCTATATTCCACCGAATCTTTTAGAATTCTTTGTTATAATTTTTTAAATATAATTTTTTGGTATAATTTTTTTTATAAGTAAAATTTTTATAAATAGAGTTTTGATAAAAATTTATAATTATTTAGTTATTAAAAATAATTCCTAAAAAAAAGGGTAGTAAACAAAAATTTAAGATTATATTATAAAAAATAATGTAATATCTTTACAATAAAATAGAAAATATTTTAAAAAATTTAATCTTTTTTTTAAGTATTAAAATTTATTACTAATTAACACTCAAAATTTAGGCTTTTTTTAGTAAAAAAATAATATTTTTAATTCTAAATTTTTTTTATCTATTTTAATGTCAATCAAATAATACCAAAATGATTAAAAAATTACTTTTAAAATTTTTTTTGACTAATGAAAAGCTAAACTGAAATCTATAATAAGAATTGAAGAGATTAAAATATCATTTTGCCACCAAATACTGAATGGACAATCGAGAAGAATGATTTTGCCAACTACGTCCCTCCCACTTGCATGGTCGGAGCAATTCCTACTGACAATCACTATGGTTGTTCTAAAATAATTCCTTCAAAATTTTGTCCAAATTTGTGGTAAAAGATATATAGCAAAAGAGCACCACGGCCCTGCTTGAAAAGATGAAAATGAGGTCCTGGCTTTAAGTACTAGTTCACATTTGAATATTCTGTTGTTATATGTTATATACGACTCATTCTTCGTATAACAGTTCCTATCTACGTACTGCTAAATCAATTATGACTACCCGGTACTCTTCTTCTTCACTGATCAGCATTTCACATTCACTATACTCATCTCTGCTTCTGGTACTTGTAGCTCTATTATCATCTGAATCAATCCTCATTACCACACATGCGTTCTCTATAAAAGAAGCAACCATACACGATCTCAAACTTGCTTTCAACCAAAACCAACTGACGTCGAGAAAGCTCCTCGAGTTCTACCTCCGAGAAATCCGCAGACTTAACCCACTACTCAGAGGGGTCATTGAGGTGAACCCAGATGCGTTATATGAAGCTGATAGGGCTGATGAAGAGCGTAAAGCTAAAGCAGAAAGGTCAAAGCTTGATTTGCACGGGATTCCCATTTTGGCCAAGGACAGCATAGCAACCAAAGATAAAATGAACACAACTGCTGGCTCATTTGCTTTGCTAAGCTCAGTGGTGCCCCGAGATGCATTTGTTGTTACCAAGTTGAGAAATGCTGCCCCTATTATACTGGGAAAAGCTAGCTTGAGTGAGTGGTCTAATTTTAGGACAGCCGGTGCACATAATGGTTAGTGTGCTAGAAGTGACCAAGGAAAGGTGAGTTTATATTATACATCTTCTATATACAGTTATGAAATAGTAGCAGATAGCCATTTTCTATATAGAATAAGACTATAATTTACTATATAGTTTAAGGTTCTGTTTGTATCTGTTTGCACGCTTAGAACGACAATAACGAAAGCTTTTCTTACATTTGTGTTTTAAATGTTCACGAAGTAGAATATTTAGAAATGGGCGGTGACAACATTGCGGTTAAATAGATGTGATTAAGATTACTGTGTTCTTAATTCGGGTGCAGAACCCGTATGTTTTATCGGCCAACACATGTGGGTCAAGTAGTGGACCAGCCATATCAGTAGCAGCAAATATGGCAGCGGTTTCACTTGGGACTGGGACTGATGGCTCTATCTTGTGCCCATCTAGTTCTAACTCAGTTGAGGAAATTAAACCAACAGTTGGTCTCACTAGCCGTGATGGTGTTATCCCAATCACTCCTAGGCAGCACACTGTTGGGTATGTCATCTTCAATTTCACTGCATCGTAATAAATCTTAAATTGTCTTTGTTGCTTGAAAAATTGCAGTCACCAATACCACATCATACGTCCTTGATGTTTTGGATTAATTGTAATGGAAATTCTTCAGCCATTTCACTAATCAACAATTAGTTGAATTTACATTAACCTAACTAATCTTCTTCTGCAATTAAGCAGGGGACTTTTAGAAAACATCGTATAATAATATCCTCTTGACAAGCACTCCTGCCCCGTTGAATTCATGAAGCCTTATTACCAGGTCTGTCGCAGATGCTGTTTATGTTCTTGACGCCATAGTAGGCTTCGATCATAATGATGAAGCAACCGCAGCGGCATCGAAGTACATCCCTTACGGTGGCTACAAGCAATTTTTGAAGCCGCACGGACTCAAGGGGAAGAGGTTGGGATTATGAGGAATCTAAATTCTACTTTTGCTAATGGATCCGATATTACCAAAACTTTTGAGCGCCATATCCTGATATTAAGATAGCAAAACAAAAGCAGTTTTAACGGTTTGTGATTTGACCGAAGCCGAGTAGCCTCAACCAAGTTATCATATTAACATTTAATTATTTTTGTCTGAAATTTAGACAACAGGGTGCAGTTTTGGTAGACAATCTGACAATAGCCAATCTTGATGTTATCACGAACAACACTGAAAGCCGCGAATTGTTAGCAATGGAAGCAGAATTCAAAGTGGCCTTGAATGCATACCTTAAAGGAGTAGTGGTAATGCATACCTTAAGGAGTAGTGGTTATGCATATCTTTAACCCATATCTAATCCATCACTTGAAAAGTTGAAATTTTTTCGGCCGAACTCGATCCATTATATAAAAGAATGAAAATAATCTATCAAAAAAATTTCAAATTCGATTAGATGGTCTAAATAAATTAAAAATATTTAATTTTAATATTGATTATATTTTATTAACAAAAATAATCAAGAAAATAATATATGATTTATTTAAACTTTTTTAAAAAATATACCTATTTAGAATAAATAAAAAAAATGAATATATAATAATTATAATTAGAGTTTTTAAATAAAACAATTGTGTTCTTTAAAATTACATAAAAAATAATTACGATAAGTTTACTAGTATACATGATTAAAACTTATAACTATTTATACAGTATTGTTATCAAATTTTACTTTAACAAGAAAAATAAGTAATATCAAATTAGTCAATAATATATGAAAGAAAATAAATTTCACAAATTAAATATTAATAAGCATAAATATAATTGTATAAATTGAATAATATAAATACTATATATAATTATAAAAAAATAGATATAATTGTATATAAGAATTTAACACCAAGATTAAAATTAATTTAAGATATTAATATAGAAATTACGTTTGAAATTTTTATTTGAAATTTTAATGAGAATTAAGAAATTTAGGATGGAGAAAACTAAATGAATGAGAATTGGTCTTATAAATTTATTAAAAATTATTGAATTAAAATTAATATATTATTAAATTTATAATAAATGTTTATAAAATAATATATTATAAAATAATTTTTATTTAAAATATTATTATATTAATTTTAATATATTAAATTAGATTTTGGTGGAATGACCATATAAACGTACAATCCAATCTACTATAAGCACATTTTAAGCTTTTAAATTAAATTTGATTCTCTAATTCACGAAATTGACTAAAAATAATATCGGATCGGATTATTTAAATTGAATTGAATTTGAACACCTTCAATATATGCTGTTCATTCAATATGAAATAATTATAGAAATAAATCGATTTTATTTATATAAGTTGATATAAGATGGATATTGTTGTATACAATAAGATCGCATAATTAATTAGTTTGCATTCATTAGATAATTTTTTTGTATATACAAAAATTTATATTCCTACTAACTAACTATAGTATACTATTCAGGAAAGTTGCTAGAAAAAGAGGGAAGATATGTACTCGTCATAATTACAGCTGATCACATGGAAATTAATCAAAGTCCATTTGTTGAAGTCAAATAATTAATTAACGTGCATGTGTTAATAATCAATGAGCAATTAATTAATTAATTATCTAGATACCAGTCGTTCGAATCTGATGTCAAATGTTGATAAGAACTTCTTATATCATATGTTAGTCTTACAATAAAAATAATTTTATTAATAAAACAACTATTAAAGTCGGTCAAAACTGACTTAAATCAAATTTAAACACATTTTGCACTTGTCTTTGACTAGTCAAAGACACCCAGCTTCCACCAAATTTTTAATTTTACGCGGCGAAGCAATGTATCTTCGCTATTTGACAAAAGCTTAACCTTTTTCACATTTTCAATTTGGTCCTTCTAGACTTGCATCAATTACATTAATTTCTGCAATTGAGTCATTCTAGAATTTCTTAATTCTTAAGCTTGGTTTTTTCTTTTAATTAATAGTTAACATCGCATTAAATGAATTAATCTTATTGGGAATTAATTAATTTGGTCAAATGTCCCAATTAAAATTTTCTCAATCAATTTTGCTACTCTTAGTGCGTTCATACTTAATTCAATGCTACAAAATGTGAGCAGATATGTGCAATTGACATAATATTAATGATTCCATTGTTTCTACTTTTTCTTTCATAGTCATTTTGTTTTAATGGTATTAATGAAAATAAAATAAATAATTTTCGGGTCTTAATTTCTACTAATAGGCCATTACTAATTGTTAACCTGAAAGACCTATTTAATAAAATGAGTTTAAATTTTTATTTAATAAAACTACGGCAGTAATAATTCAAAATGATTAGTTAAATGTCAATCTATTTTAATCAAAATTTTAAATCAATAAGTTATTGAATTTTGTTGCTCAAGTCAAGTGGTTAGAAATCCATCTCCCTTACATGTATTAAAACAGGTGGAGCTGAGTCACACTAATTATGAGTTGAACTTTTTTTTATTTTTCTAAATGATAAGGTAGACTTGATTGATCCAGTTAACAGATTCGAATTCTCATTTTTTTCTTCATAAATAAGATTAAATCTTTTAATTTAATCTAATTTGGACCCGCAAACAAAAACGCCAAGTCTCTCTGTTAAGAGTTCACAATTCTTGAGTTTCATCATAATAGCTAAGATCAATTATGGCTACCAATTCTCCAATCTTCTCATTTCTAGTTCTGATAGTTCTAGCAATATTATCAACAGAATCAATCTTCATTCCTACCAATGCGTCGTCTATAAAAGAAGCTACCATAAACGACCTCAAACTTGCTTTCAACCAAAACCAACTCACGACGAGAAAGCTCGTCGAGTTCTACCTCGGAGAAATCAGCAGACTCAACCCACTACTCAGAGGGGTCATTGAGGTGAACCCAGATGCGTTATATGAAGCTGATAAGGCTGATGAAGAGCGTAAAGCTAAAGCAGAAAGGTCAAAGCTTGATTTGCACGGGATTCCCATTTTGGTCAAGGACAGTATAGCAACCAAAGATAAAATGAACACAACTGCTGGTTCATTTGCGTTGCTAGGCTCAGTCGTGCCCCGAGATGCATTTGTTGTTACCAAGTTGAGAAAGGCAGGGGCTATTATATTGGGAAAGGCCAGCATGAGCGAATGGTCTAATTTTAGAACATTTGGTGCACCCAATGGTTGGTGTGCTAGAAGTGGCCAAGGAAAGGTGATTCGAGAATCAATTTCTTACATACGAGTTTTAACACACTTGCTCTTCAGTCTTTAGAAGTTGATTTCATTTTATCCTTCTGTCTTCAATCACTTACCAACAGTTAAGCTATATCTTACGTTAATGTTCTTACCATGAGTGCAGAATCCGTATGTTTTATCGGCAGATACATGTGGATCAAGTAGTGGATCAGCCATATCAGTAGCAGCAAATATGGTAGCGGTATCGCTTGGGACTGAGACTGATGGGTCCATCTTCTGCCCATCTAGTTCTAACTCAGCTGTAGGAATTAAACCAACAGTTGGTCTCACTAGCCGAGATGGCTTCATCCCAATCTCTCCTAGTCAAGACACTATAGGGTATGTCATCTACAATTTATCTGCATCATGATATGTCTTAAAATGCTCTATATTTCTTGCTGTATTGCAGTCATCAACACTATATCATAGTTCAGCCTTGAAGTTTTGGTAAAGTAGAATCCGAATGGCAATTCTGGAGCTATTTAATAATTCAACAATTAGTTGAGTTTACATTCACTCAACTTATCTTCCTCTGCAATGAAGCAGGGGACTTGGTAGAACGCTGTATAAATATTTTCTCTTGAGAAGTAAACGGAAAATGCACATTTTGTCTTGAAATTATAATTAATGAAGAAAGGACTCATCTCCAGTTTAATTCATGCAGGCCGATTACCAGGTCTGTTGCAGATGGTGTTTATGTTCTCGATGCCATAGTAGGTTTTGATAAAAATGATGAAGCAACCAGAGAAGCATCAAAATACATCCCTTCCGGTGGCTACAAACAATTTCTCAAGCCTCAGGGACTCAAAGGGAAGAGGTTGGGGATTCTTCGGAATCTAAATTTTACTTTTGCTAATGGATCTGATGTTACTAGAACTTTTGAGCGCCATATCCATACGTTAAGGTAGTTAAACAAAAGCAGTTTTAACTGTTTGTTAATTGACTGAAGCTGAGTAGCCTCAACCAAGTTATCATATTAACATTTATTGGTTTTTGTTTGAATTTAGACAACAGGGTGCAGTTTTGGTGGACAATCTGGAAATAGCCAATCTTGATGTTATCTTGAATAACACTGCTAGTGGTGAATTGTTAGTAATGGAAGCAGAGCTCAAAGTGGCCTTGAATGCATACCTTAGAGAACTAGTGGTTTCCCCAGTACGATCACTAGCAGATGTTATAGCATTCAACAATAAATTCTCAAAATTGGTATGTATTCATATGCGTAAGGCTTCTCTGAGTTTTCACATCAGTTCAAGAGATACTCAACACGAGTGAAGTTCATACTTGATAGGGAGTTATTGATGCTAATTATGCAGGAAATGACTGAGGAATATGGCCAGGATATCTTTGAGATAGCAGAGGCCACAGATGGACTTGAAGCAGAGGTGAAAGCAGCAGTGTCAAATTTAGCAGATCTTTCGAGAAATGGATTGGAGAAGTTGATGAGGGAGAATAAGCTAGATGCAGTGGTGACTCCTGGTCTACTCTTTTTTCGCGTTCTTGCAATTGGTGGATTTCCAGGAATCAACGTTCCTGCTGGATATGATAGTAAGGGTGAGCCTTTTGGTATTTACTTTGGGGGATTGAAGGGCTCAGAGCCGAAGCTCATAGAGATTGCATATGGCTTTGAGCAAGCTACAAAGATTAGGAAGCCTCCTTCATTCAAGTAATTAATTCAATCTTAAGTTACAGCAAGAATCACAAGATTTATGCTCACAGAATTGGCCATCTATATGAATTATATATGAACTATCGTCTGGATTTTCATCTTTAATTCATTAATTCAATGCAATAAAAGGTGAGCATATATTTATATCCCATTGTGCTGTCTTCAGTTTTTCTTTTCAATAAAAAGTATTGTTGTTTTCTTGTTTCTACTTTTATTCAAAATAATATATTAAACACATGTATGTTTTTCATGTATTAAGAAATATAAAACAAGGGATATTTAGAAGTTAATCAAACAAGAGATTTTGTTCTAAGCAAAATTTTATGGCCTATTTTGTATATATTCATCATTAGATTGCACTATATATTTTTTTGGGAAGAACAAGCAGATCCATAAGTTCAATCTAACACCCAACTAAATAAATATGTAAAGATATTTTCACATACCTCTCCTGAAATTTATGAAAATGACAGATAGATAGAACATTTTTTAACATTCATAGGAACCTCCCCTACTATAGAAATTCCATCGCATTGACCATTAATTGACTAATAAAAAATATTAAAATCTCCAAAATAACCTTGTCTCTAAATTTATAATGCTGAAATTCTTTATTTTTATATACTATAATTTTTTTATATATTAAAAAAAAAACTAATTTATAAATATATTTAAATCCTAAAAATTATAAAAAAAAAATTTTAAAAAATTTTAGTGAACTCCACTTACAATACATTAAAAAATAAATATTTTTACCAATAGCAAACATCGAAGCCAGGACCTCCAAGTGAAGTCCTGACTTTTGGCCATTTAAGTTAACCTAAATGGTTGAAAAATTATGAAAATTACCCACACCAACTCCATGATAATTTTGTTCTGAAACTTTTTCAAAACCATCTAACCGGTGAGATTTCGTTTACCATTTTAAGAATTACTGGGAGTTACCTTTGAAGATGATTGAACTCAAACACCTATTGCAACTAATTTTATTAATAACAACTTCGCTGGAGAAATGCCTCCAAATCTTTATTTCGAAAACAATTAACAATTTTGAACATGGGTTTAAATCAATTAGAAGGTCACATTACTCCTCTTGTTGTAAGTCGCTAACTCTCTAGAAAGTTTACGTCGAACATAATCATCTATCCGTTCAAGCAACGGATGGCGACTTAGAGGAGTGGCAATGAATGCAGGATTGGGAGAAGCACGACTGTTGCGACTAGCAGAAGTGGTGAGATGTGGATTTGCAGAAGCAGCAACAGATGAGGATTTGCAGAAGCGGCAATAGATGCTGACACAGGACTCGAAGAAGTAGCGATGGATGCGGGGTTGGAGAGGCGATTACAAATGTTGTAAATTAGAGCTCAAAAATAAAAATTAGGGTTTTGTTTGATTTAACACGTACCTTCGTGAAATTTGAAACTTTAACACTTAAATGAAAGTTTGAAAAAAGACACACTTACTTCTCCTGAGCTATTAGTTAACTATCAATTTATACTTAAATGATTATAATATCCTTAATTACTTTGAAGTTAAAATTTAAAAAATTTAATTTTAATTTATATAATATTTAAAGATTAAAATAATTAAAAAATTTAATTAATAATAATTTAAATTTATTTAATATTTATTTAACGTTAGAAATTTAATGTTGAATAAATATTAAATATGATACATGATTAAAAGTTGAAATTGTCAAATTAAAAAGATGGCCGTTTTGCATATTATGATTTATAATTTGAATAAATATTATATATAAATAAAAATTAAATTATCATTAATTAAAATTTTAATTTAAATAAATATAAATTAAAATTATCAAATTATATTATTATTAATTAAATTCTTAATAATAAATAAATATAAATTAAAATGGTCAAATTAAAATATTATTACGTAAAATTTAAATAAATATAAATTAAAATTATTAAATTATAAAAATTATTGATACAAATAATCAAATTTGTTGTGATTATTTAAATTATAAAAATTTTAAAAAAAAAACTACCACTGATCGGTATTTTAGTCTCGCGAAAATTTTGTTAAATATTAAGTCAAACTCGTGAGATTTGCACATCCTCTGTCTTATATTATTTATAACAAATTCATATGATAGTGATTCGACAACATTTAAAAATTATATATTTTTAATCATTCATTGAATTGCATACATGTGCTCATTTAATACAACGTAATTTTATAAATAAATCAAATTTATTTATATAAACTAATATACATGTACGTCACTAAATTTTATTTTATGTATGTTTTATTCTTTTAAATTTATAAGATGAATATTATTATAATAGTTTATATTCATGAAATTTATATGTATAAAAATTTATATTATTCCAAAAAAAAATTAAAAGAGGAAATTAAAGAAGAAAAGATTTCTAAAATAATAAGATTCATTAATTTTTTTCATCAGGTTGTCTAATTCCCTAATTAATTGAAAAAAAGAAAGTACGATGAAGTCGTGGATGGGATTATGCAGAGATACTCGTCATAATTAGAGCTCACATGGAAAATTAATTATTAATTATTAATTATTGTATGAAATTGATTGGAGATATATAATTTTCCATATAATTAATAAACATCGCATTAAATGAATTCTTGTTGGGAATTGCGGAAAACTCGAATTAATTTAGTCGAATAATGTCCCAAAATTTCTCAATCAATTTTTCTAAGCTTCTGTATTGTGTTAATCATCATCAAAACAGTTTTTAGGTTCAGGCTTCGCTTGTATATATGATGCTTCGAAATCAAAGTTTAAATTTTGTTTATTAACGTCAATTTTAAGTAAGTTTTTTTTAATTAATATTTGGTAAATTAAACTTGACATTACTTCAGTTTGCCTATAATAACATTGTTATAGTACCTTATGAAACTTTACATGAGAGAAAGTATAGGTCAGGTTTTGATAGGATGAGGTTGGCGAAAGGAGATTAATGGGATTAGTGATGTAGGATGACTTAAGGACACGTTCTTTTATTTTTATTTATTTAATATATTTTTTTAATCTCTTAATTTTCTTATTTTAATTACTTTAAATTTTCTTTATTATAAAAAAAAAGTCTACAATTTTGTTTAATCATCTTTCTTTCAATAAAATTTTATTAAAAAACTTTTAAAACTTTAATTTTGTTTATTCATAACAGACGAGATCTCGTCCAATGGTCTGATAGCAGTGACGCAACAACTTATTATTATTCATGATAGAATTCAGAGAGATGAGGATTCAGATGAAGATATAATTTATCGAGATTATGTTAGAACACGTGGAAATGAGAATTATGGTGATTATAAAGTAAATCTAGACCTTCTTGTGTTTAAAGTGAGATTACATGTAAAATACTTCTTTGATTTATTAGCAGATATAGAGAATTCTTTTAATTATATGGATATCCCCAAAAAAAGGAAAATAAAATGGATAACCATGAAGTTGAAAGAGGGTGCATCCACTTGGTAGCAATAGGTTAAGAATAAATAACGGCGTGAAGAAAAAGACATATTTACGATTTGAGATTTTTCTAAAGTTGTGAATAAGGTAAGGAAGCTGGAGAGGCAATTAAAGTGGTATGTTATTAAATTGCAAATTGTAGCACGTCAATTTTTTCACTTCACAAAACTAGGTACCACAAAATAGGGGTGTAGCACCAAATCCGGGTAGAGGAGAAATTAGGCAAAGAGGTAATATCCTAACCTGCGAATTACTCAGCAGTAAAGTAGTAACTTGTACGCGAAGCTAATGCCAAGCAATGTCAATAATCTGGGCATAGATCCAATGAATGTTTATAATGGGAAAAAAAATAAAGGTGTGACATATTATGTGAGAGCTGTGATAGAAGATGAAGAAGGTGAATACTAAGACAAAGAAGAGGTTGTTGTGGTTGATGGCGATAAAAAAGAAACTGTTTCTTATATTGTGCAAAAGCTGTTATTGTCACTAAAAATGAAAGATGAGACACAACAGAATACGATTTTTCATACGAAGGGAACAATTAAAAATAAAGTGCATAAGGTGATAATCGACAGCGACAATAGTGAAAATATAGTGTCTAAGACATTAGTAAATGCTTGGAATTTACCTATGAAAAAATGCCCGTCACCCTACAAAATTGGCTCGATCAAAAAAGGGAATTGAAACATGTGTAACTAAAGTGTGTAAGCTTCTTTTTTCGATTGAAATTTTTTATATAAATAATGTGTTGTGTGAAGTTATGGATATGGATGCATGCCATATGTTGTTGGGAAGATCATGACAATATGAATAGTAAAGGGAATAAACATTTTAACCGTAATAGAAGGGCATATGAAGGAAGATTGTAATGGTTATGTAATAGTAGCAAAAGATGAGTTATTAAAATTAGTGGTGGAGGTTCCAGAGGTCGTACAACCATTATTATATGAATTTTTTAATATAGTTCCAAAGGAAATGACAGACGACTTACTACCTATGCGAGATATACAATATAGCATTGATTTTGTGCTTGAAACTACTTATTCCAACTTGTCACATTATAGAATGAGTCCCAAAGAGTATGAGATTTTGCAGAAATAGGTGGACGAGTTACTTAAAAAGTAGTTATTCGAAAGAGCAAAAGTCCTTATGTAGTTCCCGTATTTTTAGTCCTTAAAAAAGATGGTAGTTGGTGGATGTACATAAATAGTAGGAAAATCAATAAAAATAACCATTAGGTATCGATTTTTTATTCCCCAGTTATAAAATATGGTAGATCAGTTTAGGAAAGTAACGGTATTTTTCAAACTTGACTTGCATAGCGGTTACCATCAAATTTGCATCAAATTTTCAGATAAGTGGAAGACAACATTCAAGAGTAAAGAAGAATTGCACAAATAGATGGTAATGTCTTTCAATTTATTGAATACACCAAACACATTTATGGGACTTATGAATAAAGTATTGAAGCCTTTCGCTTTCAAGTTTGTTGTGGTATACTTTGATGACATTTTAATTTATAGTAATAATGAGGAAAGTCATTTAGAACATTTGAGGAAGGTGTTCAAAACACTTAGAGAGTATAAATTGTTTGTCAACTTGAAAAAGTGTAATTTTATGCAGCAAAATTTGGTATTTTTGAGGTTTATAGTTGGTGTTGATAACATTACAATTGATGAGTCTAAGATTAAGATAATTCAATATTAGTCTACACTAAAAACTTTCATTAAAGTGAGGATTTTTCATGGACTAACAATATTTTATCGGTCCATTTGTAATTTCAGCACTATCGCAATACCTATTACTGAGTGCATGAATAAGGAAAAAATTAATTAGGATAATTTACAAAATAAGAGTTTTATCATTTTGAAGGAAAAACTCTGTACATATTATGTATTGATACTAGCTAACTTTGACAAGAAATTTGAGGTGGGGTATAATGTTTCAGAGATAGGTATTGGTGCTGTTCTCATTCAAAAGAGTAAGCTTATAAAGTATTTTAATGAAAAGTTGTGTAATGCTAGGCAGAAGTGATCTATACACGACCAAAACTTTTATGCAGTATTCAGGGCATTAATGTATTAGGAATATTACTTGATTTAGAGGAAGTTTGTACTTTCCAGTGATTACTAGGCATTGAAATATATCAATAGTCAGCATCATTTAAATAAAGTGCATGCTAGGTGGGTGTCATTTATGCAAAAATTTACGTTTGTATTGAAGTGCAAGTCTGGACAACAGAATAAAATAACTCATGCTTTGAGTAGGCGAGCTACTTCACTAGTAACATTAAGTAATGAGATAATTGGGTTTGTAGTGGTAAAAGAGCAGTATGCAAATAATAAAGATTTTCACATAATATGGGATCAGTGTAATTATAATAAATGAGCGACAGATTTTCTTATACATAGCAGTTATCTGTTTAAAGTCAACAAGTTATGCTTTCCTTGTTGTTTATTGCAAGAACGATTAATACGAGAATTACATAGTAGTAGTTTGGCTGATTATATAGGACGAGACAAGATAGTTGCTTTGATGGAAGAGAGGTATTATTGGCTACTAATTAAATGAGAAGTAAGAAAAATTGTGCATAAGTGTCAAGTGTGCTAAATTGCTAAAAAACAAGTTCAGAACATTGGATTGTATATGTCGTTGCTCGTACTTGAAAATATTTGAGAAGATGTGTCGATAGATTTTGTGCTAGAATTACCACGTACCCAATGAAGTAATAATTCTATTTTTGTTGTTATAAATTGTTTAAAGATGACACATTTTATTACTCATAAGAAAACTGGTGATGCAACTTATGTGACGAAAGATTATACTTTAAGGAAGTGGTTCATTTACATGACATTCCTAAGTCCATTACTTTAGATAGGAATGTCAAATTTCTTAATCATTTTTGACGTACTCTATAAGAAAATTTTGATACAAAATTGCAGTATAGTAATGCTTTTCACCCTCAAACTGATGAGTAAACAAATGTGGTTAATTGAATATTAGGAAACATATTTTTTTGTATTTGTAGGGAAAAGCCTAAATAATAGGATGTAGTGTTGCCTCAGGTAAAATTGCTTATAATAATATGATAAATAGTTCAATTGCAAAATTTCACTTGAGGTGGTTTATTTACAACCAACTCGTCATGCATTAGACTGGGTGACTTTATTTGCTTTGTCAAGGATTAGCAAGACTACATAAAATATGGTTGAAGAGGTGCAAAAAATATAGAAGGAGGTTTGTGCTAACTGAGAAGCTGTCAACAAGAAATATAAACAAGATACAAATCAATATCGACGATCGAAGGTATTCCAATACGGCGATCTTGTAATGGCTTATTTGCGCAAATATCAGTTTCCTGAGATTCGTAGCAAATTATAAAATAAAAAATATGAGCTATTTTGAGTATGATAATATTTATTTGCTGAATGATTAAAATATCTCAAACATTTTTAATGTAGAAGACCTGTATAAGTATCATGAAAAGACCTGTACGAGTATTATGAAGATGAAGTGTTATACTTAAAGAATTTATTTTCTTTCTTATTATAGATGATTTAGATTTTCTCTATTATAAATAAGGAGCTTATAATTTTACTTAATCATCTTTTATTTAATAAAATTTTATTTAGAAACTTTTGAAACTTTGGTTTCGTTTATCTTTACGTTTTCTGCTTCGTCAATTAGAGTTTGTTCAAAGCACTGCTGAAAAAATCAAATTAAAAGGGAATGCATTTGCACAACTCAAAGTAGACAAAAGAGGTATATATATTGATAAATATTGTACGAGAGATTTAGAATTTATGATACCCGAATTTTTATTAATGTATATATATAAAGAGAGAAATTAGAAAGTAAATATATTTAATAAAAATGAATTATCTAATTGTGGATAAATAAATTTCTTAATTTTAAAAAAATTGAATTTTAGGGTAATATAAGTTTTGTTGTGGGGTGAAAAGTGTAAAAAGAAAAGTTAAAGAATTCAATTAAAATTTAGAGGCCAAATATTCTTTCCTTTAATTGATATACGAATTGGGTGATAGGTGTATATTGGTAATGGCTAGCAAATGTAAAGAAAGCAATATTTACAATAAAATAATACAAAAAAGTATAATAATTAATAAATGAAATGCTGTCTTGGCGGTGGTATATATATAGAGCTTTGCTTTCATAAATTGAAAGTACGGGCAAAAAACGAAATCAGAGAAAGAAAGAAATGAAAGAAAGAAGGTTCGTTCTGAATCTATATTTTGGATGATTAGCTTTTCATTTTAAAAAATTGTAAATAATTTCATATGATTTAATTGTAGAAATTTAATTGTTAGCATATATATACAGATGTTTATATACATACATTTTTAGATAACTAAGTTTGAATTACTAAATAATTATTTGTGATTATTGTTAAATTGATACTAGGGAGTGATTCAGAAGGAAACAAATATCCAGCAAGAGTGTAGGAGTTATTGTACGATATTCAGATAGGTATATGTATTTGAGAGATTTTAGTTTTAAAACTGAAAAATAGGATGTTTTATTACATTAAATGTTTTTATAAATATTTACGAAATTCCTGAATTATTACGTATTGATCCAATTGATTGTTTTTCAATTCGGATTTAAATAATAATTTTTATACGAATGTCATATTTACAAATACAGTGAGAAAATTGTATCAGCATGTGTTGAGATTTTATAAACGAATTATTTGTATGAATATGTTATGAAATAAATGGATAAATGAAAATGTGATAGCCATGATTGTTGTTATGATGTGGCACTGGTGTTTGGGACTGTGGTCCCTTGAAATAATGCATGTAAAGCACGTTGGGGCGACGGTCCCTCGGAATAATGTCCGTAAATTACGTTGGTCAATTTTAGGGCGGCGATCCTTCAAAAAAATGCTCGTAAAATACGTAAAAATAAAATAATTTGTGAAAATTATTTTAAATTGTGAAATGAATGTGTTTTTTTCATTTTTGTGATTACTGAAATTGAAATATTGTTTCGATATTTGGTTAAACTTATTGTTTGAAATTGAAAAGTGTTTTATATATACAAAATTGTTTGTCGCAAAGTTCTTAAAACTACCTTTATATATAAATATCTACTGGGCATTAGTTTACCCCTACTTTTTAGGTTCTTATGCAATGCTTGAGATATTGTATGTAGAAGATAAGGATACTCCAGAACAAGAGTTTTGTCACTTTGAAAACTATATATAATTATAAATGTAGGAGTTTATAATATATGGTTTTGATATGTTTTTCTATGTTTATATTTAAATTTTAGAAACCCTAGAATTGGTTATGTTTTGTTAAGTAATGAAATGAAGGAGTTGGTATTGAACTTTATAAGGAGTGTTTAGAATGAAATCTTAAAGTTTGCAGATTTATATATATTTTAGCATATATTTGTTATAGAGAAATTTCTATCAAAATCTTTTTATAAAATTAAGGATGTTGAAAATTGGATTAAGAATATTAATTTTCTCAAATGAATGATTACGTTTTGAAAGTTTAAATATTTTCATAATATTCTAGTTCGATGCCACTTTCGTAATACTGGAGTCGGGGTGTTACAAAATTTCAAGTTATAGATTGTGTTTTCTTAAAAGTGTCATCGTAGAAAAGAGTATTTTTGTTTTGTAAAAAAGACAAAGTCAACACAAGGTTATGATTAGTGTTTGTTCCGCTAATATATTAAGCCATTAATCATTTTGTGCTTTACGAATGCCAAGTACTGGACAATGCCAAAGCATAAATTCTACAAAAAGGTATTAGATCAAGATTCTAAAGTAGCAGTTGCTTTCGGACCGATTTTCGGAAGGCGGTACAGGACAGATATGACATTGTGGCAAGGGTTGTAAAGGGGAGGAGATCGCTATAGAACTCTTTTAAAGGAAGGAACAATAGCTCTTCTCAACTCCTACAACAATATTTTATTCCCTTACAGTCCAGTAAGTGTTATCATACATATATATATGAATCTTGTGAATCAAAGACATTTTTTGAAATATTTTACATTTCTAAGGTTTTTTACCTCAACTAGTACTACAAATTTGAGAACTCTTGTGTCTTGTATAAGAGAAATTAAATAGGAAGAAGATATATATAAAAGCATGTAACTAATCAAGCAAGCAAATTTGTGATTCTTTTGGGCTTTGACACTTTTCACGATTATCTTTGCCTTTGCCTTGCTTCATAATCATCATCTATTAACAAGAACATTTTCAGTTCAAAAGCAGTACTTATCAGAAAAGGTAACTGTTCTCCATTTTTTCCTGCATAAATAACCCTAGTGGCAAAAACCTTAGTGCTTTCAAGTTAATCAAGGCCAATGCCATGACAACAAACATGTCATGAATGCCATTTGGCACCATTTGAGTTGTCAATGATCCTTTAATGGTGAGGCTGGAGCCTACATCTAGGGTCATTGCCAACTCTGGTGGAGTAAATGTATTAGTTGGACAAGCTGAGTTGATGTTGGCGGCTTACCTTGATTTTGGCTTTGCCAGTGGTGAGCTCGACGATAACTTAATCAGTATGTTTTGAGGAATCCAGTGACGGAGACTGAACGTGAAGTTGCGGTGGTTGGTGGTCGGAGGAAGTTCAAAGTGGCTAGAGGTTTTGCTATAAGCTTAAGTGCATATTTTACAATTGAGTCTAATCGTGATTCAATTGTGGAGTAAAAAATGGTAGTGAAGCAGTCATTATCATTGATCATGAGTTAAGAATCTTAAGAAATTAAAGTTAAAAGATTTAAAGTGTTTCTTTACTTCAATACAGAATGAAAATGCAATTGAATTGTATAATAAATTAGTTAATTGTTTCTAAGATGAATTAAAAGAGCTTTAATTTTATTTTTCATAAACAAGACAAAAAAATTAGTTAATTATGTTCAATTGCGTGTGGATATAAACTGAGTTCTTTTTTTCTCAAATTCTCTCAATAGTTATCCCTTTAACATATCTATATAGCTATCAATGTTCCTATAGACTTTTTGGCTTATCAAATTGGACGGATCTATCTAAATCTATATTCGATTTATTATTTAATAAATGATAAATTTTTCAATTCAAATTGATCCATTGTACAATAGGATCCAACTCGACCCAATCCAACAAAAAAATTTCAAATCTAATCCAACTCAATTCGATCCAAACAAATTAAAATTATATAATTAAAATATTGATTATATTTCATTAACAAAAGTAAATGAATGAATAATATATGACTTATTTAAATTTCTGAACAAATATCCTATTCAAGACAAAATAATAAAAAAATAGATATATCAATCATTATAATTGAGTTCTTGTTTTGGTAAAAGAGGACGAAAAGATTTCTTGACTAATTTATTATACGAGTAAATCCTTACTAGATGTGAAAAAAATATATTTGCCCTTGAAGAAGTTGACTCTCGTGTTGATCATTGTAGCACAGAGATTACAACTATATTTTCAAGTACATTCAATAGTAGTGCCCACTAACTAGCCCTGTGACAAATATTACATAAGCCAGATCTCTCGGGAAGATTGGTGAAATGGTCAGTTGAGCTTAGTAAATTTGACATAGAGTATTAGCCCTACAAAGCCATCAAAGCTCGGGCACTAGCTGATTTTATTGCAGAAAGATCACTGATAAAAGGAATGATGGTGCGAGAAATAACCGGGTCACAACACTCGAGGGGCTGAAAAAGTGAAATTAGAAGTGATGCCTATTTAGAAAAATATGATAAAGCCAATAGGTGATTTTGTTCAAGCCCATTGGAGATACAATTGACGTAGAACATGAGAGGTCTCAATTTTAGCATCTATATATAGACGAAGCATCAAACATTCAAGGTGGAGGAGTCGGTATAATCTTGATCAGACTAGGAAAAGAGCAGTTAGCCTACGCTCTATACTTTAACTTTAAAGTAACAAATAATTAGGCAGAATACGAAACTTTACTGACTGGTTTGGCAATGTCAATCAAAGCAGATTACTTCTAAGTTCGCAACTAGTAGTAAATCAAGTCTCTAATCAATTTCAAGTAAAAGGAGAGAATATGCACGTCTACTTGAGCAAAATTGCAGACATAATGAAGTGCTTCAAGAAGGTGATGATGACACAAATCCTACAATTAGAAAATACTACGGTGGATGCCTTTGCAAAACTAGCTTTAACCTTACAAAAAAAGTTCTCTACAACAATTTCAGTGGAAGTATTATGCAAGAAGAGTGTGGAAAAATCCTCGACAGAACCAGATTGCATTAACACCATGTATCGAATCTTAACTTGAATGGACCCAATCAGAGAATACATCTTAGAAGAAAAATTACTAGAAGATGGGGAGGGAGCCGGAAAGGTTAAGAATAAATCTTTATGCTATTTAGTAACTGACAGAACGTTGTATAAGCGATAATTTGGGACGTATATTTGCGGTGTGTTGATGAAAAAGAAGTGGATTATGTACTCAGGAAAGTTCATATAAGCACCATCATGGAGGGACTAAATCCCTTGCATATTGCATCTTATACTAGGGATATTATTGGCCAACTTTACATCAAGATGCAATGAGAATCGCACAGTCTTATCCAAGATGCCAATTTTACGGCAACATTCTAAGACAACCACCTAAACAGCTCACAATTCTCAATTCAATTATCTATCTATCTATCTATCTATATATATATATATTGATATCGATAGGATAACGTGTTTTTTATTTTTATGTTTTAAGAATTTTAACATGATATATATCGATAAAATGGATGATGAATTACTTTAAAATTAGTACATGACAATATATTTTGATATATAAGACATAAAATTATGTTTCGTTTAGAGCTGTAATGCGGCTAGCCCATCGAGCATATCCTACAAGTAAAAAATTAACTCATTTAATATTATGTTAGATTAAAAATAAATATATAGATGTATCTTATTTAATAAAATAAAATTTATCAAATAAATTTTATTGAAAGAATAAGACTAAAATATTATTTTGTCGCTAGATATAATATGTAAGAGTAAAATAATTTTTGATGAAATTGAATTAACAAATGATTTGAGCAAACTTTGTTACCAACTATATTTTACTTTGTAAGACAAAGAGGTCTCGGACCAATATGCAATAAGCAATTCCGTGCCGGGTCAAAGAATTCGGGTCTGGGCTTCAAGAAAAAGAACCAGACCCGGAATATCGAGATTATTTCAACATAACTCACATGTGTGGACACACGTGCAAGCTGACATGCGATGTAACTATGTAAGGCCAAACATGCGTCCGTCGCAGGACCAGACAACACTGAGGCCACGTTGGAAACTGGACCATCCGAAAGCAATACAAGTGGTCCACTGAATTTGTAATAACTAGAGTTTTGACGTGAGTAACAGGTGCTATGTAGGGGTGAGAATTCGGATAAATAAATTGAATTTTGGCCGATACGAATACGATTCGTTTAATATTCGTTTGACATGAATACGATTCGTTTATTATTCGTATCAATTCTTTTAAATCTGAATACGATCCATTTATTTAAATACGATTCGTTTAGACACGATTATTCGTTTATTCATTTAGACACGATTATTCGTTTAAGATCCTAATATTCGTTTAAGACATGAACACGATTCGTTTAACTTAATAATTATCATTAAGGTTCTTAAAATATTAAAAATAATATATTTTATCAAACATAATATAAAATTTATAATTAGATACTTATATTAAGAGTTGTTTATAATAAATAAATTTAGATTACATATTTTTCTAAAATTTATTAAAATATATTCGTTAAAGATACAATTATTCGTTTATAATATGATTATTCGTTTATTCATTTAAGACACGATTATTCGTTTATTCGTTTAAAACACAATTATTCGTTTATTCGTTTAATTAATCGTGTCTTAAACGAATAATCATGCCTTACATGTTAAACACGGATACGACACGAAAAATAATCGTGTCGACACGAATACGTCACGATTATTATTCGTATCAAAATTTTAAATCCAAATCCGCTTAATAACACCGAGTTCGTATCGAATAATCGTGTCGTGTCCCAAATTGCCACCCCTAGTGCCATGTAGTGCCACTGTCACATTAATTAATATTCGGAAATATGATCATTGCCCCCTTATATTTTTGGCTAATTAACTAAATTATTTTTTAGTTTCAAAAAATTATTTATTACGTCCTATCATTTGGTTGACTGACGAAAACTTATTGAATTTACTAAAATACCCTTAACTTTTAACTTTACAAACAAAGTAAATCCTAATTTATAAAATATAAGTCCCACTAATAGCTATTTAAAAATAAAATATGAATTTTAAATAAAATAGTATTTTAATAATATTAAATTATACTTATTACAAATTGACATAAATAGCCCTCAAAAAATTAAAAAATCAAGTTCTCAAAATATTTTTGTTTAAATTAATTAAATTTATTAAATTACTTATTTGTCCTCAAAATATTATTTTTTCGTTAGTCAACCAAACGACAGGATGTAACAGGTAATTTTTTGAAACTAAAGAGTGATTTGATTAATTAACCAAAAATATAAAGGTGCAATGGTCATATTCCCTTAATATTCCCTTAGAGTATATAGTAGCTTTTGTGGACTTGCTGGCTGATTGTCTGTCATTTAATCATTTAGTGTTACACATATGTCATTCATTAATATTTTTTTTGGGTTTTAAGACATACCTTCCCTAAAATTTGAAACTTTAACACTTCAATAAAAAGTTTTAAAAAAGACACATTTACCTCCTCTGAACTATTAATTGATCATCAATTTATACTTAAATAATTATAATACCATTATTTTTTAAGGTTAAAATTTAAAAAAATCAATTTTTGATTTATATAATATTTAAAATATTAAAATAATTAAAATTTAACTAATAATTTTAATTTATATTTATTTAAATTTTACTTAATAATATTTTAATTTGACTATTTTAGTTTATATTTATTTATTATTTGTTAAAATTAAGAATTTAATTAATAATAATATAATTTGACAAATTTAACTTATATTTATTTAAATTAAGAATTTAATTAATGATAATTTAATTTTTATTCATATATTATATTTATTTAAATTCTAAATCTTAATATGCAAAACGGCCGTCTTTCTAACTTGATAATTTTAGTTTTTGATTATGTATCATATTTAATATTTATTCAAAATTAAATTTATAACTTTAAATAAATTTATATTTGTTAGACCGTTATTTTAACATTCAAAATTAAGTCAATTTTTCACCCGCATACTAATCCAACAAGATAGCTATCAAATTTATATTAAAGAATAGAGACCCAAAAGATAAAAGTCTAAATTTATAAAACTTTAAATCAATATTTTTTTATTGAGGGCAGACTTAATGGAGATTCTATTTGAAGAAGTCGTATCTCATCTGAATTATAGGTAAACTAAAATACTGAATTATTTTTTAATTAGAATTTTACTAAAGTGTAGATTATCTCTAATCAGAGTTCTATCTAAACTAATTCACAAAGTTGTAATCTCAGTAGGACACATAATCATAATCTAATCAGAATAAGTATCTCAATAAAATCAAGGAAACGATAGTATATAAAGGCGGAAGAAAAACAAATGAAGGGTCCTTTTGGCTCACACACAAACAAATTTACTAGTTGATATCAGGTGAAGAAATTTGGTATCAACAGTTGGCGCTGTCTGTGAAAATTGAACAAAAAGTCAATTTCTTATTATTAAAGGGAAGGTTATTACAATAATAAAATTTGGTGGGAAAGTATAAGGCATAAATTTATTTTTAGTCGTATTAATTGAAGTTATTTTTATTTGTATTAATTGCATATATAAATTTATTATTATTTATATTAATTGCATTCGTGGTTTAATATCTTATGGTTATATATATTGATTTATCAAATTATAAAACAATTGATAGGATAATTAATAGGTATGAATATATGACTGGTTTAAATCAGTGCTAAAATGTATGTAGATATTTGGGATGTACCATAACTATTGCACTTAAAACTCCACTCAATATGTTGTATATAGTTAAATTCAAAAAAAAAAAAAAGTAATATTTCAAAGAAAAATCCGAAAACCAGATTAGTACTCAGGATTTGTGAGATTGAGTGAGCACGGACAGAGCTTTTCTTCATTGTCCCATATTTTTTTCTCTTAATTTGTTTTTCTTAATTATCTTCTTCATTCTATGTTCTTTAATTTTTTTCCTTGGTTTTCTCTCTTTTTCTGATATGGACTATGGAAAAATCTTATTGGGTTGATAGCATAGTATAATGATTGATCTTCATTTTTTGTCAAAAAATAAGGGAAAGTGGAATGGAATAATTTATTTAAACAAGGCTTACACTTAGGGCAAGTTTTTTTTCTTTTATTTTAATTTTTTCAAAGTTTATTATGTTAGTAGAAATGTCCAATTTAATAATTTCTATTTTTTCTTTAAAGTGTAGAATTGGAGATATTTTTATATTAACAAATTTATTTATGTCTCTAGTCTTATTATATTATCTCTTTTTAAGTTGCTATTACAAGTCATGTAGCTTGAAAATTTACTCCATTTACATAATTTTTATTTTCAAATTTAATTAGATATCTTTTATTACCTAAATAAATAACTTTCTTTTTGAAAAATTTGTATTTATTTATAAGTCAATCAATCGGTATGCAGTACTTGTTACAAATGAAGGACCCAGTTGGTTTGCATATAAGCTAGCTACTGCCTACTGCTAATGGTAGCACATCCACTGGGGCAGAATTTCACGTGCTTTCTTTGAAATTTTATATCTTATATTATCATTTTGTACCATTCAAGCTTATTTATAATTAGCAAATAGCACAGGTTTCAAATTCTGTAGCCCATTGAGTAAAAGATAATGCAATTTCTTCTGGTCCCAAAAGCCCAACTTGGTCTCGATTGATCCGTGATGTGAACATTAATTTGTTGTGTTGTGTCGTGTGGTGCCTAATATATAATCTACTATGCATTTAATAACTAAAAATCATAACAAATTATGAAAGATATAATAACCATTTGATCAAGTCGATCTCTTATATTTTTTGTGGATTTTAAAAATATTTACATTGTTACCAGAGAAGTTTAGGCTAATGTTTTGGATACAAGGCAATATTTTCTTTGTAAATATAGTCCACATGTTCAATCTCGATTATGAAGCTTTGAATATCAAATATTTTCCTCCTAAGTTGTTGTTGACTATATTGAGAATGTAGCTCTCACATTTTTGAACCATATATATATATATTCCCAAGTTTTTTTTCTTTTTTCTTTCTTTTCTTTCGCATTTTCTTTATTTGGTCTGCAAGTTAGCGTATTTAAATAAAAAATGGAAGCATGGGTGACAAGTGATAATTTTCTTACCATCTTCTATGGGAATCTACAATCCTCTCATAAATTTTCCATTTGGAAGGTAAATTCTTACAATTAATTTCGCATTTTCTCTATACCTTTTTATGCTTATTTCCATATTATTGAATGGCCTAAATTTTAATAAGCTGAGATCTGAACTTTCTGTTTTGGATTCTCTGTGTTTGGTTTTAAATTTGTGATATGTATGACATTATTCTTAAACTTGGGTTCCTTTCCTTTCCCTCTCGGGTTATGTTTGTCATTTGTCAATTTTAAACATAGATTCTTGCCAGTTTATCGTGAACTTATAACTAATAAGGAAAATGGGTTGGTTGTCTTTTACTCTTTTATATCTTTCAGAAGACAATTGTCACATACTATTTGAATTTCAAATTTGATTCGTTTGAAAATTCAGATTTTGTCACTAGTTTGGGCATCACATTATCTTCTTTTTTTTTCCAACTCTGATTTCTTGCTATTTTACATGCCTCCTCCTGATGTTCGGATAGTAATCAATGTTATATAAAGTAGTCTCTGAAAATTGTCATTGAACCCAACCTATAGAAGAGCAAATAATCTTACCCTATGAATATCTCATGTGTTTTGGAAACTTGATGACGTGACCTTTTATTATTGGAGTCTACAACAACATATTATCTTATAATTCTAATTGAAAAATTACAAAAGTGAAACCAGACAACTGTTTGTGACACATGATTTGCTATGTAGAAAAAAAGTAACGCTAAAGCAAGAAAATAATTAATTGAATTAATAAAATAAAAAAAAATAGAACATCAATTCAGATCGATATATAATTTAAATTAAACATCAGTGAGGTCTAATCTAAAATATCATTAGAGTTTAAAATTAAATATAGTTGAATTTATTTGAAAAATATTATATTTGGATCCAAAAATAAATATTAATTGAGTCTCATGTAAATACCATCTTATTAATAATAAATATCATTTGAGTCTAGAAGCATATATTATCTGAATTTATGTTTTATATATTTGTCTATTGATTATTTATACTATTTGACTTTAAATATTTATATTTTATATTAAAATTGTCTAAAAATTTAATATTTGATCCTAATGACTTATTAAGATAATGCACCCACGCAGTGCCATTTTCATTGTCTCACGAGGGCCAAGATAATGCACCCACGCGGTGTTAGCTTCATTGCCTCACGAGGGTCAAGATAATGCACTTACGCGGTACCGACTTCATTGCCCCACGAGGGCCAAAATAATGCACCCACGTGGTGTCGGCTTCAATATCCCACGAGGGCCAAATACAATGCACCCACGCGGTGTCGGCTTCAATACCCTACGAGAGCCAAATACAATGCACCGACATGGTGTCGGCTTCATTGCCTCACGAGGGCCAAGATAATGTATCTACGCGTGCCGGTTTCATTGCCCCAAGAGGGCCAAGACAATGCACCTACGCTGTGCCGGCTTCAATGCCCCCCGAGGGCCAAGACAATGCACCTACGCGGTGCCGGCTTCAATGCCCGAAGAGGGCCAAGACAATGCACCTACGCGGTGCCGACTTCATTGCCCCAAGAGGGCCAAGACAATGCACCTACGCGGTGCCGGCTTCAATGCCCCAAGAGGACCAAGACAATGCACCTACGCGGTGCCATGCTTCAATGCCCCATAAAGGCCAAACATAATGCACCTCCGCGGTGCTAGCTTATATGCTCCACAAAGGCCAAACATAATGCACCTCCGCGGTGCAAACTTCAATGCTTGATGAAGGCCAACATAATGCACCTTTGCAGTGTCAGTTTCAATACCCCACGAGGGCCAAATACAATAAACCTCTGTGGTGTTAGCTTCAATGCCTAAAAGGGTCAAAACAATGCACCTTTGTTTGTATCGACTTCTTATGTTCGTAAGAGGCAAAAATTATCCTCCTCCACAATGTCAAAATAAAAAGTCTAAAAGGACTTCTACACCTTTGCAATTTTTCTTTTTGTGCTCTAAACCAAAATATATATATATATATATATATATATATATAATAAATAGTAAACTAAGAAGGTTAAGGGTTGTGAGCAACCTATTAAAAATTCAAAATATACTTATGATGTCATACTAATCAGGGTCTCGTTAATTAAGACTTACCCTTTTTCATTCTTTGGATAACAAAACGTCAATTATTCCGTTGAAGATTCTCATATGTCTAACTTCCATATAAAAAGGAATATAGAGAATTCGATATTAGGTTTCCAGACTTTTGATTAGTTTCAAATAGCAACTATGTTACTTTTGAAACTGGGGTGCCCTTTTTCATTCTTTGGATAACAAAACGTCAACTATTCCGTTGGAGATTCTCATATATCTAACTTCCATATAAAAAGGAATATAGAGAATTCGGTATTAGGTTTCCAGACTTTTGATTAGTTTCAAATAGCAACTATGTTACTTTTGAAACTGGGGGACTTATTGTTAGACCGTTATTTTAACATTCAAAATTAAGTCAATTTTTCACCCGCATACTAATCCAACAAGATAGCTATCAAATCTATATTAAAGAATAGAGACCCAAAAGATAAAAGTCTAAATTTATAAAACTTTAAATCAATATTTTTTATTGAGGACAGACTTAATGGAGATTCTGTTTGAAGAAGTCGTATCTCATCTGAATTATAGGTAAACTAAAATACTGAATTATTTTTTAATTAGAATTTTACTAAAGTGTAGATTATCTCTAATCAGAATTCTATCTAAACTAATCCCCAAAGTTGTAATCTCAGTAGGACACGTAATCATAATCTAATTAGAATAAGTATCTCAATAAAATCAGGGAAACGATAGTATATAAAGGCGGAAGGAAAACAAATGAAGGGTCCTTTTGGCTCACACACAAACAAATTTACTAGTTGATATCAGGTGACTAAATTTGGTATCAACAATATTTAAATTATTATTAATTAAATTTTTAATTATTTTAATCTTCAAATATTATACAAATTAAAATTAAAATTTTTAAATTTTAAGTTTAAAGTAATTAAGGATATTATAGTTATTTAAGTATAAATTGATGGTCAAGTAAAGGTTCAGAAGAAATAAATGTGTTTTTTTTCAAATTTTTTATTTAAAAGTATTAAAGTCTTAAACTTTAGGGGAGCTATATGTTAAAATCCCATATTTTGTTGGATGTAAACTAGGCAGTGGACCACGTACGGCTAGCTTTATATTGGAATCATATTCTTAATTTTATATATATATATATATATATATATATATATATATATATATATATATATATATATATAATAATAATAATAATAAACCTAGGATTCCACAACGTAGATATGCAGACGTTATTGATAGCTCAAGTGGTAAAATCTCTTAGAATTGGTGAAAGCAACAATGTTTAAATTTAGCAAATTTTTTGTCTTTCTCATGATTTAATTTTTTTTTACTGTCCTAATATTTTTATAAACTAAATTAATTGAATAATATAGACAAATTAATTTCAGAAAATTACAAATTAATTAAAGTAAAATGTACAACTAACAATATTTAGAGGTAATGTGTAAATTTAGAGAATATTTTATGATAATTTAATATTAATTTGTCAATGAATATAGGGTAGAATAAAATTATCTTCAAATCTTACAGCAATTTAAATAGTAAAAAATTAAAAAAAAACATGTGTGGTCGAATTTTTTTATTTTACAAAAAATTATTTAAGTATTAATCGAATTCAAGAGATCTGTATATCCTCTTTCTTATATTATGTATAACAAATTTATATGATAGTGATTAGAAGAAATTAAATTTAAAAAATTATGAACCATTCATGAAATTGCATGTGCTATGGGTGCTCAACATATTGGATCGGCCGAATTCCACCAAATTCATATATAATCTATTACTTGACAGATTAAATTTTTTTCAGTCCAACTAGATCCACCATATAAAAGAATGGAATATGATTTAATCTATTAAAAAAATTTTAAATTCGATCAAATGATCCAAATAAACTAAAAATATTTAATTTTAATATTGATTATATTTTATTAACGACAATAATCAAGAAAATAGTATCTAATTTATTTAAATTTTCACACAAATCTATCTATTTTAAATAAATAACAAAAAATAATATATGAATAATTATAAATAAATTTTTTTAAATAAAAAATTATGTTTTTTAAAAAGTACGTCAAAAATAAAAAGATAAAAAAATTACGGTGAGTTTACAAATATACATTATTAAAATTTATAACTATTTACATAATATTATTATTGAATTTTATTTTAACAAAAAACAAAAAGTATGCAAGTGGACCACTGAATTTGTAATAACTAGAGTTTGACATGAGTAACATGTGCCGTGTGGTGTCACTGTCACATTAATTAATATTGTCTTAAGAGTATTTGTAGCTTTTATCGGATAGCACATATGTCATACATTAATATTTTTTTGATGTAAACCAGGCCATGCACCACGTACGTACGGCTAGCTTTATATTGGAATCATATTCCTCCCGTCCACTTACATTATTCATGCCGATTTAGTTGCTTATATAGTCATATTATATTATATACTTGCATGTTATTTTCACTCTTCATATTTGATGCAATACTACGTATGCATGTATTAATTTTATATTCAAAATTTGTCAGTATCAGGATTAATTATTGAACTTGAGTATTATATATCTGGAGTTTTCTTCGCAGTGATTAATGTTAATCTTGATCTTATATAAATACTACTATGAGAACTTAATTAATATAGCAAATATTCGAATCTAATCTCTATACCATTAAAGATTGGGTGATCCATTTTTTCAGCATTGTGTGAATTATGTGGCAACGTATAATCGTGTCACAACAGTTAAATATATTTTTGAACTTTGTATATATTGAGAGTTTCATCTCTAGTGCCGTTAAATTTTTTCACACAAATTTCAAATCATTAAATCAATACATTTTAATAGTTGAAATTAAATTAGATATAATATATAATTAATGTATAATAAATGATCAACGTATAAAATGCAATCTGATATATTCTTAGATACATAAGTTGATATACAAATTAATCATTCAAAATATACAAGCAGTATTCAATTTGATATCCTATACATATACATAAGTTGATAAGACAAGACCCCAAAGAGATGTTTTTAATAGTATTATTACGACTATCATTATTGATTTTTTAGTGTTTAGAGCATGAGATTCTCTATTTGCAATCAAAGCATAGATCAAAATGATAGCACTCCTATATGGTGGTATTTTCCACGTGCTAGTAGATAACTTTTGAACTTTTCTTGTAGCGGGGACGTAAAAAAGCCGTTTTTATTAATATTTTTACCACTAGTGTACAAGCAATTCATGCCCACAATGAATAACTAGGGTAGGTATTATCTGAACTTACTTATGGAATTTGAATGCCATATTCTTATGCATTCTTACCATGTGAATCAATGGCATTTCCTGAAATATTTTACATTTCCAGGGTTTTCTTGCTTCAACTAGTACTATAAATAACATAGAAGCATGCAGCTAGTCAAGCAAGTAAATCCTGTGATTCTTTGAGCAATCAGTCCGAGTTTACATTTGAAACGTCTGTCGACTATTATTGAGCCTGCAAATGAATAATACTCTAACTGCTAGGTCTATTATGGCCATCCTCTCTTCTTCATCGCTGAGCATTTCACATTCGCTATTCTCATCTCTGTTTCTGATACTTCTAGTTGTATTATCATGCGGGTCCATATTCACCACGACTCATGCTTTCCCTATAGAAGAAGCCACTGTAGACGAAATCAAAGATTTCCCTATAGAAGAAGCAACTATAGACGATATCAAAAATGCTTTCCGGGAAAACAAACTAACGTCGACACAGCTCGTCGAGTTCTACCGAGGACAAATCAGCAGACGCAACTCCTCGCTCAGAGGGATCATCGAGGTGAATCCAGACGCGTCATCTGAAGCCGTTAAGGCTGATGAAGAGCGTGCGGCTGGCAAACCAAATTCAATGCTTCCTTTGCATGGTATTCCCATTTTGCTGAAAGACAATATAGCAACCAAAGATAAATTGAACACGACTGCTGGCTCATATGCTTTGCTAGGCTCAGTCGTGCCCCGAGATGCATTCGTTGTTACCAAGCTAAGAAGTGCTGGGGCCATTATATTTGGAAAGGCTAGCATGAGCGAGTGGGCTGGTTTTAGGGGGGGTCCACCAGATGGTTGGTGTGCTAGAAGTGGCCAGGGAAGGGTGAGTCCAGAATCAATCCCTTACTCATGAGTTTTAACACGCTTGCTCCTCTGTCTTTACAAGTTGATTTCATTTTACCCTTCCGCCTCGAATCATTTCGCAACAGTTAAAATATATCTTATGTTCTTGCTTTGAGTGCAGAATCCTTATAATTTATCGGCATATCCATGTGGATCAAGTAGTGGATCGGCCATATCAGTGGCAGCAAATATGGTAGCAGTATCGCTTGGGACTGAGACTGATGGCTCCATCTTATGCCCATCAAGTTCTAACTCAGCTGTGGGTATTAAACCAACAGTTGGTCTCACTAGCCGTAGTGGAGTCATCCCAATCTCTCATAGGCAGGACAGTGTTGGGTATGTCATCTACAATTTATCTGCATCATGATATATCTTAAAATGCTCTATATTTCTTGCCAATTGCAGTTATCAACACTCTATCATAATTCACCCTTGAAGTTTTGGTAAAGTAGAATCCTAATGGCAATTCTGCGGCTATTTTATATTTCAACAATTAGTCGAATTTACCTTCCTTTGCAACGAAGCAGGAGACTTGGTAGAGCACTGTATAAGTATTTTCTATTGAGAAGTAAACAGAAAATGCACATTTTGTCTTGAAATCATGCTTAATGGAGGAAGGACTCATCTCCAGTTGAATTTATGCAGGCCAATTACCAGGTCTGTTGCAGATGCTGTTTATGTTCTCGATGCCATCGTAGGATCTGATCCGAAAGATCCAAAAACCCAAGAAGCAGCAGGATGGATACCTTCTGATGGCTACAAAAAATTTCTCAATTCTCGGGGACTCAATGGGAAGAGGTTGGGGATTCTTAGGAGTCTTAATGATACTATTGCTAATGGAACTTATGTTAATGAAACTTTCGAGCGCCATATCCAGACATTAAGGTAGCAAAACAAAAGCAGTTTTAACTGTTTGCTAATTTGACTGAAGCTGAATTGCCTCAACCAAGTTATCATATTAACATTTAATGATCTTTGTTTGACTTATAGACAACAGGGTGCAGTTTTGGTGGACAATCTGGAAATACCCAAAATTGATGTTATCTTGGATCCCAATGTAAGTGGTGAAAACTTATCACTGTCAGCAGAGTTCAAAGTGGACTTGAAGGCATACCTTGGAGAACTAGAGGGATCCTCAATAAAATCACTAGAAGATGTTATAAAATTCAACAAGAACAACCCAAAATTGGTAAGTATATATGTATACGAGTAAGGCTTCTCTGCATTTTCAGATCAATTCTAGAGATACTCAACATGAGTGAAGTTTATACTTGATAGGGAGTTATTTATGCTAATTGTCTATGCAGGAAATGACTACGGAATATGGCCAAGGCATATTTGAGTATGCGCAGAATACATATTTTAGTGAAGAACAGGTGAGAGAAGCATTGTCAAATTTAACAAATCTTTCGAGAGATGGATTGGAGAAATTGATGAAGGATAACAATCTAGATGCAGTGGTGGCTCCTGGTCTAGACATCTTTTCCGTTCTTGCAATTGGTGGATTTCCTGGGATTACCGTTCCTGCCGGTTATGACCGTAATAATAATCCTTTTGGTATTTTCTTTGGGGGATTAAAGGGCACAGAGCCAAAGCTCATAGAGATTGCATACGGATTTGAGCAAGCTACCAAGGTTAGAAGAAAGCCTCCTACTACAGAGCCAAAGCTCATAGAGATTGCATACGAAATTGAGCAAGCTATCAAGATTAGAAAGCCTCTTCATTCAAGTAATTAATTCAATATTCGGTAATAATGACAAAGATTTATATGCTCACAAAATTGGCCATGCATGAATTATATATGAAGTAATAAAAGGTGAGCACATATTTGTAACCCGTTGACATAGCATGGCTGTTTTTCTTTTTTCTTTTGAATAAAATGTGTTGTTTTCTTGTTTCTGCTTTTATTGAAAAGTCAATTTGCTATTATGCCATTCCACTGTTTTTATGATATTAGTGAAAATAAAATTTAAATATAATAAATGAAAAATAATAAAGTATATATAACACAATGTCACATCAATTTATAAAAAAAAATTTCCACTTGTTTGACAATAATAACCTATTTAAATTTACTTAAATTTAACGTACTTAAAATTTCCTCTAGTAAAAGAAGCCGCCAATTAAAAGCTTAAATAGATAATATCTATTTATAGTTTAATCAAATTTTCAAACGAGGCCAATTGAATTATCCCAGTTATCACTTGAAGAAGCTACGTTATTGAAATATTAATAATATAATTTTAAACTTGTAACATTTAATAAAAATAAATATTACATATTTATACCAAGATAAACCTAGGATTCTATAATAGACAGCACTAAATTAAATATTTGTTATATTTGCCAACGTTAGATAGTTCGAGGAGTAAAATCTCTTAGAATAGGTGAAAGTAACAATGTTTAAATTTAGCAAATTTTTTGTTTTTCTCATGATTTAAGTTTTTGTTACTTTTTTAATATTTTTATAAACTAAAATAATTGAATAATATAGACAAATTAATTTAAAAAATTATAAATTAATTAAAATAAAACGTAAAACTAACAATGATTTAGAGGTAATGTGTAAATTTAGAGAAGATTTTATGATAATTTAATATTAATTAATTTGTTAATAAATATAGGGTAGAATATAATTGTCTTAAACTCTTAAAGTAATTTAAATAATAAAAAAAAACATGTGTGGTTGGATTTTTTGATCTTATGAAAATTTAGTTAAGTATTAACCAAATTCGAGAGATCTATATGTTTTCTTTTTTATATTATTTATAACAAATTTATATGATAGTGATTAGAAGAAATTGAATTTAAAAAATTATGAACTATTCATTGAATTGCATGTGCTACAGACTGTTTAGTAGATTGGATTGGACGAATTAAAATTTTTTCAGTTAAACTTGATCCACCATATAAAAGAATCTAATCTATTAAAAAAATTTCAAATTTGATGAGATGATCCAAAAAAATTAGAACTATTTAATTTTAATATTTGTTATATTTTACTAACGAAGATAATCAAGAAAATAGTATATGATTTATTTAAATTTTCACACAAATATACTAATTTAAAATAAATAACAAAAAATAAATATACCAATAATTATAATTGGTGTTTTGTAAATAAAAAAATTGCGTTCTTTAAAAATTATATCCAAAATAAAAATGATAAAAATAAATACAGTAAGTTTACAAGTATACATTATTAAAACTTAACAATATTATTATCAAAATTTATTTCAACGAGAAAAAATAAGTAATATCTAATATAAACCTTCTCAACACTTTAAAAATCTCATTTAAAAAATGAAAGTATGTTACAAATAAAATATATTGATCATTGAAAAAAATAAAAATAAAATAAATCTAATAGAATTGTATATAAGAATTTCAAAATGAAAGTATATATATATATATTGCAAACAAAGTATATTGATCATTGAAAAAACCAAAAAATAATAAAGGAAAAATACCCTTGACTCCCTTAGGGTTTGAGATACTTACCCGGTTCTCCCTGATGATTGGAAAATACTCTGGACCCCTCTACCGTTACTTCCGTCCAAGTTAAAAGAGCAACTTTTGCCTACAATTATTCAAATAGCCTTTGCGATAGATAGTGGAGCCCGTGATATAGATTTTGTAGAAATTGTTTGGGTCCCATAAATAGTAATTTAATATAATAAAATATATAATATTAGGGTTTAATAATTAATATATATATAAATTAGGGTCTACTTTTTCATTAATTATTAATATAATAATATATACTTTATTAAATATATTTTATTAATATATATAAATCCATCAAATATCTTCCTAAACTTATTAATAAAATAATTTTAAATTTTATATTATTATATTTTAAATAAATATTAATCAATACAAAATTAATTACGTTTTTCAATATTTTTTTTATCTTCAAAAAATTATATTAATAAAATAAAAAAATTTGTACATAAATTAAAAGTGTCAAGTCAATAAAAAATAAGATAAAAAAAATTAAATACTATCCCATTTGAAATCTCCATTTTTATCCCTTATACGAAATTAATTAATATTCTGTTGAAATATTTTGTGGTTTTCTATCTTCAATTATTATACAATTTGATTAATTTTTTTAAGATAATATACTTTTAGAGTTTTTATTTTTATATTTTATATTTAAAATAATATAATTTTAAATATATATAATTTTATTTTAAAAAAATACTACGATAAATATTAGATTTATCTATTTTTATTTTAAATTATTTAGGATAAATATTATATTTTTCTATTTTTTAATTTTAAATCATTTTTTTATTTGGTCATCATCATCTTTGGCTTTGGAATTTGTATTTACAAATATCACTGTCACTTTTATTTTGAATTTTTAAAATAGTGAAGTACGTTTTTACCTTCAAAGGCAACTTCTTTAACTTGAACGGAGGTAACGGTAGGGGTGTCCAGAGCATTATTTAAAATATCAGGGGAAAACTGGGTAATTACCTAAACCCGTAAGGGGGTCAAGGGTATTTTCTCAATAATAAATCTAAGAGAATTGTATATGAGAATTTAATACAATTATAAAATGAATATTCAATTAGTCAATAATATAAAAAATAAATTACACAAATTAAACATTAATAAGCACAAATATAATTGTATAATTTGAATAATGTAAAGATTATATATAATTATGAAAACAAACTCATTAGACATAATTGTACATAATAATTTGACTCCAATATCAAAAAACTATTGAATCAGTAAGTAATATGAAATAAAATTATTAAATTTTACAAACTAAACATTAATAAGCATAAATATAATTGTATAAATTAAATAATATAATTCTATACATAATTATAAAAGAACTCGTTAGATATAATTGTATACAAGACTTTAGCACTAATATTTAGTATTTATTAGAAAAGATTAAAACTAATTTAAGATATTAATATAGAAATTACATTTAAAATTTTTATTTGGAGTTTTAACGTAGGAAGTTTAGGACGAAGAAACTAATTGAATTAGAATTGGTCTTACAAATTTATTAAAAATTATTGAATTAAAATTAATAGATTATTAAATTTACGATAAATATTTTATAAAATTATATATTATAAAATAAATTTTATTTAAAATATTGTTATATTAATTTTAACGAACTAGCTCAAATTTTGACAGATTAATTATGTGAATGCACTATTCAATCAATGATAAGCGAAATTTAAAATTTTAAATTAAACTTGATCCGCTTATCTACCAGATCCACTAACAAACATATCATATCGGATTAAAAATTTCACCATCCCTGGTTATGGCTTCATCCTCAGCCTTGCTGATCATAATTCTGTTGTTGGGTTCAAACCAACTGTTGGACTCACGAGCAGAGCTGGTATTATTATTCCAGTTTTGGCACGCCACGACACAATTGGGCGAGGTTTTATCTACATGGACGGCAGGCCTCTCAGAGTTAATCTTGTTCAAACAAATTACTTTTGTTTTTCAATGAAACTTGAGGTCACACTGACACTTCTTCATGTATGAATATACTTTCATCTATTGTATTTACTTTGAAAACTTTATAATAAATTTCATTCATGATGAAATCACAGAACCTTAAGCATGACGGTGTCTGATACAGTTTATTTGCTTCATGTCATTGTGGGCTTTGACCGAAGAGATTATGAAGTAACAAGCGAAGCAGCCAAGTTAATTCCTGTGTGGGGGGGGCGGGGGGGGTGCATAAGCAATTCCTGAACCAAGACGGACTTGGAAGAGATTAGGGGTAGACAGAAATATCTTTTCGAACGCTCTAAATGGATCTATTGTCGCTACAACTTTCGAGCATCATCTTAGCACATTAAGGTATGAAGAGAAAGGAAAAGGCTAGCAAATTCCATACTTCACACAGGCTAAAAAGTTTAATTGCGTTGAAGGTAGTACCAATGTATTTTGCTTCTGTCAAATTTCTAGACAAAGTAGTGCAAACTATAGTGGACAATCTAGAAATAGCGGATGTTGATGTGATTTCTAACCCTGGTAAACGCGGGGAACTGACAGCGATGCTGGCTGGGTTCAAGATTGGTGTAAATGAGTACCTGGAAAAGCTTATTTCTTCTCCTGTGAGGTCTCTTGCTGAACGTTATTGCCGTCAATAAAAATAATGCCGATCTGGTAAGCATGTGATTCTCTAATTATTGGAGTGGGGTTACTTAGCTTATCAGTTGGCTATTTATATCTCAATTGTTGAATATTTCAATAAATTGTTCTCTTTCTGATTTGTTCAATGCAAGAGAAGCTTAAAGAGTATGGGCAGCACACCTTTGTATCTTCAGAGAAGACAAGTGGATTTTGAGAGAAAGAGAGGAAGGCTGTTGAGCTAAATGGAAAAGCTGTCACAAGAAGGATTCGAAAAAGTGGATTTTAAGAGAATGAACTGGATGCTATTGTCACGCTAGGTACTCGTGCCATTTCGGTGCTAGCTATCGGTGGATACCCAGGAATTACAGTCGCAGCAGGATATGATAGCAACGGTATAATCGACATATGTTTTGGGGGATTAAAAGTTACCGAAGCACAAAGCTAATTGAAGTTGATTATGCATTTGAACAAGCTACTTTGATAAGGAGGCCTCCTTTCTTCAAATCATTTGGATTGACAACAGAAAGTTTTTGCTTATGTGATGAAACATATGTCAATGTAGAATACAAGCTCGGTAATGCCAATCAATAAAACGAAAACAGAGCAAAAAATTGCTCCACATTGTAAATTCAACGGAACTTTTGTTTATGATAATATGCTAGTGGTAATCAGTTCTGAGATATTGATTTGACATATATATATTGATGAAGTCAACAGAATTCAAGTGGCCTTGGGGAAATTGTATTTGGTAATTCGAAGTCGTATATTATTTTTGTGTAAAATCTATTTTTCTCACCCATACGGTGCATACTTCCAAAATTGGTGGATAAAGTGTCAGTGCCCGAAAATGTCAGAAACTTGATTAAAAAATCGAGATAAAAGGAAAGGAAATCTGAAATGATGTGGAGTTGAAACCGGCCACCTATGCAAAACGTAAAAGTGAAACTAAGGAAAGTCCTTTGCTTTTAGCTCATAAAGATATTAGAGATCGAGAGAGAGAGAGACAAAGAGGAGAGAAAATATCTACTAGTTCCCGGGATTTTCTCAGCAATTTTTTTTTCTGAGAAAGAGAAAAAAGAAAATCAAAGTAGTTTCCAAGGCCCGAAAGGCCAAGCAACGATCAAAATTTTCTCTTTCCTCTGCCTCTAGTTTCTCTCAAAGCCCTAGCCCATGCGATGAGAAAACTTCACCAGGACAGGATCCTTAACATATATACTTCCACCACCTTAGACGATGAACTGTGTAACATATGACTTATCTCATGCATTATCCGTCTTAAAATCCTGAGGAAATTTTTGCCATTTCTTAAAGCAGTTCTTATTCTTTTCTTATACCACAGACACCTCTCTGCATGAAATTTCTGGAGTTCGTTAGGGACCCCACTCAGGAAATATATATATTAACTTCTGTAGAATTACTTGGTAATATGTATAATTAATTATTTCAGCCTTGCTCTCTCATGGTACAATCCAGCAGACCAACAACATAACGCAAATACTGGGTAGTGTATTAATGGAGTGCTCTCTGTCAATGGCAATAAACAAATGGGCACTGGTAAATCTGTGGTAATAAATTAATTAATGAAAAGGAAACACTCAATCTAAAGCTATCTTTGAAGATAAGACTGATGCAGGACAAAAAAATACGGGTAAAATAAATTAAAAAATTTATCATTGTTTAAATATGATACTAGTTTATAGTTTTAGTTTTAATAAAATCTCTTATTCATGGAGATTCTTATTCTCTTAGTCCTGTATACTAGAATGAAATCTAATATCGATTCCACACTGTATTAAATAGTATCAGAGTTTATCTCTATACTATGCAGTCAATCTTATGACCAAATCCATCACTTGTGACCAATCGTCAACCACACCTCTATGCCTTTCTACCAAAAAAAATATATTAAAAAAAGTCAGTGAAAACAAAAAAAAAGAAAAGGATCACCCAAATTAGCTAACCACCTCCAAAATCAAAAGAAGCCAACAACTATAACCCTTCCTTAACACCAAGTCTTTCTTACCATTTATGTTGAAAACATTTTTTAAAGGAGTAGCTAGCTAGGCAAATTCATTTCCAGAAAAATTTGCAATAAAATAATCGATTGATGCAATCAATAAAAGATTAGAAAATTTGAAAATAATAATTATGAATTTGACCCAATATTTTCTTAGTAGTCAGAGCCATAATCTCCAACCATAGAAGCGAGTCGAAGTTGAAGCGAAACAAGCTATTCTCGAAGAGAATATGATTTCTTCCGAGACGAGAAATTTTTTGTAGATAATGTGATTGACTTGGTTTTACCTCTTCAAGAGAAAAGAGATTAGGTTGTTCTTGAAGATACCCAAGTTAAGAAGATGGAAATAATTAAAATTCAAATTCAATAACGATTTGATGACTTACTAAAAAAGGGTTTATAATGGTTCGTTCATGTAAAAATCAAATTCCTTGTAGATTTAAAAAAAAAAAAAAGCACAAAGAAAAGAAGTCTCGTTGTTTCCAAGTTACAGGAAAGATAAAATACTACAAATAAGTTACAAGACAATTTAATTATATCAAATATTTCAAATTCTATGCATTGATTAAAGAGTTCTTTTATTACAAGTTTCATCCTCTAAGTAGTATTTTGGTTACTGCAAAACTCAAGAACGAGTTTATTTCTTAGGAAAAGAGAACTGATGCAGAATAAGAAGTAGGGGTAAAATAAATGAAAAAAATTTAGTTTTATTATTATTGTGATTTCTTGTTTTAATTAGGATTTTTATTTAATTTCATTGCTTAAATAGGATTCTAGCTTATAGTTTTGGTTTTAGTTAAATCCCTTATTCATGAGAATTCTTATTTTTTTAGGACTATGATATATACTAGAATAAAGAAGTCTTGTTATTTAAGAGTTTTCAATCAATTCATTCAATTAATAATATTTTATTTGGTTAATCCTTTGTGGGTTATTTATATTTTTTTTCGTAGATTTATTTGTCTCTTTTCTAGAGTTCTATTCTTGAATTTTCAAGATATACGTTAGAATAAAATCTAGTATCACTTCCGCACTACTTCATATCCTATATATAGTTGTTTAAGGTAACCAATCTACATTGTTGAAACCCTAAACTATCTTTTGTCAAGATCTAGGAACTTTTTATTTTTTTATTATATAGATATTTTAAATTTCTTTGAATATTTTGTTCAATGAGAGCATTGGTTAGGAATATTGTTGAATTATGCCAATTGGCAAGCAAGCAAAGATTCTATCAAGTGGGTTAAGAAGAATTTATCTTTTAGCTTTGTATATGAAGATGAACATGATATCATAATTAATTAAAGTTGTTAACAGACTAATTATGGCTTAGGATTACTAAATATAAACATAACAATGGAAGCCTTGGTTATATAAACTTTTAAATTCAGAATCTGAAAACGATATGAGTTGTTCTTGTCACTTTATCTTCCTCTCATAAGCACTCGTTATTTATTATAAGTGACAATATTTTTTATAAATATAAATTATTTTGATAATTATTAATATTATGTATAAATTTTTATTTATTACAAGCGACATTATTTTTCACAAATATAAATTATTTTGATAATTGTTAATATTATATACAAATTTTTTAAATTTTATTGCTTCATTAATAATAATCATAGTTATAATTATTAAAGTTGAATTTTACAAATGGATATGATAGTCTAAAACCATGGATAGATAGAAAGAATGTCTTAATTCATAAGCCGCGGCCCTCTAATTTAATAGAAACTCGCTTTTTTGTTTTGTGAAAGGGCAATAAGGATATTTCAATCTGTATAGACCTACTGCTAAACTCAACTTTGCCTGTCACACGCACACCTCTCTCTTTCTTCCATATTCTATCTCTTTATTTCTCTCTCCCTCTCCATTTCTATTTCTTTTTTTTTTCTTCCTCTTGTTTCTTATTCATCCAAACAAGCCCTTTTAGCTTCTATAGATGAATTTAACTCACAAGAAAATCCATGTTCTCATCCACAGTTGCAAATCCATATGTGAGTGTTCTATTATTGTTCAGTATATTGATGAAGTCTGGAATGATAAAACTGTATTGCTTCCCTCTAATCCATACCAAAGCTCAAGCTAGGTTCTGGGTTAATTTATTGACAAAATTATAAGTTTTTTTAATTAATTAATCATATTTTTTTAGTTTAGTGAATTATTTTAATTTGTTAAGTAACTAAACATTTGAAACTTGATAACCTAAAATAGCTTTTTCAAGTATTAAATGTTATTTAATGTATGAAAACGGAAAATTTATATCTCACAAAGATTAAAATTTGGTGAATTTCTATTTACTACTTTTATCTCTTACGAAAGTGATCGCTTAGATATGGATGAATTGTCTCATGATATTCTGAACCCAACTCATGTACTGCTTTAACGAGCAAACAACCCAACCTTTAGTACATACTATAGCTCTAGGTGGCGAAAAGCCAACATCGAGGTGTACCAAATCCCATCAATTGAATTATTTTTTTCAAAAATATGAGATATCTAAGTCATAAGTAAATAGATCTATTCATTGATAAGAAAAAGAAGATTTAGTTTGTATAAATCATTATTTGTTTAATACTAATAATGAGAGTCATTTCAGTATGGTAAGGATACATATGTATCCACAATTAAAATGTTGTTAATAGTACATTTTTTCTATCTATCTTATCTCATATTTAGGATATGAAAACAAAAAAAAATTGTATTGTAATACATACAACCACTAGTGAAAATTCCATATGGTTGATCTTTTAAACCTGCTTCAAGCTAGGGTGATGAATCAACCAATCTTGGGGTAAAGGGCTTTGGCAAAGTTGCTTTATTACTTATTCCATTAGGAACCACAGATTTTGTGGTACATCACATTCATGCATTTACGATTCATGTAAAACCAAACCAATTTTGGAGTAGTTTTATGATAATGGAACCAACTGACAAAAGGCTAATAGGCTGCAAAGATCAATGCGCCAACTGTAGTACAATAAAATGAATTTTACTGATTAGTAATAATGATGCTAGTTACTTAAATTTAATATATACAATAACCTTAAGTTCATTATGAACGTTCTAGATAATCAATAATAAATAAATCGAATTTTCTCACTGATAGAGAAATTAATTGGTATATGTTTTTTTTTCTTTTTTTATTTTGTTATTGTTGGTAGCTTGGAGGATTAGAAACATGACTATTGCTTTAAAATAAAATAAATAAATTCAAGATCTATGCTCAAGGGAAGAAGATATGGCTATAAAAAAGGAAAACCTGGAGGCAGTATTCAAGGAATTAGTTACAAGTCTAAAAACCTTAAAACAGGAGCTTGGCGACGAACCTTATATCGGGGAACAAAATTTTGAGTTTTTGGGTGTGGGTTTGATCTCTTTATATTCTTTGTTCTACACCTATGAATGCTTGAGAAATTTTAGCTTATACATTGAGTACCTCAAAATTACGTGGACAAAAAAATGTTTGCAAAGAAAAGAAAGTGTTTGAACTTATCTTAGAGTTGAGGACAAAGTTTGAACACTAGAGAAGAAGAGATATTGAAACATTGAGAAATAAGATCCTCTTTGGTTATCTATTATCGTTTTGCTTTGTGCCTCTAATCATGTTATCTTGTATTGTCATAACTTGGAATGAAGAAATTATTGATTCGGATATTTTAGGTTCTAGAAGGTGTTAAAAAAAAGAAAAAATAAGGTTTAAAATTTTATTAATTGAGCGTCAAAACAAAAAAAAAATTGACTTTTGGAGACAAAAATCGATATTTCATTCAAAAGTATAAGGTAACGAAAAAAAAATTATTTTTTTATTAAATCAGAGAAGTGCTACTTGTGAATGAAGGCATTCTTTCTATTTACATGTGGTTCTAGTATAGTAATAATAATGTTAATAAAAGTATAAATTACTTTAATAAGGAACATAAAATAATATAATATTTTATATAAAATAGTTACAAGTTTTATAACATAAGATACAGAAAGCTGTTAGACATGAAGGGCGGTAAGCATTATTTTCTTTGTATAAAATTGGATAAATTAAATTATTTTTAAAACTAATAATACAATATAATACATTTTAATTTTTAATTAAAAATGTGACAAATAACGTATATCAATAGAACTCTAATATATTCCACCAGGCCTTTTTAGAATTTGTTTATTATAAATATTTTTTTTGGTAAAGATTATTTTATAAATAGAGATTTAATAAGTAGAATTTTTGATAAAAATTTATTAATTATTTAATTACTATAAGTAACTTTTAAAAAATAAAATAGTATAAAAAGATAAGTCTTTAAAATTATATTATAAAAAATAACATAACATTTTTAACCTTTTAAAAAGGTTCAAAAATACTATTATTAAAATTCAAAATTTAAACTTTTTCAATAAAAAAAACAATATTTTTCTTCTCAAAAACACTTATCTTCTTTTCAATGTGAACGTAACAGTACAAAAAAGTATTTTTTACTTTTAAAAAAATTTTGACTTAAAAAATTAAAAGGAAACGAGGACTTATCTATAATAGTAAAGGAAGAAGATAAAAATATCATTTTATCACCAAATATTGAATGAACGAGGAAAATGATATATCTTAAAATGGTCTATGTTTGTTGCTATATTGCAGTCATCAACACAATATACTTCACCCCTTGAGGTGTTGGTAAAGTAGAATCCTAATGACAATTATGCGGCTATTTTATAATGGGAATGTTATCAGGGTAGTGGTAGTAGTGATGGGGTTTCAGGAATGTTGCTCTTCAGAAGATTGGTTAGTGGGGGAAGGGTTAATGAAAATGGAAAGACAGTAAAGGGATAGAGAAAACTGTCTTTGATTTTCTCTTATATTTTGGTGAATGTACAGAGAGAGGGATGGAGATGGTTAAAAATTAGGGTGATGAAATATGATAGTGGTCTTGGATTGAAGAGCAAAGAAAATTAATGAGGTAAAGAGAAGAGTTAATTTTCCAGCAATCTATGTACTTTTTCTTAGATTTAGGGGATAAGAACTTGGAACAAAAAGGAATAAATAAATAAATAAATCTTTTTTGTTTGTTTAAAGTAATTAATTATTCCCATGTATCTCGATTTCTTAATTAATAAACAAATTTTAGGCTATAGTAAATTTAAATATTTATATAAATTAATTCATATTTATTAAAGTATATATATAATATTTTTCTTAAAATTTTTATAAATTTAATTAAATTAGTTAAATCTTCACTCAAAATATTATTTTATTCTTTTTAGTACAAAAACGTCAAAAATTTTATGATATTAAAATAAAAAAATTTAGTATCAATAACTCATTTATTTTCATTTTTAAATTCAAAAAATAATAATAAGCATTAACTTGTTAATGATATATATTTACGTAATAGTGTGCATATTGATAATTCTTAATAGTGAGAGGGTTTTTGTATATTTTTTTCTAACAAGAGAAAACACTTTAAAATTTAACGGGGATAAATGTAGTATTCCCTTTTACAATTCAACAATTATCTTCCTCTGCGATAAAGCAGGGGACTTGGTAGAACACTATTATATTCTCTCTTGAGAAGTAACAGAAAATGCACATTTTGTCTTGAAATTATGATTAATGGACTCATCCGCAGTTGAATTCATGCAGGCCAATTACCAGGTCTGCTGCAGATGATGTTTATGTTCTCGATGCCATATTAGGCTTTGATCAAAATGATGAAGCAACCAGAGAAGCATCAAAATGCATTCCTTCTGATGGCTACAAACAATTTCTCAAGCCTCACGGACTCAAAGGGAAGAGGTTGGGAATTCTTAGGAATCTAAATTTTGCTTTTGCTAATGGATCTGATGATACTAAAACTTTTGAGCGCCATCTCCAGACATTAAGGTAGCGATACAAAAGCAGTGTTAACTGTTTGTTAATTGGCTGAATCTGAGTAGCCTCAACCAGGTTATCATATTAACATTTAATGATTTTTGTTTGAATTTGGATAACAGGGTGCAGTTTTGTTAGACAATCTGGAAATGGCCGATTTTGATGTTATCTTGGATGCCAATGCAAGTGGTGAATACTTAGCAATGGCAGCAGAGTTCAAAGTGGCCTTGAAGGCATACCTTGGAGGACTAGGGGGATCCTGAGTACAACCACTAGCAGTAGCAGATGTTATGGAATTCAACATGAACAACCCAAAATTGGTAAGTAAAGCCTCCTTGGCATTTTTTTATCTTTTATTTTTTAGTTACTTTATTTACTTTATACATTTAAATTAATTAACACATACAGCAAGTTGAAAATAAGTATTACAAAAAAATATTTTTTATTAAAAATAATTAATTAAGAAATTTTGAGTAAATTTATTATGTGGGATTAGTTGATTGACATCACAGGAGAAGTATGTGATACAATTTTCATTTTTTTTAAGTAATACAATCTCAAACTTTAGAGGAGGAATGTGATAATATTTCATAATTTAATCAAATTTTAAATGAGACCAGTAGAATTATCTTAATCACATAGAGAATCTACATTATGAAATATCAATAATAGAATTATTGTAATAGTTCAGCCCACTAAGGATATTATCCACTTTGGGCATACAGTTCGTCACAATTTTGTTTTTGGGCTTTTCAACCCAAAACGTGTTTTTTGGGGGTTGTAGCTTACTATCTTATATATCCAATATCTCTATCGCGTTTTGTCGATGTGAGATTCGCCTAAAGTATTACAATTTTAAACTTGTAACATTTAATAAAAGCAAACATCACACATTTACACCAAGGTAAACCTATAGGATTTTATAATAGACAACACTAAATTAAATATGGGAAAAGACCACATGCCTCCTCTAAGGTTTAAGGAAATTCCAGTTTGATAAAAATTTTGTGAAAAAGAACACAAACCCCCTACAACGTTTGTCCCTAGCAGATAAACAATACACTTACGAAAATACCCCCAAATTTTTTTTTTTTAAATGTAAAATAATATAGTTTTAGAGAGAATCGAACTCATACCTTAAAACAAGAAATTAATATATTAACTACTATACCAAACACATTTTAATACTATATGTTGGAATTCTTAATAAATAACCCTTTTGAAAGTACATATATAATAATTTTTATAATAATTAAAATTATTTTGTTATAATAAAAAAATTATAATCAAAAATAATTTTATAATCATTAAAATTTTATATAATAACTTGAATTTAAAATAATTATTATTATTTATATTTTTTTAAATAAAATTATTTTATTTAATAATTATTTAAGAATAAATTTTTTAAAATTATTAATGCTAATAATAATTTTAGAATAATTTTATTTTATAACAATTTAAATTTATTTTTTTAATAATTATTTAAGAATCATTTTATTATTACTATTGGATAACAATTTTAAATTCATATTATTATATAGAATTTTAATGATTACAAAATTATTTTTGAATAAAATTTTTTTATTATAACAAAATAATTTTAATTATTATAGAAATTATTATATATGTACATTGAAAAGGGTTATTTATTGAAAATTCAAATATATTACATTATATGTATTCGGTATAGTGGTTAAGATATTAGTCTCTTGCTTTAAGTTCATGAGTTCAATTTTTACTAAAGGCCATATTATTTTGTATTTTAAAAAAATGATTTGGGGGTATTTTCATAATATACTATTCATTTGTTTTAAGTTTATGGATGCGATTCTCATTAAAAATCATATTATTTTATATGAAAAGAATTTGGAGGTATTTTCATAAATGTATTGTTTATTTATTTTAAAGTTATAGATACGATTCTCACTAAAGGTCATATTATTTTGCAATTTAAAATAAAAGAATTTGGGGGTATTTTCGTATTAGGGACAAACATTATAGGAAAGGTTTATGTCCCTTTTCACAAAGTTTTTATCAAATTAGGATTTTCTCAAACATCAGAGGAGGCACGTGGACTTTTTCCAATTAAATATTTGCTATGTATACGGATGTTAGATAGTTCAACTAGTAAAATTAATCTCTTAGAATAGCTGAAAGCAGCAGTCTTAAATTTATCAAATATTTATTTTTCTTACAATTTAACTCTTCTAATTGTTTTATAAAATAAATTGATTGGAGATAAGCAGTCTTAAATTGATTAGAATAGGTGAAAGCAGCAGTCACTATTATTTTATTATCATACGTTTCATATTATTTATTTTTATTATTCTTTTTAAATTTATAAGATGAAATCATTGTAATAAGATCGCATTAACTAGTTTGTATTCATGAAATTTGTATATATAAAAATTTATATTCGTACTAATTAGTATTCTCGTCATAATTACAGCTCACACGGAAATTAATAAGGTGCGTGTGTTAATCAATGAGCAATTAGTTAATTATATACTATCGTATGAATTAAATTGATTGGAGATATTTTTCTTTTATTAATAATTAACATCGCATTAACTGAACTAATAATCTTGGGAATTCATTAAATGGTTAAATTGTTGAAAAATAAGAATTTCGTAATGACTCAAAACACACAAATATATTTATTTCTCATACAAATTTACAAGAAAATATGTAAACACTCTCAAATACTTGAACAAGGACTCAAGCTTTATTTCTAACTTATTTTTAAAACCTTAAGGGGGGAGGGGTATTTATAGTTGAAGCAAACCATTCTAAACCATTGATTTAGTCTTCACGTAGAACACCAATGTTGACTTTGTGCAGCACACCAATGTTGACTTTGTCCAGCACACCAATGTTGACTTTGTCTAGTACACCAATATTGACTTTGTCTAGTACACCATTGTTTACCAAATCTAGTACACCATTGCTTACTAAATCTAGTACACCAATTTAGACAATTCAATATTCTAGATTAAGTTTACAATTCAACACTCCCCCTTAAACTTAATCTAATCACCTACGTATAAGCACACGATCAAAATATCTCCATCTTTGATCTTGATATAAAGTGCGTGTTCATAAGGGCACTTGGTGAAACCATTCTTTTGGAAATACTTGTCGATTCGACTATTCCATGCTCTTGGTGCTTGTTTCAAACCATAGAGAGCCTTTCTCAATTTCAACACCTTGTCCTCTTGCCCTTTAACTTCGAAACCTGTAGGTTGTTGTATGTAGACTTCTTCTTCGAGAACTCCATTCAAGAATGCAGATTTTACATCCATTTGATGGATCTTCCACTTGTTTTGAGCTGCCAAGGAAATGATTAGTCTTACAGTTTCTAAGCGTGCTACCGGAGCAAACACCTCATCATAGTCGATGCCGGCTCTTTGACTGTAGCCTTTTGCAACTAGCCTCGCTTTGTATCGTTCAATTTCTCCTTTTGAATTCTGCTTTACTTTGTACACCCATTTGACTCCAATAGCTTTGTGTCCTTTAGGAAGTGACACAAGCTCCCACGTATCATTCTTCACAATAGCTTTAATTTCTTCATCCATTGCATTTCTCCATTTTTCATCTTGTATAGCTTCTCCAAAACTCATTGGTTCACACTCAGCAAAAAGACAAAAAAGAGTGAGATTATCTAACCTCTCAGTTACCTCATAGAGATCTTGGAAACTCCTTGTGCGTTCTTCATTTCTTTCCTTTAAAAAGGATGGTGGTGAATCTCCTTGATTGTTTGTTGTTGGTGAAGTTGGTGGAGTATGCGGAGTAGTAGGTTCTTCTCTTGCTTCTCCTGCTTGCTCCATTATTGGTTCTTCTTCAAACAAAGGAAAGAAGTTGAAGTCATCGACATCTGGACCAAAATCCCATTCTGCTTCTTCGTCAAATATTACATCTCGACTGATCATAATCTTTTTGCTGTTTGGATTATACAACTTGTAACCCTTTGAACTTGAATCATAGCCAATGAAGATAAAACTCTCGCTTTTATCATCCAACTTTGTTCTTCTCTCGTCTGGTACATGAACATGAGCTACACTTCCAAAAACTCTAAGATGAGAAATACCAGGCTTTCTTCCACACCATGCTTCTTGTGGTGTTTTTCCCCACACGCTTCTTGTTGGAGATCTATTGGATAGATATACAGCAGTTGATACAGCTTCAGCCCAAAACTCCTTGGGTAGTCTTTTACTTTTCAACATACTCCTCGCTATGTTGAGAATTGTTCGATTCTTTCTTTCAGCAACACCATTTTGTTGGGGGGATCTCGGAACGGTTAAGAATCGTCGAATTCCATTTGCTTCACAGAATTCTTGAAATTCCTTGGAAGTGAATTCTCCTCCACGATCAGTTCTCATGGCCTTAATCTGACGACCACTTTCTTTCTCAACGGCAGCTTTAAATTTCTTGAAAGCTCCAAATACCTCAGACTTTTGCTTCAAAAGGTAGATCCATGTTTTTCTTGAAAAATCATCAATAAAGAGAAGGAAATAATTATTGTTACCAAGAGATCTTGGCTTGAATGGACCGCATACATCAGCATGAATGAGCTCCAGTGGTTTCTTGGCTCTAAAGGTAGACTCTTTTGGAAAGCTTTTTCTGAATTGCTTCCCATGTAAACATCCTTCACAAAGTTGGTTCGGATGATTGATGTAAGGAAGACCTCTTACCATCTCCTTCTTAGCCAATAGCTCTAACCCTCCAAAGTTGAGATGCCCAAATCGAAGATGCCATAGCCATGATGCATCTTTGTAACAAGCTTTCAAACATTTCGCAACATCGTTTTGAATATTCAAAGAAAACATTCTATTCTTTGACATTTTCACTTTAGTAATTAAGTTGCCTTTGTCATCTCTTATAAAAAGACTATAATCTTTCATATGAATATCATAACCTTTTTCTAAGAGTTGACCTAAACTCAAAATATTACTTTTCATATTAGGCACATAGTAGACATTTCCAATAAATTGATGTCTACCATCTTTCAATTGTATAAGAATGTTACCTCTTCCTTTCACGGCTATTTTTGAATCATCACCAAAAGAAACATTTCCATTTGTTGATTCGTCTAACTCCACGAACATGCTTCTTTTTCCACACATATGATTGCTCGCACCAGTGTCAAGATACCATGTGTTTTCTTGGCCTCCACTATTGTCTTTGTATGCTAACAAGACAGTTTCATCTCCTTGATTCTTTTCTTCTACATAGTTAGCCTTTTCTTCCACTTCATTGTTGTAGGCTCTACATGCAGAAGCATAATGGCCAAACTTTTGACAATTATAACATCTGACTTTAGACTTGTCGTACCTTGTATTTGGATTGTTCCTTCCACGACCTCGTGTTGAGCTTTCTCCTTTCTCATAGTTGTTGAAATTATTGTAATTATAATTCCAACCTCGTCCACGACCACGGCCTCTACTTTGTCCTTGACCTCGACCTCTACCTCGACCATGTTGTTTTCTATCATAGCTTTGAATTTCTTCTTTCTCCTTGAATTGCATCTTGAGAAGTTGTTCGGAGATGCCTTGCTTCTTTTTTATTTTTTCTTCATAGGCTTGCAATGATCCTTGTAGTTGGTCGATCGTCATTTCTTCCAAATCTTTAGTTTCTTCAATTGTTGTGACTATGTGATCAAATTTTGAATCCATAGATCGTAGTATCTTTTCCATTATCCTTACTTCACTTAATTTTTCACCATTTCTTTTCAATTGATTAGAAATAGCTTCAATTCTAGAGAAGTAATTAACAATTGACTCGCCTTCCTTCATATATAAAGTTTCAAATTCTCCTCTCAATGTTTGAAGACGTACCTTTTTTACTTGCTCGGCGCCTTTGTAGGATGTCTGAAGTTTATCCCATGCTTGCTTTGCGGAAGTTGCATTTGATATCTTCTCAAAAGCATCATCATCTAATGCTTGATAAATGACATAGAGAGCTTTTTTGTCTCTCTTTCTCGAGTCCTTCAACGTGTCTCTTTGTGCTTGAGTCAAAACAGAAATGGCAACATCATCTCTAGGTTCATTATAACCTTTCTCCACGACCTCCCACACATCTTGTGCTCCAAGGAGTGCCTTCATTTTTATGCTCCAATTATCATAATTGCTTCTATTGAGAATTGGAACTTGAAATGGTGCCATACCTCCATTTGCCATAACTTTCTAATAATATTTCGGATAGTAATATGAATGTTTATAGGTGTGAAAATATACACTAAGAAAATTCCCAGGAAAGACTGGAGGGGTCACAACGGTCCCACTTAAAACCCAGACTCCTTAGGCAATCTTGGCCTTTTTGACAGAATTTTCTAAATATGCACGTAATCACACAAATATAACATCCAAGTTACAAAACCGAGCTCTGATACCACTTTGTTGAAAAATAAGAATTTCGTAATGACTCAAAACACACAAATATATTTATTTCTCATACAAATTTACAAGAAAATATGTAAACACTCTCAAATACTTGAACAAGGACTCAAGCTTTATTTCTAACTTATTTTTAAAACCTTAAGGGGGGAGGGGTATTTATAGTTGAAGCAAACCATTCTAAACCATTGATTTAGTCTTCACGTAGAACACCAATGTTGACTTTGTGCAGCACACCAATGTTGACTTTGTCCAGCACACCAATGTTGACTTTGTCTAGTACACCAATATTGACTTTGTCTAATACACCATTGTTTACCAAATCTAGTACACCATTGCTTACTAAATCTAGTACACCAATTTAGACAATTCAATATTCTAGATTAAGTTTACAATTCAACATAAATGTCTCAAAATTTTCTTAATCAATTTTGCTAAGCTTAGTGCGTTCTGTGTGTTAGTAGTCATCAAAACAATTTTAGGCTTAGACTTCATTTATAACTATATACGTTACTTCAACTGATACCTGAAAAGCCAGGCTTAATAACAAGTAATTTTTAGTAAGAATTACTTCCTTTTCTTTATTACTATTTAATATTTAAAATTTTTTCTTATAATAGTTAGAATTTTAAAGTTACAATGCCTGAATTTTAATTATTTTTTTTATATAATTAAGAAGAAAACTCAGACATTAATTGAGTTTGTCTATAATAATAATAATATTATTTATTCTAATATTAATATAGCAGTACCTTTTAAAACTATAGGAGAAATAGGTTGTCTTTCATGATATGAGTAGGTGAAGGAAACTGATGGGATTAAAGCTTATTCAATGCACTGTTAAAAAAATCAAGCTAAAATGGAAACGTTAGTTGCACAGTTCAAAGTAGACAAAAGAGATAAAAATATACTGATAAATATTGTATAGGAGACTTTGAATTTCAAGTTAGAGATTGTGTTTTCTTAAAAAGTGTCACCATGCGTGTGTGTGTGTGTGTGTGTCTATATATATATATATATGTTGATGCTTCTCGTGTCTTAATTAGATTAGCTACCAATTCAAATTTAAGAAGACATGTTGTTTGATGAGTTATTAGTGCAAATCCTTAATAGAAAAATACTAAACATTGAGGACAAGAGTTATTTCGTTGGTAAAATTTGATGTTGGAAAATTACTTGATAGAAGAAGTTACTTGGGAACAAGATGTAGAGATGAGGGAGAAGTTTACCTCATAGAGAGAAAGGAATAAATATTACATGGCTTTCGAAACTTGATTTTAAAATTTTGATTGTAAACTTGGTTAGGATATGTAGAATAGTTTTAGTTTTTATTTATTTTTAATATTACACATTATTAAGTTTGGACAATATTTGTCATCATAAAGAAGAAAAGTCTACCCACACTATAATATAATAAATCTCATTTATAATAAATAGTATACTACACTTATAATAAAAGTTTCACTATAGAGTAGGAGTAAATATTTTATCATTCATAAGGGTCGAAGCTTGGTTCACTTCTAGCCGCTCAGGTTAAGCTCGAGTGGTTAATTTTAGTTTCGATTAAATGATTGAAAGTTTGATTTTAAAATTTTGTTTTTAGGATATTAATTTGTAATTTAATTTTAAATGTTGAGGTGGGTTTAAGATTATCACATCTTAAATTTGAAGGTCATTTTTTATAAATAAATTAAGTTATCAACTTTCCTCGCTGGTCCGGTTGTTTTAGATATATTAAGGAGTGTGAAGATATATTTAATATATTATGTGCTTGTAAGTTTTCAAAAGAAGTTTGAAAACTCTCTGGTTTTTGGAATTTTGATAAGGGATGATAATAACAAGGGGTTTGTAAGCTTATTGCAAGCTGCAATCTCGTTTTGTCAAAATTACTGAGTTAGAGATGATGGTGGAAATTATGTGGTCGATTTGGCATGCAAGGAACAAGGTTTATTTTGAGAAAGGTTTATGAAATCCCTTGTAGAATTATGGTGAGAGCAGAGCCAACTTAAGCAATGCCGAATTGAATCAACTCAGACCAAGAAGTGAAGAATTTTTGGACACCATCTCCAAATGGCTCGTTTAAACTTCATACAGATATGTCAAGAAAGATGTTAGGACTTGGAGCATTAACTCGAAATAAAATTGAAAGAATTATAGTCGCATCTTTTAAATAATTCTCGTTTTTAAGCAGATGCGCAATATGTGGAAGCATAAGCAATTAGCAGACTCAATCCATAATATTTCTGCTTCTGATAGTTGCAGCAATATTATCATCCGAATCAATCTTCATTCCTATCAATGCGTCGTCTATAAAAGAAGCAACCATAAAGGATCTCAAATTGCTTTCAACCAAAACCAACTCACGTCGAGAAAGCTCGTCGAGTTCTACCTCCGAGAAATCAGCAGACTCAACCCACTACTCAGAGGGGTAATTGAGGCGAACCCAGGTGCGTTATACGAAGCTGATAAGGCTGATGAAGAGCGTAAAGCTAAAGCATGCAGAAAGGTCAAAGCCTGATTTGCATGGGATTCCCATTTTGGTCAAAGACAACATAGCAACCAAAGATAAAATGAACACAACTGCTGGTTCATGCGTTGCTAGGCTCAGTTGTGCCCCGGGATGCATTTGTTGTTACCAAGTTGAGAAAGGCGGGGGCTATTATATTGGGAAAGGTTAGGCTAGCATGAGCGAGTGGGCTATTTTCAGGTCATTTCGTGCACCCAATGGTTGGTGTGCTAGAAGCGGCCAAGAAAGGTGATTTGAGAATCATCCTCTTACTTATACTGTACATTTAACACAATGTTTCTGCCATGAATCAATCATAGAAAATACTTATATATGTAATAGTGAGTAACTGTTGTGCTTAGAAACACAATAACTAAAGCTTTTCTTATAGATGTGATTTAAGAGATGTTTTATTTGAGTGCAGAATCCTTATGTTTAATCGGCAGGTCCAGGTGGTTCAAGTAGTGGATCAGCGATATCAGTAGCAGCAAATATGATAGCAGCGTCACTTGGGACTGAAACAGAAGGCTCCATCTTCAACAAGAAATTCTCAAAATTGGTAAGCATATACAAGTAAAACTTCTCTGTATTTGCATATTATTCAAGAGATAGCTAGTTATTACTGTTAATGATGCAGGAAATGATTCCGGAATATGGCCAATCTATATTCGAGAAAGTAGAGGGTATTAAATGCAATTGATAAAGAAGTGAAAGTAGCAGTGTTAAATCTAGCAAATATTTCGAGAAATGGATCGGAGAAGTTGATGAGGGAGAACAACCTAGATGCAGTGCTAACTTCTGGTTTAGACATTATTTCGTGTTCTTGCAATTGGTGGATTTCCATGAATTGATGTTCCTGCTGGATATGATAGCGTTAAAGCTAGCAGCAAAATAAACTGAGATCATACCATTAGTTCAGAAAATATTCTTACATATAGGCATGGCTTTACATAGACAAAACATCATTTTTAGGGAACCTAAACCATGCTTACTCTTCAGCTTTTATAACTAAGGAAACACAATCCTTAAAATCTGCAAAGATGTCATTTCTTTTCCAACCAAACTAACTAGAACTTAACCATTTAAACTTAAACATAACATAAAGATAAAATACAAAACAAATTCTCAATGCATCAATACTCCTTCTTGAGATTTTGTTTTGAAACTCCGAGCTTTTCCCTGAGCTTTTCAAATCTGATTTTAGGCAGAGCTTTGGTCAGAATATCTGCCACCTGCTCTTCAGATTTGCAATGAATGAGGCACACTTCTTAATCCCTTTCTGCCTCTCTAAAAAAAGAAACTTAACTTTCATATGCTTAGTTTTACCATGCTGTACTGGATTCTTTGCAATAGCAATAGCTGACTTGCTATCACAAAAGATTGGGCTTGCATTAATCTGTTCGAAACCTAAATCAATCAACATCTTTCTCAACCAAATGTATTGATTTGCACCTGCTACAGCAGTAATGAATTCTGCTTCAGCTGTTGATTGTGCTACAACATCTTGCTTCTTAGAACACCATGAAAACATACCAGACCCAACTGAAAATACACATCCTGAAGTGTTTTTTCCATTATCAATACAGTCATCCCAATCATTGTCCACATAGCCAAACAAATTAAGTTCTACTTTAGGTTTAAACCAAATGCCAAAGTCATGTGTGCCTTTTAGGTACCTTAATACTCTTCGACCAGCTGCGAAATGTACTTGACTTGGATTTTGCATAAACCTTAAAAGCAAACTGATTGCAAACATAATATCAGGTCTTGTTGTAGTCAAGTATAATAAACTTCCCACAAGACTTTTATATCGTAATGCATCAGCCTCTGTATCTCCATCAAACTTGGTCAACTTTTGGTTGATTATAAGTGGTGTGCTTGTAGGTTTGCAATGTTGCATTCTGAACTTCTTCAGCATATTGATAACATATGCTTGCTGTGAAACAAAAACCCTTTTAGTAGTTTGATGAACTTGAAGGCCAAGGAAAATTTCATCACACCAAAATCTGTCATTTCAAACTTTTGATATAGTTGTTGTTTGAAATCATTCACATCATCAATTCTACTTGCAACAATTAACAAATCATCAACATACATTGATATAATTAAAGTATCAGCAGAAGAAGAAGTCTTGATGTAAAGAATAACATCATTGCAGCTCCTCTTGAAACCTGAAGCACAAAGAAACTCATCAATCCTGTTATACTAGGCCCTTGGTGCTTGTTTCAAGCCATAAAGTGCTTTGTTCAGCTTGTAGACTTTGTCTTCCTCTCCATTAACCTTAAAACCTTCTGGTTGCTCAATAAAAATCTCTTCCTTCAAGTAGCCATTGAGGAATGCTGACTTGATATCAAGATGAAAGATTTTCCATCTGTTTTGGGAAGCTAAAGCAATAAGTAATTTGATTGTATCAAGTCTGGCCACAGGTGCCAAAGTGTCTCCATAGTCAATGCCTTGCTACTGAGCATACCCTTTTACAACAAGCCTTGCTTTATGCTTATGTATAGTACCATCTGCATTAACCTTAGTTCTATATACCCACTTTACACCAACAACTTGCTTGTGTAATGGTCTGTCTACCAATTCCCAAGTTTTGTTTTTTTCTATTACAACATCTCATCTCTCATAGCTACATTCCACTCCTCATGTTGGATGTTTTTGAGAAGTTTGAAAGGTCAATCACAGCAACATTACACCTTGCATACACATCTTATAGGCTACATGTTTTTAGCACTGGTGAATCTATTGTGCTTTGAACATTTATTTCCTCAACTCCATTCATCTCTTGAGCAATATCTCTCTGAAAATCTAATCTTCTCACTCTACTTGAAGTAGTTTCCACATCCGATTCCTGCCAATGCCACTCTGAGCTCTCATCTACCTTGACATCTTTACTTACAACAATTTTCTTAGTTTCCAAGTCAAAAATTCTATACATTTTTGCTTGACTGTTGTAACCAAGAAAAATGCCTTTATTTGCCTTTTTAGAGAGCTTATCTCTCTTAACATTAGGTACATGGAGATAACACACTGATCCAAAAACTTTTAGGTGCCCAACGAAGGGTTTTAAGCCACTTCAAGCTTCAATTGGTGTTTTTCCTTCTATGGCATAAGTTAGCAATCTGTTTTGAAAGTATACTGAACTGTATACAGCTTTTGCCCATAATATTTTAGGCAAATTCTTCTTATGCAGCATGCTCCTTACCATTTCAAGAAGAGTTCTATTCTTCCTTTCACACACTCCATTTTGCTGAGGTAAGTAAGGCACTGTCAACTAATGCTGAATTCCAGTATCTTCACAGAATTTGTTAAACTTATTTGAGATGTATTCTTTCCCATTATCAGTTCTCAACTTCTTTACCTTCACACCACTTTATGTTTCAGCTAATGACTTGAATTTCTTGAAACAAGAAAATGCTTGAGATTTGTTGTTCATGAAATAAACCCATGTCATTCTAGTCAAATCATCAACAAAAAAGATGAAGTATATGTTCTTATTCAAAGATGAAGTTTGCATAGGCCTATACACATCTGATTGCACTAGCTCAAGTTTTTCAGTAGCTTTCCACTCAGCTTGTGATGGGTAGGGAAACCTATTGAGTTTTCCCATTTGGCAACTTTCACAGACTTCATTACATATGTTTACAACAAACATATCATCTACCAAGCATTTTTCTTGCAAAAGCTTCAAAGACTTAAAGTTTGCATGACCAAACCTCTTATGCCATAACCAAGACTCATCAACAATAATTTTGCATGCAAGAGAAGTGTTTGAATGCTAACGAATAATGAAGCTTTTATCAGTCATAGGCACAACAACAACTTTATCTCCAGAAGAATCAAATATAACACATGCTTTATCTTTAAAAAACAAAGAATATCCTTTATGCATCATTTGCCCAACACTAAGTAAATTCTGATCTAGATTAGGAACCAACAACACATCATTTATAAACTTGATTCCTTTTGAAGTTAGAATAGAAACTATACCTTTTCCAGCAGATTCAATGACATCACCATTTCCTAACCTAACTAGAACTCTAACCGTGGTATCCAAAGTGCTGAAATATTCTGAGTTTGAAGTCATGTGATTTGTACACCCATTATCTAGTAGCCATGAGTGTTTATCTGGAGCTTCACTTGACAAAATAGCTATAAATATATGATCCTCAGGTTTTTTTTCCTCCATTACATTTGCTTGTTGTTTTTGCTCTGTTTGGTGCAGTGAAAAATGCTGATTTTGCTGCCTTTTCAGTTTGCAATACTTGGCAATATGTCTAATTTTCTTGCAAACTCTACATTGAGCCTTTTTCCAGCAGTTAGTTTCGTGATGATTAGTTTTCTTACAGTGACTACAAGGAGGAAATCTTCCTTTTCCTAACTCCCTTTGTTCAGCTTCAACAACCTCACCTCTATGGCTTTTATCACTAAATACTCTTTTGTCATCCTTGGAGCTGAATAACCTTGAGCTATGCTTGGCTTAAAAAGCCCCCTCTGTTTGGCTTTCTGATCTGACAGAGGTTCTTTGTTCTTGAACCTGTAACTTACTGATCAGCTCAACAGCAGTCAACTTCTTGAGGTCATAAGACTCTTCAATAGCTGATACCTTAGCCTCAAGCTTTTCTAGGAGACTTATCAGCATCTTTTCTACTATTTTGTGTTGTTCAATCACCTCTCCTAATAGCCTCATCTAGTTTACAAGCTTCATTACTTTGGAAGAGTAAACTTTGATTATCTATGCCTCCTTCATCTTAAGATTCTCACTCTCTTTTGAGAGTAAGCAACCTGACTACCTTTACTCTATCACTACCTTTATTTTGTTCTTTCAACTGATCCCACACTTCTTTTGTTGTCTCAAGAGCCATGATTCCAGTGAAAGCATGGTCTGCCAAGGTCGAATGCAACACCGTAAGAGCTTTATCTTTCTTCAGCAACTCTTCCTCATATTGCTTCATTTGTGCAATAGTTGGATTTGCTCTAAGAGGAGGAGGATCTCTCCCTGTTTCAACAGCATCCCACAATCCTATAGACTTTAAATATGATTTCATTTTAACCACCCAAATCTAGTAGTTTTCCCTTGTGAACATTGGTACAACAAGGTAGAAAGTGCTCCCTAATGCCATTTGTCACTTTTTGATGTCTATAGCTCTCAAACACTGCCCTTAGTCCAACTTCTCAGTAAACAATCTTCTCTTACACCTCACAGTCCCGTGAAGAACATTTAGGTGCTCTGATACCAAATGTTAAAGCCAGCAGCAAAGTAAACTGAGATCATACCATTAGTTTAGAAAATATTCTTACATATAAGCATGACTTTACATAGACAAAACATCCTTTTTAGGGAACCTAAACCATGCTTACTCTTTAGCTTTTATAACTAAGGAAACACAATCCTTAAAATCTGTAAGGATGTCATTTCTTTTCCAACCAAACTAACTAGAACTTAACCATTTAAACTTAAACATAACATAAAGATAAAATACAAAATAAATTCTCAATGCATCAACAGATAGTAAGGGCGAGCCTTTTGGTATTTACTTATGGGGATTAAGGGGCACAGAGCCAAAGCTTATAGAGATTGCGTACGGCTTTGAGCAAGCTACCAAGATAGGGAAATCTCCATCATTCAAGTAATTAATTCAATTTTTGCAGTAAGAATCACATTGATTTATGATCACAGAATTGTACGAATTAGGAACTTTTCATATTTAATAATTCAATGCTATAAAAAGTGACCATATCTGTACAAGAATTCAAAATGATTACTTAAAAATCAATCTATGTTAATCAACATTTTAAACACAATTAGTTGTTGAATTTTGTTGCTTAAGTGGTAAGAAATCTTTCTCCCTTACATTTATATAAAAGAGACGGAACTGAGTCCCATTAATTATGAGTTGAACTTTATTCTAAATTATGGTAAAAGTTATCTACTCGTCCTATGAAACTAACAGGCTTGAATTATCAGTTTATCTTTATAAATAAGATAAATCTTTTCATCCAATCTTTAATTTAAGCTAATCTGGAGCCACAAAAAAAGGCCTAATCTGTAGTGTTGACAATTATTTAAGTTCATAAATCAAGTTTTTTCATCACAGTAGCTAGATCAATTATGGCTATCAATTCTCCAACACTGAGCATTCCAATCTTCTCATTTCTGCTTCTGATAGGTCAAGCAATATTCTCATCGCAATCAATCTTCAATTCCTGCCCTTGCGTTGTCTATGAAAGAAGCAACCATAAACAATCTAAAACTTGCTTTCAAGCAAAACCAACTCACGTGAAGAAAGCTTGTCGAGGTCTACCTCCGAGAACTTCGTAGACTCAACCCAGTACTCATGAGAGGGATCATTGAGGTGAACCCAGATGCATTATATGAAGCCGATAAGGCTGATGAAGAGCGTAAGGCTGAAGCAGCATATATGGCAGCGGTGTCACTTGGGACTGAGACTGATAGCTCCTTCTTGTGCCCATCTAGTTCTAATTCAGTTGTGGGAATAAAATCAACAGTTGGACTCACCAGCTGTGATGGTGTTTTCCCAATCTCTCCTTGGCAGGACACCGTTGGGTATGTCATGCTCAATTTCACTGCATTATGATACGTCTCAAAATGGTCCAAGCATTTCCCCTCTGCAATGAAGCAGCGTACTGTGTTACATCACTGCATACTAATTGTTTCTTGCAGAGAAGTGAACAGAGAAGGAAGAATTTATTTTGAAACCATGATTAACAGACTAATCTGTTGAATTCATGCAGGCCTATTGCCAGGTCTGTAGCAGATGCTGTTTATGTTCTCAACGCTATAGTAGGCTGCAATCATAATGATGAAGGAACCAGAGAAGCATCAAAATACATCCCATATGGTGGGTATAAACAATTTCTCAGGCCTCACGGACTCAAAGGAAAGAGATTGGGGATTTTGAGGAATCTAGTTAATAATTTTGCACTAAAGCTTTTGAGCAGCATATCCAGACGCTCAGGTAGCAAAATAAAAGCAGTTCTAATAAAATGTTAAATTGACTGAAGCTAAGTAGCCTTCACGGCTTAACGCAATTATCCTAATAACGGTAAATGATTTTATTTGAATTAAGACAACAGGGCGCAGTTTTGGTGGACAATCTAAAAACAGCATATATTGATGTCATCTCAAATAAAACTGAAAGAGGTGAATTATTAGCATTGGCAGCCGAGTTCAAACAGGCCTTGAATACATGCCTCAAGGGATTAGTGACTACCCCAGAAAAATCCTTGGCAGATGTTATAGCATTCAATAAGAAATTCTCAAAATTGTTAAGTATATAAAATAGTAAGGCTTCCCTGCATTTTCACATCAATTCTGGAGATAATCGAAATTAGTGAAGTTCATACTTGATAGCGAGTCATCAATGTTAATTATGCAGGAAATGATTGAGGAATATGGCCAGTATATATTTGAGATAGCAGAGGCCACGGTTGGGATTGATGAGGACGTGAAAGCGGCATTGGAAAATTTACCAAATCTTTCGAGAAATGGATTTGAGAAGTTGATGGAGAACAAGCTAAATGCTGTGGTGACTCCTGGTTTAGACATTGTTCATGTTCTTGCAATAGGTGGATTTCCAGGAATTAATGTTCCTGCTTGATATGATAGTAATGATTAGCCTTTTGGTATCTACTTCGGTGGATTAAAAGGGCACAGAACCAAAGCTCGTAGAGATTGCATAAGGATTTGAACAGGCTACCAAGAGTAGGAAGCCTCCTCCATTCAAGCAATGGAACCTTTATAGTAGGAATGGCAAGATTTATGCTCGTTGAGCCGCATAATAAGTAGCATGAATCGGCCATGTATGAATTATGATGTAACATCTGGATTTTCATATTTAATTCAATGCAATAAAAGAAGAGCACATCTCGTTGACCTAGTATGGCTGTTTTCTTGTAAGTTTAGTAAAAGCAAACGTTGTATTATAAAAAATTTTTATAATATATTATAATGTTAACAAACTTATATCATAAAGAGCATACTCTGTAACTATTTCCAATGCAACTTCGTTGACCAAAAACAAGAGGAAGAAGTAATGGCTATCAATGCACCAATTTCTATTTCATTCTTAATCACCATCGTTGTATTGTTCATCCCAATCACCGGCCACGAATTCACTATCATAGAAGCAACAATCAGGGAAATCCAAACAGCGTTTGCTCAAAACAAGCTGACATCAAAGCAGCTGGTGGAATTCTACTTAACCCAGATCGAAACCTTGAATCCTCAACTCCGCAGCGTGATAGAAGTGAACCCAGATTCGAAAAATCAAGCGGAGAAGGCTGATTTGGAGAGGGAGAGAACTCAGGGCCGTAGATTCTTGGGAGATTTGCATGGCATTCCGGTGTTGCTAAAGGACACGATAGCCACCAAGGATAAGTTGAACACCACCGCCGGATCTTATGCGTTGCTGGGATCAGTGGTGCCTCGTGATGCGACGGTGGTGGAGAAGCTGAGAAATGCTGGGGCGGTGATATTGGGAAAGACTAGTCTGACGGAATGGTATTCATTTCGCGCTATGGGGAAAATTCCAAACGGCTGGTGTGCTAGAGCCGGACAAGCCCAGGTCTGCTGTCTCTATCCTTCTCATTATTATTATTACTATTATGTATTTAGTTAGTTATCTTTTCCTAGGACATGGGGCATTTATGAATATAACTACCAAACATATATAGTTTCCTTTGGTTTCTAGTTCACGAAAGTCATAATATTTGCAAGTTTCTTGACATTATTGCATAGCATCTTTGTGATTTTACACCAATTGTTTAGGCAAATACAAAAGGATTCTTTTGTGTACTCAAGTATCTGACTTGCCTATTTGGACATTTCAAGTGAATCATAGCACATTAAATTGTCTGGTAATGTGGAAATTGGGCGAGTTTGAAAATATTGAAGGGCTGGTCCTCTGAAATTGTGGGGTGTGTCAAGTTTATATATTGCATTTGACGCTCCATATTGTAAATCACAAACTGCTCTTCTAGGAAAAATGTACCTTAAACTTATATTTGGATGAAAAGGGTAATTAGTTTGCTCTAACTGACCAAATTTTTTACTTTTTACATATGGATAACATGCAGAATCCTTATCTTCCATCAGGGGATCCGTGTGGGTCAAGCAGTGGATCAGCTATTTCTGTTGCAGCAAATATGGTGGTAGTTTCGCTTGGGAGTGAGACTCATGGCTCCATCCTCTGCCCTGCTGATCATAACTCTGTTGTTGGGTTCAAACCAACTGTTGGACTCACTAGCAGAGCTGGTGTTATTCCAGTCTTGGCTCGGCACGACACCATTGGGTGAGGTTTTATATACATGGACAGCAGGCCTCTCAAGAGTTAGCGTTGTTCAAACAAATTACTTAAATATGTCTTTTAATGAACTCGAGGTCACACTCACACATCTTCTTTCATCTACTAGAATTATATTGAGAACTTATAATAAATTCCCTGCATGATGAAATCACAGAACCTTAAGCAGGACGGTATCTGATGCAGTTGATTTGCTTGATGTGATTGTGGGCTTTGACCCAAGAGATTATGAAGCAACAAGTGAAGCAGTCACGTTCATTCCTGTGGAAGGCTATAAGCAATTCCTCAACCAAGATGGACTTACAGGGAAGAGACTAGGGGTTGTCAGAAATCTCTTTTCAAACTCTCCAAATGGATCTATTGTCATTACAACTTTTGAGCATCATCTTAGAACATTAAGGTATGAAGATTAAAAAAACGCTAGCAAATTTACTACTTCACACAGGCTAAAAAAGTTTAATTGCTTTGTAGGTAGCTAATATATTTTGCTTCTGTTAAATTTCTAGACAAAAGGGTGCAACTATAGTGGACAATCTAGAAATAGCAAATGTTGATTTGATTTCTAATCCTGGTAAAAGCGGCGAACTGACAGCGATGCTGGCTGGGTTCAAGATTGGTGTAAATGAGTACCTGGACGAACTTATTTCTTCTCCTGTGAGATCTCTTGCTGATGTTATTGCCTTCAATAAAAATAATGCCGATCTGGTAAGCATGTGATTCTCTAATTAATGGAGTGGCGTTACTTAGCTCATCAGTTGGCTATTTATATCTCAATTGATGAATTGTTCAATAAATTGTTCTCTTTCTGATTTGTTCAATGCAGGAGAAGCTTAAAGAGTATGGGCAGCACACTTTTGTATCTTCAGAGAAGACAAGTGGATTTGGAGCGAAAGAGAGGAAGGCAGTTGAGCTAATGGAAAAGCTGTCACGAGAAGGATTCGAAAAAGTGATGAAAGAGAATGAACTGGATGCGATTGTCACACCAGGTACTCGTGCCATTTCTGTACTAGCAATTGGTGGCTACCCAGGAATTACAGTCCCAGCAGGATATGATAGCAACGGTATGCCCTTCGGCATATGTTTCGGGGGATTAAAAGGTACCGAACCCAAGCTAATTGAAGTTGCATATGCATTTGAACAAGCTACTTTGATAAGGAGGCCTCCTTTCTTCAAATCATTTGGATCGACAAAAGAAAATTTTCGCTTAAGTATGTGATGATTTATATGTCAATGTAGAATACAAGCCCTGTAATGTCAATCAATAAAGCGAAAACAGAACAAAAAATTGCTCCACCTCGTAAATTCAACGGTACTTTTGTTTATGGATGTTGATAATATACTAGTTATCAATTCTGAGATATTGATTTGACATAATTATTTTTTTTTAAGTCAAAGAAGTCAAGTCGCCCTAGGGAAATTATATTTGGCAATTCGAAGTCGTATATTATTATTTTGGGAATTAACCGAAAATATTATTATTAAATAAAAATTTAAAAATATCCACTGACATATAATTTAATTAAATATATTTAATTTTAATAATTTTGAAATAAAATATTTTTATACTCATATACGTGTTCAAACATCGCTTGAGTAAAAGTTGAGTGTCGTTGAATAAAGTGAAATTAAATTTTACTCGATAGTAAAATTCAAGTAAAATGAAACTTATTATCGAGTAAAGAGAAAAATTTTACTTTACTCGAATTTTATTGTCAAGTAAAATCTAATTTTACTTTACTCGAATTTTACTGTTGAGTAAAATCTAATTTTACTTTACTCAAAGGTAAAGTTCGAGTAAAGAGAAATTTTTTCCTTAGACGATGGTTTGATCAACTGTTCGCACCAATTTTTGAGGACTTTTTGACCCTTACACTTAAGGGAGGTTTCCAAATCACTCATGATACATCGAGGAACAAACTCAGATTAATCAGAAGTTGACAGCGCTCTTTCTGAAAGAGCTTTGTAGGAAGTTTCTTCCGTTGCTTGCACTGCTTAGCATAATGTCCAGACTTTCCGCTGAGTTGTCAAGTAGAAAGCAAATCCAGCAATTTTTGGGAATTATCAATTATGCTGCAGATCACATCAAAAATCTGGAAGTTACTACTAGAGGATGCTTCCTCAGAAAACATAGTTTCAGAATTCTGAATTGGAGCTTCAAATTTAGTCGACTCTTGGTTATCCATGGCCCTCCTTTTGGGAGTGATGGCTCTGATACCATTAAAAGGATAGGACTCTAGCAACTATGTACCATCATTAATAGCTTCGGATAGAACTCTATATATAACAAAGCTCTGATACCATTAAAAGAATCTTTACAAAATCCTGTGAATCCAACGTACACGAATACCAGGGGTTTGTTGACTTTGTAGAAGAGCCGTTCTTGCTTCAGATAATAAGCTTTAAGCTGTTGAACATCACAGCACTTTGTCTATAAATAGTTCTTTTCAACAAGATCTTTCGAATAAAGAAAAAATTTCTATTTAATCAAAACCTTATAAATTAATTTATGTTATTTTACCTTTAAATCTTTATAATTAATATAATATATAATTAAACTCTAATAATTTGATGTACTAATATTTAAGTCTCTAATTTTTATTGATATCTTAAATAAGAGATAAAGAGTATAATATTGATGTGATTGAAATTACCTTTTAGCGTTAAATTACAATTAATTATTAATAATTTTATTTTATACAAGTTAAAATTTTTAAATTATAGCACTACAGTACTAAACAATGTGTAATTTAACATTAAAAGATAATTTTAATCACGTCAATATTATGTTCTTGACTTCTTGTTTAATATATCAATAAAAATTAGGAACTTAAATATTATTAAATCAAATAATTGAGATTTAATTATATATTATATTAATTATAAAGATTTAAACATTAAATAATATAAATTAATTTAGAAGATTTAGGTAAAGAGAAATTTGCCTTTTGCTCTAACCTTTTAAATTAATTTATATTATTTAATGTTTAAATCTTTATAATTAATATAATATATATTTAAGTCTCCATAGCTCGATTTAATAATATTTAAATATTTAATTTTTATTAATTATTAATAATTTTATTTTATACGAATTAAAAATTTTAAATTATAGCATTAAATTTTTATTTAATAATAAAGTTATTTTCGATTAATTCCCTATTATTTTTGTGTAGAATCTATTTTTCTCGCCCATGCTCAACTTCCTTCTCTTACCATGCCTCACAAAGGAACACTTACAGCGATCTCTCAAATATTTACCGACCATCTCTTTCCTAATTGAAATAACGCACGAAGTTGACTCTCTTAATAACATGTTTAACGAGAGATTAAAATAAATATGATGAGAAAGATTGAGTGTAGATTTGGTAATCACACGATTTTGATTTTGATATCATAATCAGAAACTTGAAGGCTATCCTCTTCTTCACCGGGATGAGAGGCGCATCAGACTCTGCATCTTCATCTCTATCCGTTTCCCGCCCTATCGAGTGGATCAACTGCTTTGGCAGCTAGGCCCTTCACTGCAGAGCATCCAATTCCCAGCTAATCTATTCCGAACGGAAGCGATCGATCGAAAGGAGCTAGCTTACAAGAGGAAGCCCGATAATAATTCAAAGGACTCCTGACTATGGCTACCAATTCTTCACCGCAGAGCATTTCTCTCTTCTCATTACTGCTTTTAGTACTCTTAGCTGTATTCTCCTCCGGGTTACTGGCCACAGGGGGCCATGCTTATTCATTCTCAATAAAAGAAGCAACTGTAAAAGAAATCCAACAGGCTTTCAAGCAAAACCGACTCACATCAAGGCAGCTTGTTGAGTTCTACCTAGGAGAAATCCACAGACTCAACCGGGTCCTCAGAGGAGTGATAGAGGTAAATCCTGAAGCGATAAACCAAGCTGATAAGGCTGACCAAGAGCGTAAAGCTAAAGCAGCAACGTCAAAGCTTGATTTGCATGGTATTCCAATTTTGCTGAAAGACAATATAGCAACCAAAGATAAAATGAACACAACTGCTGGGTCATTTGCTTTGCTAGGCTCAGTTGTGGCCCGGGATGCATTTGTAGTTACCAAGTTGATTCAAGCTGGGGCTATCATTCTGGGGAAAGCTAGCATGAGTGAGTGGGCTCATTTTAGATCATTTGATGCGCCCAACGGTTGGTGTGCTAGAAGTGGTCAAGGGAAGGTAAGTGGAGGATCATATTCAAAAGGAAAATTTTGAGAAACAAAGCACTATCAACGTGTTTTAATTTTCATATATTTCTGAATTAATCGCTAAATCGTTTCTCCTGTTCTTAATTTGCATGCAGAATCCTTATGCCTTGTCAGCAGATCCTTGTGGGTCAAGTAGTGGTTCAGCTATATCAGTAGCAGCAAATATGGCAGCAGTGTCACTTGGGACTGAGACTGATGGCTCCATTTTATGCCCATCTGGTTCTAACTCTGTTGTGGGAATCAAACCAACCGTTGGTCTCACTAGCCGAGATGGCGTCATCCCAGTCTCTCCTAGACAAGACACTGTTGGGTAAGAGATGTTAGAAATATCTACAGGATGATCTAAAATTATTTTCAGTATTTGAAACTTGAAATTCTGCAAAAGTTGAATGCGAAAATTGTAGCCCTATAATCTGCAAAACTTGAATTCACTCCTCTTCTGTAGTGAAACAGAGGGCAATTTTCTATCTGATTAAAAAAATGCAAAGGGAAGTTCAGTTTCACAATGTCTGGTCTTGAGATCATGACTAAATTTCTATGAATTTTTGTTTTGTTATCTGTTATACGAGGCAGAACTTACAGAAACTAACTTCCAACAGAATGCAATTCCTTTCTGTATTAATTGACATAGAATTCCTGCCATGTTGGATTTATACAGGCCAATTTGCAGGACAGTAGCAGATGCTGTTTATGTTCTTGATGCGATTGTAGGCTTTGATGATAATGATGAAGCAACCAGAGAAGCGTCAAAATATATTCCACTTGGTGGCTACAAACAATTTCTAAAGCTTGATGGACTCCGGGGAAAAAGATTGGGGATTGTGAGGAAGCTAGTCTCTAGTTTTGCTACCAGTTCTGAAGTTACTAGAAGTTTTGAAAACCATATCCAGACGCTAAGGTAGCAACATAACATGTTTTGAATCACTAATTGTCATTCAGACTATCTAGTGTCGGCACAATAATCATAACGTGTAATGACTTTTTGTTTGAATTAAGACAACAGGGTGCAGTTTTGGTTGACAATCTGAAAATAGACAACCTTGATGTTTTCTTGAACACAATTACAAGTGGTGAAACATTGGCAGTATTGGCAGCTGAGTTCAAACTGGCCTTGAATACATACCTTAAGGAACTAGTGGCTTCACCAGTTAGATCCTTAGCCGATGTTATAACATTCAACAAGAAATTCTCGAAAGTGGGAAGCACATTAGCATATCCTTTATTTACTTGATATATAAGTATGACGGATGAAGTTCATACTTGACCATAACATAGCAATTTTATGCAGGAAATGGTCAAGGAATATGGCCAATCTGTTTTTGAAACAGCTCAAGCCACTGGCGGAATTGACAATGATGTAAAAACGGCATTGCAAAGTTTAACAAAACTTTCAAGAGATGGATTCGAGAAGTTGATTTCTGAGAAAAAGCTAGACGCATTGGTGACTCCTGGTTTTGATATTTCTCATGTTCTTGCAATTGGTGGCTTCCCTGGAATCAGTGTGCCGGCTGGATATGATAGTAACGGTGAGCCTTTTGGTATTTACTTTGGAGGATTAAATGGCACAGAGCCAAAGCTTATAGAGATTGCATATAGCTTTGAGCAGGCTACCAAAATTCGGAAGCCTCCTTTATTCATAGCCTCGAAGATTTGCAGTAAGCATGATAGATTGCTACTGCAGGCTTTGTTGCACCTGGGTGAAGGGTTAGAATAAGTTTCTGCTGTGTATCTCTCCTGCATTGAGTGCAATAAAGGAAGAAAACAGAACATTTTCCATAGTATGCAATTTGATACGCAAGATAGATTCACCAATTGTACTCTTTTGAAGCTCAGTATACTTCCAAAATGACCTTCATTAAAGTGCACGGGTGGGGCATTGATAGTTGGTATTAGAGTTGCAAGGTGTGGGTTCAATGGTAGAGCATAAATCAGGCTGGTTGTTTATGTATTTTTCCTGCAAAGTACACGATGCGTTAACATTTGGCTAAGGACCATGTACATGACAGATATGAAGAGCCAATTATGTATGATCTTTTGATCTAAAAGAATCTGCTGGAAATAGAATACCCATTTTAACAAAGTTACTAGAAATGGACGGCAAAGGCCTTGAACTGGTCACACTCTATATGCATCCAAAGTAGCTGCTTTCTGAATATTCCTTCAGTATGCATTAATTTAAGATAACTTATTATGATGCTAATCCTAAGATCTAGTTTTTACTCTTTTTCAAGCTCGCCTTAATATTGTATCATCACTAAGTACATGTTTTCACAGAATCGTCGCAATAATATAGTACAATTGATTAACATATTGTTTCATTTTATAATTAATATAAGCTGTGTTTGCTATCTATATATAGCCTGAGCAGTTTTCATCTCATCCAACCGAAGTCTATAGCTGAGAAGTATATTTTCAACATCACAGCTATGGCTACCAATACCACCTCATTGATCTTTTCTCTCTTTTCATCATTGCTTCTGATATTTCTTCAAGCCATATCAACTCACACCATCTCCAGTCAAGCTTTCTCAATAAGAGAAGCAACTATCAAGGATCTCCAGTTTGCTTTCAAGCAAAACCAGCTTAAATCAAGGCAATTAATTGAATTTTATATAGGAGAAATTCACAGACTCAATCCTGTCCTTAACGGGGTGATAGAGATAAACCCGGATGCTCTATACCAAGCTGATAAAGCTGACTACGAGCGTAAGGTTAAGGCACCAGGTTCACTGCTTGGTTTGCACGGTATTCCTATTCTTCTGAAAGATAATATTGCAACCAAGGACAAGCTGAACACCACAGCAGGTTCATCTGCGCTGTTCCGTTCAGTTGTTCCCCGAGATGCCGGCGTGGTGATGAAGTTGAGGAAAGCTGGTGCCATTATTTTGGGAAAGGCTAGTTTGAGTGAGTGGGCTGCTTTTAGATCCTTACACGCACCCAATGGTTTCAGTGCTAGAGGCAGCCAAGGAAAGGTCAGTTGAAGTTTATTACGCCCTTAAAAATTAAACAAGCTATGCACCTTCAGTGGCAGAGCCTGAGCCACTTAATGCTTAGTAGGGATTTAACTCCCCAGTGAAATTCATTTTTATTGGGATTTTAACAATTAATAGCCTATCTACATAAGCACATTATGTTTTCCTACTTAAACATCTGAAAACAAGTGTTGAAAAGGTTTGGCATAAACTGATATTGAGAATGTCCTGATACTGCATGCAGAATCCTTATGTTCTATCAGCAGATCCTTGTGGGTCAAGCAGTGGGTCAGCAATATCAGTAGCAGCAAACATGGTTGCTGTGTCACTAGGAACTGAAACTGATGGTTCAATCCTATGCCCTTCCAGCGCTAACTCTGTAGTGGGAATAAAACCAACCGTTGGTCTCACCAGCAGAGCCGGAGTCGTCCCTGTATCTCCGAGACAGGATACCATTGGGTTTGTGATCTTAAACTTAGCATCAAAGTTTTATATTATTCAGAACCTAGTGCTATGGATTAATCAACAAAGGAGTTCTGTCCTCAGGCCTATCTGCAGGACTGTGGCAGATGCCGTTTATGTTCTTGATGCCATTGCAGGCTTTGATTACAATGACCCGGCAACCAGAGCGGCAGCAAAATACATTCCATATTGTGGCTACAAACAATTTCTAAACCCATATGGGATCAAGGGGAAGAGACTGGGAATAGTGAGGAATCCATTCTTCAATTTTGCCAAGGGATCTCCTCTCGCTCAAGCTTTTGATTACCATTTGCAAACACTTAGGTACTATACATACCATACTTTTCAAATAATAGTTTCAAGTCTCAAATCCGGAATAATTCAAATTGTTTCAACTTAGCATTAAAGATCCTTATTGCAATAGCAGTCAGTAATTGGATCAGCCCGAATCAGGTTGATTAACTCAATTTTCTTCCTTTTTCAATCTAGACATGAAGGTGCAGTTTTACTGGACCATCTTGAAATAGCCAACATCAATGTGATCTTAAATTCCACTGTAAGTGGAGAGGCAATAGCATTAGTAGCTGAGTTTAAGCTGGCCTTGAATGCATATCTTAAAGAGCTTGTGGCTTCCCCAGTGCGATCTCTGGCAGAAGTTATAGCCTTCAACGAGAAATTCTCAGATATTGTAAGTCCATCTATGAATATGAGCTTGACCACCATTTACGGATCACATAGTTCTAACCTTTGCCTCGACAACACTCGTTAACTTCTTGATTGATCATGCAGGAAAAGATTGATGAATTCGGCCAAGACATCTTCTTGTTAGCTGAGACAACAAATGGAATTGGCAACAGAGAGAAGGCAGCATTGATGAATCTAGCAAAGCTTTCAAGAGATGGATTTGAGAAGTTGATGACTGAAAACAAGCTTGATGCTTTGGTGACTCCCCGATCAGATGTTGCACCGGTTCTTGCAATTGGTGGATTCCCAGGAATCAGTGTTCCTGCTGGATTTGATGGTGAAGGGGTTCCTTTTGGCATTTGTTTTGGAGGACTGAAGGGTACAGAGCCAAAGCTTATTGAAATTGCCTATGGCTTTGAACAAGCTACTTTGATTAGGAAGCCTCCCTCATTCAAGCCCTAAACTGATCAGCTTAATTTACAATAATCTCCATAAAAGTTCTACAATTTGTAGTAGCCAGACAAGACCACTTAGCATGTGATTTCCATTTCAATCAGACGATGGTCAAGTCGTATGACTTTTGGAAAAATTATCCTGTATTGAAAAATTATAATCTAGAAAAGCCATTTTCATGAGTGTGTGTGGCTCGTAGTACATACATATTAAACAATACGTTTCTCACCTAAGTAAATAGATAAAAATAGATGCATGTTTAAAGATATATTTTAAGTCACAAGATATATCAACACAATTAAATTCTCTCCTATCACTAAGGATGTCTTGAGGAATACTTTTCAACAAGCCTTAAAAACCCTCTTAGTCTAAAAGTATTTTGCTAAAAAATTAAAAAGAAAAAAAAAACATGATAAATCAATATTTTTAATCAACAAACAAAAGCAATTCACAGATTGAATCGCAAGACAACTTTTATACTAATTAATGTAACCAACAATTATATAAATATTATCTGTTTTGAACAAACTATTATACAATTGTATTTGGAATTTCGTAGAACTTAAAATTAGAACAATCAAGAGCTTATATATAACATAGCCTAATTTCACATTCGCTAACGATATATAATGTAGTTAAACTTATTGTTTGAACGAAATAGCTAATATGCACAATTGTAGAGCATTGGATGAGATTATTGAGCTGGATGTAATTAGGTTTTTAACTCTCTCTTATATTAAGAATAAAAATCAACTCCCATATTTATGTAATATTTAATTAAAAAATAAAAATTCACATGCACCGAATTAAACACTAATAACCTAACAAATAAGTTTGGATGCGACCATTTTACAGTTGAACGTGCATTAATTCTAGCCACTCCTCTCATCAATCCAAAATGGAAAGTAACGTATTATTGTTAAAGGATTCTGTGTAATCAAATCACCCACCATCAAATTTAAATATAAATACAAGCAAATTAAGACAGGGTAAACAAATATTCATAGGTTAATTAATTTTCAGACAAAAAAATGGAAGCAAGGTTAATCTCCGCTTTGATTCTCACCGTCTGCGCCACCGTTGCAGCCGTTCACGGCCAGTACTATTCAGAAACGGTGCCGAATTCTCCCATGAAAGAGCAGCTCACCAACCTCCACTTCTTCTTCCACGACACCCTCAGTGGCAAAGACCCGACTGCTGTTCTCGTAGCCAAACCCAACATCACTGACGACGGCAGCTCTCCGGCTCCTTTCGGCAGCGTGTTTGCCATCGACGACCCGCTCACCGTTGGCCCGGAGATAACCTCTGAGACCATTGGCAACGCTCGCGGGCTCTACGTGTCGGCAGGACAAGACTTGCTGACCCTGGTGGCTTACTTTGACTTTGGTTTTACGAAGGGGGAGTTTAATGGAAGCTCGATCAGTTTGTTTTCGAGGAATCCGGTGTTGGAGACGGAACGGGAACTGGCGGTGGTCGGCGGCAGAGGAAAGTTTAGGATGGCGAGAGGATTTGCTCAGCTTAAGACTTATTCCGTAAACGGAAAAAATGGCGACGCCATTGTTGAGTATAATGTTACTGTCATCCATTACTAAAAGATTTCAGGATTTTTTTATTTTATGGTTTTATTTTGAAGGGAATTAAGTTCATAATATTTTATCATAATAAGTTTAATTTTATCTTACTTTTATAAAATCTTATTATTTGTAAGCTTAAATATATATGTTTTAGAATTTGTACTTTTCTTGTAATATTAATATTATAGTTTTAATAATATTAAAATTAAAAATTTACTAAAAAGTTGAATAATCACTATTATAACACACTCAGTATTTAGAAATCTACCCTCTGTACAACCCACGTCCACAAGATATCATATTATGCATATATTTTACATGTGGTAATTTTTAATACAATTAATAATTTTTCATATATTTAACATAATTTTATTAAATCATTATTTAGAAATATAATTATACAATAGAAGTATTCTAAATCTCCTTCATTCTTCTTCTCGACATTTCAATAACGGGTATGATGAATGAAAACTGTGAATATATAAGGTTAACTAATATTATAAATACAATTGAACAAAATAAGTAACAAACGAGTAACCATAAAATTAATAAAATAGCTATATATAAATAAAGCGTATTGTCTTAGTTACTAATATATTTTAATGGTGAATACTAATATATGTTTCTGGATTTTCTCTGCTATTGCCTTAAGGAATGCATGTATATATATATGGTAGTGAATTAACACTTAATATATATATATATATATATATATATATATATATATATATATATATATATCCACGCAATTTTTGCATATGACTAAATATGCATAAATGTATAAATTAGCACTTTCTAAATTTTAATGAAATATTTATATTTAAATTTTTTTTTAAAAGAAAAAGATCGAAAGTTTCATATTTTTTATACTTATTTGTAGATTCTTGAATTTATGTATAACTGTTAAAATTGAGTTTGATTTATATATTTATTATATAATCAAATTTAATTGTTTAAATTTAAAAATTAATAAATAATATAAACATAAGTGTAAAATTATTGGACTGTCCTTTAGTCTCTTTTTTGAAAAAACTAGAGATTCAACCATTTAAACATTTAAGTTCAGAGCAACTTTTAAATGGAATAGGCTAATAATTAGAGTGATCAATTAAATCTTGTCATGCATACATTAATTTGAATTTAATTAATCGTAAAATGATGGTGATAATGACAGAAAATTTTACACACATATTTTAATTTGTTTGGTTAGTATTATTGAAACAGTATCATCTAAGATTTTCTCTTAACTTTAATGGTAGATTTGTTGATTCATTCCCATATATTTTGTTGCAAAGTAATGGTGGAATATTAGTCATTTAATCCCTTGTGTATATATATAAATATTCAAACATAAACTAGCTTGTTAATTCGCTTCTGTACATTCTATATATAGATGTATAATAGGCCCTTAAACACAATTAGAAACAAATTAATGTTGGATTTTTTATTTAATCACTTGTAAATAACCGAACTTGTTATTAATTCTCTTCTGTACATTCTATAATTAATTCATAAATTTATATTTATATATGGTGGCCAAAAACAAAATGTAGTTTCAAATATCTGTCATAATTATCGAATACTTTAAAAAGAATTTAAAAAATCTCACTTAATTAAGACTCTTCCCTAATATGTGGTGGATATTCTTGTTGATTTCCTCCCTTGTATATTCAAATCAATTTAATACATAACGAATCACCCTCTCTCAAAGAAAATAGAAATAATTAAATTAAATACCTTTAATTTATAATGTCATTTTAATTAATTACCATTAATAAAGCTTAGAAACTTAGAACAAGAATATTCATATAAACTTTTGGTAGACTGAGTGCAAATTTTTCTGATTATTCTTTTAAAAAAATGGAAAACAAAGCGATCTTTTCTCTGGCTTTGATCCTCTGCGCCGCCGGTGTATCGGCAAATAGCAAGGATTATTACAAGAGCAAGCCGGCAATGGAGATGAAGGAGACAGTAACCCAACTCCATTTCTTCCTCCACGATATCCTCAGCGGGAAAAACCCTAGTGCAGTAATGGTGGCTCGTCCTAATCTGACGGACGACAAGTCACCGACTCCATTTGGCAGCGTCTACGCCATTGATGACGCTCTGAGGGTCGGTCCAGAACCAACCTCAGAGATCATTGGCAATGCACAAGGTCTCTACGTATCATCAAGTCAAGATCCTAAAAACTTTGGCATAGTGATGTACGTTGATTTTGCTTTTACGACGGGGGAGTTCAACGGAAGTTCGTTCGGGGTGTTTTCGAGGAATCCGGTGGTGGAACCTAGCCGTGAGGTGGCGGTGGTCGGAGGGAGAGGTAAGTTCAGAATGGCTAGAGGGTTTGCTGAGCTTAAGACTGCTTACTTTAATGGTACTAATGGTGATGCCATTATCGAGTATAACGTGATTTTGTTTCACTATTGAATTAATGTACTATTTTATGCTTAATTTTAATCATATATAATTCATTGAGAAGTGGTTGCTTTGCTTCCCAATATATTTTGTTATAGCTATGATAAAAATGGATCACAATAAATAGATGATATAATTTATGCCATTTTGTATATTTTAAACTTTAAAAATACACCCATTTTATTTATTTATATCTTTTTTATTTTTCTATAAATAAATTCAAATGGATTGTAATTTGTGGCTGAAAAAGTATTCATAAAAAAAAATATCTAAGACATGTTACTCTATCTAAAATATCAATATAATTATTCAAATATTTAAAAGCGAATGTAATTAATTTAACATTAAATCTGAATACTTAAAGGTTTAGATGAGTTAGATATTTTATTTATCAATAATACTCTTAGTTTATCACATAATACTTATATATATATTGATACATGGATTTTGTGAATCCCGCACCCTCACAGAAAAAAGAAAATAGATGCACTCGAGGTGGTCAAATGGCTCGAATCAAGCGTACACTCCAAAGCCAAGTCAATGGTCCAAATTACTGGGAATAACCAGAAGCCTCAATGTCCAAATGCTCAAACAACACTTGCATCACCTTACTGTCAAAGCACTCTGCCTTCGACCACCCCCAACTTTAAGCCTCTTTCCAACAACTCCGAAACCTCTTAAAATGCTCTGAGCGACAATACACTTATTGCCCGCTTCTCAAATAATTACTCTGCCCACCTTCGTTCACCCTCGAACGCTCTAAACCCAAATATTCTTCTAAGTTGGTTTGTAACTTCCTACGAAATAAAATAGGGCTTAGACAGAAGTCGCCTTTTCGGCGACCCCTCTCCGATGCCTAAGCTAGCTTCAGGTCAGAGAGAAAATTATGAGGGCTTGAGTACATCCTTCAAAATGAAGAAAACCAAAGATATACTAAGGTGATGAGGAAGGAACACAGGGAGAAGGTTTAGGCAAGGTCAAGGGTCAAACAAGTGAAATTTCAAAGGGACAAACAAGGTGTTCTTTTTTTGCTTTTCTGTATGTTTATAAAGTTTTCGGCTATAGAGGTTGGATGTGTTGGGGGAAGAAAAAGAGAGTCTCTTCTTTCCTCGGAATATAGTGACTAGTGACTTATCTCTTATCAAAAATGAGAAAAATATCTTTTTATATGAAACAAAAGAATGTTCAAACCTGATTGGATGACTTACATTGCCTTAGTTTTAAGGTTTTTACCTCTATACTCGTCCTTCTCCCATTAGGTCTTGGCGGCCCAAGTCAAATGCTACGTGGCAAGTTAGGATAGGTGGGCTTTACCTTATTCAAGCTCAATGAACACGTGTTAATCCCTTATTGGCCAAGGAAATTGCTCTGTACCTTAATGAATAGGTGGCGTAACCTTATTTGCCCAGTTGACACGTGATCCCCTACTTGGACCCTAAACAGTCCTTACCTGAGCTCTACGCACTATCTATACAATGTTAGGTAGGATCTACACAGTGCCTGCCTCCTACTAGTAACCTGGTTACTGCCATGACCAGAGGCTGTCTGCTGCTCTTAAAGTGGTCCCCGCAAGATATTTTGTTGTATATTATGCCACTCAAGAAATTCTTTAGGGGCATAAAGAGGTAAGCTCTCGCGCACCTGGGTGCCTAGACAACTAGACATCCTACCTACCTAGGCAGTTAAGTATCCCACCTCTCTTGCTTAGGATGGCAGAGTTTTTGATAATGGGTTTATCAAGGACAAGTACGATCGTTTCAAGGTATAACGGAGATTTGAAGTCATTTTTCTCGTCTATTTATGCGTATTACGATATATAATTACGCTTATCGTATGCACAACTGTATAGGGCTGCATTTTTTCATATGTGTCATAGTATATGGTTATATGAGCATTTCACATACGCAACAGTATATGGTCACATAGGCTTTTCCATATGTGTTACAGTATATGGTTATGTAGGCATTCCCACCCGTACAATAGTATATAGTCATATGGAATATTATCAACAAATGGCAAATACTTTGGCGATATATAGTATAGAGTCTAGCTCAATATGGGTCTAACCTAACCACTCAAATAGCAAATACTCTAACGATATTTGACAAGGAGCTTCGTTCAAGGTGGGTCTTACCTAACTGCATATAAGTAGGGCTTATTTCTCGTCCTACCTTGAGGTGGACATGAGGTGAATCAACTCGTAATATTCTGACCCGGACTTCCGTAGGTTTATTTTCTATCACGTTCAGCTATATTTCTCCTCACAACAATATCAATAACTTAACATAATATAGTTTTAAATTTTAACATTTATATTTAAACATGTGAAATAAAAAAAAAACATATCAATCAAATTTAGATTTAAATCATCTTTATTTTTTAGAAAAGAAAAACAAACTCTACCTTAATTTTATTTTTGTTATAACATTTTAATAAGTGAGAATTAATTAATTCTCTTTTAATAAGAACATGTTTCATATGGTTAACCTTCACTTAACTTCGAAAACAAATTAAGCGATATATTTAACAGTACTAATTATTTATGAAATATACTCATTTTTTTCACTAATAATTAATATTTAGAATTTTATTTGATCGTTTCTTAAAATTCACAACAGTTCAATCTAGCATCCTTTAAATATCATCTAAATTTATTGGGTTGGGAGAATATGATTCTCCAAATTAAATATTTCTAAACCGATCATGAAAAGGTGGGAAATATTTGTTGGCACTGTGACAAAGTTCTACAAATTAAATTAATACACACCTATATAAACGTTGGTAGTAATTAATTTTTAAATTGATTTGTTTCACTGACATGCTTCGATCCTGAATCTGGACATTAATTATGACGTATGTTCTATGGACAGACCAAGTAGATGTAGAGATTTCGAAAATCAATTCCACTTCTTCCTCAAATCAACATCTCTCTCTCTCTCTCTCTCTCTCTCTCTCTCTCTCTCTCTCTCTCTCTATATATATATATATATATATATATATATATAAAGAAATAGCCAACCAAACCAAACAATATTGATATTTTCAGTTTGTTTAGGTGAAATCTGCTCTACGGATTTCCTAATTAATTCCTGCTGTATATATATACACACACCCCTATAAATGTTAAGATTTTGGAAGAGCTCATGAGTTAAGAGTTAGTTGACCTGCTTCATGCTTTCACCAACTTAATTTTATAACATGACGTAAACCAGATTGACTAGCTAACTTTGCTTCCATGCTTCGTTGTTACAAACATATATATATATATGTAAAAGTACACCGACTCCATATATATACAGCAAAAGGACATATATGAGTATATTTAGTTTGATTCCTAATTGTCACACATACGTGAGACTGTGCAATTAAAATGTATTATAAGAATCTTTAGCCTAGCAAATTAAGTTTCAGTCAATATCTAATTTTAAAAATCTCCGTTAAATCAAGAAATGTATATGAATTTTAATATAATTAAGTATGTACAGACATACACATTCTCATTCTCAGGATATAATTCATTATATTCTTGCTTAGATTTTCTTTTAACATATTCATTCCGTGATCTTCTCTAATTCCCACTGTGTCAACTTTTTCAAGAGTAGGTGTATGTATGAGAAAGAGCCAGAGCCTGTAGTCCTACCACAAATTGAGAAAAGCTTAGCAATCTCTGGCCTCTAAATCCTCATCATAAAGCTTTTTTGAGAAGAAAAATTAAGAAACAAAAGAATAATGAAAATGGTTTCCCTCTTTATGAACAAGTGGACCCCGTAATTAAAAGAGGTCGCTCTGTCTCATCAATTAAATTTCTTCCTGGTTCCATTGTAGTTGAACAGCCTTTGAATATTCTTCCATTTCATAAGACTTTTTCTGACCCAGCTCCTCTATAAAATCCTCTTTAGTTTTCTTGTCTTTGAGCTCACCTGATCACAGCCATTGTTAAATTATAAGTTCAAAACTCGCAGAATTTTAGTTTGATAGAGATCAGCGATGGCGAAGTTATCAGTTACAGTTTTATTGTTTATCGCTCTGGTAGCAGCGACGCCACAGAGCTTGAATGCAGCAGAGAGTTGGGCCGTCAGGCTCGAGTCTGAGAAGGAGACAACAACGAATCTTCAGTTCTACTTTCACGACACTCTCAGTGGCAAAAACCCTAGTGCAGTTCGGGTTGCTCAGGCTACTGACACTGAAAAATCTCCGACTCTCTTCGGCGTCGTGATGATGGCCGATGATCCCCTGACGGAAACCTCAGATCCGAACTCCAAGCTTGTTGGCCGAGCGCAAGGGATTTACGGCTCAGCTTGCAAGGATCAACTGGGTCTGATAATGGCTATGAACTTCGGATTCACTGATGGTATGTACAATGGCAGCACTATCAGCCTGCTTGGCAGCAACAGAGCGATGAATCCGGTGCGGGAGATGCCGATCGTCGGCGGAACTGGGGTTTTCCGGTTGGCGAGAGGATATGCAATAGCTCAGACGCATTGGCTTGATCCGAAAACTGGTGATGCTATTGTTGGGTATAATGTTACTGTGGTTCACTAGGGCTCCATACTTCCATTACAGGATTCATCGTTCTCCTGAAACAACCGTAGTTCTGATCTTCTGTGGTCTGATTGTGTTTAGTTAGATTCAAAGTGTCTTGCTTTTAAGAATGGTAGGATTAAATAAACTTTTTAGGAAATTAAATAAGAACATATATGGGTTTGTCTTTATTATTATTATTATTATTATTAGTTTTGTGTTTATTATGGGTTGGTAACCTAATGTTATACTTCAATACTTTATTTCAACCTCGATATTCATATATGAGATTCGACCAAAATTTATTTATATTAAATTTTTGTTTTTGTATAATAATTTATCTAAGTAAACAACTAACTAACATTATAATAGAATTTGAAGACAGTTTTAAATAAGATAAACATATTTATTAATATTTAGTGAAAACTTATAAACTTATTTTTTAATATTAGTATTGATTCAAAAAGTTAATTAATTAATGATATGTATTAGCAATTTTTATGGCATCGAATCGATTTTTTTTTTTTTTTTGGGAACAAATTTTACGTAAATTGAAAGTAAATTTTGTGGGTCACATTAATCTTTATAGATATCTTAAATTTCAAACAATTTATGACATATAATTGGATTGTACATACATTTATAATATCGGTATACAATAATCAAAAGAAATATTTGCAGCCACTCTTAATTTTCACGATTAATTACACTATATTCCTTCAAGAAACAAAGTATAAAAGGCATGCATATGGAAAATTAGTATCCAAAATGTGTAATGTGCTTGCCACTTTATTGTCTTTGGATGAAGGAGACAAAAATCATGGCTCCTGTGAAATCAGAAAAGCTTTTTTTTAATGCTTTTTTATTTATTGAAAATAATGTAATTTTCTTTTAACTTAAAAAGTATAAGAAAAGATTTTGAGAAAGGTAAATATATACAATTGAAGGCATCGTATGCAGGATGCATGCTTCCGATCGGGTGACCACTGCAATTCATAAAGAAACCAACTTGTCCTCTTAATTAATTTGCAATTAGGAAGAGAAATAGGAATAGAATTCCTTGCTTTAATCATTTCAATTTACAGATCTTGGTGATGATGTAAATGTAGGCCATCAAATAAATACCCATGTTCAAATTATAATAATAATAATAATAACTAATAATTGTTGTCTTCACTTGCATAATGAAATAGTTCATAAAATGAAAGATTATTTTTAATTTTACCTTAAATTTATTTACAATTTTTAAATATAACCTAATTTTTTTTTAAATTATCGATAATGATCTTATTAATAATAAAACACGGTTATCTTTAACGGTGTCAAAAGTAAAATTGAAATTTTACTTAATATATACGTAGGATTAATTTAATATATTTATTACACGAGTTATTTTTATCTTTTCATACGTAATGTTAACAGAAAAAAATTAAAGATAATGATAATTTGTTGTTAACATGATCACTGCTGATAATTTTTTAAAAATTCAAAGTTACATTGTCAATAAATTTGAAAATAAAATTTAAAATAACCCTAAAATAAATATATGGGTAACATTATATACTTTGTCTCAAAATTAGTTGAGAAATAAAGGCATATTAAATGAAGCCCAAAACCAAGTGTTGCTCAAGAACAAGGGTAGGGATTATTATGGGCCATCACGTATCATTGTATAATCCTCTATCATATCTTATCCTTTATTTTTATTTTTTCGAATATTATACATTACATCTATAATCTGATAATACTAAATTAAAAATTTATCAAATATAGAGAATCTTTGATTAAATCAAGTTTGGTGTTTTTTGAAAATCTAGACGAAATTTATCTCGATTTTTTAAAAGAACTAGGAATTGAACCAAAAAATAGGAATACCAATTACTCCAACTAAAAAAATGATTATGTTATAATCCTTTATTCTATTTCATAATAATACCAGTATGTCCATTTTCTTGGTAACTATTCTAAAGACAGAAATAGAAACCTTTGAAAAACACTCACTCGCGACTCGTTATTACAAAAAATATACACATATTAAGCTCGCAATTAAATTACACTGGCTTCATGAGCCAACCACAACAAGACATTTGCTAGCTAGGTTAATTACACCATAGTTAATTTTTACACTATATATATATATATATATATATATATATATATATAGTACATAACCAAACACAAGAATAGTAAATCTTATGGTATGGTATGCTATGCTATGCACTATGCACCGCTCCTGGAAAACTAAGCTTTCATTTTTCTGAAATTAGCTCTAAAATAAGTATTGAAATCATGACAAGTTAGTCCTATATGTTACTGTTACCATCGTGCTAATTGATTAAGCTTGTTAGTACTGTTACCATCATTCTAATTGATTAAGCCTCTAGAAATTAATGGATTTATTTATTACTCCGCTGTGCCGTATATAACATTACTAATACAGGTCAAGGGAGAAAGCTACAAAAATTTCGGCATCAGGGTCTCCTTTTTACATCATTTCACGGGTTGGACTGAGACAGCTCGAGTCCAATAATTCAAAAGATGCAGTAACTCATTGATTGTAAAAGCCTTGGCATTTAGCAGGAAGAAATGTACCTAATGGCCGTTTTCAATAATTAGATTATACAAATAGAAAACTAAGGCAGAGCACATGGATTTTTACAGGCTTAACTTAGAGAAACATATATGGACCCCCAGAGAACTCGTGGTCCAAGACCAAGACGGGATATATGATATATCATATGCTAAGGATTTGCAGGACCCATTTGCACCTTTTGAGCACAGGAGTAGGTGAGAATCACTAGAAAAAATCTACTTCAAGCAGTCAGCAATCTGCAATCTGCAAGGACAATCAAAACTTCCTGTTTATTGTTATTGGCCATCAAGTAACCATTAGCACAAGCATCTGTGTATGTATAAGGCTTTAATACAATGTACTTCAATGGCTTTTCCTGCTACCAGGGTGAGATCAAAAAGTTCAACACCTTTAGTAACAGGCACCAAAACTGTTAATTTCTCAATCATGGCAAAATTTCATTTAATAGTAGTCAAAACAAGAAATCCTTGATAATTAGTCATCCTAAACGCATTATAATGGCAGCCACACATTAGTCTCCAAGTTTCCTTTGGTTATAGGTTCTCCCATACACACATAATCAAACTATGACAAAGGCCAGCCTGCTCGGCTGCACGAGTATTATTTGCTAACCGGAAAAAAAGAAAGGGGCATGAGTTGCAGTTAGTACCAATTTTCAGACTCACATTTCAACATTTATGATTGAAATATTAAGCATAATTCAATTTTCCCCTACATTGCATGGAAAGAATTAAGTCACAGTTCTGTAATTCTGGTAAATCAACGACACATTGACAGTTAGCTCTCTCGGAAACAAGACAGAGACAAGCCGAATAGAGCACCAAATAGACCCACAATTCAGGCACATCATACCAGTTCATAATATACAACTAAGATATGCTCTTGGTATATACATTTTGACTTCTGCATAACATACACCTGAGACGAATTGATAAACAACTGAAATAAGGACCTTGGTCAAATGGGCCAAACTCCCAATGACAATCACCAACCAACAGAGGCAGACAGAAAATCTGTTAGCCTAATATGGAGGATATAAAACCAGGGAGCAAGTAGTTAATACTTCCAACATATAAATTAACTTTCAGACCCATAATTATAATTTATTTTTTAAAAATAGAAAAGGGCAATGTAGAAGGAGGGGTAACTCAAAAGCAGCAATTCTAACAAAAATCACCACATGCAAATATCTAACAAAAGAGAACTACAATCACTATAACCATGAAAGACATAATTAGCAAAGAAGAAATCAGTATCTTACTTTCGCTCACTCTTGATGATGACCATATGAGATGACCATTTCAAATTTTTATCCTATCACTGCAAGGCTACAGCAGCACATAACTCTAATTATCATCATTGTCCAAACTGCATTTGTTGCGAATAACCAAACAACTTTTTCAATAGAGGAAGAAGGCCAATTAACGCTATTTGAAGCTGCTCTGAGCTATTTACACGAATACTGACTTGTCCTGCCCCTCTATTATTCAAATTGGCACGAGCAATCATATTTGATGACCGTCCAATGGGTACTTGGGACTGTATATTGCACCCAATGGCAAGATCACCATGCCAATCCATGACAGATAGCCCAAGAGTTGACAATGACCGACCAAGAGGATAGTCTGCATCTCTCAACTGGGCCTCCAAACTGCCACCATAGGCAGCATCACCACGACTTGTCATTGCACCACCAGTAACAACCACTCTGAATCTTTTGTTCACAATCAATTTGTCTTCAACTTTCACCCCAGCTGATAATGAATCGCCCAAGTGTGTAACCGACAGACCAGCTGTTGCCTTATTCCTTCTAAAACTACTAAACCTTGTCTCACTGCGCAGTGTATAAGCCAAGTCTTTTCCAACGGTCTGCATATCAAAACCTATCGATGTTGCTTTACCTTCCCCATGCTTTAGAGAACTGGCTACTTCCATTTGAACATTGGCGTCCTTTTTATCCTTAGTAACCTGGCCAGAAAACGATAAAGGAATTTTGCTTTTAACCACAAAGAGTCTTTCTACATTTATACCTTCATAACCAACATCATGATCCCAACCATGGGTTTCTAGAACAGGCCTCACAAGCCACTGGTTGGAAGAATCTAGATAACGATAACGGTGAGTAGGATTATCAGAGTCAAAAGAAGCAGGCAGGGCCAAATCCGGCATGGGAACTGGCACAGATGCAGCACCAACACTTTCTTCTTCAGCATTTTCAGTGTAGTCACTTGGCAGATCCTTAGCTTCAGCTGCCATTTTTTTCATCAACTTCCGTCGCCTTTTCTCTTCTTTCAGCTGCTTTTTCATAAACAACTTTTCCCTATATTCTAACTCATCAAAATATGCCTTCTTCTGAGCTTTTGTAAGCTTTGCCACCTGGGCCTTTGTCAAACGTTTAAATGGTGGCAATTCATCAATTTCTGATTCATCCTCAGAATCTGATGAATCATCCAAATCATCATCTGCATTGTCCTCGTCGCCATACTGCTCTTCGGGCAGTTTAACTTGAGGTCTAGATTGGAGAAGAGATGAGAGAAGGAATGGTAACGGGGGTGCCCTTGAACGGGTAGTAAAAGGTTTTCCAGGTGGACTATCTTGCAGCTTTAAAAGCGTGTTTGCTTCAGCCAGAATTTTTGACGCAAAAGAAAGCAATAACAAATGAGGCTTCCAAACCTGACCATTTGGCAACACTCTCTGCCCAGCCCTATTTGTTCTACAGGCAGAATGGTTCTCCACCAATGAAACGGGATTCATCAGTCGCATGTCCCCAGCTGCCTGACGAATAGCTTGCTGAACAACATGAGAACGCTGAGTCACGAACATGTCATAACTAGAAGCAGTACCATTTGGGCCATCCGGTGGAGCAGATGCTGCATGAGTGAGAACCACAATAGCATTGAACCATATTGAAGGCCCAAATATCTCAGTAATGGTGCGCAATAGAGGCATATCACCAAAATCTCGGCTTTGCATGTCCAACCTATCAAGATACAACACAATATCTGGGGGTGTTTTCTTGATGAAACGCTTAACAGAGTGAAGGATCTTCTCATTCTGCCGTTGATCTGACCATGAAGGCAGAAGACCTGGAGTGTCAATAACCCGTACCTTAATCCCCTGCACAAAACCCACAACATCCTGAACCTTTTTCGTACCCATCTGAAAAGCATCGGTACCAAACTTAATCTCATCAAATATGGAATTGATGGTTGCACTTTTACCAACTCCTGTCTTTCCAAGAACCATAATGGTACAAGAGAAATCAAGTGCTTCCTGCCCAGCTGCCTCAAGCTGCTCCGCCATGGCACTAGCACGATCAAAGCTAAAGGCACCAACACGGCCCCCATTTCTCCCTCGCAGCTGCTCAGCTAATCCCAATCTGTACAAAACCTGTGCCACAACAACATTATGGGGAGTCTGCCCAAGCCTATGAGCAAGCCGCAAGAACTTCACCCTGATCATCTGAAGTTTTTCACGAGTTTCATCATACTCCTCAGCCTCCCCATTGCCAGGGTCTTCAATTTGCTGAGCCTGTGCATGGGATACTGCTCCATTCACACGAGGATGCTGCGCCACCCGAGGTGCAGGTTCCAAAAGTGGTGCAGCACGCCCAAGGCCAGCCTGGACGAGCAGGAGGATTTGTAGATTTTGCAGCTGAAGAAGCAAGCTGTGGTGCAGGCTGAATATTAGGTTCCCTTGTCACTTGGGAGCTTTGCTTCGCTTCCTGGTCCTTTCCTGCTTTCTTTTCAGACCCATGGGCCACAACATTACTTTCACCAACTATTTCATCCACATGCTGTGGCTGAGACTCAGAACTGGGATCCATTGTACCTGCCTGAGTCTTTTCACTACTCTGATTTGTAGAATTTTCTAAAGGATGCAAGCTTTCAGTTTCAGGTGTCACTGTATCTTCCATGACAGTTTCATGAATCTCAGTTCCTTCACGAGTCTCCTCATGATCCTTTAAATCCTCTCCAGTTGAAGAATCTTTGACTTCTCCATTCCTGTCATTCTTATGTTCTGTCTCATATTTATCCAACCTGTCACTCGCTTCTTCATGCACACCATTCTCAATCCTTGAACCCAGGCCAGATATAGCATCTTTTACTTCCTCACTTTCATTTCCCTGTTCCATATTCACTCTAGCCAACTTATCATTCAGTTCTTCAACCGTGTCATCTTGAAGCTCTGTAAGAGTGCCAGCTGAAGCATCAATCAGCTCCGCAGCCTTGTCATCTTGATAATCAGCACCCAATTTATTCTCCTTCAATTCCCCACTCTCGCCATGTTCAGGCATTATCTCCCTGCTAGACTCAATTTGTTCACCTTCTCCTACCACTCCATTACTTCCATTTTCCAATTTCGCATCCACTAGTGATTCTGCAGGATTTAGATTACCAGAATCCCCATTTTCTGGCTCCTCAATCCCACCTTTCAAAACAACACTTTCTGCCTCAGAACCAACCCCAGATGACTCTGTTCCGTCCTTCAATTCACCATTTGTTCCTCCCCTCTCAGTCCCTCCCTCGTCAACCTTATCAGGCACCACAACCCCGTCGATACTTTCCACTCCTGCCAAATCCTCCACCTTATCTTCAACAACAGCATTCTCGTCCTCACTTGGAACCTCAATAGCCTCCTCAAACCTCTCCACTTCACCTCCTGCATTAGACCCATCATCAACTACAGCCAAGTCCGAATCACCAGCAAAGCCATCATCTCTAGAATCATCTTTTGCTCCCTGATCATGCAGATGGTCATGTGTACCAACTGCCTCCTTAAAAACCTCTTCTACATCTTTCAAATCATCAGAACTCGCTGAAACCTTCTCCTCTACTTTCTCATCAACGACCATATCTGCCAATGGCTTATCAACCCCATTTTCCATTTTCAATACTGTAGCTCCAAATCCTAGATTCAAGAAAACCCATAGAAACCCAATTAACCGAAACGATTAACAATCAAAAAGGGCCACCATAACCATTAAAAAGAGCAATCATAAACATAGCCACTATATCAAAACCACCAAAACCCCTTGCATAATAACTGATTCCTGATTCAAAACCAATACATACCCAATTAAAAAAACAGATCTTTCCCTTTATTAATATCCAAAACAAGATTTAACAATAGAAAAACAGATCTTCCATGGTGCCTGCATATCCTTTCATTAGGGTTTATGCAAAAACTAAAATCAAGTCAAAAAAATAAAAAATAAAAAAGTAATAAAATCAATAAACATGTAAAATACAAAATAAAAAACCACAAAAAAATAAAAATAAAAACTTTACCTGTATTTGTGGACGCCGGAGAAGGAGAGAGATTAATTAAGGGAGAAAATAAGAAAAGGGGTCTGCGTATTTCACAGTAAACGATCGGCTTTCATGTGCTGCTAACTTTGATATCTAAACTTTGGGTTAGGGCCTCGGGGGTTTTCGAGTTGAGAGATTTGAGGATAAGAGTCTGATCGACGGTTGAGAGTGGTTGTGGGGTTTGATCGGACGTCGTTGGATGGTTTCAATGGTATCAGCGCGAAAGACGCCAAATCATGATGACGTGGACGTAAAGTGGGGAAAAAGGTCTCCTGTTTTAAGACATTTTGTGGTTGTCACGTGATGGTTGTAGAGAACAAATGTGGGCCGTTGGTTTTCACATAATTGATGATTGATGATCATCACTTCTAATTATCAATAACGTGTGAATTGTTTTGATTTTCTTCATTTAAGGTGATTTAAATTTATGACGTTGTGTGATGATTTAGACGAAGGCTTTTTTAAAAAATAGAAGAAAAGTGATTTATTATCTAATACTAGTGTAATGGGAAATTTATATCTTCAATTTCTACTTTAATGATGAGCGGCCAAATCAATTAGGTTATTCTCTTGTAAATAAATTCGGTAAAATTTTGGGTTTAAATTGGGTTTATAACTCAGAATAAATTTTATCTACATTGGATCTAGTTTAAGCTGAGATTTAATGTTATTTGAGCTAGACTTTAATCCAGTCTAATCTAGATCGAGTTTTACATCTAAACTTTTAAAATTCAAAATAGTATTAGTAAAACTCTAAGTCCAAATTAGATTTTAATTTAATAATTTTTAAAACCTACACCAAATAGAGTTTTAACAATGAAAGCTTGAACGCGACCAAGTTATATTTAAGCCAATCTTAAATTTTGGGTTATTTTCAAACCGAGTTAAGTCTGAACTTTTTTGCCTACTTTATTTGTAGATATAAAATCATAAGAAAATAATATATAATAAAATGTACTAGATATAAAAATAATTTAATATGTCACATTTTTTATGTTATGGTAAATTATTTAAGTACATAATGTTACACTTTTTGATTAAATGTTTAAATTTTATTTATAAGTCATTATATAAGTACATTATATACATAAATATAAAGATATATAATTATACTAAATACATAAATATTTATATTTGGTATGTTAGGCGTCATATTATTCATTTTATATTTAAAAAACACTATGATATAATACCTAATCATTAATTTAGGGTTTAAAATTTATTTACAAGAAATTGTATAATTGCCCATCATATAATAAGATATTCTTGTCATTTACATTACAATGAGTGAAAGCTAACAATGTTGTATTACTAATTCATGTATACATATGTAATCAATCACATATAAAATCTATAAAATGTTGTTGACCTATCAAATAGAGAGTTGTGGAGTACAATTTGTAGGCAATCTCTTCTTGTTGCTTAATATGAAAGTTGGGTAGAGAAGAGGGCAAGGTTGGCAAGCTCTCAAATTGGGTTCAATTTATTAATTAAAATTAGCATATGTCATATTAAATTAAGTGTAAGAAAATGTGTAAAATTAAGGGTTGATCATTTGTCCTACATCAATCACACATGAATTTTATAAATAATTTGATATTTTTAATTGAATTTATATTTATACAGGGATATTATCGCATTTCTCCCATGAGGTTTGGCTTTGTATCATTTGAAAAGAAAAAATGTAGATTGTATCACATATCTCCCCTAAGGTATTAGTCAACTAACTCTCATTATTAAATTTACTTAAATGCCTTTGATGATTTATTTTTTATTAAAAATATCTTTTTAATACTTATTTTTATCATGTTTCATGTATTAGTTAATTCAAATGTACAAATATAAAGAAAATAACTGTAAAATAAAATATAGGAAAATTAAAAACTTAATTTAAAGTATGAATTTTTTCAATAAATATTTTTCAAATGAATACTCATAAATATATATAAAAAGACAAATAAATAAAGTTTTTTCGACTTTCTTTTTATTGATTGTGTAAGAAATTAGAAAAGTAAAGTTTTTTTTTTAAACAAAATAATAAATATCAAATAATAATATTTTACGCATTTACCCTTACAACTAACAGTCAAATATAACTATAGGGGAGGTAAGTGATACATTTCTTATAATTTCTAGCTAAGTGATACAATCCAAAACCTTAGGAGAAGAAAGTGATAATATCCCTATTTATACATTAAAAATCGAGTATAATTAGTTTAATTGATGGATTTATTGTTACTCATTTTATATTGAAATTGTTCATAAAATTTCTTAATTTTATTTAAATTGTACTCAATACCAATCCAACATCAAAATGATTTGAATTTAATTAATTTTTTTTAAGAATTGATTAGCATTAAAAATATGATAGAACTAGTCTATTTATATAAAATGATGAACAATTAGCTAAATATTTATGAAATAATTTAATTATTATATTTTAAAAGTGAATAAAAAATATTTTAAATTTAAGATTTTCAAGGAAATTAGATCTTGCAAATATATCAAACACATGATAGACATAATCCCATAATATGGTACTTGATGTTGCCAAAAACATGAAATGTTGTTTTCTCCAATTCTCCAACTTGGTCTACTATTGTTTGTATAAATGTGTGATTTCAAGGGGCAAGGATCACGTGCTCATTGATATTAGTAGATTAGTTGTGGTAAATTTCAATGCGTCATTGTTTTCTTCTCAGTGCTCTTTAGAGAACCACTGTAGAAGCAGAGTGGAGCGTAGATCTTTGTTCACTCAACTTCTGAGTGAAGATTTTATTTACACCTCTTAATCTTATGTCTTCTGCTTTTTTCATCCATCTTGTTACCCACCTTTTAGCAAACTCAGTACCACCTTCAGTTTTATCATTTCAGTCATCCACCGTACTCAAACTAGTCCCGATTTATCTACCTATCCATTCCTTCGGTGCAGATACACTAATGGAGACAGAAGAATTAATTAACCTTTGCAATGCCATTTCCCTGTCAGAAGAGGAAGAGGAAATCATAACTCTAGAAGGGGGGTTAAAAGAAAAAGGGGAATTAATGGTAGCATGCTGTTTGGTGGGAAAAATACTTTCCACTAAATCAGTAAACAGAGAAGCATTCAAGACGGTCATCCAACAAATTTGGAAGACTGTACATGGAGTCACGGTAGAAAGTTTGGGTAATAATAAATTTATTTTCCACTTTAAATCTAAGACAGATCGCAGACGGGTTCTTACAAATGGACCCTGACACTTTGATAGATCTCTTATTCTACTCACAAAGCTTAAAGGTATCGGCGAATTAGCAAAGCAAAAGTTCACACAGGCACAATTCTGGGTGCAGATCCATAATATTCCTGTGATGTGCATGAATAGAGAAATGGGGATATTGCTGGGAAATAAGATCGGAGCAGTCGTAGAGGTTGATACAGATTCCACGGGTTTTTGTTTTGGAAAATTCCTCAGAGTGTGGGTCTCTCTAGATGTCACGAAACCTCTCAAACGAAGTCTGAAAGTTAGTATGAAGGGAGAAGAAGGAACTTGCACTACTTTGCCCATTCTCTACGAACGACTTCCTAACTTCTGCTTCGCATGTGGGTGTATTGGGCATGTTTATAGAGAATGCGAGCAATTCACATCAGAACAAAACACAAGAGTTAGTCCCCAACAATTCCCTTTTGGATCTTGGATGCGTGCTTCAACATTTGCTGAGAAGACAAAGCAGACAAAAAGTAAAGGAAAAGATGAAGTCAATGAAGTAAGAAGACAGACAGCGTCAACTAGATTCAACCATGGTGATTCTCCTCTCCCCTTTGAACAGATCTCGGGTCCAGATTTGGATGAGAGAGTCCAACTCGATCCGACACCATTGCATGGGAATAAGGATGACATCAGCAAAGGTAAAAATCTGAAATATCCAAGTTCATCTGATCAAGGTTTAATTGCTGCATTAAAGGAGACGGCACTTACAGCAGACACAATGATTTCCTCGGCCAGCACCACTCTAGAACCATCTCTCGTCACTAATTCTTCTAAAAAATCTCAGTCTCAGCAGACAGGGACAAATTCAAGTCAATTAAGTAGCCTTCACGGAATTGGGCCAACAACATGTTCAGAATCCAAATCACAAAAGACCCAATCCACTGTTGGCTCAGATCACTATGCCATCCACACATCGCCGAAAAAAGATGGAGAGAAAAGCAAGTGGAAACACAGAGCAAGAAAGGGCCCAACCACCATTGATATTAGAAGCAAAGCACATGGAAAAAGAAGAGAGATGGAGGAAGGGGAAGAAATGGACGTGGATATTCCAGGCCCAAAGAGAAATAAGTTTGAGATTCAAACTCATTCATCCTCTCCTATTCCACAACCTTCAGAAGTTCCAGCCCAAACCAAAATTAGTCTTCACCAATTATCTACCACCGATGCTTCCCCCCCAACCACAAATCCAGATGATTTCTCAACGGCGGTGGCTGGTCCCCAGCCCCGCCGATCACCATGAATCTCCTAAGCTGGAATGTTCGAGGTCTGGGGAACCCTCGAACATTCCGAGCTCTACAATCAGTTCTCCAAACTTATAAGCCAAAATTAGTGTTTCTTTGTGAAACCAAATCTGAAACTACAAAGATGGAATGTATTAGAAACAGGTTGCAAATGGAAAATTGCTTCTCGGTTAGCAGAAGAGGAATAGGTGGGGGATTGGCTCTGCTATGGACTTCCATAATTGAGGTCAGTATTCTCTCGTACAGTTTTCACCATATTGATGCCATAGTGGGTAAAGATAAAGGTATGCAGTGGCGCTTCACAGGAATCTATGGGAACCCTGAACAACTTCAGAAAATAAATACGTGGAAACTAATGCACAGACTTTCTCTTCTTTCTTCTCTTCCTTGGTTGTGTGGTGGAGATTTTAATGAAATAACCAATGTTAATGAGAAGAATGGAGGACCAGTTCGAAATTGGGAGTCTATGTTAGCTTTTAAAAAAGCAATTAAAGAATGTGGTTTGATTGATTTGGGGTGGAGAGGATATCCTTTCACATGGTCCAACAAAAGAAATCATCCTCATCTTGTAGAAGAGAGATTAGATCGTTTCCTATGCAATCAAAAGTGGAAAGTGGCTTTTGCGGGATCTTTGGTCAGGTACTTAGAAACTTGGAGCTCAGATCACAATCCTCTCTTGCTCGAAATTAAGGAAAATAATAATAAAGTTGACACACATTTATGTCGAGGGAGGAAAAGATTTCATTTTGAAGAAATGTGGAGTTCTTACGAAGATTGCAAGAATATCATCCATCAAATTTGGAGCGGGAGTCATAATTTGGATAGTTCCAACCCAATTCCTCGTTTCAAAGTGAGCATTCGTGATTTGCAACAGGAACTGCAGGCTTGGAGCTCTAACCGATTTGGCAAGCGAAAAATAAGGTTCCAACAGCTAATAAATTATCTGAATTTCCTTAGAAACTCTCTCCCTGCCACTAACAGGATTGAAAAAATCAAAGAACTGGAGAAACAAATTGATATCCATTTACAGGAGGAAGAAATCTATTGGAAGCAACGGTCTAGAATTTCTTGGCTGAAAGAAGGAGACAGGAATACGAAATTCTTTCATGCCAGAGCATCAGCAAGGAAGAGAAGAAATCAAATCTTCGGAATTGAGGATGAAAACAAAGAATGGGTAGACGACATGCAACAAGTAGAAGAGATCATCTGCAGATACTTTCAACATTTGTTCACTACCTCAAAGCCCTCAAATGACAGCATGGAACAAGCATTGGAAGGAATAACAGCTAAGGTTTCAGATGAGATGAATAGAAGCCTTGACAAGCCATTCACAGAAGAAGAAATCGAAGTAGCTTTATCACAAATGCATCCTACAAAGGCCTCAGGACCAGACGGACTTCCTGCTTATTTCTACCAAAAGCACTGGGATTCTGTGGGCAAAAGTGTTCTAAAAGTCTGTCTACATCTGCTAAATAATGAAGGTAATATTGGTGCTTTAAATCAAACTCTAATTGTGTTACTTCCAAAATCGAACAATCCAAGAACAGTGGCAGACTTCAGACCCATAAGTTTGTGTAATGTTCTATATAAACTAGTGGCTAAAACAATAGCAAACAGGCTTAAGAATATTCTGGACAAAATCATCTCTACCAACCAAAGTGCATTCATCCCACAAAGGCTTATTACTGATAACATTGTCATAGGATATGAATGTCTTCATCGAATCAGAAGCAGGAAAATGGGTAGAAATGGCCTGGTTGCGTTGAAGCTAGACATCAGCAAAGCTTATGATAGAGTTGAATGGTGTTTTCTGGAGAAAGTCATGCAAAGGTTTGGTTTCTCTGACAAGTGGATTCATCTAATTATGAGATGTATTACTACACCAACCTTTGCAGTATTACTAAATGGTGTAGCGAAAGGATTTGTCCAACCTCAACGAGGGCTAAGGCAGAGCTGTCCACTGTCGCCGTATCTATTCATTATCTGTGCAGAAGCACTCTCCTCTCTTCTCCACAAGGTTGAAATGATGAACTACGTTAAAGGGATCCAATTTCGAAAGAGTTTAACTATTTCCCATCTATTTTTTGCAGATGATAGTTTGATCTTTGCAAGAGCAACGACCGATGAATGCAGAAATCTGAAGAACATATTTGACAAATATGTTGCTGCTTCTGGACAAATCTTTAATCTTGGCAAGTCTTCTATGATGTTCAGCCCCAACACCGATCAACAAACAATTCAAGATATCAGTAGTACACTCAACCTCCAGGTTGCGTCGCTCCATGAGAAATATTTGGGATTACCTTCGATGGTAGGTAGAAATAAGAAGTATTTCTTCAATGAATTAAACACAAAGATTTCCAACAAGATCACAAATTGGGGCTCTAAACTTTTCTCAAGCGGGGGGAAAAAAGTGCTCATAAAAGCAGTGGCTCAAGCCATTCCTTCATATGCGATGAGTGTTTTCAAAATCCCAAAGGGCTTATGTGAGGATATGCAAAAACAATTAACTGCATTTTGGTGGGGCACCTCAAACCAAGGAAAAAAGATTCACTGGCTCAATTGCAGTAGATTATGCTTGCCTAAGAAAAGAGGAGGACTTAGTTTTAGAGATTTTAGCTGCTTTAATCAAGCTTTATTAGCCAAACAAGGGTAGGAGAATTATCCAAAATCCCCACTCTCTCATGGCTAGAGTTCTTAAAGTGAAGTACTTTCAACATGGTGATTTTCTTACGGCAAAGCTAGGCAACAATCCTTCTTTTATATGGAGGAGCTTTCTCTAGGGGAGGAAAATACTCCAAGCTGGCATAAGATGGAGAGTAGGCACCGGAAACAATGTGCAAATTTACAAGTCTAATTGGATTCCCAGGCCAACTACTTTCAAGCCAATTTCCTATCCAACCCTTCCTTCCGATTCTTGTGTAGAGATGTTGATAGATGGAGAGCACAAGTGGAACAATCAACTTATCAGCAAGCACTTCTGTAAGGAGGACGTTAAAGCCATCCTCAGTATACCCCTCCCATCCAGACCTAGAGAAGACCAAATCATGTGGCACTATGACAGGAAAGGCAACTATTCAATGAAGATTGGTTACCAAGTAGCTCTGGGTCTCAAATTTCCAGATTTTCCATCATGCTCCTCTGATAATTCAAGCTGGTGGAAGTTAGTTTGGTCACTTACAGTCCCTACAAAAGTTAAAGTCTTTCTATGGAGAGCAATTTTAGATATTCTGCCTACTAATTACAACTTATTTAAGAGGAAAGTTCTCGGTTCACCTGAATGTCAAAGATGCCATGCCTTTTTTGAAGATGTTTGGCATGCAATTTTAGGATGCAAACATGCCAAGATGGTCTGGAAAAAATCAGCAATAGCACAGAAAATCAATGGATTACTCCCTATGGAGTTCTCATGCTTAGCAAAACATTTTGCACAGGTTCTTTCTAAGCCAGATCTCGAACTGTTTGCTATTACTGCTTGGTTAATTTGGTTTGCCAGAAACACATGTGTAAAATGGAGCAATGTTACTGATGAATCAGATCGTACTTTGGCAAGAGCTGAGATAATTCTGGAAAATTTGAGAGCTGCTCAAGCTAATTTTTCAACTGTGTCCAAGTCAGGAAATGAAGCAGAGACGTATTCTTGGACCCCTCCTCCTTCCTCTTGGTATAAGCTTAATGCAGATGCAGCAACAAATTCATCCTCAGGAAAGGCTGGGTTAGGAATCATTATCAGGGATGCAAATGGGGACATTATGGCAGCAGCGGTTAAAACTACACTGTTCCATGGGAATGTTGAAATAGCAGAAGCGGAGGCCATCCTCTTTGGTATCCAAGTGGCCATGCATTCAGGCCTCTTCCCCATAATAATAGAATCGGATTCAGCCAATGTAGTATACTTGGTCAACAGGAAAGCTTACACTAGGTCGGACATCTATTGGGTGATATCAGATGTTCAAGAACTTATTGAAGCTTCAGGGGCTGTTGTAGTCAGACATGTATATAGAAATTGTAATACTGCTGCTCATAATATAGCAAAGGCAGCTTTCTCTTTTCAAAGTCCTGCAATCTGGATGGAAGATATCCCATCCAACATCATATGCTCCCTGTAATTCTTCTTTGTTTAAATGAAACCTTGACTTTCAAAAAAAAAAAAAAAAAAATTCAATGCGTCATATCAACCCATACATATATACGGTACCGTTTTGCTTAAAAAGAATAAATTTGTTCATAATTTTGGGTAGATATTATGATCTTTAAACAAACATATTTGAATTGTGTTATATAAAATATAGAAAATAAATAAATACACGCTTATAATTTAAGATAATCACTTGAATTCGTTTTAAATTTGTAAATGTATGTGTGTGTATATATATATATATGAAAATTTTGGGATGATTGATTAAATATTAGAAATAAATATGTCTATTTTTGTTGAAAATTAGTCATTTTCTAAAGAAAAAAAAGTGTATAATTATAATATTGATTTTGAAATATGCATTTTTTGTTGTAAATGCCTGTGATATTATCTAACAAATTGTATTTTTTGTGCAACTTATATATAAAAGGAATTTAATTATGAATATGGTATAGTTTCTATTTTAATGTGTATAATTTAAGTTAGAGTTCGGGGTAAGTAAGGGAAAAAAATGAATTATTTTGGAGCCTTCCCCACTCCCGTTATTTTTTAAAATGAAAATAAAAAAAATGTGTATAATTTAATTATTATCTTGAAAACTTATGAGTAAGTTGACAAATTTTTACAATAATAGTTTCTAATTTAATTTGTATATTTTAGGTATTATCTTGAAAACTGTTAGTAGTTTGACAAGTTTTCACTTTGTTGTGGTGAATTTATTACCACTTGAATTCGAACAATAATCTCTTCAATTTAATTAGGGTAGATTCCTCTTAAATTGATAGTGGAATAGGCAAAAATTAAGGTTTGGACTAAATTTATAAAAATTGGGTCCGAATCTGAATAAATTTATTTCAACCCAGCTTAAGATTGAGCTTAGATTTTATATTATCTAGGTCAGATATTAAAGCTTAGATTAAATAATTGAAAAAGTTCGAGTCTGCGCCAAGTTTTAAAATTTTGGTCCAGATCTACGTAAATTTATGAAGATTTGAATCGAATTTTATATTGTTTAGATCAAACTTCGACCTGACCAGTCAAACTCAGATATTTTAAAATTTATTAGCTGAGTTGACCTATAATTTACTCAAACCTAACTCGACTCATATCAAATTTTTAAAATAAAAATTAGGGCTTAACCTAAAATATATTTAAGGCTGAATTAAATTTGGTCCGATAATTCAAACTTTATCTCAATTGAATTAGGTCCGAATTTTTTTACCAAGCCTAATTGTAAAAAGAGACCGAAAAAAATCTATTATTATAAAGATAGATTTTGTTATAGAGAATTAAAGATTGATAATTAAGAAGTTTCCAACATGAAGCATATTACATTTAGTGACAATGAAACTTAGAAGGTAAAGGTTGACAATTAATTGAGTTTTGACAAGAAACATATGATAGAGAAAAAAGTTGACTTAAAATTCTCTATTATAGAGAAAATTTTCTTTATAGGGTATAACATGAAACACATGGTCGAGACGAACTAGTGATTAAATGTAGTATTTTAAGGGTACAATAATCAAATTATTAATTTTATTAACGAAAATTTATTCCAAGTGAGGGATTGATTAACCCTTACATTTCAATCTCTACTTGAAAATGAAAAATCATTTTACCAACCATGAGTGGGCTAGAAAAAGTGCCGTTTATTTGGTAATCCATGTGCTACATAAGTTGGGTTCATTTAGTAACTAAAAATAAGGCCTAATAAGCAAGAGGTAGGGCCCAAACCCCACGTTGTGAATCAAACCCACCGTACGGTACGCATATCATAACAATTACGCTGTCTCTGCTCTTCAGTTCCAGCCGGCGATGTTCGCCGGAGCTGCCAATGCCCTCTAATTTTAGTTCACGTGGAACAAGTCGGGAGAAGCGGCCCAACAACTGCCTCACACAATCGTTTCTGGGTCTCCTCTCTAACGGCAAGCTCTCAGAGGCCATCTCTTCACTTGATTTATTAGCACAAAAAGGCCTTCGCTTACCTTCGGAAACACTAGCTTTTCTCTTACAACAGTGTGCGAAATCAAAGTCTTTGAGATTAGGAAAATGGGTTCATCTTCATTTGAAGCTTACCCGACGAAAAACGCCCACCACTTTATTATCAAACCACTTGATCAACATGTACTTCAAATGCGGCAGCGTTGTTGACGCATGCAAGGTGTTTGAAAAAATGCCTGCTAAAAATTTGTATAGTTATAACAATATGCTTTCTGGGTATGCTAACTCGGGCATGATGAAGCCTGCTAGAAGGTTGTTTGATCAAATGCCGGAGAGAGATGTTGTTTCATGGAATACGATGATTATAGGGTATGCACAGAGTGGGGCTTTTGGTGAGGGTTTAAGGTTTTATAAAGAGCTTAGGAGGTTGTCTATTGGGTACAGTGAGTTTAGTTTTGCTGCTGTTTTAACTATTTGTGTTAAAATTGAAGAGTTAAAGCTCACTAGGCAGGTTCATGGGCAGGTTTTGGTTGCTGGGTTTTTATCAAATGTGGTGATTTCTAGTTCAGTTGTTGATGCATATGCAAAGCGTGGAGAGATGAGTGGTGCTGGGAGACTGTTTAATGAAATGAAAGTGAGAGATGTTCTTACTTGGACCACTTTGGTTTCAGGCTATGCCAAATGGGGGGATATGGAAACAGCTAGTAAGTTATTCAATGAGATGCCTGTGAAGAACACAGTTTCATGGACATCTTTGATTGCTGGGTACGCTAGAAATGGTTTAGGTCATAAGGCACTTGAATTATTTACAAGGATGATGGTTCTCTGTATTAGACCTGATCAATTTACATTTAGTAGTTGTCTTTGTGCTTGTGCTAGTATAGCCTCACTTAAGCATGGAAAACAAATACACTGTTTTTTGATAAGAACAAATTTTAGACCCAATATAATAGTTACGAGTTCTCTCATCGACATGTATTCAAACTGTGGGAGTCTGGAAGTTGGCAGGCGGGTTTTTGATCTTACTGATAATAGGCAAGATTCGGTGCTGTGGAACACAATGATCTCTGCTTTAACACAGCATGGTTATGATGAAGAAGCCAGACAGATATTTCATGACATGGTTAGATCAAATGTTAAGCCAGATAGAATCACATTGGTTATCATTCTTAATGCATGTACCCACCTGGGTCTAGTGCAGGAAGGGCTTAGGTATTTTGAGTCAATGACTTGTGATCATGGCATTGTTCCCAAGCAAGAACATTATGCATGTTTAATTGATCTATTGGGTCAAGATGGATATTTTGACCATTTAATGAATAAGTTTGAAAAGATGCCTCGTATGAATAACAGTCATCTTCAGAATGGTTTACTCGATGTATGTAGAATCCATAAAAATATAGTATTGGGAAGAAAAGCAGCTGTAGAACTAATTGATTTGGACCCTCAGTCTTCTGCAGCCTATGTACTACTTTCAAGTATATATGCTGCTCTTGGGAAAGGGGAATTGGTAGAGAAAGTGAGACGGCTGATGAATGAGAAACAGGTGAAGAAAGAACAAGCTATTAGTTGGATAGAAAATAAAAACAACGTACATGCTTTCACTGTGTCAGATAGGTTGCATCCCATGAAAGATGTAATATACTCAGTTTTGGAACAGTTAGCTGGCCAGATGGAAGACTTTCCATCACTTGATGCAGAAAGGTAGAAGTTTGTTGTTTGTACTCTTTGCTTGGGGAGATGGAGCTACATAAGTTATATTTCCTCTCTCATATTTTCCATGATTTGTAAAATTTTTGTTTACTTTTGTCCAAGGAGCTGGATTTTAGCATCCGAGACTTTTTTGTTAGGTTCTATAGAATTGAATCTCCACAGTGACATAGTTGTCAGATGATCCAAAATTTTACTTGTATCAATTTTTTTGTCCAACTGTTTGTTCAATAAAATTAGTGAGGTGGTTTCTCAAGTTCAATATCTCTCCATAGTTTGCTTACTTGATTATTGTCTGATATGGAGTTTCTTTTAGATTAGAGGCTCTGGTGCCTTATCTGGATTCGTACGTATATAATACAGGTGCTTTCTTCTGGATCACTTGATGGGCTGGAGTTGACTCAAATCCAGTACAAATCAACTGTCCTGTGATCTTTGCTGGAGATGCAGACATAAACTTGGGCTTTAATTAAGAAAGTTTTACTCAATCTCGAAGTCGCGTAAAGTTTGTATTATTTGATATATACTATTGTATTTATAACATTTTGCAACTCATACTAAGGTAGAAATCTATGGAACAATAACTAGCCATGGTTGGTATGATATCCTTCAAATGATTGTTTCTTACCATGTATGTATTTTTGTTTTTCATCATAATCAGTTCTAAGTTCTTTAGGATGCAAATATAGAGTATTTGCATCCTGTAAAGAATGAATATTTGCAGCTGTTGTTCCTGGATAAATTGATACCGAATCAGAGGAAAAAAATGTTCGGTTACAGTTATGTGTACACAATGTATTTGTATTTATAATGTTGTAAGCCAAGTGTTCATTCATCTTAAGCTCTCATCAAAGTCTCGTATTCCATTAATATCTCTTGTTTAAAGTCGTTGCTATTCAAATGTGAGTTACTATTACTATTAAGAGAGCATCTTAGCTGGGACAGGTGTACAATGCCGTTTGTATGCCCATCCAGTCAAATGCTATCCCAAACACATTTACTTCTAAATCTATTAATCGTGGTGCTAATTAGAATTGATTAAAGAGAAAGTCTACCTCTAACCTTTAGAATGGTTGATCTTCAAGCAGGATGAAGATAATTTACAGATGAGAGAATGTGTCTTCAGTCTTCACCGTGTGGACAGTTTTCTGCCCGTGAGGAAGTATTCTTGGATTGGCACTGGTAAGGTTTAACACTGCCATTTCATTTTTCCTTCCATGGTTTGCTGAAAACTTCATGCTGTATGGTAGAGTTGGTTAAGTAGAGTTTGACTGTACTTTTTCTCTGTGAATACATTTTCTGCTTATCCATGCATATTCTGCTCCTTTTTTTTCTGTAAAACACAAAAGCTGGGTGGCTACTTCCTGTTAAAACCATCAAGACACAATTTCTCCTATAATGATCTCTGGTTGATGAGGATATCACGGTGGGAGAATATGGTAGCAATCTCCTATTCTTTGAGGAAAATGAAGATAATATTCAGTAGGGGATGCTCCTTTACCCACAAGTACACCACCTGAGCATCCAACATGATATTTCCAAACTGGCTGTTGTGGCCAGTTCTTCGAATACCAGACGTTTCCAGTTCCACTCTCCTTAATGAAATGTTATGTTGAACTTGAAGTTGGTGTCTAGGCTGCCATCATACAGTTGGAGCCATGGAAGTATTGCTTGTGAATTACATTGCTTTGTTTGAGCTCTCCAAGGCTTTTGTCACTCCTCCATAGCTAATGTCAGACATTAAAGCTGAATATTGCCATGAAATCGCATCAATGAGTTGCTGTGGAAGATCTGGCCATGGCGTTAAACCACTGGCATCGGCTTCTCTTTTGAATACTCGAGCATCCTTTTTGTTTCCCTTCTTCCCCTGTTTCGCCATAAGTTTGCAGGGGGGTGTGGACAGAGAGAGAATGGTTTGAGGATGAAGTCTAGAGTGAGACATGAAATAGTTTATATATAAACCCCCAGACGATTATAAAGATCAACTACTGGACCGAATTACAAAGTAGAGTTGACCTCATATTGTTGGGCATCTGCTTGGGCAACACGGTTTGGTTGGGTATTATTTTAGGAAGAAGGTAAAGCGGATTGAAGACCAATGGAATAGGATAAAACATAATGTGGGATTTTCGGATTAAAACCCTATTCTCTGATTTCGGAATAAAGCCTGGGTTGACTCGAGGAAAATTTTCAACTAAAATCACTTTTTAACCCATAAATTTACAAATAACCACTATTAAAAAATAACCAACGCAATATTTTTTGGATGAAATTATTTTAATTATCAGTCTTATAAAAAAATTGTTCAAAATTAATGAAAAAGAAAGTTTTCTTTTACTTGAAGGAATGTTGTACTTTCTAATAAGAAAGTTTCTTTTTAGTTGAGAGTGCATTTCTAAATTTGCATAAAATTAAAAGTAAAAAATTGATCTTGAATCATTTTCATCCAAAATTTTTAGGGTAGTTATTTTTTAATAAATTTTAAGTAGTGATTAAAAATAAATTTAGAGCCTAACAACAGGTGACTTTGAAAAAATTTCATTCAATCAAATCGATATTAAAATTACTTTTTCATTGTGACTTGAATTAGATTGGATAAAAACAAATTGATTTGGATTAAATTGATTCGATTGGCGAGATTGGTTTAGATTTTGTGTAACTAATTTTAGAAATAAAGAACTTTTTCTGATCGAGAAAGTTCAATACTACAAAGCATACATCATTTAGACATTGCATTATGACAAATGTTTGGTACATGCAATTTATTAGCTTCCACATCCAAGAGGAAGTATTTACAAAAGAGAGATTAACTTCTTCTTCTTCTTCTTCTTCTGCAATTGAAGTGCTTATTTCTTCTGTTCTTCATTCAACCTAAACGACAAGCCTCGTGGGAAAATTGCATCCCTCTTGCATGGAGATATACTGCCTCTCTGAAAGTCATATACCCACCAATCTTCTTCACTTGTGTGACCAATAAAATAAACACAATTGCTTCTGCATTTCATTTTGCTTGCAGAAACTGACATACAACAATTTGACCCCAAAAACAATGTTCTATCCCCAATTCCCTGCTTCTTAATCCATGAAAGTGTACCAATATCGAGCTGAAACACCTCTACTTCATCCACAATGTTCACTGACTTCTTAGAAATGAGGAAAACCAGTAAAATCTTGCCGTCTGATTCAAGCAAACATTCCTTGAAATGTCTTGAACAGACAGAAGGAGCAGCTCTTTTCGAACCCAAAGCTGTGATTCTTGGCTGAGAATCAATGTCTTCGATAACTGCCACGGTACCCTGCAAGCTCAAAGCATAGAACTTCCCTCTATAACCAATGGCATTTGTAAATCGCATAAGACTTGCCTGCTTTTCTGATTTATTAGTGGAACTATGAGGATCGGGAATGTTACAATCTTGTTTTATCCACTCATGTTTAGCTCCAGCTTTTTCTCTGTGAAACACAAAAGCTGGACGGCTGATTCCTGTCAAAACCATCAAGATACAGTCTCTGCAATCAGGATCTCTAGTTGATGAAGATATTACTGCACGATGAAACGGTACCCTTTCATCCCACGGAGGCAGACGTCCGTAGCATACTCCTCTAGTGTAAAAATGAAGATAATATTCAGTAGGCGATGCACTACCGATAAGTAAACCATCGAAGCATCCAACGTAGTATTTCCAAGGCAGCCCCCACGGCCGGCGCCTCCAGTACCAGGTGCTCCAGCTCCATTCTCCTTCATGAAATGATATGATGAATTTAAATTTCTTGTCTGCATCTCCATCACAGAGTTCAAACCATGGGAGTATTGCTTGTGAATTACACTGCTTAGTTTGTGCTCTCCACGACTTGGTTACTCCACCATGACTAGTGTCGAGCATTAAAGATGGCTGCCATGAAATTGCATTGATGAGCTGCTGTGGAAGATCAGGCCATGGCTTCAAAGCACTTGCAGCATCTTCTACTTTGGGAGGAACATGCTTCTTATTTTCCTTCTTGATTACCTTTCGACCCATTAGTTAACAGTATTATGCAGGTGGGTTTGAGAATGGAGTAGTGAGATATGAAATTAATTAATATATATATATAAAGCTAGCTTTAGAAATTACGTAGCTCCCAAGTTTTAATAGCTGCTTTTAAGTAAATATAATATTAAAAAGCATTTGATCCATTCAATAACAACACCTTGGGCAACACGGTTTTGTTATATAATATTTCATGTGTACTTTTCGTTGTGAAATGAAGTTGAGCAATGTTACAAGGATTGTTGATTCTTATGGTTGATATAACTCACAAGAAAAGCTACTGAAAATTTTGTAATGAATAATGTCATATATATAATTGAGATTCAGAATTTCTGTGTCAATTAATATACAATAATATCAGACTGTAAAACATTTAAAAGAATAATAAATTTTATAACAATTTCATGTATATAAAGAGTGGATCGAGCTTAAATTAAATTAATTATTCTATAGCAAAACTTAAGTAGTGTTTTTTTTCTTGAAATATGAATTTAATTAAAATATAAATTTAATTGATAGGTTTTTTTTTTACTAAATATGACTGTCAGATTCTTTTTATAAAAATAAAAAAATCTTAAATTAGTATGTTAATATATATATCCTAAAAAATTTAAAATTGATATGTTAAATTATTAATATCTATAAATATTAAAATAATAAATTAAATATATTATTTACAAATAAAATAATTTAATTCAATCATATATTTTAATTATTTATATTTAAATTAATATTTTTAACTATAATTATATTTAAAAAAAATTAACAAATTTTATGTATAAGTTAAAATCAAATAGTTATAAACAGCCCTTAATCAGTGTTTAAAAGGGATGTCGGTGAAGGTACTGCAGAAGATGAGGTCAACTGTGACGAATTGGTGTTGTAGCTTGTAGAGATTTGGTTTTGACTTCCCTCAGAAATGATAGCATCAATGGCTGACATAGTCACCGGCGGAGAGAAGTTCGTCGGCACCGGCATCTTCGGCGGCAGAATGGGCAACGGTGCTTCAAAGTTGAGCACTTGAATTGTCTTGTTAGAACATAATAATAATATATTTGACTAAATTTATCAAACGATTCACAACACTTTTAATATTCTAATAGTTAACTAAATGAGTGATGAAGTCTGTGAGACTCCCGGTGGGCTTGTCCCAGAGGGGCATGGATTTGTTGTAAGTGGCTCTACCAGCAGTCTCAGGTTCGTCCGGAAGGAAAATGACACGGTTGCTGTCAGGATCATGCCATCGTCAAAATGGTTACTAAAATTGGAATATTTTAAAATCTGTTAATGCACTTGACAAAGGGATTAATGATACAGCGATCATAAAGAAACAGAGAAGAAGCGGCCTGTTGTTGATGCAGATAGCCATTTTCAGAAGCGAGGACAGCTACTATTACCAGATATTGAGACGCTTCTTCATCTGATTTGTGTTTAATAGTCACTAAGTCTCTAGTGGTTATATTGTCCATCGTTTTACCTTTGTCAACTTGGGGGCAATATTTGTGTATGCTAAAGAGTTTTTTTATTAAATATGGTGTGTGTGTGTGTGTGTGTGTGTGTGTGTGTGCATAAATTACGTGAGGAACGTACACATCTTATGAACCACAAATTTGCACATAATATCGTTATATAATATCTGATGAATATTTCTCAATTGGTCTAAAACTTATGGAATTATTTCAAAATATGTCTCAATCATCAAGAATATTTTTAGAGTGGAGAAAACTGAGGTCTTGGAGAGTCCATTGATGGGATGTGAAAGAAAAAGTCTTGACTATTAAATGCTCTGATGGTCTAAGTCATGCATGTAGATGTACACTCAAAACATTTTAATCACATGTATAAATTTGTTATTGTTATTTAATCGATACGTAGTTTTGTTTTCTAAAAGCATTTGCCTTTCAGTCACGATCACACAAATGAATTCCATTTCTTCGACAGGATTTGTCGTTTAAATTGAACGACCAACAAGTGGAATATGTAATATTAACGTGGCGATAATTCCAGCACAGAATTCATCCATTTAAAGGAGAATTCCTACATGAAAACTCGGCTATTAATTAGATTCAAGAATTGGACTCAGACTTTGCCTTTACTCTTACCAGAAGACATCCCATCTTGACTCCACAGTTATGTCAATCCTAAAATATCTCTGTCCTTTATTAAATTAGAAAAATTATCTAATGTCACAGCAAATTTCCAAATTTAATAATTACATTTTTATTGAAATTTAAAATAAGTATGAACACATGTACACTCTAAACATTATATATATATTGTTAATGAATTGATAGGTTTTGTTTTTTAAAAACATTTTCCTTTTATCTTTTTAATGGATATATCGCCGGGAAATAATCAAAAATGCCCTAATTTTATATTAAAAATTCAAAAATACTCTTCCCGAAAAAGTTCATTCAAAAATACTCTATTTTAAGTTTTTTAGACCAAAATACCCCTAATTCAGGAAATAGAGTTGAAGAGAAAGTGTTTACTCGTTGAAAATCACAGGGGGCGACGCCGGGAAGGTAGAAAGAGTGGGTGGAGGAGATGAAGAAGAGAGTGAAAAAAAGTGTTTTCATTGACGTCGTTGAAATCGTGAAGATTTTGGGTTTGTTCATTTTCTTCATGTTATAGAGAAGAAGAGAAACGGAGGAAAGAGGAGGAGAAAGTTTCGCATTCGTGTTATTTTGTGTTGTCTAATAAATACTAGATCTTGTTTTGTAATTACTCGAAACTAGCACTTTCGAGTAAGTAACGTAAAAATAACACTTTCGAGTTACTGTATTTACTCGAAACTAGAACTTTCGAGTAAATATTGTGAAATTAACACTTTCGAATTACTATACTTACTCGAAACTAACACTTTCAAGTTATTATACTTACTCGAAACTAACACTTTCAAGTAAGTATTGTGAAATTAACACTTTCGAATTACTGTAATTACTCGAAACTAGCACTTTCGAGTATGTAACAACTTGAAAGTGTTTTGTAAATTTTGGGTATGAGGGTATTTTAGTCCAAACGTCTATAAAAATGGCATTTTTGAATGAAATTATATAAGGTGGGTATTTTTGAATTTTAACTATAAAATAAGGGTATTTTTTGTTATTTCCCTATATCGCCTGTGCATATATGCTAATTACACATAATTTATTGACTTTCACCGATTGTTTTTTTCTTTTTGTCGGTGCCGTGTTGGGTAATATAATAATTCGAAAGTACCAAAAAAAAATAATAGAAAGAGCTTGACTTTGAACATTCCCAATATTTGAAAAAAGTCTTAGATGGGTTGGGCACTAATTAATATTTAATTATATATTTCTTTTATGTATGGATTTGTTGTTGATTATTCGTCTACACAGAAAATGGGGTGTGAAAGGAAATTAAAAAGAGACGTGAGGAGATCTCTCGGTCAACTCTCTATATGTTACATTTTTCAACTACATCATTTCAATAATTAATTATATACTGAAACTTTGATATTAGAACTTGGAAGTTAGTTATGTTTATAGAGATGGATCAGTCTCAGGACATAGTTCGGCCTTGACGCTTGCAGGTTATTTCGAATTCGAGTAACAATACCCATTGCTTATTTCTCTGTCTTATTATCGTTCATCCAAAAGGTGAAGAAGAAAATGAAAACAAAAACCATATATATGTTGCCTCAGCAAATTAAAGAAGCCGATGCCAATGGTTTAAGCTAGCTCATGCATACATGGCATAACAAATCTCCCATACAACGACTTATGAATGTGATTATTTCATGGAAATGGATCGGCTGGAAATATTTGACATTGAACAGGGAGGAAAGGAGTGACGACTAAGTCATGGAGAGCACAAACAGAGCAATGTATATCTACATTTTACAACCATATTATTAATTACTACCTTGGCTCGAACTTAATCGTTACCAAGAATTCTAAATTCAAGTAAAAACCGGGGTAGGAAATATGGTTAAGATTTTGAGCAACTAATTTTAGAAATAAAGACCTTTTTCTAGTTGAGAAAGCTCAATACAACAAAGCATACATCATTTAGTCAATGCATTATCACAAATGTTTGATATATGCAATTTATTAGCTTCCACATCCAAGAGGAAGTATTTGGAAAAGAGAGAATATAATGATAATTAACTTCTTCTTCTTCTTCAAATAAACTGCTTATTTCTTACGTTCGTTATCCAACCTAAACGACAAACCTTGTGTGAAAATTGCGTCCCTCTTGCATGGAGATATATTGCCTCTCCGAAAGTCATATACCCACCAATCTTCTTCACTTATGTGATCAATAAAATAAACGCAATTGCTTCTGCATCTCATTTTGCTTGCAGAAACTGACATACAACAATTTGACCCCAAAAACAATGTCCTATCCCCAATTCCGTCCTTCTTAATCCATAGAAGTGTACCAACATCGAGCTGAAACACCTCTACTTCATCCACAATGTCTACTGATTTTTTAGAAATGAGGAAAACCAGTAAAATCTTGCCGTCTGATTCAAGCAAATATTCCTTGAAATGTCTTGACCAGACAGAGGGAACAGCTCTCTTTGGACCCAAAGCTGTGATTATTGGCTGAGAATCAAAGTCTTCGATAACTGCTAGATTTCCCTGCAAGCTCAAAGCATAGAACTTCCCTTTATAACCAATTGCATTTGTAAATCGCATAAGACTTACTTTTCTTTCTGATTTATTAGTGGAACTATGAGGATCAGGAATGTTACAATCTTGCTTTATCCACTCATGTTTACTTCGAGCTTTTCGTCTGTAAAATACAAAAGCTGGATAGCTGATTCCTGTCAAAACCATCAAGATAAAATCTCTGCAATCAGGATCTCTAGTTGATGAAGATATGACAGCACGGTGAAACGGTACCCTTTCATCCCATGGAGGGAGACGTACGTTGCTTCCTTGTCTTCTGTGAAAATGAAGATAATATTCAGTAGGAGGTAATCTACCGACAAGTAAACCGCCAAAGAATCCAACGTAGTATCTCCAAGGCGCCCCCCAAGTCCGGCGCCTCCAGTCCCAGGTGCTCCAGCTCCATTCTCCTTCATGAAATGATATGATGAATTTAAATTTCTTGTCTGCATCTCCATCACGGAGTTCAAACCATGGGAGTATTGCTTGTGAATTACACTGCTTAGTTTGTGCTCTCCACGACTTGGTTACTCCACCATGACTAGTGTCGAGCATTAAAGATGGCTGCCATGAAATTGCATTGATGAGCTGCTGCGGAAGATCAGGCCATGGCTTCAAAGCACTGGCATCATCTTCTACTTTGTGAGGAACATGCTTCTTGTTTTCCTTCTTGATTACCTTTCGAGCCATTAGTTAATAGTATTATGCAGGTGGGCTTGAAATGGAGAAGTGAGATATGAAATTAATTAATATATATAAAGCTTACGTAGCTCCCAAGTTTCAATAGCTGCTTTCAAGTAAATATAATATTAAAAAGCATATGATCCATTCAATAAGAACACCTTGGGCAACACGGTTTTGTTAGATAATATTTCATGTATACTTTTCCTTGTCAAATGAGGTTGAGCAATTTTACAAGGATTGTTGATTTTTATAGTTGATATAGCTCACAAGAAGAGGTAATCTAAGTTCTGTAATGAATAATGTTACATATATAATTGAGATTTAAAGTTTCTGTATCAATTGATGTAATAAAATCAGACTATAAAACATCTAAAAAAAATCAAATTTGTATACCAATTTCACTTATACAAAGAATAGATCGAGCTTAAATTAAATTAATTGATCTAGAACAAGACTTAATGTGTGTGCAAAAGGGATGCTGATGAAGAAGCTGCAGAAGATGAAGTTAAATGCGAGGAATTGGTGTTGCAGTTGTAGCTTGAAGAGATTTGGTCTTGACTTCCCTCAGCAATGATAGCATCAATGGTTAGCATATTCATCGGCGGAGAGAGATACGTTGGCACTGGCATCCTCGGCGGCAGATTAGGCAAGGGGGCTTCAAAGTTGAGCACATGAATTGCCTGCTTCATTGAAGGCCTGAGATTTTCATCTGGGTGAGCACACCAGAGACCAACAATCATCAAACACTGCAGCTGTTGCTCATCGAATTCTCCGCCGAGCCTCGGATCAGCAGCTTCCAGCAGATTTCCTCTGCCGTAGAGCTCCCAAACCCACTTCACCAAATACACCTGACCTTCGTCGGCCCTTGGGTTGATGGGTTTTCTTCCACAAGCGATCTCCAATGCAACGATGCCAAAGCTGTAGATATCAGATTCTTTGCTAGCCTTGCCTGTTGTAGCACATTCAGGAGCCATGTAACCCATTGTTCCTGCCAGAACTGTGGTTTGAGATCCTTTGGCATGTTCTACAAGCCTTGCTAATCCGAAATCTCCAATCTTTGCATTGAAATTTGAATCCAACATGATGTTGCTCGATTTTATATCTCTATGCACTACACATTGTTCCCATTCCTCCTGCAAGTAAAGCAAACCCGAAGCCAAATCTTGAGCTATTTTGTGTCGAAACTCCCATGTTAACAAGCTGTTTTCCTTGAAAAGATGGGAATCCAAGCTGCCATTAGGCAGAAATTCGTAAACAAGCAGGAGTTGATTTTTCTCATGGCACCAACCTAGAAGTTGTACCAAATTTCTATGCCTTAATCTGCTAATGATTTTCACTTCTGATGCATACTCCTTTATCCCCTGTTTAGACCCTTTTGACACCTTCTTAACTGCAATATATGAGTTGGTTTCCCTCAAAAATCCTTTATAAACTCCACCAAAACCTCCCTGTCCTAATTTCTGTTCATCATTGAAATCATTTGTTGCTCGAGACAATTCATTATACGAAAATTTCTTTGGTCCTGCTCCTCTTTCAAAGTCATCATCGATGTACTCGTTTAAACCATGATTATTTTCTTCATCCTCTTCGTCATTTCTCTTCCTACCAAAGCCCGAAATCCAAACCCCTAAAAGCAGGGCACCAACCAGAACACCTCCACCAAGACTTAATCCCACAGCCAGCGTTGTTTTATTTCTTCTTCTTCTTCGATTAGATTCAGGACTCGAGCTTGGTGGCGAGTTATCATCAACTTCCAAGGTTGAACGAAACTCCCAAGAGTAAATGCTATACTTTGCATATGCACTTCCAGTCGCCATTGAAAAGCCAAAAGTAACCCTCTCGGTTAAATAAAGCCTCAAATCGACTTGATAATCAAGGTATTGCATAACTGTAGAATTATTTCTGAAGCCAGTGAAGACAACACTTAAATTGTGTGTCCTGGAATCATAATTAATCCACGCCTCGTTTCTTCTTCCGCCTGGAATATCACTCAACCATGTTTCATTGTTAACAGATTTCATAGAGTTGATATCGATACCAACATGAACACCCGGTGGATCCCAGTCGTTCTTAAAGATATCAAATTCCACAGCAACAAACGGATTTGATGTCGAATTCAATGGCTGGTCGTCGCTGGTGAGACCAAAAGAGCCTCCACCTTTATTAGTAGGAACCTTTGAACCTTCCGGAGCAAGAAAGAAGGCCATCCCATCTCCAAAATACAACCTCTTATCAGAATCGATAGCAAAGGAGAAATGAGTGGTGAAGTCTGTGAGATTCCCGGTGGCCTTGTCCCAGAGGAGCATGGATTTGTTGTAAGTGGCTCTACCGGCCGTCTCAGGACTGTCCGGAAGTTGAATGACACGGTTGCTATCAGGATAAGCTCGCTCATAGGCTATGCCATCGTCATACTGGGGACTGAAACTGGAATAGTTGAAGTATAATGCACTTGACAAAGGGATTAATGATACAACGATCATAAAGAAACAGAAAAGAAGAGGCCTGTTGTCGATGCAGATAGCCATTTTCAGAAGCTAGGACAGCTGCTCTACCATTACCTGATATTGTGACGCTTCTTCATCTGATTTGTTTCCAATAGCCACAAAGTCGTGGAGTAATTATATTACCCTGCATCGTTTACCTTGTCAACTTAGGTGCTCTCTGTTTGTGCTAAAGATTTTTTTTATTGAATATGGTACATGTAAAAAATAGAGTAACTTTAGTCATCTTATGAAGCACAATTGTACGCGTACGATCGTTACATAATGTCTTATAAATAAAATCGTATGCAACGTTTTATAACATAATGCGCTATGTAATATAAAATACTTTATTATAAATTAAATAATGGCAATAATTTTTTCAAGTTTGATCCTAATTGGTCTAAAATTTATCGATTATTTCAAAATATTTTTCGTTCATCAAGAATCTTTTTAAGAGAGGAGACCACTGTGGTTGACAAGGTCTTGATATATATATTTATAAAATATAATTTAATTATACGAAGATTATGTCTTCATTAATTAGGATAAAATTATTGTAATCTTTTGGAAAAAGAAAAGTAAAATAAAAGAAAAAGAAAAAGTCCATTGATGGGATGTGCAACAAAAGGTCTTTGACTATTTAACGCTTTGATGGTCTATGGGAGAAAATTGAATCAGGTCGTGCAGGTGAGATGACAGTCTTTATGAACTGAGCTTAATTACAATTAATTTATTATATATTTAATTAAAATAAGTAAATATGTGATTAAAAAAATCTTTCCCAATCATGCATCTCAATTATAATAATTACATTTTATTGGATTTTAAAATAAGCATGTATATGTATACTCAAAACATTTTAATCATATATATAAATTTAGTATTGTTAATGAATTGATGAGTTTTATTTTTTAAAAACATTTTTCTTTTGTTTCTTTAATGGTGGTCTGTGTATACGTGCTAATTACAGCATAATTTATTGACTCTCGCCGACTGATTTTTTCTTTTTGTGTTTTTCGCTCTGCGTAATATAAAAAGTAATAAAAATATAAAGAACTCGACTTTGAACATTTCCAATATTGGGAAAATTTGTGGAAATTTTAATGTTAATTTATCATTTATGAGACCGAATTTCTTGTTCATTAATTGAAAGATACACATCAAATGAAACTTACACTATAAAAGTCTTGGGTGGGTCCATGGAACTAATTGATATTCAATTATATATTATTTTATATATAAATTTATGAAAAAGAAGAGAGAAAATAATGAAAAAGAAGAGAGAACCCTAGTTCTCCTGTCAAGGTCAACTTTCTATATGTTAACATTTTTTTACTACATCATTGCAATAATTAACCATTAAACTTTTATATTAGAACTTGAAAGCTAGTTATGTTTACAGATTTAAATATATATATATATATATATATATGAGAAATCGGATCAACCGCTTTAAATTTTTAGAAATATTTATATTTTTATAAATATTATTAGTCGTTATTTTGTAAATTATTAAAGTTAAACTATTTTTAATAGTTGAGATTAAATTTAATATGTATATTAATTATATGTCATATTTAACTTTGACTGTTAGTATTTAAATCTAAAGATAAACAATTGATATAAAATTATATGTAAGAATATGGAGCTGTAAACTTTGTCTAATATATATATTTTATATCTGATCAATTCAATGTCTATCCTCAACCCATTACTTCTTTCTCTCATCTATTTTGATCAATTTATTATCGTTAATCGAAAAGGTTATATATATATAGGGAGAGATTAAAAGCTTTGTTTTTATACAAATTTTTAAATCATTTGTAGAGAATTAGATTTAGATACATTCAGCGATTGAGATTGAATCTGTCCATATAATTAATATATATGATTTGGTTTAAAATTTATTATTGAATATATTTAAATTTAACAACTTACAAATAATATAAAAATTTGTGTAAACTAATATATATATATATATAGGGGTAGGATCAATGACTATTTTTTTTTACACAAAATCTTATATTAAACATAGGCTGTTAGATTTAGATACATCTAACGATTAAGATTGTATCTGATACGTGCATTAATTGTAGATGCATTAATTACATAATTAAATGTAATCTTAATCATTATATATGTCTAAATCGAACATATAATATTTAATAAAAAATTTATGTAGAAAAAAAGGCTATTGATCATACCTGTACTATAGCAAATTAAAGATTTTGACGCCAATGGTTTAAGCTAGCTCATGCATGCATGGACAAACAAATCTCCCACACAGCTAGCAACTTCCGAATGTGATTATTTCATGGAAATGGAGGATGAAGGGGAGGATGACGACTAAGTCCATGGAGAAACAAAATAAGCAATGCAAATCTACATTAATTCTACAACCAGTATTTTTTAGTTACTACCTTGGCTCAAACTTTATCGTTACCAAGAGTTCTAAATTCAAGTTGAAAACCAGGGTAGGAAATATGGTTTAGTATAATATGATATTGCATCGGCCGGATATTCTGATGGTGTAGTATTTTCTTTATTTTCTTGCAAGAGGGCAAGCTTCCAACACTTCTTCCATCAACAAAAAGTTGAAGAAGATGACATAGAAGTGAAGCCCAAAACTGGAGCTGGCCCAGTCCAGGAAAGTCAGGCAGCCCAATGTCAAGTCTGCTGTGTTAGCAAGGAAAAGCATTCTGAAAAAATAGAAAAGATGTAGCAGGCCGATGTCATATATAAGCACTAGGTTTCTTGCACTACAAATCTTTGATCCTTTACCCTACTTGGGATTGTATAAAAACACATTGTTCATTGTACTGAGTGGTGTGCAGTCATTATTCCACTGAAAAATTCAATACTGCAAAATTTGCTCTCAAACTTTGTGTAATTTATTCTTCAACTAAGTGCAGTGATTATCTTCAGCAAGTAGACATCCTTATTACTGGAGAAATTCCTTCTAGCTTGTTGGGCAGTGATTTTGAGTTCAAATTGTTGTGTGTGTGTGTGTGTGTGTGTGTGTGTGTATATACATACATGTCAGTTTCTGCAAGCAGAAGCAGTTGTATTTATTTTAGTCATGATCACAGAAATGAATTCCATTCCAGCTGGGGGATGCAATTCTTCCACAGGATTTGTCGTTTAGATTGAACGAACAAGTGGAATAAGTATCATTAACGAGGCCATCTCCCAACACAATGTCCATCCTTCCAAAGGATGATTCCTACATGGTCTGTCCTGAAAACTCGACCATGTATTAGATTCAAGAATTGGACTCAGACTTTGCCTTTATTGTTACAAGAAAACATCCTTTTTCAGCCGTACAATGCTAGTCAATGCTAAAATACCTAAGTACTTTATTAAATTAGAAAATTATATATTGATATTATAAAAGTCAATGATATATTTTAAGATTAATAATTAACGACAAGTTTTCAAGTTTAATTTATCCCATTATTCGAAATTTCTTTTTTAAAAAAAAAGAATTGGATAAAAGTAAGATATCTCAGTATGTGAAATACTAAACTTTTATATCCTATTATTACTGAAACTCAAGATGGACCGAGAATGTTAGATATAGAGGGTTAACGTGCCCCAAACTACGGAAGCTACACCCAGAGGCCTAATTTATATAGAATTAATATGATCTTATGATTGCTTATTTCAATATTTAAGTATCATTATATATCTTTCATGAGAATTTTAGTTTTGTTATAGAATATAAAGATTATTACTATTTCCTCTAAATTACTTATTTAACATAACGAAAGTATCATATATGAGTGTATACGATACAACTTTTTCGCTCATTAGTTTTTAATAATGTTTAACTTTTTCATTATTTTTCAAAAAGCTTTTTTAACTATTATAATTTTTGTAATATCTAGACCAATCTAGAAGAGAAAGGTTGACAAAAATTTGGGTTCAAGCTAAGTTTATAATAATCCAACTCAAAATCAGGCTCAACTCGATCCAAATTCTATTTTGTTTAAATGTCGGACTGATTGGGACTAAATTTATACTTGAAATTTTAAAGTCTAGAATTTAGTATTGTTATATATTAGAGTTCGAATCAAGTTCGTAGAAGTTCGGTCCTAGACCTCAAATTAATTTAATAAAATTCAAGATAAACTCTATGTTATTCTAGTTAGAGTTTGGCTCGGTCCGATCTAGTCCTAAACTTCTAAAGCTATCTTAATTTCTCAATTAGACTAATCCCAAATTTTACTCTGGCCAAGGTCTGTTCTTTTTTGGCCAACCCTATAGAGGAGGTAAGTGATGATTTTTATATTTTAATCATCTAAATGACAAAACGGAAACTTATGGAGGAGGTAAACGATAATATCCCTAAAACTACGGGCATTATTAGCCGCCGATAAAGGACAGGAAATAGAAATTTCTGTACAGCTCCGTTTATATATTAGTCAATGCTAAAATACCTAAGTATTTTATTAAATTTGAAAATTATATATTGATATTATAATAGTCAATGCTATATTTTAACATTAATAATTAACAGTCACGGCCAAGTTTTCAAGTTTAATTTATCCGTTATTAAAAATTAATTTTTTAAAAAAAAAATTAGATAAGAGTGAGAAATCTCCTAAGTAAAACTACTAAACTTTTATATCTTATTATTATTGAAACTCGAGATAGGATCGAAAAGGTCAAGGTATAGAGGGTTAACGTGCCCCAAACTATAAAAGCTACACTCAACAGGCCTAATTTCTATAGAATTAATATGATCTTATGATTGCTTATTTAATATATTTATTAAGTATCATTATATATCTTTCATGAGATTTTTAATTTTGTTTTAGAATATAAAACTTATTACTGTTTTCTCTAAATTACTTACATCGTTACAAGAATTTAACATAATAAATGTATTACTATTTAAGTATATACAATACAACTTTTTTGCTCATTAGTTTTTAATAATGTTTAACTCTTTCATTATTATTCAAAAAGCTTTTTTAACTTTTATAGTTTTTGTAATATCTAGACCAATCTAGAAGAGAAAGGTTCGGCAAAAATTCAGGTTTTGGCTAAGTTTATAATAATCCAACTCAATATCGAGCTCAACTCGATCCAAATTCTATTTTATTTAAATGTCGGACTGATTAAGACTAAATTTTATACTTCGAGTTTTTAAAGTCTAGAATTTAGTATTGTTATATATTCGAGTTCGGATCAAGTTCGTAAAAGTTCGACCTAGACTCAAATAAATTTAGTAAAATTCAGGATAAATTCTATATTATTCTGGTCAGAGTTTGGCTCGGCCCGATCTAATCCTAAACTTCTAATGCTATCTTAATTTCTCAAATAGACTAACCCAAATTTTACTTTGGCCAAGGTCTGATCTTTTTTGCCAACCCTATGGAGGAGGTAAGTGATGATTTTTTATATTTTAATCATCTAAATGACAAAACTGAAAATTATGGAGGAGGTAAGCGATAATATCCCAAAAACTATGGGCATTATTAGCCGCCGATAAAGGAAAGGAAATAGCAATTTCTGGACAGCTTCGTTTGCATATAAAGAATTAAAATTGTTATTTTTTAAATAATTTTTAAAGAAAACTCATCAATTAAATTAAAAACGAAATGAATTTCCAATGATAAACGACGAACCGTACCGCTTCTGCACAGTTTCTTACTTTCAAAATTCTCTCTTTTTTTTAATTATCATTTCAACGTTTGCGCGTTAGTCAGCGTCAAGGCGGCCGCGATGGCTCCCATTCCATATGACCAACTTACAATTAATTATTTCTTTTTTAATATTTTCTTATTCTTGTGGTTGAATATTCTTATAAATTTAACAAGAATTATAAATACAAATAAAGTATATAAATTATTTTTTATAAAATTTAAACGAGCTAGTACTGTTTGATTATCACAATTATCTATTTTGTTAATTAGTTGATCATTCAAGAACAATTTGAAATTGTTAACTTATAAATAATCAATAATTGTTGTACTATAAATTTAATTAACTATTAGAATATTAAAAGTGTTGTGAATCGTTTGATAAATTAGTCATATATATTATTATTATGTTCTAATAAGATGGTGAAATATTTTAATTAATTTTTATGGTAAAAGTAATTTCAGTTAAAATTATTTATTAATAATAATAAAACTTTAATAGCAATAAAAATACTATGACAAATTAACATAGTGATGGGTCTACCTAAAAAGTGTATAGATATATTTTTTCGAGTAAAATTATATTTACAGCGAATTATTTGATAAATCGATATAATTAGGGTATATAGAAATGTAAAATATATTTTTTTTTATATATTATGAGTGACATGCTTACAATATAATCTAAAATATTATCGTGAATTATTCGATTAAATGCATAATTAAAATAACCATTCTACTTATTAAAAGTTATTGTCAGAAAGCATTAAACTATGAAATAAATAATTTAAATTTTTTCGGTTTAATCACATATATATTTACTTTGAAATTCATCGATTAAAAATATTTCAAAACACATAACATATCTTTATCTAATAATTTTATCGACATGGTTCTACTTCAATTTTTTTCTAATTTTTATAAATATTTATATATATATATATATATAATAAGATTCAATAAGTTTGACGGTGAGACTTTATTTTATAAAAAGAAATTGCGAGTTGATGCGCGTGCGTGTAGTAGGGGAGACGATTTTGAGCAACCAAAAAAGCTCTGATTAATATTCCACAGTCGTTTCATTCATATTATCGCCGAGTTGACAAAGTAAACAATATTACTACATAATATATACGTACCTAATTCATGCATGCGCTAATTCAACTACAACTTGTTCCTTATTTGAAGAATAATCTGAAAGATTTTTCGAATCCAAAAGCTATGGCGGCGGCTCTCTGCAACTGCAACAATAATTTCATTCATGTTCTTGTCTTTCGTCTCTTCATAATCTTGTTAATGTTATGTTCTGTATCAATCTCATTGACAACTGCTTTGTCTTTCAATTTCACTGGTTTCAGCAAAGATGGTACCATAGAGTACGAGAGAACTTTCCCTGAAAACCAGGTGATTCACCTTACAGATAGAATTGCCACGATTGGCCGAGCGACGTACAGCAAGCCTCTGCGTCTCTGGGACAAAGCCACCGGAGACCTCACTGACTTCAGCACCCATTTCTCCTTCCTCATTGACTCTCGGAATAGGAGCGCGTATGGAGATGGCATCGCGTTCTTTCTTGCTCCTAGTGGTTCCACCATCCCTAATGTCACAACAGGAGGTTCTCTTGGTCTCACTAATGACGGCGAGAGTTTAAATTCGACGTCCAACCCATTTGTTGCAGTTGAATTTGATATTTATAAGAATTATTGGGATCCACCTGGTGAACACGTAGGAATTGATATCAACTCTATGAGATCGAGGGAGAATCTGACTTGGTTGGCTGATATCAAGGGTGGGAAAAGGAATGAAGCATGGATTAGTTATAATTCTAGTACGAAGAATTTGAGTGTTGCCTTCACTGGCTTCAGAGATAATTCCACAGTGATGCAGCATCTTGATTTTCAAGTTGATTTGAAGCTTTTTCTGCCTGAATGGGTTACTTTTGGCTTCTCTGCTGCCACTGGAAATGCGTCTGCAATAATCAGGATTTACTCCTGGGAGTTTAGTTCTACCTTGGAAGTTGATGATAACTTGACTGATATCCCAGAGTCGCCGCCGAGCCCAAATCCTATATCTAATAGGAGCAGAAAGAGAAGAAGCAATAAAACAACACTGGCTGTGGGATTGAGTCTTGGAGGAGGTGTTTTGGTTGGTGCGTTGGTATTGATCGTCTGGATTGCAGGCTTCGGAAGGAAGAGAAATGACGGAGATAATCGTGGCATCAACGAATACATCATTGATGATGAATTTGAAAGAGGAGCAGGTCCGAAGAAGTTTTTGTACAAGGAATTAGCCCGAGCAACAGATGATTTCAACGATGAACAGAAATTGGGACAGGGAGGTTTCGGTGGGGTTTATAAAGGATTTTTGAAGGATACAAACACTTTTATTGCAGTTAAAAAGGTATCAAAAGGGTCCAAACAGGGGATAAAGGAGTATGCATCAGAAGTGAAAATCATTAGCAGATTAAGGCATAGAAATTTGGTACAACTTCTGGGTTGGTGCCATGAGAAAAATGAACTTCTGCTTGTTTATGAATTTATGCCTAATGGAAGTTTGGATGCCCATCTCTTCAAGGAAAATAGCTTGTTAACATGGGAATTCAGGTACAAAATTGCTCAAGATTTGGCTTCAGGATTGCTTTACTTGCAGGAAGAATGGGACCAATGTGTAGGTCCATAGAGATATAAAATCAAGCAACATCATGTTGGATTCAAATTTCAATGCAAAGATTGGAGATTTCGGATTAGCAAGGCTTGTAGAACATGCCAAAGGATCTCAAACCACAGTTCTGGCAGGAACAATGGGTTACATGGCTCCTGAATGTGCTACAACAGGCAAGGCTAGCAAAGAATCAGACATCTACAGCTTTGGTATTGTTGCATTGGAAATCGCTAGTGGAAGAAAACCCATCGACCCAAGGGCCGACGAGGTTCAGGCCTATTTAGTGGGGTGGGTGTGGGAGCTTTACGGCAGCGGCAACCTGTTGGAAGCTGCTGATCCGAGGCTCGGCGGAGAATTTGATGAGCAACAGCTGCAGCGTTTAATGATTGTTGGGCTCTGGTGCGCTCACCCGGATGAAAATCTTAGGCCTTCAATGAGGCAGACAATTCAAGTGCTCAACTTTGAAGCACCGTTGCCCATTCTGCCGCCGAAGATGCCGGTGCCGACGTATTTCTCTCTGCCGGTGAATATGTCAGCCATTGATCAAAATCTGACTCTTCAAGCAGTAGTCACAACACCAATTCTTCGCACTTCTGCAGCTTCTCCAACGTCTCTATTGAACACATGCTAAGTTCTTGTTCTTGTACATTTTAATTTCGTTTTAAAATAAATATTTTTATAATTGTTTATTTCCATGTACAAGATTGTTTTGGGTTATTCTGTAATTCAGGATAAGTGAAATGTATAAAGGTTGTTAAGAGAGAGCTTTCTATTGATTGGGCAGTTGCCAGCTAATTGCAATTTTTGGAATACTTAATTAATGGTCTGTTTGTTACTAGCCACCGGTTTTTATTTGTCTTTAAACAAAATGACAAATTTACCCCGCCATTTCAGACTTCAAATTAACATATACATTTGTGTATTAGTATTTACTTGTAGCAATTTAATACTTATTCTAGATGATAATTTTTTCTAACAATAATAAATTATAAAAATAAGAAACCAAGTATGTTCCTATTTAAAGAATTTATAGACTATAAATCATTTAAGATGAAAAAAAAAACCATTAATTGACATAGTACAAACACAAAAAATTCCAAAATAAAAATTATTAATACTTCCGTTAAATCACATTACTTTCATTTTAAAGAACATCAAAAGTTTCAACATTTTTATAACTAAGTTGAGGGTAGTGATTTTACTTAATTCTGAAAAAAAAATAATAAAATATTTGATAAATACTAATTTTTAGTAAAAATTACTTATTTTTTCATTAATATTTAGTATATGATATTTCATACCATAATTTAACTTCAAAAACATAAAAATTACTCACTTTTTCATTAATATTTAATATATGATGATTTTATACCATAATTTAACTTCAGAAACATAACATCTCTTAAATATAATCTTAAATTAAATTATATAAAAAACGTATATCCACCTAGCAATCCAACTCCAAAATGAATATGATAGATAAGAATACAGTTTGGTTCGGTTTGATTTTTGTTAATACCAAAATTTTTGATTCGATGGATCAAAAATGTAAAAATGTCAAAAACCCTTTTGTGAAAATTACAGGTGGTATTATTTTCATAAATTTAGTATATTACTGCCAAAATCAACAATGAAAGTTGGTAGTTGACAACAATATTTGATAAAAGACAGCAAACATCTTCTATAAATAGAAAAATACTCTCCTCATTTTAAAATCATTTAAAGCATCCCAATTTTTCTTTCTCTCTTATCTTACAATTCCTCTCAAATTTTCTTGATCAATTTAGGAGAGAAAGTTGTAATTAATTTTTTCGATGGATCCGAATTTTTGACACTAGTATCCAACCGAACCATGATTTTTTTTTAAAAATAAAAAAACTTATAACCAAACCCAGATGGAATGACATCTGAAGTAGACCAAATCCATCAATTCTAGTCTTATCTGACTCAATTTGTTGGTTCTTGGATTTTTTTTTTTTTTTCCAATCCTAGATTAATAAATTTTTTTGACTAAGAAATTAAATTTATCTTAGTGAGAGAAGAATTGGAGCAGGAGATTTATGATCAAACTCAGATTTTTTTTTTCAAAACAGAGTGAATTGCTAGTTGACTCTGTGCGAATTGCTTGTAACTGATTTATGATCTCTTTCTGCTTCTCCAAATCTGCCGCTAAGTCATCCAAACAAAAGAGCTTAATCACTTTGTCGAACAAATGGTTCAAGGAATGAACATCGAGGTATAACTTCCAATAACCAATATATGCATTAATTGGTAAAGCTTAGTTACATAGAACCAGTTCAAATGACAGATAAGTTGTGTATTAAAGAGAAAGAAGATCTTCAGCATAAATCATAACAACACTAAGAAACAGTTTTCATTAAAAGTAGTCTACAGGAATGTAAATGTATGTAATTAAGTATATACCATATCATGCCTTAGAGTGAAAACAACACTGAGGTCAATACTCAATAACTACTCTCGAAATTAACTATGAAGACTTAGATTAAAATACCCAAATACCATCCTCAAAATAACATACATCAAACGTCTAAATGTCATGTGCACATCAATAACAGTATATATATATATATATATATATATATATATATATATATGAACATGAAAAGCTACAGTAGCATGTACAATTGGACAAAGGATTCTTAATGTAGAGAGAGAGAGAGAGAGAGAGAGAGAGAATCCAATAGCCACCAAGAAATTCCAACGTCAACATCATCAAAACGCCATTGTTGATTTCTCTTCACTCTTCAGCTTCTTACGCTCACTTCTTTCTGCAAACGAAAAGTTATTTATACTTTTCGGGTTCATAGGTATGTAATTTACTTGCGCAAGCGATAACCAAAACGCTGCCGTTTAGTGTTGCACACACACTGTGTCCGTGAATTAGACTGGATGGGCCGAGGCCCATTTGAACCCACAAGGTTTCTGATTATAAATATGATTTAATCTTGTTTATTTTTAGTTAGACCTTGTATAAAAATTAATTTTTTTTTAATAATATATATTCATATCCAATCAAAATTTGAAATAATTCATTGACCTTCGAGAGATTTAGGGCCAATTTGAAATTATTTATAAAGGTAAATGGACGATTAATTTTAATTTAAATTTACATCAATTAATTAAATTTTATCTCATTTAATCGAATGAGATAAAAAAAGAATATATTTCCTAAATATATTATAATTAGACAAATTATTATCACCTTAAACATGTGAATAAGTTCCATTGATGAAACATCAAAGAAGGAGTCTCTTCTAGGCATTGGTGCTTGCTTTCTACAAAAGAAAAATATTGATTTAAAAAATGAAGAAAATCATTCTAGGGAAAGCTCAATTTGTCATTTCCATTGATGACAAAATCATCCAATTTACATGAAATTGAGGAAATCCCACTTCCTAGCTACCATACAAATTAAATTAATAAAGTTTCATATTAGAATTCTAATTTATCTTTTTAAAAATATATATATAATAATATATAAAATGTATTGTAACCAAGTTTCTATTTATGGGCATGCTAGATTTAGAATTAGAAATAGTTTAAAATGTCAAAATCATAAGTACATAAATGGTGGAAGTAGACATTGTATTTTTAATTTTGGAGCGATCGAAGTAGTAAAATTTTAAAATCATATATTTTTTTAAGTCTAAATTATATATATAATTTTAATAAAAACAAAATAAAAAATGAAAATGGGGAGTGATGGAAAGGTGTAACAATTTTTTGTTTTTAAAATAGTTTAAAAGAATAACGTGTGACTAAACAAGCCATGAAACGTTGAAGGCATATGGTACGTATGAAGACAAAATTCACGTGCCAACTTCATGTAATCCGTTAGAAGCAATCCGTTTTAGAGAACACGATTTCATTACTTGGCTGGCTCCATGTGACAAAATTTATATATATATACACCAACATGATCAATGAACCTTTTTTTTTATATAAAATATAGGTGATTAAATTTAGATACATTCAATGGTTGATATTATATCTAACATGTGTATTAATTATATATTAATTATATGATCAAATGTAATTTCAATTATTAAATGTACCTAAATTCAACGGTTTATATTTTATATAATATTTTGTATAAAAAAAAAAATCATTGATGCAATGATTTTTTTTTATACAAAATCTTACATCAAAATATAGGCCGTTAGATCTAGAAACATTCAACGGTTGAGATTGCATATGACGTTGCATTAATTATGCATTAAATACATTGCTAGATGCAATCTCAGCCATTGAATGTACTTAAATATAACGACTTGTATTTGATGTAAGATTTTGTGTAAAGAAAAAAGGTCATTAAATCTGCCTCTATATATATAACACTAATAAGTATCCTTTTAAGTTTATATATTTTTTATATTATTTGTTGAATATTGGATCAAAACATCTCTAAAGATTTAACATATATAATTAATGCACTATAAATACTAAATTTAATCTCAATCGTCAAAAGTTTATAAATTTAATTATTAACAAAATAATATAAAAATATATGTAAATTTATAAGACTGTGAATTCATTTATATATATATATATGTGTGTGTGTGTATAAAAGAAAAATTAATAAAACTTAAATTTCATATAATTTTTATACTTTTTATAAATTATCGAAATTTAAATACTTTTAATAATCAAAATTATTATTAATAATTAATACATATATCACTAAAAATATATAATCTCTAATAGTAAAAGAAAAAGTATTTTTACATGTGAAGATTTTTCTTAAGGTATTATCAAGATTTAATTACTTAAATTATTTATTCGTTAGTTAAAAAAAGATTTTTTCTCTTATATTTGTTTTTTTGGAAAACAAAGATAAGAATGTCACTAAAGAGGTTACACAATAGACAAGAAATATTTTATCTTTATCGAAAACGTTTCATTCTTATCTACAAGTAGTTTACAAACTTTTTGATTTAATACTACAAAAGCTTTTTTCTTTTCTCAATATATATATATATATATATATATATATATATATATATATTTCAATAAAAATTCAAGATATATATGTTGGAAAGACAACTCATTGAAATGGGAATATATTTTATGATCATATTATAGCAATTTATTACAATCATTAATGTTAATTAATTATTTATTATAATTGCATTCTTGTCATTTTTATTTTGCTTAGCATTTACTATCTAATTAAAAAGTTGTAAATCTTATATAGCCCTTTATCAACAATTTTTCTCTTTTTTTTTCTTAAATAATATTTTATTCGTTTTATAAGGCATTACCCTTAAAATACCAATAAATATATTTTTTCAATATGTAAATTTATACATAGTTCTTTATAATTAGTTGTTGAATCGAAATAATTTTGTGTTAAATTATATAAATCATTGACTAAATTTGTATTTTATTAAATATTTTTCATAAAATATTTAACACTTAGACATCACGAAAATAGTATTTATGCATTTTAACATTTTTTTAAAATTTTTTAGAATTTTTTTACATAATATTTGAATTATTATATAATTAAATTTGATAAACAAAAAATAAAATAAAATAAAAATAACTATCAATGAAAAACTATGAAACAAAAATCAATCTTAAAGCAACAATGATAAAAAATCTTATCTTATATTATGTGCAGAGCTTGAGTAATAAAGTGAAAAACATTTGAAAACAAAATTACAACAATAATAAAACTTCAAAAAATAAAAGAAGTATTATGATATTATTTATGATCCCACCCTTTAATCCTGCAAGCAATCGTGTATGTTGAAGATCCCCTCTCCGATTCACTTCCTCGTTTGTTGCGCCGTTTCTCTCGCGTCCCAAGAATCCCCACTTTCTCCCTAACACAGACACGCACTGTATCACCACTTTTTCTCCCCATTATTATTATTTTCTCTCTCTTTCTCTGTCTGCTTGTTCATGGAGGCAATCAGTGTGTTGGCTTAGTATAGAAGGTCAGTGATACATTGGCGCTCGGACTGCCGGCCTTCTTTCTGTAAATCCCCTGTTTTGGAGTTTCAAACAAAGCAACTTCTTTATGTTTCATTAATCCCACTGAATGCGCCTTTATTTCTTGCTTGTATTATAAGTTTTTGTGAGTTTCAAGTTTGGATTGAGAGGAGGAATAAAGTGGAAATAGCCATTGGATCCACATGCAGATTCTGGCTCGGTTTAGTTTGTTGATTCTTGCTTGCTCTGTTCTTGAGGTTTACAAGAGGTTCTTCCTGTATTTTCTGGGGTTGTTGATGATGGATTGTACTTCTTTTCTCAAGTCTTTGACTCAAAGAAGTGATTTTGGATGTGGATTTTTGGTGTTTGGATGTTTCCCACAAGTTTTTAATATTTTTGGATTGATTTTGATGTTTTGTTTGGGGTTAAAGGGTTTGCAATTTAGTTTACATGGAAGGGGATTGATTCAACTGTTATGTGGTATTAGAGGGAAATCGAGCGATATAAGAAATGGGTTGTGTTCAAAAATTGGTTTTGGTGAAGAATGTGATGCAAAGATTGTGTCTTGCAATTGTGGCCCATTGAAATTCTTGGAGAACTCAAAGTCAATGAGTTTGGAAATTTCAGTGAATAGTAAAAGCAAAGAGCTTTTGAATCAAAATATTGATTTTAAGGCAAAAGATGTTTCAGATATAGATGATGATGAAAGAGAATGTTGTGAAGAAGACCAAGTATTTGACTGTAATGGCTCTTAGGAAACTGGTCAAGATTGAAAGGCAAAGAGCAAATATGGCATTAATGGAGCTTGAACAAGAGAGAATGGCCGCAGCTTCAGCAGCTGATGAAGCAATGGCAATGATATTGCGCCTTCAAAGTGGGAAGAGTGCCATAGAAATTGAAGCCAATCAATATCATAGATTGGCTGAGCAGAAGCAGGAATATGATAGAGAAGTGATTCAATCACTGCAATGGATTGTAATGAAACATGAAGCCGAGAGGAGTTTATTGGAAGATAAATTGAGGTCATGTATGCAAAAATTGAAGCAATATGTGAAGGATGATGATCATGAAATGGAGCAATTTGAAGAATTTGATGCAAGTTTGAGCATGTTCAATTCCACTATGGAAGATAATCTTCATGATAATGAATTTGATATGGAATCTTCAGAATGGTAAGTTTTTTATTGTACATTGAATAATGCATTGATATGGCAATTTGCTTTTACCTCAGTTGAGTTGATTTTAGCCATTTCTAGATTGTTTTGATTTACAGGTTCAAGTATACTCCATAATCAAATCAATATCTAGCTTTAGCTTTAATCTTTTTGGGTGCTAATATGCTGTAGCCTATTTCTATCTATGTGTATAATCCTGTAAATGTATTGTGGTGTTTACCCTGTTGGCAGCAAGAAAGAACACATCTTTTCTTTAAGCATCAGTAGAACTGCTGTATTGTGAAATAAAATCTCCAATAGAATTACTAGCTCTCGTGTGGAAGAGTGGAAGTTGTTGATACATATAGTTAGAAAGTGAAAGTGATAAGTTATCACGAGAAAGTAAGTGTTTATCAAATATTTTAATTTATTGTAGAACAAAGTTAAGTCACTTTTGACTAAGTTCTAATGTTAATCGATCATTCCATTATTTATATTTGATAAATGATGGCCAAATGAGGAATATAATATCAATGATTGAAATGTTTTAAAGTTGTTTATTTTTTAACACAAAAAAAAATTGATAATTTTTTCTAAATAAAAACTTAACATCAATGATTGAAATGTAATGATTGAAATGTATTAAAGTTGTTTGATAATTCTTTCTAAATAAAATTAAGTTTTTTCCTTTATTGAAAGGTTTTGGACTGGGTGAGAAATCTTGTCCACGAAACACCATTTTTTACTCTCTATTGTTACTCGAATTCAAAATGGTTTGAGAGCCTCAGGGCTATTGTCTAGGAGCTTCTAAATAAAATTAAGTAAAAGGCATATCGAATTGAATTATGAATAAAAAATAAACATATTATTCTAAATCATTCACATTTATAATTTTGTATGAAAAATAAATATTACATTATTCTTAATATCATTAATATTTTAAAGATAGAATTCTCGTTTCTCCTATGTTATTTAGTCTAATACCCCACTTCTTTCCAATTATTTTATAAATAAACCGATTCTCTCTCTCTTCTCCATTATATAACATTATTAAGATAAATAATAAGTGAGTTCCTATAATTTAAATTATTACTTAAATAATCATGATAATTTTAAAAATATTCATAAAAAATTTAATTTATTAAAAAATTACAATTATATTTTTATATAATAATAATTAGTTAAAAAATTATTTACAACTTCTAACTGAAAATATATATAAAATAAAAATATATATTTATTATATCACTACATAATCTATATTTTTATAAAAAAAAATTTAATTTGAATATTTTTTAGTTGTGGAACCAATATTTTTAGTTTAAATTTTTTTTTAATTATGAAAAAAATTAATAACACATGAGTCCTTAAAGTTTGGCCCATTAATTTAATTACATGACTAGTAATTTTAAAAATACTCATAAAAATTTCAAAATATTATAAAAATTATGCCCTTATTTAATAGTAGTTAGTTAAAAAAATAAACAAAAATATCAAATGTATAATTAATTTTATTTATTTTCTAACATTTATTTAATATTAATTATTAATATATTGTAAAAATTTTAAAATTATATTATAATACAATAATATAAATATTATATTATAACACATTTTATTTATCGATTAATATTTTTTATGATTTATTTTATAATACCTAATTAATATATTGAATTGTTAATCTATTGTAAAGTAAATAACATTATATTTTAGTTATAATATATCAATTAATATTTAATTATCAATATGTTATAAAATAATATATATTATGATTTTATATTTTATGTTCACACAGGAGTTGAAAGTAATTTTTTAGTTAATTATAATATATAAAGATATAATCATAATTTTCTAATAAATAAAATTATTATGATTATTTGAGTGATAATTTAAATTATAGGGACATATATATAATTTGTTTTAACAATGTTATATAACAAAAGGAAAATCACACTATTTATAAAATAATAAAAAAAAAAGTGAGGTATTAAACTAAACAACAAGAAGGAAATGAGAATTATCCTTATTTTTAATATCATTAATATAATGCAATAGTATTATATTGAGAACGCAAATTCTACTTAATTAATTGATTCTTACTATAAAAGAATAATGCTAAACATTTTGATTTATCCTAAAAAGTGAATCTCAACTTTTGTTACAATTGAGGTGGCATTCATGGATGGTAAAATTTTTACAATTTTGAAGATAAGTAATTATATATCTTAACTATCTAATGAAAAAAAATTACATTATACATATTTTGGACAAAAAAATTGGGATGTCTAACATTTCTCTTTTAAGAAGGTTTCGACTCTTAACTCATCTCATGTGTTTAATATTAAGTTCATCACATATTTTACATAATTTTGTTGACTCTCGTAAAATGAATGATACATCATAATAATAAATTAGTATAAAAATTTGTATATGCTGGTTTAGGAGACTTTGGGGGTACTTCAAATGTTTTTTTTTAAATGCAAATTATTATTAAAAAAATACGATTACTTATATATTTGTCTTTTAACAAAAAAAAAATTCCTTATTTCTATGATTACCATCATAATTTTTTTTTAGGTATCAAATTATATTTAAGTAGTATTTGTTCTTTTTATCTGAAATCTGAATATGGCTGAAATATGAATTTGAACTTAAATTTGAATATGAATAATATGTTTTTTTATTGTAAATATCTAAATATAAATGTTAAGTTATTTGTTTTATAAAAATAAAAAAAAAATCTGAAACCGATATGTTAACATATATATCCTAAAAAATCTTATATTAATATGTTGTGTTAATGATATATATAAATATTAAGTAATAAGTTAAGAATATTATTGACAAATAAAATACATAAATTATTCTGATATTTATTCATTCAGATTTAAGTAAAAAAATTTAACTTAATTATATTCAAATATTCGTATATAAGTTAAACAACAAACGGCTTTTACACGTCTAAATATTTATATTTAGATTTCAGTCAAAAAGACATATAGGCCCTTAGTATATAATATTTATTTATTTAAAAATAATGTCTTTATTAAAAGTTATTATGCATATATAACTAAAAACAAAAAGATAAGATATAAACGCAGCTTAAAGTTTGAGAGAATATACATTTAAACTTCAAAAGAACTCTAATTATAATATTAACAAATATATTTGTAATAGAAAAAGCATTCTAAACTTTAATTTATGTCTAAATTGAAAAATTGAATATTATTTAACAAACTAATCAAATCTTAACTATGTCTTCTTCATTTCTTAACTAATTTTTAAAAGATTTTCCTCAATTTATTTAACATAAACCTAATATTTTATGTTATTTAGAATCATACTATAATAATATATGATAACCTTAAGTAGATGTTTCACAATTTGTAACTTACAAGTAGAGAAATGATAGTGACCAATTTTAATCCTAATTAATAACATCATAATTATCAATAATATTAGAAAATTATTAACAACAGAAGTTAATACTCTTTTATTATTGATATCTTATTTGGGCGGGTAAACGGGCAATTCCCTATTGGGATACTAACATTTTCATCCATAAACTTTAGAGAAATAATAAATCAGATATATAGCTAGTTACGACTGTTTCCCGTAACCACTATTTGGGACTAAAATGTAAATATTGAGAAAAATATGTATTAATGTGTTATTTATTTAACGGTTAGGGATGAAAATGTTATTACCGCATCCCGAATATCTAATTCATTTATTTTCTCCGGATTTTACGTAACCCAGTGAAGTCCTCTACGACTACGAGGACACACAAGCGAAGCGAAGGCTTGGCTCTCTCTCTTCTCTACAGACTTGGCACTGATTCACTGTGAGCTACCGCATCTTACCATTTAAAGCTGAAATTCCAGTCTCCCAGCACGTCCGCTGCCGTTGATTCGTCGGCCGATCGCCGGTATGCATTTCCTTAAGGTTATTCTCCGGTTGGTTGATGAGTGAAGTGGAAAAAAAAGAAGAATATTAAACGAAATGTTGAACATTGTATACTTTTAATTTAACTCAGAGAAATTGTTGTTTTTAGGGTCAGTCGGAAAATGGGTCTCGTTCAAAATTCAATTTTGGTATTCATGTTCTTGAATTATGTATAGTTTTGGACTGTACACTAGGAGGGCCTGATTTTTATTTTCATTATTCCCCTAATTTTCCTTAGGAAGTGGTAAACGACATTTGTCAGATTAGAACCGATTACTGTTGCCTGTTTAAATAGCTTGCAGTGAATTTCTTTTTTTTTTTTCTAAATTTTCTTTTTTCGTATGATCACTGAGAAAATGGGGGAAAAGGAAATATAAAGAGTTTGTTTTGAACATTCTACTGCTTGAAATCAGTTAGGTTTTTAGTTGTTGTAATGGTGGTTTACATAAAGCAGTTGAATAATTTGGCAATGGTGCAAGTAGTGATTACTATGCTGATTCCAGCGCATTTCTTTGTGACATTATATTGGATCAACCACAGTTATCCTTTTCTGTCTCAAATAATTTTAACTAACTAGTCTGCTTGGAATTAATAATAATGTATTTATTTTTTCTTTCAGTTTCCCCCTGGTTCCCTGTTTAAAGAAAAATAAACCTTGGCGTGTGGTCTTGTTCTCCTTCTAATGTCTCTCAGTTCATTGTTCCTACCATGCAATTTAGAGAAGCTTTGATCAAGCTATAATGCATCCATGTACAAGTGAAACTTTATGTTATATCAATGCATGACATTGTGATGGTGTAAAGCAATTAATTAGCTAGAAGTATCTAAATTATAGACCTTTCTTATGGAAACCTCGTAAATGTTATGACATTTTACATTTGTTTGTTTTTTATGCTGATTTAGTATCTAAATATCTAAATTACCTTCTGGAATTCGATTGGGTTTGTTGGGAAATTTTCTGACAGGATACATGTTGGTATCATAGATAGACTTTTTCTGTTTGGTTTTTGTGCTGATTTGTTACTCCTCCTCAAGTGATGTGTTTTGCACCTTTTTTGTGGAATCCTGGTCCAGAATTATACTCTTTTTCTGTCTCAACTTTGAATATCTTTTCTTAGTTCCTTATAGGAGAGAAATCCATTGGAGCTAGGTGATCTAAGCTGGCTTGCATATGATGAACTATGTGTTGAATTTGTATCACTTGATTACTCTCTCACAAATACATATCTGTCTATGGATATGAATTTGCTTGTATTATGAATGTTTACAGGACAAAATAAATCTAATCAGGGAATCTTCAGATACTATGATTGCTTTGTCTTAACTGAAAGTGAAGTCTTGGAAGAGGAGGATAAAGATACTGCTGTATGAGGTGTGCCCATCATACTTTTGGCTTCAATGTTGTAGTACTGCATTTATGTCCATGTGATGAGAGGAAAAAGACAAGCAGATCGGAAATTGACACACATGCATACATAGCAAGAGCATTAATAATCTTGTTTGCAAGCTTAAGTTGCTTATCTGCAACAAGCTGCAAAAATCTTGTGCACATGCATGTTTAATGTACCATGGGTCTATGGAATATAAGTCCTGGTTTTGAATTAATCTTTGGTGCTCTTAAGCAGAATTATGATTGGCAATGGTAAGGACTTCTAATGTTAAATTATATGGTTAATGCAGGTCATCTCATTCATAATTTAATGATGGACTTTCAAAGTTCTACAGAGTTGAATGAGGTGCCACAAATGCTTCCACCACCTCCTGGAACTTTTGTAGATCGTGAAGAACTTATCCAACATGTTGGTGACTTTGCCATAACCCAAGGATATGTGGTAACTATTAAGCAATCAAAGAGGGACAGGGTGGTAGTCCTTGGCTGTGACAGAGGAGGAGTTTATCGTAACAGGAGGAAACCTGTTGATGAGTCCTCTGCTGACAATATGCGCAGAAGAAAAACAGGTTCTCGGCTTACCAATTGTCCCTTTGAAGCTGTGGGTAAGAAAGATGATGGTTTGTGGATACTTACTATTAAAAATGGTACGCACAACCATGAACCTTTGAAGGACATTTCTGAACATCCGTCTGCTCGTCGTTTCACCGAAAGAGAGGTTTTGTTAATTAAAGAGATGACGGAAGCTGGATTGAAACCTCGCCAAATTCTAAAAAGACTGAGACAAAGCAACCCAGAACTTTTATCAACTCCAAAGCATGTTTACAATGTTAAAGCTAAGCTTCGACAAGGGAATATCTCAGGTCAAACCTTTTAAAAAGTGTTATCTGCAGGGCTCTTTTCTTTTCCTTGTCTTATATTTGATTTATCTCTTATATTTTTCTTTCTGGTAGATTCTTTTAATTAGGTTAAGAATGAACCAGCACAAGTAGCCATCTCTAAAAGATGTAGGGCTAAGTTGTCATAAAAATATAAATTGCATGTAATTATGAGAGTGAAATAGTAATTGCTTTATCTATATTTACCGTGATTTTCACTGGGAGGCACTTGATCAGTATTTATATTTGGTCATGGTGCAGAGTGATGTTGATATACTAGGATGAATTTTAGGTGGTACTGTTTCCATCGTGTAATTTCCCTGCTGGATGCAATTTAAGTTTAGAAAATTATGAATGGCCTTTTAATTTGAGTATTATGTATTTGAGATTATTATCCATGGGGGCACCTCAATCTATTCACAAAGTTGATTCAGAAAATTCAGTGTCATTATCTTGTATACTTGCTACTGGATCCTGCATTGCCATGCATAAGGATTTTATTGCTAGCTGATTAAATGATTGTTAACAATATCGATAAAAGAAAGCACTATCATAGTGTTTGGTAATTAGCAGCATGCTTAAATGCTTGAGAGCTTACTACTTTGATAGTTGGTCAATTTTTAAATTTCTGTATCACTCTTATAGGGAAGGTGTCCTTCTACTTAATTACTTCCAAGTAATCTCCTTTGTTGACACTTTGGACATATTTATTTGATGTTCTGGTTGTCTTAAATTATTAGATATGTTTGCTACATTTGATTCTTAATTATTGGAAAGTTTTGAAAGTCGTATTAGGTGAAAGTGTCAAATTGTCCAATGTTGTGTCCTCTAGGAGATGTGCTATTCAGGGAGGAGGATGATTACCACTGGCGATTTGAGAGCAGAGTTGTGGGAGTTGTAGAGTGTGTGATGCCTTCTATTCCCCTTGGATTAGTATATTAGGGTCAATATTGTAATTTTACCATATTAAAGATAACTGATCTGAGAGTGACAGTTGATTTTGCTTCTCACCATCCTTTTAGGTCAAAATCTTTAATTTGTATAAGCTTGCAGCGAGTATCCAAACTTCCAATTTCTTACAGTGCAGATGACATGTTTCTTTGCAGTTAGAAACTTCAAGTCATTAAGACCGCAGAAAACTGCTGTGAGGAATAATTATCAATCTGTTATGGAGCCATCTTGGAGGCAACGCGACCCTCCGGTAAGCTTAGATGTAATCCAATGCAACTCAGATCAAGAAAGCCTTATCCCAACTACTTGGGGTAAGAAGCAAAGAAAAGAAATCACCTTTTAACTATTTACTTCTAAGTTATTGTTGTCTTCTCTCTCTCTTCTCTGCTTTCTCCTTGGGGGTAGTTTTCTGAAGTTATAATGAATTTGTGCTCACTCGTGCTGTATGTCAGAGGGTTCCCAATCTAATTGGAGGAAGATTTGTCGATTCGCAGTCATTTACATCAATTGATGTTTTAAACCCTGTAAGGAAATTCCCATGAAATTTCATTGTTGACGGTTTCCTAATATGATCCAGCTAATAAATCATAGAGAAACTTGTGTTTTTGCCTTTTTCTAATTTATCTATCGAGTCATGATAGGCAACACAGCTGGTTGTATCTCAAGTTCCTTTGACTACACATGAAGAGTTCAGAGCTGCAGTTTTTGCAGCAAAACGAGCTTTTCTGTCATGGCGAAACACACCAGTTATGACTCGCCAACGTATCATGTTCAAGTTCCAAGAGCTCATTCATAGAGACATGGTATATTAGAATTTTTATTTGGCTTATTTTTATTCACCTAAATTTCTATTAATGTGAATAATCGCAAATTGGTCATAGGATAAGCTTGCTATGAATATTACTTCTGAACATGGAAAGACATTGAAGGATGCATATGATGAAGTGCTGCGTGGGCTAGGTTAGTGCTCTTTTGTCTGTTGTAATACATGAATAATTTCAATTATTGATGTTTGCACTGTAACAAGAATTGTGTTATTTGTTGTAGAGGTTGTTGAATATGCTTGTGGAGTGGCAACTCTGCAAATTGGGGAATTTGTTTCCAATGCATCTAACGGGGTTGATACCTATACCATCAGAGAGCCACTTGGTGTTTGTGCAGGGATTTGTTCCTTTGATTTTCCAGCCATGATCCCTTTATGGGTAAGGTTGCATAATTATTTTTTTTCTGGCCTTTTAATTCTGCGCTATACTATAGTGCTGGTCTAAAGCGCACATCTTATTTCTGGAGGGCAAAAAAATCAGGAAAGTCTTTGTAGTTATTGCTATAATCTACGACGTTTGACAATGCATTGTGGCTGTGAAAATTATTAGTTAGTTTTATGTTGCTGTCTTTTTGCTTGACGGTATGTATATTTATAATCTAGTTACTATTACATAAGTTTAGACCATTATGATGTCAACATGCTGTTAAAGGTAAGAGATTATAAAGAAAGAAATTACTCATCATAGAGATCTGATTCATTTGCTGGTTTTCCCTTTCATGTGCAGATGTTTCCTATTGCTATCACGTGTGGTAATACCTTCATTCTAAAGCCATCAGAGAAGGATCCAGGTAACTTTTGCCCCTTTCTTCACAGTATTGTAAACCTCTAAACTTTTATCTGCTTTTTTCTGTTACAGAGCCTTTATGGCTTTAGATGATAAGTTGAGATACTGATTCTGGTTTTCATCCTTTTTACTATAGATGATAAGTTGACAAACTGGGATTCTGCTTTTCATCTCTTTTGATGTTATTGTATCTGGAGTATGAAATTCTTTATGGGTGCATAAAGCACTTGTTTTGAATGGTTGGACTACAATTTTGCCTTACATAATTCTCTTATTTTAGGATCTCTTTGAATTTTTTGGTTCTCAAAACTCAGGGGGTTACCTTTTCACTCATCTACTATTGGATAATCGTAGTAATGATCAAGCTATTTATTTCTGCAAATCTTAGTTGTCTTTTGTATCCATAATATAAACTTTTTGGTTTTAATGGCACAATTAATTTCTATTGTTGATATTTAATACACTGCTGAAAGAAATATCGTAAGAGCATTCTTACTATTAGTTTTCTACCCACCAGAGCTGGGCCAGGATAAAAACATAGGAGAAAGATTTCTCATCCCGAGTTCCATATCTGTAATATTAGTTATAAAAGCATATGTGAGAAGTCATCATCCTATGTCTCTATTTTCTACTGCATCTTGCTGACATGTTTATTTGTCACACTTGCTTATGATATTTCTGGTTGCAATCAAAGTGATATAGTACTCGGTGTTCCTTCAGGGGCTGCTATAATTCTTGCAGAGTTGGCAGTGGAGGCTGGTTTGCCTAATGGTGTATTAAATATTGTTCATGGCAGCAATGTAAGTTTAACTTGCAGGATTATGTGATGGGTCTTGTGCACATCAATGATTTTCTCAAAGCATTAGTGGTGTAATATACTGCCGCCAATATACATATATGCATTTTATTTAGAACATTATCAATGGAATTAATTTTCAAACTTTGGTCTGGGCAGGACATTGTTAATGCTATTTGTGATGATGACGATATTAAAGCTATATCATTTGTCGGTCCAAATTCTGTAAGTAAATTCTTCAGTGTTGAGTGGTTGGAAAGTATTTTATGATGCTGCAATGGCAACAAGATTGAAAATTTTCTCCTGCAGTTTTCTTTCTTTGGTTGGCATATGCATTTGGTCCTCCTAGTTTTCTTCATATTTTAATTTAGTGAGAATTTTCAACTGGTTCAGTTTAGCTCTTTAAGGTTTGTAATTGCTTCAAAATTCATTATAATAATGGCATATGATGGCGTATTAATGGTGTATGATGGCATGATGTTTTGGAAGTTGTTTGCTTAAATGGCATTCAGATGTTGAGCTTATAAAGCCAACAAAAAAATCAGAATGCAGAGCTGACAAATCAGATAGGAAATAAGATGCAGGGGAGAAACATTATTGGACATCCTTTCTTCTGCCAAATCTGTTTGGTGGTTTGGGTTTTTCTACAGGGATTGAGAATACAGTATTGAAGGAATTGATGATGAGAGAGAGTGTATACAATCAGTGGGATTCATCATCTACAAATGTAGATAATTGAATGGATAGAAATGAAGAGTATCCCTTGAAGTTCCAATCACAACCCTGTTAGAAATTTTCTCATACATGTATGTTTTAACTGAATAAAAGAAGTATTGAATACATATGAAGCAAAGGTTCACCAATGTACATATCTGAACCAGAATCTTCCAAAACACGGTGCTCTTTCCTCAATGCGAAGCAATTTGATACATGCGTTGGCCATTTAAAAATGTGTACTTATCAGGCAAAGATTGATAATTTGTGGATGAAATTTGGTGAAAAATGAATCTTTTATGGGGCTGCACATACACAAACATCCATAAATGTATCCTCATGAACAGTCCGTTTAATACTTGTATCAATATATTGTATTTGTATTTCCTGTATTTGGATTCTGGTACTTGTTCATTTATTTTCTTTTGTTTTCATTGACTGAAAAGTATTTACGTACATACTTGAGTTCGCAGGACATGGTTGTGTGTCGTAACATTACTTGGTTAATTTTTGTGATAATCTTCTCATAGGTCTTTTTGCAACATAATGTTACTTATATTATTGCTTGGCATTTTTTCCCCTTGAAAGGCTGGTGCCTATGTATATGCAAGAGCATCGGCTAAAGGGAAGCGTATTCAGGTATTTTTCGAAACAATCCTGCAATTTCTGTTATAAAGACTATGCTTGTTCTTTTTCCCGGGCAATGTTTGAGGTTAATATTGACTGGCTGACTGTTTTCTTCAGTGCAATATTGGTGCCAAAAATCATGTAGTTGTCCTGCCAGATGCTTGCACTGATGCTACTGTGAACACCTTAGTTGCTGCTGGCTTTGGTGCAGGACAAAAGTGCATGGCATTCAGTACAGTTGTGTTTGTTGGAGGGTTAACTCCATGGTATTTTTTTTTATCTTCCCTGATTATAGGACATTTCAATCTAGTAACCTTTTAGCTACTTAAGCCTTAGATACCATTTTAGATATTAGTTGTTTTGACCTTAGATAATTTTGTTCCATTCGTAAGATATTGGAGAGATTATCCTTTTTTGAAGTCCTTGAGAAAGAAGGTGACATACATTCCTTTCGGGGGCATTCTTTCTTTGCTTGTTTAACTAGTAAAATATTCTACGCCCCCATGCTCTAGTTGTTTTCTATTATTTGGAAGGCTTATTGGCCATCTTATCTTAACTGCTTTATATACATTCCTACATATATGTAGAATTGCCATATCTTGGAGACCTTAGGTATAAGATGTGCTTGTAAAACTTTTTCCAGGGAAGATAAACTACTCGAGCGTGCCAAAGCAATCCAAGTAACTGCTGGAACCGAACCTGACGCAGATCTTGGTCCTGTGATTACCAAGCAGGTACATTCACTATTACACCTTTTCCAATTATTTAGTGTTGCCAATTCTAATCAACTGGAACTTATGGATGCACACTCATTCTTTTGACATTCTAGGCCTTGCTTATGGATCTGGCAGTTGTGCTTTGATTGCATGAATAGTGGCTTTTTTGAATGATGACATTTAACTTTTCCTGTGCTTCATGGTGATTCTATAATCATATGATGCTGCTAATATGTATAGGCAAAGGAGAGGATATGCAGATTGATCCAAACAGATTTTGAAAGTGGTGCAAGATTATTGCTTGATGGGAGAAATATTTTGGTACGATTTTATCTTTTCGTTTAACACTTCAATATATATTCTGCTCACCTATTTTAATACGTGTGATTTGTTTTTGTTTCTATTTGTGATGTATGACAACTTGTGAATTTCATCAATAAAGTTACTCTTCAATCAAATTATTTGGCTAAATTTAACAGTGGCCTAAAGAAGGGATGCTGGTAGTGTGATTTATACAATCAAGATAAAAGAAAAGAAAAGAGGAGGGTGGGGAGAGCGGAAGATATTTAACAATCAAATAACTGAGTTCGACTGTTACCACATTCGTATAATGTAACGCAATAAATCTGGCAGATTACAATATTCAGTATATCAAACTTGAAATTCTGGACTAGGAGTGTCTGGTTTTTATTCTTTCTAACCAAGATCATTAAGAATAATACCAGAAATTTGTGAACCTTTACGTATTTGTGAGATGCTGCATTTGATTTTTTTGGTTGCTGGAAAAATTTATTCAGGGGCCTTTACGCAGTTGGGATTTTTTACCTTTCACTATTAATGATAGTGCTCCTCAACATGCATGACATAACATACATGGGTTTTGGACAGAATTCTATTTTCAACCCGTTTTCCAGCATAGGTTCATTACAGGTTTGATTCACATCTGAGGTGTTTTTACGATTTTCCAGCATAGGTTTCTTGGAGATAAATTGGCTTTCTTTCAAATTTGAGGATGGAATTTCACTTCTACAGCCAAACACGTTAATAGATATGTCTGAGGTGTTATTACAACTTCCAGCTTGTGTGCTTTTGGAGATAAATTGCCGTCCTTACAAATTTGAGGATTAATAGATATGCAAAACACATTAGACTTGACTGGCATTTTGTAGTATTATGACTAGGAGATTTCTCATAACAGTGATTAATGGATGTCAGCTCATTGATTGAAACAATTATCTTGTAAATTTGTGAATATTAACAGTCTGCAATAAGATCATTTAAATTGTTTTCCTTTTACCTTAGTTTGTGTAAACAAGTTTGTATGATGATTTTATTATATTTCGGAAAGTGTGGAAGTCTATTTATAATTTATGATTGATGAATAGGTTCCAGGATATGAGCACGGGAACTTCATTGGTCCTACCATCTTATCTGATGTCACTGTTAATATGGAGTGTTACAAGGTATATCATATCCATACTCCAAAAATGGAGTTCGATGAATGTATAATTTCCATGGCAGAAGAGATTTGATTTCTGGACCTTTCTATTTCACAATTTTCATTGGTTTGTGCAGGAGGAACTTTTAGGCCCAGTTCTTCTTTGTATGCAGGTTTGTTACTCATCTCATTTTTCATCCTCTCTTTCTGCAAGTTGTACTTGGCTTGTTATGTTGTTAAGGTACCTGCTTTGTTGGTCAGGCTGAAAGCATTGACAAGGCCATAGAAATTGTTAACAGAAATAGGTAACACCAATCGTAATTCTCTGTTGGTTTCCTTATGAAATCAGAATCTTTAGAGCATTTTAATTTAAACTATATCTGGGTTATTCTCCTCTAGATACGGCAATGGAGCTTCCATATTTACGATGTCTGCTGTAGCTGCTAGGAAATTTCAGACTGAAACTGAGGTTGGGCAGGTAAGTATAGACAGCCATGTACAGTTTTTCTCAGCACTGGTTTTGATAGCAAAGAAATAATACAAATAAGAAATCCTTTGCATTTTGCCCACTGCTGAAATTTGATGCAAATATGTTTTGCATATCTATTTGTTTAGCCTGAATGTTTTATCTACTTCAATTTATAACCAGGCAATGATCTTCTTACACGAAACTATGTTTTGTTCAGGTTGGTATAAATGTTCCTGTCTCAGTCCTGCCTCTTTCTTCCTCATTTACGAGCTCCAAACCATGTTTTGCCGGTGATCTCAATTTTGACGGTCAATCCTCCGTGCTCTTGAAACTATTTGATTTTACTTATTTGAGAAGCGACTACATAGTAAATTTCTGAGGAGGGAATAATTCTATGAATTGCAGGCAAAGCTGGAATGCAGTTTTACACCCAGATCAAAACAGTAACTCAACAATGGAAGGATTTACAAAGCAATGACTTCTCATCTATGCAGTTGCCAACTTCAAACAGCGACGTAGAATCTCTGCAAATGCCAAGTTCTTAGAAGCCATCATAGTAGATACACATTATTATGATTACAGGTTATTATACAAAATAAACTTTTTAGATTAATATTAGTTATGTTCTTCACGTTCTGCCTTAAGTTGGATCTCTGCTTCCATTTTCTTCCTCAATTAATAGAATTAGTATGTAAATTTCTGAGCTTATTCATTCCCTCCTAACATCTCAACTTTGTAGGTTTCATTATTTATGAGGAATTATCAAAATCGTCCCCTGATTTCCAAAACTCAACAAATTGATCCATACATGAAACATATTATTTTGAGACACAAATAAAAATAAAATTTGAAAAAAAAAGAGTAATATTTGATGGTTAAATAAATAAAGCAATTAAGATAGGATAGATGATGAGTCAAGTAACACGTGCTTCATTAATAAACTATTATTCGAGTGCAGCCAAATAAAAACAATAAAAAAATAATTCTATTTAATTTGATGTTAGATTCCTTTTGTCACCAATATTATTATTAATAATAATTTCATTGTCATTCTCTTTACAAATTACACAAATAAAATATTAAACTTATTAATTTCATGTCTTATTTTTATTACAAAATGTTGGTTTAAAATAATTGTGTTGATTTGGTAAATTTTATTTTTATACATTTGATAATTTTAATATTAAAATATTGTAGCAATAAACATTTATTTATATATACGCACATACATACTACTTTAAAATAATATATAATACTAAAAAAATAATAAGTTAAAATAATATTTTGATTTAATAATTTTATTTTTTAATTAAAGTTAAAATTTAATAATATATTTTAAAATTAATTTTAAATTTTTATAATTTAAACGAGTCTATTTAACATTATATATAATATAATTTAAACGGTGATTTGGTTAAAAATAATTATAAAAAAATTTTACCAACACAAATCACTTCTACTTTTTTTAACAGTAATATCAGACGAGATCTAAGCTATTCCACTCGATATTATCTTCAAATCTCTTCAAAAAGATTATATCATTTAAATTAATTATCATTTATTTATTCTATCCAATTAATGATATTTAATTTCATAGTTCAGTCTATAAAAAAAATTATAATTAAATTCATATATCAAGTGTCCGAAAATTAACGTTTAATTGAGAATATTAGATAATTTAGATTATAATCCCAGTATATAAAATCTAATTTAATCATCAAAATCATTAGAATAAGTTTAAAATTATCAATTTCATGTTAGATGAAATTATATTATAAATAATTTTTGGATTATTTCAACAAGACAGAAAAAAAATAACTGTTTTGAGCTGTCCTTTCTTCAGTAGGATATCCCTTTAATAATTTAGTACGTAAATTAGGGAAAGGAAATAATTAGTGAATTCTCTCTTATACCCCTATCATCTTTGTATCTCGACCGTCGGATCATTTCCAAATCTTGTCCCGAGTCCACGTAATCATCACTATCTAATGCTCTGTTTGTTCATGAAATTTACAGTAGTCAGCAACACTTGGAAACTATCAATAATAACAAATTCAGTAGAATCAGAACCAAAAAAAAAAGGATGTTGATGCGATTCTCTTCGATTCAACGAGGTAAAAGTAATCTAATTTTCCGTTCATTTTTTATATTTTCTTTGCTTTTTCAAGTTCTTAATTTTGGTTTTCGTTTGGATTATTTTGAAGTGAGGAACTTAAAGGCTGTGAGGCCTCAGATTTTTGCTCGGTTCTCTACCGTCGCAGAGCCATCTTCAAGGCAGCATAATCCGCCGGTAACCGCTGTTTGTTTCACGGAATGTTAAGGATTATTGAGAAATGAGTGAAATTTAATGGCTTTAATTTATTGCTGCGTATGTATCTGTGGTTACAAGTAATTTAATACACTACGAATGATTTCTATTAGGTTTATAATGAGGTGTATCTAAGGTAGTTCATTTCCTGTTTGGTTGCTGAGAAAATGTGTAAAAGATCAATAGGAAAATGGATTTGTTAAATTTAAATTTAACTCGATCAAGACATTTACAACCACCGAGTATCATCGGATTCTTTTTTTTTTTAAAGGAGTTAAATATCCAGTCAAAAAATTGAAAAATAGAAATATTTTAATTGTTTTGTATTCCAGTGGAATAAATTTGATTTGTAGCCTTCAAAGCTTTTAGAATCTTGCTGAAATGAAATTCCTACCAAGTTTAATTTTATATGTCCAAGTATTCTGGTATGGTTGATGCTTGTGGCACTTATTTTAATATACAAATACACACATTTTACTCATTTCATTAAATTGCTTATATTTTACCAGAGGGTTCCCAACCTTATTGGTGGTGCTTTTGTTGATTCACAATCATCAGAGTCCATAGATGTTATAAACCCTGTGAGTATATGAAATACTATCAGCTTTTCAATTTGATACTGAGCTTATGTTGCGAAAATGATTTTTAGGATCTAATGGATTTATGATTGGGCAACAGGCAACGCAAGAAGTTGTTTCACGAGTTCCTTTAACTACAAATGAAGAATTTAGAGCTGCAGTTTCTGCTGCAAAGCAGGCTTTTCCATCTTGGCGTAACACACCAATTACAACCCGTCAGCGCATCATGCTTAAGCTCCAAGAGCTTATTCGGAGGGACACTGTATGCTTGCCATGAGTCTGAGTTTTCTATTTTATTTTCGATTTTATTTTTATCCACAACGAACTCTGAGTAATGGCAATTACTGTGATCTTATTTTAGGATAAGCTTGCCTTGAATATTACTACTGAACAGGGAAAGACATTGAAGGATGCCCATGGAGACGTGTTTCGCGGTCTAGGTGATCTTCAATTGGATATACTTGTTTTTTTACTAGATTTCATGGTGTGAAGGTGGTTGAGCTCAAGTTGTTACATTGGAGGTCTCTTATTTTTTGTTTTTTTTTGGGGGGTTTTCTTTTTGTTGCAGAGGTGGTGGAACATGCTTGTGGAATGGCAACTCTGCAAATGGGGGAGTATGCCCCCAATGTATCAAATGGAATTGATACTTTTAGCATAAGAGAGCCTCTTGGTGTTTGTGCAGGGATATGTCCCTTCAACTTCCCAGCAATGATCCCCTTGTGGGTAAGCCCGCATATTCGTGTGCTTAATATAGTTACTTCTTCTCTTTTTCTACTTAATCATTCTTTTTTGGCACAGCAATACCTCATTGCATTATTATAATGCTTTTCAACATCTTAACTGTTATAAAACAAGAGATTGAAAGGATTTGTCTTAAAAAATTTTGATTAAGATGGGTAGAAAGAGTTGAACAAGTTTCCTTTTAATAATTCTTATGGTTTTTTCTTTTGCAAGCGTTAAGTCATTATAGGGTTTCTGTGGCTCTCAATAATTCAATAGTGGAAAGAAGGAATTTTCTTTTAAAAGTTCATCTTATTTCTTTACCGCAGATGTTCCCAGTAGCAGTTACATGTGGTAATACCTTTGTTTTGAAGCCATCAGAAAAGGATCCAGGTAAGTGTAAAATTTTAGTATCGTCATATAGCAAAGCCCTCTTTAGAATTATCTGCCTCATAGTAGTAATTTCTTCTTACATCCTAGAGCATGAAAAAAATATCCTAGTTTGGCCTGAAATGATGTTGTTGGTATCGAAGGACAAAAGTTTGCATGGGTATGTGAAGCATATTTGATTAGAATCAAGGGATTCACCATAGTTTTGTCAACTTCATTTATCAAGAAATGCTTGAAACCTAGGTTTTGTTGTTGTCCATATCTTATAAAACATTAGGACTTAAACAATACGGATTTTGTGAAAGTGATGCATTCTATTTTGATCAATGTTTTCATCCCTGTTCATCACAATGTTTCTGTTTCAGTTTGATCAATGTCCATTTTTCCTTTCAATTTTTGCTTCAATTTTACAAAAAAGATGTTTCTTGGCTGCTTCTGCAGGGGCTTCTATAATGCTTGCAGAGTTAGCAATGGAGGCTGGTTTGCCTAAGGGTGTTCTGAATATTGTTCATGGAACCCACGTACGTTCTTACTAAATCCATCTGCCGTTTTATACTTTGTTGGTTTGACCTTTTGTTTGGAAAATGCATCCAAGGACGGAGTAAATAGTTTAATTGATCTGTACTTTTAAAGTGTTGAATCTTCTATTAAAATTTGTCTTGAAGAAATCTACATATAATTGGCCTACATCTTGTGTCCAGGAAAATCAATTTTGTTTTTTGCAATTGCTTATAACATAAAATTTTGATGCTTCTATGAATTTTTCTAATTGTTGCTTCTCAAACAATATTTGTTTCCTTAATGTGATTCGCTTTGTGACAGGATACTGTGAATGCTATTTGTGATGATGACGACATCAGAGCGATATCCTTTGTTGGTTCAAATGTTGTAAGTAGAGCTCTGCTACTTGAAAACAATTACCGCACAATGCTGTGATATCCAACATCATAGAAGCAAAAGCATAATAACATTATATCGAATTGATATCCCCATGTATATGCATATAAATATAGATTAGTACGGTGTTACTTCTGTATACGTGTGTACAGAACTCCATAGGTTGCTTTCTTTTCTGGGGGCTTGACAAGGAACAATTATGCATACCATTTTTATCTAATGTGTGTTTGTTTTGTTTTTTTCCTTATTTACCTCAAAGTTGGTCTTTTTCTTCTTCTTCTTCTTCTTCTTCTTCTTCTTCCAAAGATTTTGATTCTCTATCACCTTCTTTTTTGCTTTCCAATTTACTAATCTGGGCCTTCTTGGTCACTGCCACACGATTCTTTTGGGAGTTCTGGATTGTCATTCTAGGAGTTGAGGACTGCGAATTATTTTGTGGTACGACAAAGTTTTGTCTGCCCTTCGCAATCTATTTTGGATCAAAAGGAGAAATAGAAGATTTCTGAGGGTGTGATTTCATTGTACAGCTAGCGGACGGAAATCTTTTGATCCATAGCTTTGCTCTAGACCAAGCAACAGTTTAAAGGGAACTGTATGCATGGAATTTAACTATCTTAGTTTAGAAGGCAATGTAATTCTAATATTTATAGATTTCCATCAGCCCTTTTGTTTTTGAAGACCAGGTTATTCGCATTTATTATATTTATGTTTCATACAATTGTATACCTTGTACTGTATGTCGAAATTTTTTGGAATGTAAGAGCTACCTCATTTTTTTGTTTTTACCTTTTTCCTATTCCACAAGAAGAAAAACAGGATCTACAAGGAAATGGTTTTTTTTCTCTTTGATTATCTACTGCAAGAAATTTGTGTTCTGTAATATAAAAGATTTTGCCAATCCATTGTTCCGTTATAAAATAATTTTTTTTGAAAATCTGTAATAATATTTATTCCAACTTTCAAGTGGTTCATTTTGTGAACTGTTTCTGGTTGGTGAGTTACCTGAATAGAGTTTTTCTCTTCTAAGTTATGTATACAAATATATTTCTCTGAATACGAAATTTTTTCCGTTGTTGGCTTAGTTGTAATAGTCATAATACTGTGTTATACTACAGCCTTGTCTTCACCTGTTTTGCATCTGCACGTGATTGATATACTTTTGTCGCTATAACCTGTATGTCTTAACACATTTGCAAATAGCATAACTGAATCTGGAATATATGAATCCTGAATTAGGTCACAATATTTTAAAAAGTAGTATATGATTTAGTGGTGCTCTATTTCATGTAATACATATGTAGCCAGGTTCTTTTTCAGAAATTATCTATAAATTGATCCTTCAAAGAATTATTTGTCTAAACATGGACAACTAAGATCTCACCAAATAGTCTATTGGTTTGTCTTGATTTTATGCTAATTATTGTGCTACTCTCTCTATAAAGGAAGCAATTGTTGCAATTTAGTTTTGTTCATATTTGATGTTTTGATATTCTTTGTAAAGGCTGGCATGCACATATATTCAAGAGCATCAGCAAAAGGGAAACGTGTTCAGGTAAGTGCATTTCATTTACTAAGCATGATGATCCTCTTATGGTAAAGATAGTTTGAACCATGTTATTTGAAGTAGACATCAATTAACTACTTGCTTGTTTTCAGTCTAATATGGGAGCCAAGAATCATGGAATTGTCCTGCCTGATGCAAACATTGATGCTACTTTAAATGCCTTAGTTGCTGCTGGTTTTGGTGCTGCTGGACAAAGATGCATGGCACTCAGCACAGTAGTTTTTGTCGGAGACTCAAAATCATGGTATTGTGTTTTCCAACATGTCTCATTTTATGTTTTGTGGCTTTCATTTGTACTGTCTGGTTTTTCTTCATTTATCTTGAATGCTGAAAACTTTGACAAAAGTTTCATTTGTTGACAGTTCCTTTCATGTTTGCCAATATCAAATGTCACTAACTCCCTTGTACAAAATGTAAATAAATAGGAACCTGTTCTCTATTCAAACTTGTTATAGTTTGAAAGATTATCGTTGACTTTTTCACACACAGACACACACACATACACGTGTAATATTTGTTTAAGTTTCTGTTGGATTAAACGTTTGAGGATTAATGATTACTCAATATGCTATCAGAGTTGAACTGACCAGGAGCTCTTGTGTAAATCCTTTCATTTTGTGATTTAGCACAGAATAAGTTAAGCTTGTGTTGGGATCCACGTGCATGTGTCAACCCACAAGGCAAATCTGTTAATTAAATTCAGACATAAACATTAGTGGCATGCTAGAGTTAAATATTAGTGTTGGTTCTTTTTGGCCCTTTTCCTTTAATATTTATGGTTACCCAACAAAACTGATCTTTTTTGTTGCAACATTGTGAAAAAGTTTGTGAGTTTAATAGATGTGTCCTACGTGGTGCTTAGAGACAAGTCCCACCTCTGGAGGGCATCTCATAGATAACATATATTGTATTTTTATTGGTGCTGAACTATAGCTAATTTTATGACATAATCGGAATTTTAATCAGGAATATATTTATCAATTAAACAGATTAGTTTTTCTGCATTTTTAAATGATTTTTTTGGCTTTTACAAAGTACTAAAGCAATGCAAACATTGGGGAATCTTTATGAAAGTTCATCCTAGAGGTGGTTGACAATAAAAAACCAACATTTATATCACTGGAAAGTCTGGTTGTTAAATTCAAGGGCAATGAGTTGTTCTCTCAAGCAATAGAATGACAAAGGCTTTTCTTTTCAAATTTATCTGCTTTTGGAAACTGTAAGTTCCATTTCAGGAGCCTGTCCGAAGACAAGTGATGGCTGTTCAGAAGGGCTTCTAGGTCTCCAAGTTGCGGTGGACTTGGAACTGCATTTTACACTGACTTTTAGCTTTGATAACTGAGGAACCTGTCAGTTTTCCATCCCCTGTAATTGATGGACACATATGATTAAGAATTAAAATTGAGGACAATGAATCTGGCAAATAAAATAATGGACAGATAGCTGTTGCCCAAATTCACTGTAGAAATCAGAAGTTTCACTGAGGGAATCCTATCTAAAGCAGGTCTAATGCAGGCCTGTCCTAACAGTTGTATATTATCCATGGACATTATAGTGAATTAAATTGGCATTTATTCCTGTTGCAGACTTCTTTCTTAGTATGTACATGTGGAATATCCGAACTTTCTACACCCATAAAAATTATTGTTGGTACTGGGTATTCCATGTTTTGACATGTTTGTTTAAGATAGGATTTTCATAGAAATTGGATAGAATGATTAAAATGAGATATCATATTGTGGCTTTAATCTTCTCCAGGGAGGACAAACTAGTGGAGCGTGCAAAAGCTCTTAAAGTAAGTGCTGGAATAGAGCCTGATGCAGATCTTGGTCCAGTTATTAGTAAACAGGTCAGTGTGCAGTTCAAGAATTTGTGCGCCTCTGTTCTTGCACCATCAATTTTGGCAATCTCACTTTCAACAATTAAATATGCATTATTTATTGAAACTGCTGATCTTGTTTTGTGTTGTTTGAAGAGAATTTTAACTTGCCAATATGGTCTTGTGTGAGTTTATATTTATTAAAGTTGGCTTGCAAATATTTCTTCCATTTACAGGCAAAGGAACGAGTATGCCGATTAGTTCAAAGTGGTGTTGAAAGTGGTGCCAGGCTACTACTTGATGGGAGGAATATAGTGGTATAGTAAACTGTTTACAATCATTATATGCTGCTTCTTCAAGACACTTTATGGTACTGTGATACATATGATTTGCTTGTATTCATTCTATGTTTGGCATTTTTAATTTAGTATTATGTGAACTGAAAATTATAGCATATGATTAAGAAGTTACAAGGCAATTGGTTCAACATCTTCCTGCTGACTGAATGAAAAGCAAAGTAATGGGTCTTTGAGAATTTAAAATACCAATCATTAATACACAATTGTCCATGAAGGCAATTTTCATTTCTGACATATGAAGGATGACTAAATCAAAATATGTGGATGAAATACAAAACCCCACCTTTCTTTCCCCTGCTTTAGTAACTGAAACCAATTGGCAAAAGTATAAGGCAAATGGTGAACTTGTCCTTCAATGTCATCCTTTAAATTGTATCTCGTTGATCGGGTCCTTTGCTATGCACTGTTTAAACACATTCAGTTTCTAAAGCGAAACTAGTCTGCTTACAATATTTTGGTGGGTAACAAACAGGTTCCAGGATATGAGGATGGCAATTTTATTGGTCCTACAATCTTAGCTGATGTCACTGCTGACATGGAGTGTTACAAGGTACACTTATATCCGTTTATGATCTTTTGCTATGTGATCTCAAGATGTGGAGAGTTTCCTGTTCCTGTTGGATGAAGAGATTGAGACCTTGATTTGCAGGAGGAAATATTTGGCCCAGTTCTTCTTTGCATGCAGGTGTGCTGATTACTCCTGTTTCTTGATTATTCTGCTTCTCCTTATATTTGTCTGCAATATGTTGACATATATTTTTGTCATTTCGCTTGACATTTAGGCTGGCAGCTTGGAAGAGGCAATAAACATTGTTAACAAGAATAAGTAACTCCTTTGTCACAGCTATTTTCCCCTAAATTATCAATTTGCCTTTTGATATTATATTCAATTTATAAAATCCTCTTACAGATATGGCAATGGAGCTGCTATATTTACATCATCCGGTGCAGCTGCAAGAAAATTCCAGACTGAGATTGAGGCTGGGCAGGTAAAACTCAACCCTTATCAAAATGTCTTGTTGCTTCTGTTGGGAGTTATATGTAGCTGCAAATGTGTTGATTAAGCTTAACTATTTGGGATCACCTCTATTGTCACATGTTTGCCTATTGTTATATTGAAATTAGATGGCCAGAGCTATGAAAGCAAATAGTTTCATTGTCAAATTAGATTTTAAATTTTGGCTGAATAATCTTGTGTGAGTTGGGTACTATTTGTGAGATGTTTGCTTTGACACAGGTTGGCATCAATGTCCCAATACCAGTTCCCCTGCCCTTCTTCTCATTTACCGGCTCCAAAGCGTCTTTTGCTGGCGATCTGAATTTCTATGGTATTATATGTTTCCAACCAGACTTCTGCTCTTGTCCTCCCCTTATTCTTTTCCTTGAATAGAACCAGTTTTATAAATGCAAAATAGGGGTGGATTTTTGAATTTGTGAATTTGTAATTGTAGGCAAGGCTGGAGTGAACTTTTACACTCAAATCAAAACAGTGACTCAACAATGGAAGGATTTACCTGGTGGTAGTGGCGTTTCATTGGCAATGCCAACTTCTCAGAAGTAAGAACAGTTGCAATGTGCGTAATCAAATTACATTATGCAGCTTATGTGAACCTTTCAATAAATTAATGCCAAATCTCATTGCTCTCTCTTGTACTTATAGGCCTTCCTTTTGCTCTTATTTCTTTTCCTTTTGGAGTAGTTACTAACTTGAAACTCTGATAGAAGCAGATAAAGTAATGAAAATAAATAATAAAGGGTTTCATACATTTTCTCCCGATACCATGCCTTGAACTCTTGCCTGGAATTTAGGTACAAGGAACTGAATTAACAAGGCAGCACGGATGGTTGCTAAAAGTAAAAAAATTGAAAAACAGAAATATAAGACTACAACTATAGTCATACAAGGCCAAAAGCTACTGTATTTTTTAGGGAAATTTTTGTATGTCGATGTGATATCTTAGTACCTTTAATATTACATCTTTGGTAATGTATTGTTGCTTTCTTCTCTAATCTTGATCTCCTTGAGTATGTTATATTTGAATGAGTATTTATATATATAGCAGCAAATCAAACCAAGACTAGTCCATTACTCGAGATTAAGCTTCGTTATGATTGATTTCTGGACATTGTTTGTTTCTGTACTCACATATTGCAAGGTACACTATAATAATTTACTGGAAGCCGAATATTTTCCCTTTTATTGTTTTTTATTTTTGTGAAATTTTGTTTGAGTGCTCAAATATGAAAAGCACTAATATCTCGTCACAGTTTCCATACCTATCTCCTTAACCATTAGTATTTCCATTAAATTCCCATTTAAAAATACTCATTGCCTATTTATCCGATTATTTAAAATGCGAACTTTGAAAAGAAAAATCAATTTTTAAACTATCATACATGTTAAAATTAATCACTTTCATGTCAGTAAATTAAATTAAAATACAAGCTAATGTAGTTTTCATTTAACTTTTTCAAAAATAAAAATATATATATAAAAAATGTGTTGAATATAGGTTTTGGTACGGGAAGAGTGTCAATTTCATATCTACTTCATACTCGTTTTGAGTATAGTCCTCTTTCTCCTGTAATCTCTTCTTCTAATAGAGCTGATATTAGTTACTAGTGGATTTTGCTGTCCCTGTCCACAAGTCTTCCCTGGTTGCTGATACATTTAGCAGAAAATAAATCCTTATTTCTTACTGCTGAGATTGAGAGATGTCATCTATTAAACGCTGTGTGTAAATGTAATGGGTAGCTCTTTGACATTTGAGATTTTTTCCAACAAAGTATTGAAATCTTGATTAGCACTCCCATTGGGTCCTGCAGCTTCTATTGCAGTCTCCTTCAGGGCTTGTAAATTCTCTCTCATTTTCTTCCCCTTTTCGGAAAAAATAAGCTCCATGCTCTTCAGCACTCCACTCTTTGTAAATTTCATGCCTTCAACTTTCACTCCAATCCCCCACACTTCCTCCGCCATCCTTGCATTCATCCGGATGATCTCCGAAAAATGGCCTACTGATCATTGGCACTTCATTTGCAATGCTTTCGCAAACTGAATTTGCTCCTGAGTGTGTCACAAATACACCCTGTGGAAGAATGTCCCAGGACTTGAGTCTGAGGTGCCCTTGGAACTATTTTTCCACAATTGGTCGTTCTTTCAAGAAAATTCTCCGGCAACAGGCAAAGCTTGTCATCTCTAAGGGACCAGAGAAAATGAATACCACTCTCCTCTAGTGCCTCTGCTAGAGCCATTAATTCATCCGGAGGTGGCGTTGCCACAGTGCCGAAGCTAATGTATGCTACGGATTTAGCCTTTTTTCCATCCAACCACCGCAGGCAGCCTGTTTCGTCTGAATGTGATGGTGGCAATGGAGGAGGCGGCATTGGTTGAGTCAAGAAACCCACATTCAGCATAGTTGGAAACTTGGATTTGAGATCATTTTCGAGCTGGGAAGAAGAATAAAGCTCCAGGAAGAAATTCACTACAATGGCAGTAGCTTTTGGCAGGACAACTCCAAATTTACTTAACGTAGAAGCAAAGAGAGAATCAGACAATAATATTTCATCAGGTACATCCGAAACTCGCATCATTGATAACCCCGGAATGACATCCAGCGTTTGTTCTTCAAGCTGTGTTGTATTGGTATTATCACACTTGATGCATAACTGACGAATCAGATCAGTATAAATATGAGCAGATATACCATATGGCATGGCTACAGACAACGGAATCCATGGAACGTTCATGTTCCCGGCTATCTCTTCAGAGAACGTCAAGAATATATCAGTGATCAAGCAACTGATTTTTCGACCAGTCTCCTCTGCTGCCAATTCTAAACCCCTCCTGAAGTTCTCAGGCGCTGCCTTCAGGAATAGCTCCACAAACATCAAAGGATCGTTTACGGCTGAAGCATGTTTCACATTTGGCAGTCCATCTTCAATATCATAGACCCTGACGTTGTCCGGAAGGTTATTCTTCGAAGCCGGAAACAAAGAATCATTAGATTTCTTAGTGCTGAAGAAGGAAAACTCCAGGTTTGGTGCTGCAGAAGCTAACTTAATCATCAAGCTAGAGATAGTGAGAGCATGGCTACCAAATGGGAAAGCCAAGACCGCAACATGTTGCCCATTTGAGCTTTGAGTCTGTTGCCCTGACATTCTGAAAGCAAATTGCAATGAAAATGTTAAAATTTGAGAATTACAGATCCAATTACCGAAGAACTTGGTCAGTTGAGTTGGGCAATTTATAAAAAATTGTCAAGAGAAATTCATCAAACCCAATTATCAGATTTGCTTATTTCTCCACAAAATATTTGTGAAAATTCAAAACCCACATGAAATGTTTAATAGATAATTGATCTAACCAAACTCTCGTAATAAATGGCAATATTTTGTTACTTGTTTCTAATAAACTGAATTAATGTATCATATTAATGGAAACGAAAGGTTATAACTAGAAATAATCCGTTGATTTAAAACAACACATTAACAATGAATATTTCATTGAATTTTGGCAAAATAATAAACAAAAACATATTTTTGACCATCTATAATAGATAAAACACCTAATATTAATTATTCATTTTTTCAAATAGATCCCTTTTGGGGTTTTAACAGTTATAAATGATCAGAATTTAAAGAATTATCTGTTAATTTCCTTTAAAACAGCTTCATTAACTGAGTAACTTGGTGTACGTTTTAACAAGATGTGGATTGTGGAGTTTCAATGCTGATGTGTTTAACGATCAAAAAGCATTACATATGATAACTTATATCAAATCATAAATGGGAATTATCCTTCATTTAAATCTTAGGTGGTGTTTAGTTATCACATTTTTAATATTTTATTTTTAGATTTCCAATATTTCATTCTTATATGTTTCTTTTTTTTTATTTGTGAACAATTAATTTTTAAAATTTTTATTTTTAAGATTTTTTAAATAATAAAATATCTTTTTATTATTACTTAAAATTAGAATATACATTCATTAAATACTACAATAAAAACATACATAATATATCAACTAAATAAATAATGGAACAACATACTATCACTAAAGTGAGTGATGAACATCGTTTGTATTAAAAATACTCTAATATAATTAATTTGTGTAAATCTTGAGTCTGCTCAACAAATCAATAATAATAATAATAATAATAATAATAATATTAAACACCGCAAAATGAGTGGCCACTACTAAACTATCACCATTCAAAGCCGTATTATTGTGGTGTATGTCATTGTTCATTTTTTCTTTTTTATTTAATTTAAAAAATATTTACCAAATATTCGATATTAAAAATTTAATGTTAAAATTCATTAAACAATTATTTTGAATTTTTTTTGCTTTTATAGCGAAATTATTTTTTTTTCATTGCCTTTTTATAGATAAAAGTAAAGAATGGAACCACGTAAGTTTATAGCATTTATTGATTTTGTTTGCAAATATATTGCCTCAATCTTTTATTAACACATGTAATCAAATTTATGTTGATAATAATAATAATAAGACTCATTTTTAAATCATGATTAATATTAGAGTTCATATTTATTCCACTTAATATCAAATTGGGTAGCTTTAAAGCCTAACTTCAAATCAAATAAAACAAGTTACCACGAGTGGTCGGTAGTTAAGGGTGAATAAAAAAAATCGAAATTCAAAAAAGGGGATTGGACCGAATTAGAATCAATGGCTTTGATTTAACTCTCTGATATTTTGATACAATTTCAATTATTTTTTGGAGGATTAAATTATTCGGTCTATTCTTCGTATTAGTTACAAAAAATTATATTTGACTAAATTTTTTTAAATTATGATATCAAAATACTATTGTGTTTGAAATCTGAGAACAATATCATTTTGTATATTTTAAAAAATAACAAATAAAAATATGCACGAAGAAAAAATTAAAAATTGAACTGAAATTAATTAGGTTGATTCTAATTTTTTATTATGAGTTTGGTTTTGACTCAGTTTTAATTTTCTATTCGATTCACTATAAAAAGAAAAAAAAATTGACAATTAATTTTATTTAATTTGACTCGAAATCGTAAAAAAAATAAATCAAAATGGACCGCACTTATTTTTATTAATAATCATATTTTTTATTTATAAATTGAAACTTCCGTTTTTCATAATAGAAGAAGATTTCCAACCAATACGTGTAGATTGAAGTAATCGGAACAGAACATAAATTTCTAAAATGTTTTATAATAGAATTGATGTTAATTTTAGGTAAATTTCTAAGTATAATGTTAGCTTTAAATAAATAAAAATAAATAAACAGGAAATGAAATGAAGCGGGAGGAATTTGTAGTGCAAAATCCTTTTGTCTGTCTTTGTCTTTGCCTTGGTAGATTAGACAGGAATAGGCAACTTTTTGTATAGTCTCAGATTTTTTATACCTCATTTTGTGGTTTACAATTGACATTGAGAGAGAGAGACAGAGAGCAGAGCATGCATGCGTTTGAGTGCTTGAATTGACTCCCTTTGGCTTTATTGCAAGATTCCTCAATTCAATTAATTGGTCTTGAATTGACATTTCCTCTCTCTTTTTTGGAAAAATTGACATTTCATATTGGATTGTGATTTTTTCATCTATCTAATATTGGTGTTTTCTTATAATACAACACCTCTACTATTACTATATGCAAATGTTAATTATATTTTTATTTGAATACATGTAAATTTTTTTAATTTTTAAATCTTTTTAGAGAATCTATTTTTTTAAAATAAAAAAATTAAATAAAATAAAAAATATCATTAATAAAATACTAAAATTTTATCCTTTATTATTATTTGAATTTGAAATTATACCAAAGTATCAAATATGTCTCGAATCATCGAATCTATGTTAAGAAAAAGAATAATTAAGTCAAAACTTTTTAATTAACGAAGTAAACGTAACTTGAAAATTATAGGACAAAAACATGTACTTGCATGCATATAAATAAAATAAAGGCAATGAACAAAATTTTAAAATAAATAAATAATTAATTAATTAATTAATTAATGTAGTAGTAGCCCTGCCCCATGTGAATTTTCCTTCCTTTACTTACAAGCCTAATTTTTTTCAATAAATTAGTCATGAATGATGATGATGATGATGATGATTCCTTCAACAATCAACTACTTTCTTCTTTTTTTTATTTTTTTAAAATTTTCGATTGATTATTTAAATGCAGATTGCTGACAAGGCCAACACTTGAAGAAATTTCTAGCACATCAATGAATTATTGCAACCATATTGGTTAGTTGACAACTTTTTTTATTTTTAAAATGTTTTATAAGAATAGATTGTAATATATATCACATCTTGCTATTTTAATTTGTATATTTTTCCTTTTATTATCATTTTTTTTAATATGATTGCCATCATTTTGTGAACCAATCACATCAATAATTAGCATAAGTTAATATCACATAATTTATTCTTTTTTCCAAGTGCTTTTCTACTATTTGCTTGAAAATATTTTATGCAAATATGACTCACAACAACACTATTATCACTTGAATTCTATTTCATTTCCACAAATGTTATCACTTTTCTGTATGACTATAACATTCCACCAACTCTTTATTCCAAAATTTAAGAAAATTTAGTTATATAACATTTTTTCCACGTTTCATTTTTATCTTTTATTTTTTTAAAAAATAATAAATAAAAATAAAAAGATCGAATTTCTCGTCATGTCAATTTGTATTAGGTAGAATGCATGATAAAAAAAAATTATTGTTAGACGAAAAGTTATGGTGTAAAAAAAATTAAAAAAAAAAAGAAGATAAATAATTTTGTTATATATACGCGTGTGTGATATTTGTGAGAATCCTATAATAATAATTAAATTATTTAAATTTAAAATGGGTGGTCATAATTATTTTTATTGTCTAATTAAGATGGGTTATAATTGTTTTTATTAATTGAGAAAAAAGAGATTCTCACACAATTATTTTGGGAATTGAAGAGGAAAGAAAGGTGAGAGATGGTTTGCCACTATGGTTTCCCACACACTATCTCATTGTGGCAAACAAACAATTATTCATTTCCAATATTAATGAATATCACATTAATTATTGTTGTTGCATTAGCATATGAAATACAAAGAATGTGGGAATCTCTTTTTTATTATTTTCTTTAATATTAAGAAGAAATTATATAATTAATTAATTAATTAGTTAAATTAAGTTTGGCAAATTACACAATCTTTTTGAGTTGAAGTAACTCAAAAGACTACGGAATATTAAAATAAGTGTTTATGAGTTTTGTCCAACATATAGATTTGGATCACACGAAAAGCTCTTCTTTTTTAAAGTGTAAACAAGCCATTAGTTTTACGATATGACTTGTTTTAACTTGTTATGAGTTTTTAGATAAATTAAAAGGAATGTATTTGTAAAAAGGAATGCATAAATAAAATTTACATCCCAATATTTTCTTTTGTATAAACCCAATTTTAATGTTTACAAATATCCGAACATAGCTTCTAATAAAATTATTTATTGATAACCTAATAATAAAATATTTATCTCTCTTTTTTCTTCGATGAAAAAAATAAGTGTGAATCTCTATAGTTGTTACGGATAAATTTTCTTTAAATAGGGGCTAATTTTGCTCAATCGGCACAAGTATTTAAAATTTGATTCGAGTTTTTATAATGTTATTAAAGTAGATTGGTGACTTTATTTACCTTTAATTATGTTGAAGTGGATTTTAATTTGCTTAAATTGAACATATATTACCACCGAAAGTATGAGTCCCTACAATTGTATAAAGTTCGAGTCTTTATAATTATGTTGGACCGAATTCGCTTAAATTGAGTACAGATATCTTATCCAAAGTTAAAATCTTTATAAATATAGATAAGATAAGTTTACGTTGTCGTAATTATATTGGACAAATAGATTGATTCTTAAACAGATTTTCAGTGGTGATTATAATTTAATTTTGGTATCATAATCTCTCTTTTTATCTTTAATTATATAATTCAATGTAAAAAAAGAAAAAAAGAAAATGACAAAAGGCTTTCCACAAGAGCAAAGAAACAGTGAAGAAGTTAAGATTTGGACATTGAACCAATCGTAATCGATGAAGTGAAGATCAATATGATCATCTGGTGAGATTCTGGTCGCACACGTGGACATCATCCATTTGCCGACGTGTGCACGTGAGTATGAAACATGTGATAGAATATCACGTGACGAAGCTCCACGTCAACTGAGAATCAGTCCTGACCATCGCTGCGCTGACACACTACCCTGAGGAAACTCTTTCGTGTGTGAGAGAATTATCTGGCTTAAATCCCGGCTTGCGCGATATTTTGAAATGACAATAATACCCTTAGACGCACGATAAAAATGAAAAATAGTGTTTATTTATTTTGCTTCCATTAGGCAGTGTGCAGGGTTTAGTTAAGCTAAATGACCAAATTGTCCTTTAAGGGCATGTTTGGCTCATAATTAGGATTTGAACTACTGTCTTTAGGGAAGAGAGAAGAAAAAATATTAAAAAAAAGCAACACGAAAAACGTCTTTAGCTTTTTGTTACCGAGATTTTGGATGAAAATGTATTTTTAAAATATATTTTTTAAAATATTACTAATAGTTTATGAGATTTGTGCCTCGTTTCTTTATTAATTGGGTGACAAAAAAATATTTAAATATTTTCATTTTTATTATTAATTAATACAAAGAATAAAAATATAAATTTACTTGTAATATACAAAAAGTCAAAATTGACCGAGATTTCGAGTTGCTATTGAACTATGGTTGAATATCAATTTTTTTTATTATTCTAAAAAGATTTAATCCTAGGCATATTTTTTATTAATGTATAAACAAAATCAATAATATTACCTAAATTAAAATAAAAAATTATAATTTTTGACTTGATTTTTTTTTTACAATTTTTTTACTTTATTAAAGTTTATAATAAAGAAAGAAAATAAGTGGTTGATTAATAGGGATAAATTTATGAAAAATTAATAAATAAATAAACACTTGTTGAAAGGAATGGATGATAATGATATGATACTAGTTCGGTCACTACTAATATTAAATATTAATGTATAAGTTTATCGTTGACCTAATTAGTCGGCCTGAAAAACTAAGATCACTAATCAATTTCTTGATACATTAAATATAACTTTTTTCAAAATTAGGTTAATTAATTACATATATATATATTTCACTTAATTTTAGAATATATATAATCAAAATTTACGTAAATTAAAATATAAAAAATATATTTTAAAAGAATAAAATTATAAGACTTATCAATGATCGTTGACATGCATAATAAATAAGCTTGAAAATTATAAAAGTTAATTATTTCATTGATTTATTAATATTAGTCTTTTTTTATATTTTTTAAAATACATTTTTTATAGTATCTAAATGTCGTTTATTATTGTTTAATATTTTCTTTAATCCAAAAAATTTAATATATATATAATATTTAATTTTTTAATTATAGCCACATGTACATAAATGTAGGAGGATATTTTATTTCCAATTGATTACAAATATCATCTCAAATCATGTGATAGTTTGTTCAATATATCTTTATCATCAAGCTAAAAAAGTGATTTTTATGAAACTTCTATTATTTGTTTTTATTTTTCATGTCATTTTCTATTGTTATATGTTGGCCCTTTGTATTAAACACACATGTTCAAATAATTAAAGGACAACCAAAATTAATTATTTCACTTTTATTTTTAATAAACAATGGAAAAGACAAAGGAGTTATTAAATGATAAACATAAAATTGGTGAAAATTTAGAAAACACTTCAATTTGTGTTATAAAAAAAAAGGATTTTACTTGTGACCCACATTAAGTTTTTAAACCCAATCCTTTGTTTTAATTTTTTAAAAATATTTTAAGAAAAATTATAAAATATAAGAAAAGAATAATTATTTTAGACTCTCGAGATAATAAAAAGAAACTAATTTCATTTCTTATAATTTGATGATCATCGTCTACCCTTTTTTTAGTAGAATGAAAGACTATTAATCAAAATAAAATATTATATATTTTTTAAGAAAATTTCACATATTTAATCCTTACCCCACCTCATATACAAACATAAGCTTTAAATAATAATAATATAAACGTTTGTAAGAAATTCTAAAACTGAAAAAGGAAATTTCTTATATTAAATAAAGAGTTTAAAAAAGGCAATTAATAAAGATTAAACAAATAGGTAAATATTTTGATTTGAAATTTTGTGTCGGGAGAAGGATATTTATTTATTTATTTATCATTTTACTTCTTATTTAAAGGTCATCGTTACATATCTCAATTATTCAAATGATGACATCTGTTAAGTATTAATTGAAAGAAGTATTAACATATCAATTAAAGTTATACTTGTGCCAAGAGTTCATATCAACACTATTATGCATACGAGTCATGAAATTTTAGCCATCGGGCCTTTAGCTTTTAAATATTTGGAATAACTATAATATTATTATTACATAATTTAGGATCATAATATTTGGAATAAGCTTTTAAATATTTAGGATAACTATAATATTATAATTGGGTTTTCATAACTTAAATTTTTTATATTTAAAATCAAAAACTAACATTTCATGCTAATAACTCAATAATAATATATACCATTGAATTGTATAAATTAATATTTGAAAGAAAATTTGTGTTTATAATTAATTCACTAAGTAATAAGGATTTAAGGAGGGCAAAGGTGATTTATAAATCTATAAAATATGTAAAATTTGTGGTTCATATTTGGTAACGGACATAATATATTAAAATACTAATGCATTGGGGGTTGAACTTCCAAAAAGCTCATTAAGGATGTTTAAATTATTTAAAATAAAAAACTAGCATTTAATACTAATAAATCAACAATTTATAATTAATGTATGAAAGAAAATTTGTGTTTAAAGTTGAGTCAAAAAATTTAATTTAAAAGAATCTCATCCAACATTATACATCTTAACTTGTCATTCCAATTATTTATATCCAAATTTTAGTTCCAATACAAGTTAATAGGGATTTAAGGAAGGCAAGAGAACTAAGTGATTTATATATCTACGGTTGGACTCTCTCTCTCTCTCTCTATGTATATATATATGCAATAAAATTTCCTGTCCTAGATGAGGAAGAATACAAGACAATCTAATAGGGAGGTAGATAGTCAACATTTCTAATCTAGTGGTCGTTGATAATAACAAGAATATATCATAGAATGACCAAATGAGTTAAGGTCGTTGATAGGACAATAATAGAAGTATGAGGATTCTTTTATGAGTGGATCATTCTAAATAGTGTTTACATACTTTGTGGACTTATTATCACGTGTTCAAGCTATTCAGCTTAAAGTTAATTTTTTTTAAATACTTACAATATATTATAGCAATTGAATATCTATTGATAATTTATATACTAATTCTTATAATATAGTTTAAAAATTTTCGTATATTGATATGTTTATTACTCTAAGATAAAAGAATAATTTATTCATAAAATCAATGAGAAAAGATAGGATCCAAATGTAGATGAGAATGTACATACGTTTATTACTATCCAATTACGACACCTTAAAGTTATAATTAAAAACGTAAAAATTTCATAATAAATAATACTTAAATATACATTTTATATGCAAATTATTCCATACATAACATGAAATTATTGTTTAAAAAAATAAAATCAGTATAACTAATAAAAATAAAATAACGTTATAACAATCATAGGAGATTTCTATATTAGTTTATATAAAATTATTTGTACATAGTACTCTAATTTAAAAGCATAATATAATTTTACTTAATTAAGCGTTTAAGACAAACATCTTAGGCATGTCTCCACGACTTTCCAAAGTTATAAAGTTGTCCGACAATTTAATACATACATATCCATTTTGGTCCAAATATCTAGTCAGCCAGCTCAAGCAATTAAAAGCTTCCACGTCACGACAAAGGGCAGTTTTGGTAACTCATCTTATTCACGATTCACCCGCGGGCAATTTGTAAATAACAGTCCATCCGTTGGCAATTTCATATTGCATCAGTTTATATACACCCGGCTTCTTCTTGCACAAAGTCCATCCGGTGGAGGAGGAGGAGGAGAGAAGAAGAAGAAAACACTTTCTTTTTCTCTCTCTGAAACGCTCATTTTAGAGAGAGAAATCGAAGCTCCTCCTCTGCGCGGAGAATTGATTCATTTGTTGCTGTCATCGGAGATGGGCGGGCAAAGATTTGCGGTGCTTCTCTGCGCAGAGGATCCGGAGTATGTGAAGAAGAAGTACGGAGGGTATTTTGGGGTGTTTGTGAGAATGCTGGCGGAGGAAGGAGAGAGTTGGGACGTTTACAGAGTGGTGAACGGCGAGTTTCCGGATGAAGATGAGATTGGATCGTACGATGGATATGTGATCACAGGAAGCTGCAATGATGCTCACGGCAATGATGTTTGGATCTGCAGACTCATTTCTCTGTTGAAGCAATTGGATTCCATGAAGAAAAAAGTCCTCGGTATTTGCTTTGGACACCAGGTATTCGATCTAATTACAGACAGACATTCATTCACCTATGCTCACACTCTACTCCTACACTTCGCGATCTCTTGTTTGTTTAATGCTGGTTTTCAGATAAATTTCAACGTCTGTTTTTCGAGTAATATCAGCCCAATAACTGCTGTTTGAAGGGTTAGAAACGGCTGCTTCAATTGCACTCTTTTCTTCAATCAATTTTGAGTTGTTTTATTCTAATTTAAAAAAAAATATCCATATTTTCAAGTTTATTAATTTAAAAATTGTATTTTTTTGTTAAAATTTTAAAATATATATATATAAAAAAAAAAAGTCTAAGTCGATAGTAAATGCTGGAGACTGCTGGCAGTCAAATTTACACGAGACGTGGTACTATATATCCAGCCGGCCAGCGGACAAGGACAAAATGGGAATTTCAGGATAAAATTTTATATTATTAAATATTATTAATTATTTATTACCGAATGAGTTTTGAACAGAGCCGCACTTCTGGCATGATGAAAACGTTAGAAAATAAAAACTAAAAAAACAAAAAAATGTTAAGGTGTAGTCCATCGGACAGAAACTTTTGGGCCGAGCGGTCCAACTTTCTTTTTCTTACAAGGGTCCCACTTCTGCGTACGACAGATCACAGATGCAGTTGTACGGTTTTTCTCCGGTTCAGTAGACTGGGGGACCAATGGGGTACAGACGGGCCCCACGCGCATGTACCCGGCGCGTGCCATGCCGCCTCCAATGAATTTGGAAATTGGATGGACTATTAATCTCTCTCTCTCTCTTTTTTTTCTTTTTCTTGAATAAAAGAAAATAAATTATTTTACCTTTACTATATGTTTAATACAAAAAAGAAAAAAATTGCTCTTACTAACTTTATAAATTATAAAATAAAATCACTTTTAGTAATTAAATATTTTTATCAATAGGATAGTGGGTGGATTTATAGTTGGTGGGTCAGTGATATAGTAGTAGCAAAAATTTTGGGAGATAAAATTTTTTGATTGAGATGATATACTTGGGGACCAAAATGGGGTATTTTTAGCCTCAAATCTTTATGGGAAATTTGGGTGGTGTGTATAATTTTCAATTACTTTACTTGCTCCCACATTAGCATTATGCATCAATCAAATATAATATAAATTTGAGTACCAACAGAAATTAATGTATGCAATGTTAGATCATGTGACATGCTTGTGCATCCAATGTATGTTCATGTTGGACTCCAATTGTCGGCAGTACATTCGATGCCCCACTCGCACTCACCCCACTAATTAATTTTCTCCTACTATCATGTTACAGTATTGTATCATAGCTCTATCCTTGAATCAATGGCCAAGATTTGGCTATTCGCAGATGGGGTTTCATTAAGATTGCCATTTTCATCACTTGTTGTGTCGTGTGTGTATATTAGAGCTTTGTTCATTGTAGAGATGAATTCAGAGACAGACAGATTGACAAGTTTTTTTAAGTGGAGCCCATGCTAGGTGTATGCATTTTATCTTGTTCTTACTTTTATGTCCCATCTCTCTTTTGCTATGTGTATACTTTTTGCCGGTAAACCCTCACAACAATCACCAACTCTGTTTTGCAATGCGAATAATTGTAGTGGAGATTTGTGATTTGATCAGGTACTAGGACGTTCAATTGGAGCAAAAACAGGCAGAGCAATCAAAGGGTGGGACATTGGGGTCACAGCCGTTCATCTTTCATCATCAGCAAAGTTCTCCTCCCTCAAACTCCCAGCCGCTCTCTCCATTATTGAATGCCACCGCGATGAGGTGAATAGGCTTTTATTTTTCCGTTATATGTCTCAAATTTTTAATATTTTGTTGTGAAGAGTGAATGTTGGGATGTTATATAGATACGGGAACTACCTGCGAAAGCAGAGGTGATAGCTTGGTCTGAGAAGACGGGGATAGAAATGTTTAGGTATGGAGATCATATGATGGGAATCCAAGGTCACCCTGAATACACGAAAGACATTCTTCTCTATCTGATTGATCGTCTTCTTCAACGCAACTTCATAGTGGTATGTCATGTCAGCCGTTTGATTGTCTGATGATCAATTGTATATATAATGGTTCGATGAATGATGAGTTAAATAAAATGATTGGTGTGTTGCGCTGTTATAGGAGTCTCTTGCAGAGGAGGCAAGGGCAAAAGTGAAGGAACTTGAGCCAGATAGGGAGGCATGGAAGAAACTGTGCATCACCTTTCTCAAGGGTAGATTGTGATCATAAAATAATGTTATTTTCATTTTAATTTTAAATAATAATAATAATAATAATAATAATAATAAAAAAAGAAAATCCAAAGAATTGTAAGTATGAAGTATTTTGGGGAAGCAGCAGCAGCTTGGACTAGGGTAACATTGACTACCTGTGTTTTGTAAGCAACTGAAAATTTTTCAGTGAAACAGTCAGTGATGACAATAATTAAATCATAGGTTTTTCTTCTTTGGCTATTAAAATTTTTTAATTTTCATTATATTAAGTTAATTTTACTTAATCTTAAACGTGACTCGACCAAGTGATTTAAAGTACACGTATACTTTCAAACTACCTTGACTTATATAATTTGAAATCCTAACTTAAACAACTTGAAATAACAATAAAAAGTAAAAATTTAGTAGACGTTTTTAAGAGTTGAATTCATTTAAAATGAAATGAGACATATAAGATAATACTTAAAACGTGGATATTACTATTGAATTTATAGAATTATATGACAGGGAGATTGGGATGTCATGAACTATAAAAATATACTTTAATGAGAGAAGGATATTTGATTGAGAACGATTGAATTATATAAATATTTCAAAGGTCCTCTGCCTTTTTAAGAGAATTTCGTTAGACTATCGAATTGATCGTAATAAATTAATTAAATTGACGAAATCATTGTGATCAAGCCATTATCCTTTTTTTTAAAAAAAAAAGGCCTGTGGAGGTCGTGATTAGCTTTCTGATATCATCTAATAATAATAAAAATGCATGTACCAATATAATTAGTTTTATAAAACATTTTTTTAGTTTATCTCAAACGAAGCCTAAATTAAGCCACCAAAAAATTTACAGCTTTCAAAAGAAGGAAAACAGCAAATGATTCCAGGCTCCAGCACATACAAGCCAATTACTTCAATTATATTATCAGAGAATACCAGGCCCCATTCATATAACATAAATTGCAAGCTACCAGAATTGATAACTATAGAAGTGATTTAAGAAATCAATAAAGATAGAGATAGATAACTATAACAGCGATTTATTAAATTATTGAAATATGTAAACCATAGCAACAAACGTTGTCAGTAGCAAACAAATGTCTAACACAATCACACCAACACACGTAGGGGGAATGTTGCTAAAAGATCAATATTTCAATTCAATAACAATATCAAGGTTCAGTAGTTTCCCATAAGAATTATTATTAATGCAAGTCCTCGACAATAATGGGAATACAGCTTCATCATCATGAGAGTACCAAAATAGTTCAAAGCTGAACAATCCATTAAATGCCAATGCAAAGGGATAGCATTCATGCACCCAACACAGAGCCCGAATTCTTCCTGCACTCGGCAAGCATATCCATGTAGAACTGGCACTTCCCGATGTCGCTCCCAAAGTTGTTGATGCACTAGAAAAAAATTCAAAGCAAACAAAAGCAAACACTTATTTCCAAGGACAAGTGAAGTTTAGATCATAATGTGAAAAAATAAAAATAAAAAACTAGCATGCTACAGACAACATTGAGACAAAACTTTATGGGTGGAATAGTCTAAGGAAAAAAAAAAATCACAAACTCCAAATCAGCAATTTTTTTTACCTAAAGACATGGTCTAAGCATCTAGCAAATTTCCAGAAGCACGAAATGCTAAGGCGTCAATGACATCAATAAGAATGATATCAAATAAAAAATAAAGCACACATAAAATACGAGTTCAGTACAAAATGGAAACAGCGTTATTCTTTTGATTCTCTGTTTGATTGTTAGGTCTTGTAAGACAAAGAATCAAACTGAAATTTAAACCATTTTATTACATGGTTTGCATAAGGTTAATTAGAATGGAAGAAAATCTACTTACATCTTGGAATGCCTTGGAGTGAATATTGCAGGCATCAGAACCGGCAAAACTGCTTGTGGTAGGAGCTGGGGCAGCAGCAGCAGCAGCCTCAGAGACTGCAGTTTCATGCTGAATAGTTCGAGGACCCATTACAGCATCCACAGCCCTGTGTGCCACTGCACTTCCAGTGCCAAAAGCCATGCCTGTTACACAGAGAGAACATAAATTCAGATTGATGCCACAACTGGAATCTAAATTTAACATGACTTAGTAGACATAAGCATATGCACATAGACAGTGTCTCAATGATCTTCTGATCTTCACATACCCTGAGCTATGGTAGAGCCAATGCCTCCAAGCAAAGAACCACTGCCACCACTTTGAGCAGGAGCTGGAGGGGGAGCGTGTTGAACTGCATCAACAAGACATCAACAACATTAATTCCAAGGGCACACCATGGAAAAAATCCATTGAACAACAAGACACAAGTAAGCTAAAAGATATAGAAGGCCTAAACTTTACAGTGCCAGCTGATTCCCCACAATTTTATAGTATAAGTCAGTACCTCGTTGTGGAGGCGGGCTACGTGGAGCAGAACGTGCAGCAGGACGAGGGGCGGGTCTTCCTGCAAAAGAAGTTATAACGATGTTCATTCACTAAAAGTAAAGGGGCATATCCAACAATGTATAAACAGAAATAATGATTCATTTGAACATAGAACAATACTGAATCACAATAGAGCTAACTACAGCCATAAGGCCACAACCTAAGCCACCTCTAAACATTGAAGAACATGTGCCGCATACATTTAGCGTGATGAAAATTCATAAAGCAAATCACATAAAGAAATTAGGAAGGTTCAAAGGATTGCAAGCCCATGCTTCTCTGTTATGGGATAACCACACAAGCCCGTATATCTATTAACAAGTAAATTTGCTTTTCTAAGCCACTGGACAAAGAAATTTCCGGTGGCAGCACAATGATTATATTCTTCCGGTGTTGTCTCCCAAGAATACTTGACAAATCTCCTGTCTTCTGGTGTTATCTCACAAGAATACTAGACAAATTTCACAACAGGAAGGGAAGGTTCAAGCAGATAAATTGAAATATGCAAAAGTATTGAAGGCAAAAATAAAGACCAGTAACCTGTTACCCACCTAGATAATATATCCAAACGTCAATTCAATAGCTTAAATTGCATATACAAATGTCTCTACAAACACTCCACAAATATATAAAACAGAATAACAAGTTTGACCTAAAAAATTCACAAGCAAATATCAAAACCCTAAAAGTTACAATCTTTTCATTCTAAACCCGAAATGAAACAAACTTCAAACTCAATATAAACCTTAAAATATCACACAAGCACGGGAAATAATAAAAAATGAAATAAAATTCGAAACTTGCGTTAAACTATGAACAAAATCAGCTACAACTAATGTGACTCTTTCATTTTGGGAACAACCCAAAACATCTTCTTCACCTAGCTCTCATCTAACAAAAGAATCCCACACAAAACGAAGAGAAACGAATAGAAATGCGTATAGATCTGATGAGAAACGAAACAAACCTCCAGAGCTGCGGCGAGGCATGGTTATAGATAGAGGCGGCGAAAGGCGAAAATAGAAAATTCTAGAGAGAGAGAAAGAGACAGGTTGTTTTGTGTATTCTGGATTTCCTGCCCTCCCAAAAACCCTGGGGAATATTATATAGAGATAGATAGGTGATTGGCTGCGGTTAAGTACACCAGCAGTGAAACGTGTCAATATGTTATTGGTTGTATGAGTTTAACTAGTTAGGTTTTTATCTGAGTGATTATCAAATTGGTCCGTGTAGTTTGTAACTATTAACAAATAGGTCCATAATTTATCACTTGTCTCAAATTTATTCCCACCATGATCACCATGTGCCCATCGAATCTACTAAATAAGAACTAAACCCTCTAAAACTAATACAGCCATTTTATTGTACTCTTTAGTAAAGCTAAATAAGTAATTATATAGTTTGAATAATTATATTAATAATATAGATTTAGCTTAACATTAATATAAGTTATTATAAGCTAAAAGCTATGTTTTAGGCCCCTAGCCTCCCCCTCTGAAAAATAAGCATTCAAGCTCTAACCTCTAACCGTACAAGAAAGTAGTAGGAAAATAAGAATTGTTTCACTTTTCGATCTCTATAAATAGATTCTTTATAATTTTTAACCTTTGCAAGTTTTATTATTTATTATTTAGCCCCCATAAGTACAAAGCTAGTTATACTCTTATGTGTTTAGTCAATTTTAATATTAACCCGTGACATTGTGCACGATCATAATATACACGTGTTAAAATTATGTGCACTTTTTTTTAGATATTTAAAATTATATGAAGTGAAAAAAATATTAAATAAGGATATTATAA